>CM056050.1:10092437-10692437 GCA_029574335.1 Rana kukunoris
TCGCGGCGATACCAAAATTCGCTTGGGTGGTTTGAACACAGTTTCAGATCGGCACTACTCGCGATGCGTTCGCTTCGCGCGCGAGCGAGTCACCGGGACGAAAAAGGAACGCTTTAAAAAAAAAATTTTTTGTTTTCCTATTTATTTTTAGATATTTTAACATTTTTTACACTGAAAAAATAAATAAAATTGAAATTGATCACTTATATTCTTATTACAAGGAATGTAAACATCCCTTGTAATAGAAAAAAGCAGACAGGTCCTCATAATATGAGATCTGGGGTCAAAAAAGACTTCACACCTCATATTCAGGCTTAAAGAGAAAAAAAAAAAAATATTTGACTGTCATTTTTCAAATAACAAAAACAGAAAAAAAAAAAAATGTCTCTTTAAGACGCTGGGCGGGACTGGACGTTTTGACGTCACTTCCGCCCAGCGCTGCTATGGGGTCAGGTGAGGACAGTTTTCCCTCACTCGTACCCAGCAAGAGAGCCGCACAGACCCGACGGCCAACGTAAGGCGGCGGGAGGGGGGGCACCTCTCCCGCCACCGATAACGCGATCTCGCGCGGCGAATACGTACGCGGCGGAGACCGCCGTTTCACGTGTACAGGACCCTGCACTGAAAGAGATGGATATCTCGGTTGTGGCAGCAGCTGCTGCCGTTACCGAGATATCCATCTTTAAAAATACGTATTTGAATAAAAAAATAAGACAACAGTGAAGTTATCCCAATTTTTTTTATATTGTGAAAGATAATGTTACGCCGATTAAATTGATACCCAACATGTCACGCTTCAAAATTGCCGTCCTTTTGTGGAATGGCGACAAACTTTTACCCTTTAAAATCTCCATAGGCGATGTTTAAAAAATTCCTCAGGTTGCATGTTTTGAGTTACAGAGGAGGTCTAGAGCTAGAATTATTGCTCTCGAGCAATTGCGGCGAAACCTCACTTGTGTGGTTTGAATACCGTTTGCATATGCTGGCGCTACTCACATATGCGTTCGCTTCTGCGCACGATCTTGGCGGGACGGGGCGTTTTCTGCTCCTCACTTTTTTAGCTGGCTCCTAGATTCCAAGCCAATTTGTCCAAACCCTGGCCTATAGGGGCAATTCACTAACGTTTACTGCATGCGATGTTATCGCACGTGGTAAATTAAGTCCAATTTACAAAAAAAATATATTAAGGATTATGCGGTATACCACAAAATTAAAAATGTGCCGCTAAATATTGTCTAAAAATCATGCGGTGAGCTCTTCACATTTTTACAGATCCCGCCCCCTCCCCCTTCACCAAAAGTGAATAAAGACAAGAGCCCAGGGGGAGCCAGTTAATTAAAAAAAAAAAAGAATGTCCCCAGGTGTAGAGAGATGAATTGACCCCCCTTGTCTCTGCTGAGGATTTCCCCCCTCTATATTTGGAAATCCCCTCATATATCCTACGGGACGTGCTGGGAGTTGTAGTCCCCCATATATTCTACGGGACGTGCTGGAGTTTGTAGTCCCCTCATATATTACTAGGGAAGTGCTGGGAGTTGTAGTCCCTCATATTCTACGGACGTGCTGGGAGTTGTAGTCTCCTCTCATATATTCTACGGGAAGTGCTGGGAGTTGTAGTCCCCTCATATATTCTACGGGAAGTGCTGGGAGTTGTAGTCCCCTCATATTCTACGGGACGTGCTGGGAGTTGTAGTCTCCTCATATATTCTACGGGAAGTGCTGGGAGTTGTAGTCCCCTCATATTCTACGGGACGTGCTGGGAGTTGTAGTCTCCTCATATATTCTACGGGAAGTGCTGGGAGTTGTAGTCCCCTCATATATTCTACGGGAAGTGCTGGGAGTTGTAGTCCTCTTATATAATATACAGGATGTGCTGGGAGTTGTAGTCCCCTCATATATTCTACGGAAATTGCTGGGAGTTGTAGTCCCCTCATATATTCTACGGGAAGTTCTGGGAGTTGTAGTCCTCTAATATAATACACATGACATGCTGGGAGTTGTAGTCCTCTAATATAATACACAGGACATGCTGGGAGTTGTAGTCCTCTAATATAATACACAGGACATGCTGGGAGTTGTAGTCCGTCATATATTACACAGGACATGCTGGGAGTTGTAGTCCGCCATATAATACACATGACCCTCTGGGAGTTGTAGTCCTCTAATATAATACACAGGACACGCTGGGAGTTGTAGTCCCCGTCATATAATACACAGGACACGCTGGGAGTTGTAGTCCCCGTCATAAAATATACAGGAAATGCTGGGAGTTGTAGTACGTCATATATTCTACGGGAAGTTCTGGGAGTTGTAGTCCCCTCATATATTCTATGGGTCATGCTGGGAGTTGTAGTCCCCTCATATATTCTACAGGAAGTGCTGGGAGTTGTAGTCCCCTCATATATTCTACGGGACATGCTGGGAGTTGTAGAACCCTCATATATTCTACGGAAAGTGCTGGGAGTTGTAGTCCCCTCATTTATTCTACAGGTCGTGCTGGGAGTTGTAGTCCTCTTATATATTCTACATCAAGTGCTGGGAGTTGTAGTTCCCCCACATAATACACAGGACCCTCTGGGAGTTGTAGTCGTCATATAAAACACAGAACATGCTGGGAGTTGTAGTCCTCCAATATAATACACAGGACATGCTGGGAGTTGTAGTCCGTCATATAATACACAGGACATGCTGGGAGTTGTAGTCCGTCATATAATACACAGGACCCTCTGGGAGTTGTAGTCCTCTAATATAATACACAGGACATGCTGGGAGTTGTAGTCCTCTAATATAATAAACAGGTCACTCTGGGAGTTGTAGTCCTCTAAAATATTACACAGGACATGCTGGGAGTTGTAGTCCGTCATATAATACACAGGACCCTCTGGGAGTTGTAGTCCTCTAATATAATACACAGGACATGCTGGGAGTTGTAGTCCGTCATATAATACACAGGACACTCTTGGAGTTGTAGTCCTCTAATATAATACACAGGACCCTCTGGGAGTTGTAGTCCCCCCACATAATACACAGGACATGCTGGGAGTTGTAGTCCTCTAATATATTACACAGGACACTCTGGGAGTTGTAGTCCCCCATATTATACACAGGACCCTCTGGGAGTTGTAGTCCTCTAATATAATACACAGGACATGCTGGGAGTTGTAGTCCTCTAATATAATACACAGGATATGATGGGAGTTGTAGTCCTCTAATATAATACACAGGACGTGCTGGGAGTTGTAGTCCTCTAATATAATACACAGGACATGCTGGGAGTTGTAGTCCTCTGATATAATACACAGGACACTCAGAGTTGTAGTCCTCTAATATAATACACAGGACATGCTGGGAGTTGTAGTTCGTCATATATTCTACGGGAAGTTCTGGGAGTTGTAGTCCCCTCATATATTATATGGGTCATGCTGGGAGTTGTATTCCCATCATATATTCTATGGGTCGTGCTGGGAGTTGTAGTCCTCTTATATATTCTACAGGAAGTGCTGGGAGTTGTAGTCCCCTCATATATTCTACAGGACGTGCTGGGAGTTGTAGTTCCCCCACATAATACACAGGACCCTCTGGGAGTTGTAGTCGTCATATAAAACACAGGACATGCTGGGAGTTGTAGTCCTCTAATATACTACACAGGACATGCTGGGAGTTGTAGTCCGTCATATAATACACAGGACATGCTGGGAGTTGTAGTCCTCTATAATTATAATCACAGGACCCTCTGGGAGTTGTAGTCCCCCCACATAATACACAGGACACTCTGGGAGTTGTAGTCCTCTAATATAATACACAGGACACTCTGGGAGTTGTAGTCCTCTAATATAATACACAGGACACGCTGGGAGTTGTAGTCCTCTAATATAATACACAGGACATGCTGGGAGTTGTAGTCCTCTAATATAATACACAGGACACTCTGGGAGTTGTAGTCCTCTAAAATAATACACAGGACATGCTGGGAGTTGTAGTTCTCTAAAATAATACACAGGACATGCTGGGAGTTGTAGTCCCCCATATTATACACAGCACAAAGAGTCCAGGCAGGGGTCAGTCCTCACCTATGGCGCAGATCTTCCTCTCTCCCACCCACACTCCGGTCTCCTCGGCCCGCTCCCCGGTCACTCCCAGTCCCCGGCACAGGCCTATGGCCGCCCCCTCCAGGCCGCACACGTATCTCCGGAGGCCCCGGTGCAGGCGGCGGAGGCTGAGGACCGGGTAGCACACCAGCTGTCCGGGGCCATGGAAGGTGATGAGACCCCCGCGGTCCGTCCGCTGGAAGTCCGCTCCCAGAGCCCGGAGCCTGGCCTCCTCCTCCTCAGAGTACCGCTTGTGCCGGATCCCCACCGTGTACACCGGCCTGTGCTCCAACAGCAGCAACCTGTCCTCCCCCCGCTCCGCACATAGACGGGCGCTCCGGGCCTGGGCCCGCACAGCCTCGGGGTAGGACAGCAAACCCAGCCGCAGGACGCGCAGCATAGGCCGGCCCGCCGAGTGCGACATACCGGGGATCCGCTGCGGCCTGCTAGAGGGGGCGGGGACGTGTGTTCAGGGTCACGGGCTGGAGGACTGCAAGTCCCAGTAAGGACTAATGTGACACCACAAGTCCCAGCGAGACCCTTTAATGCACCACAAGTGCCACCAAGGACTAATAAGGCACCACAAGTCCCAGCTAGGACTTATAGGGCACTATAACTCCCAGCCAGGACTAATGAGGCACCACAAGTCCCAGCTAGGACTTATAGGGCACCATAACTCCCAGCCAGGACTAATGAGGCACCACAAGTCCCAGCCAGGACTAATGAGGCACCATAACTCCCAGCCAGTACTAATGAGCACCACACACAAGTCCCAGCTAGGCCTTATATATTGTAAAGCAATGTGTAAACTTATGGCGCTTTATAAATCCTGCATATTAATCAAGTACAGGACTACAAGTCCCAGCCAGGACTAATGTGACACCACAAGTCCCAGCGAGACCCTATAAGGCACCACAAGTGCCACCAAGGACTAATGAGTCCCAGCTAGGCCTTATATATTGTAAAGCAATGCGTAAACTTATGGTGCTTTATAAATCCTGCATAATAATAAAACACCACAAATCACAACCAGAACTAAAAAGGCACCACAAGTCCCAGCCAGGACTAATGAGGCACCACAAGTCCCAGCCAGGACTAATGAGGCACCACAAGTCCCAGCCAGGACTAATGAGGCACCACAAGTCCCAGCCAGGACTAATGAGGCACCACAAGTCCCAGCCAGGTCCAGTGAGGCACTACAAGTTCCAACCAGGCCTAATGAGGTAACACTCCCAGCCAGGCCTAATAAGGAGCAACGGGTCCCAAACTGGTCCCAGTGAGGACTGGTGGGCTGCCTGGGACAGGGTTAGCATGGTGGGCTGACTGGGACCTGAGGCAGTGTTAGGATGGTGGTCTTTCGGGGACAATGTTATCATGGTGGTCTTCCGGTGAGAAGGGTTAGCATGGTGGACTTCTGGGGACAATGTTAGCATGGGGGTCTTACGGGGACAATGTTAGCATGGGAGTCTTCCGGAGACAGGGTTAGCATGGGGGTCTTCTGGGGACAATGTTAGCATGGTGGTCTTCCGGAGACAGGGTTAGCATTGTGGTCTTCCGGGGAGAATGTTAGCATGGTGGTCTTCCGGAGACAGGTTTGCATGGGGGTCTTCCGGGGACAATGTTAGCATGGTGGTCTTCCAGGGACAATGTTAGCATGGGGGTCTTCCGGGGACAATGTTAGCATGGTCATCTTCCGGAGACAATGTTATCATGGTGGTCTTCCGGGGACAATGTTAGCATGGTGGTCTTCCAGAGACAGGGTTAGCATGGTGGTCTTCCGGAGACAGGGTTAGCATGGGGACAATGTTAGCATGGTGGTCTTCCGGGGACAATGTTAGCATGGGGGTCTTCCGGGGACAATGTTAGCATGGTGGTCTTCCGGGGACAATGTTAGCATGGGGGTCTTACGGGGACAGTGTTAGCATAGTGGTCTTCCGGGGGACAATGTTAGCATGGTGGTCTTACAGGGACAATGTTAGCATGGGGGTCTTACGGGGACAATGTTAGCATGGTGGTCTTCCGGAGACAGGGTTATGGTGGTCTTCCAGGGACAGGGTTATCATGGTGGTCTTCCAGGGACAGGGTTATCATGGTGGTCTTCCAGGGACAGGGTTATCATGGTGGTCTTCCAGGGACAGGGTTAGCATGGTTGCTGAGTGTCCCTGAGTTACAGAGCAGTCCCTGGTTCTCCAGGACATTTGTTGTCTCGGAGTTTGGGGAATGTTCCATGAATGGTCACTTTGTGTTCTACTTTGGGATTAATATTTGAAGGAATGTATTTATTATGCACAGCCGGTGATCTGCCTAGCTGGTTCCAGCTAACGAGCTGGTTCCATGAAGGACTGCGCAGGCGCAATCTCGTCTGTCGGTCTGGTTCCAGCTAACGAGCTGGTTCTGCGCAGGCGCAGTCCTTCCCGACGGTAACCTCCGAAACTCGGCCGACATCCAGGGTGACGTGGAAAGTGAGAAAAGTGGCCAGTCGGCCTCACATCCTCGCTTCGCTCGGACGGCTCGCTCCGCTCGCTCGGCCTCCTGGCTCTTTTTTTAACATCCTCCAATCCACGGGGATGTTAAAGAATGAGCCTGGATGCCGCCCGACGTTCGGAGATTTCCGTCGGGATGGATTGCGCCTGCGCAGTCATCGAAGGAACCAGCTGGTTAAGGGAACAAGCCTGACGAGTCACCGGTATTCAGTGGGCTATACTATGAATCCCAACTGCTTTGGCAATATTCTGTATGGTTCATGGCGATGGTTGTGCTGTGACTTATAGTTCCACGAGCAGCTTGTTATAACAGCAGGACTTGCTGGAACTTGTGGTTCAGTAACAGGATATCCAGTAAGAGCAGGACTGATTTTACATTTTCTGTCTCTCCCTAGACCAACAGTTCTGTGCCACCCTCCTCCATCGCCATCAGCAGAATCATCGCAGCACAACAGCCATTGGGGTCACTCAGCCGCTGGCCTGGAGCATCGCAGAATCTCACCCAGCAAGGAAGCAGCGAGGAGCGACTTTTCACCAGGACAGCCAATAAGTGAGCTACTCTATAGGAAAGGAATATGCTTTCTTTTAGTGGTCCTGTCACTTGCAAGATGTCTCTAGCAACAGGATCTCCCGCCTGACACATCGCTAAGCTTGCCACACTGCCATGGGCACATTGATATGGTCATTCAATGAAACTGCGCTGTCAAACGTCAGCAACCAATGGCTGTCAACACGAGCTGTACATGAACATTTCATTGACTCATACCAAATCAAAATGACCTTCTATTGAAATGTCCCGCGTGTTTAGGGTCAGACTGTCTTCTCAACAGGCGACGAATAGATTAAAAAGGTTTCATGTAAAATCACTGCCTCTGCAGACTGGGTCCCTATCCACTCTGAGAAGGACTGTCCAGCTGATTAGGAGTATACTGGAGGCTGCATAGAGACACAAATGTAATAGAGGCATGAGCACACTTGGAGATACATACAGGGGCACACAAGGCTTGCTAGGAGATATTAGGTGGCATATAGCTTTCTTGGAGGCACAGGGGTGCACTTGGAGACACTCGATGACACAGGGCTCGCTTGAGACACATATGGGTTCTTGAAGACACTAGGTAACATGGGGGTGCAATAGGGATACACCTGGAGATACAGGGATTAACATAGAGTCATTAGATGACACAGAACTCACTTGGAGACACTAGATGACACCGGGCTTACTTGGAGACATGGGGGTGCATTTAGAGACAGATGACATGGGGGTGCAATGGGACACACTTGGAGATATTGGATGATACAGGGATGACTTGGAGACCCTAGATAACATGGGGTTGCACTGGGGGTACACCTGGAGACATGGGAAATCACAAAGATTCTCTAGATGACACCAAACTCAGTTGGAGAAACGGGTGCACTTGGAGAAACTAGACAATACAGGTCACTTGGAGACACTAGATGACACAGGGGTCACTTGGAGACACTAGACAATACGGGTCACTTGGAGACACTAGATGACACAGGGGTCACTTGGAGACACTAGACAACACAGGGGTCACTTGGAGACACTAGATGACACAGGGGTCACTTGGAGACACTAGATGACACAGGGGTCACTTGGAGACACTAGATGACACAAGGGGTCACTTGGAGACACTAGACAACACAGGGGTCACTTGGAGACACTAGACGACACAGGGGTCACTTGGAGACACTAGACAACACAGGGGTCACTTGGAGACACTAGACGACACAGGGGTCACTTGGAGACACTAGATGACACAGGGGTCACTTGAGACACTAGACGACACAGGGGTCACTTGGAGACACTAGACAACACAGGGGTCACTTGGAGACACTAGACAACACAGGGGTCACTTGGAGACACTAGATGACACAGGGGTCACTTGGAGACACTAGACAACACAGAGGTCACTTGGAGACACTAGACGACACAGGGTCACTTGGAGACACTAGACGACACAGGGGTCACTTGGAGACACTAGACAACACAGGGGTCACTTGGAGACACTAGATGACACAGGGGTCACTTGGAGACACTAGACAACACAGGGGTCACTTGGAGACACTAGACGACACAGGGGTCACTTGGAGACACTAGATGACACAGGGGTCACTTGGAGACACTAGACGACACAGGGGTCACTTGGAGACACTAGACGACACAGGGGTCACTTGGAGACACTAGACGACACAGGGGTCACTTGGAGACACTAGACGACACAGGGGTCACTTGGAGACCCTAGACGACACAGGGATCACTTGGAGACCCTAGACGACACAGGGGTCACTTGGAGACCCTAGACGACACAGGGGTCACCTGGGGACACTAGACGACACAGGGGTCACCTGGAGACACTCAATGACACAGGGCTCACTTGGAGACACATAGGGGTGCTTGAAGACACTAGGTAACATGGGGGTGCAATAGGGATACACCTGGAGATAGCGGCGTTTAACATAGAGTCATTAGATGACACAGAACTCACTTGGAGACACTAGATGACACCAGGCTTACTTGGAGACATGGGGGTGGATTTAGAGACAGATGACATGGGGGTGCAATGGGACACACTTGGAGATATTAAATGATACAGGGATGCCTTGGAGACCGTAGATAACATGGGGTTGCACTGGGGGTACACCTGGAGACACGGGAAATCACAAAGATTCTCTAGATGACACCAAACTCAGTTGGAGAAATGGGTGCACTTGGAGAAACTAGACAATACAGGTCACTTGGAGACATGGGGGGTGCGCTTGGAGACACTGCATGGCATTGGGGTGCAGTGGGACACACTTGGAGACACTAGATGGCATGGAGACACACATGGAGACACTAGGGATTGGGCAGTGGGACACACTTGGAGTCTAGATGGCTAGGGGAACATGGCCATCAACTCATTGGAGAAACGGGTACAGTAAACAACAGACCACTAAACACAGGACTTGGAGACAGGGGTGCGCTTGGAGTCAAGGGAAGGCCTAGTGGTACATGGGACAACGGGCATGGATCACAAGAATGCAAATAATTTTTGGGTGCAGTGGGACACACTTGGAGTCACGAGATGGCACAGGGCTCAATTGGAGACAAGATGGTAGGCGCATGGAGACTAGATGTGGGTGCAGTAGGGACACAACTTGGAGATACTAGATGGCATTGGGGTGCAGTGGGACACACTTGGAGTCACTAGATGGCATTCGGGTGCAGTGGGACACACTTGGAGTCACTAGATGGCATTGGGGTACAGTGGGACACACTTGGAGTCACTAGTTGGCACAGGGCTCACTTGGAGACTTGTGGGTGCGCTTGGAGACACTAGATGGCATTGGGACACACTTGGAGTCACGAGATGGCACAGGATTCACTTGGAGACATGTGGGTGCGCTTGGAGACACTAGATGGTATTGGGGTGCAGTGGGACACACTTGGAGTCACTAGATGGCATTGGGGTGCAGTGGGACACACTTGGAGTCACGAGATGGCACAGGGCTCACTTGGAGACAAGATTACATGGAACTTTACGTGGATTACAATGTAAACATCCCTTGTAATAGGAATAGTGTGTGACAGGTCCTCTTTATGCAGACATGCGGGGTCAACGAGACCCCACATCTCTCCTCCAGGCTGAAAAGCATGAGATCGTGAAAAAAAATTCACAGATCTCATGCTTTCAGCCACGATTGCGGCTTTGTTTACTTCCGGGTACCCGGGTGTGACGTCATAACATCGCGCCCGGGTCTCCGACGGTCATAAAGATGACCTGTGACCATCTGGCCGCTATGATCGTTCTTATGGTGCGCACAATCGCCGCCTGAAAAAAGGATATCTGAATGATGCCTGTAGCTGCACCCATCATTCAGATATCACCCACTGAAGTCCAGGATGTCATATGACGTCCTACGGTACGGAAGTGGTTAAAGTGTCACCTATGGACAATTTTGGGGACTGTAGTTTGTTGTGTTTCATGGGTGAACACAAACTCGTCTTTTACTGTATATTTTACCAAAAAAATTGGATATTATATATTGTTTTTGTGAAAATTAAATTTAGTATATTTTTTACTGAAAATTTGGAATGTGCTACTATCATGTTGCAAATGATTTTGAAAATACCACCGTTTTGTTCTCCGGGGTCCCTGCATTAATATATAATGTTTTTTTTTTTTAATCTAATCTTCTGGCCTAAAATGTGAATTTTTGCATATGTACAAAAAAAGGCAAAAGTGGCTTTGACAGCGAAAGAGATAATGACATGTGGTCTGCTGGATTTCCCCCCTGGCAGGCTTGCTTGCCCATGTGTCCTCCCGTTTTCCCCGGGACTGTCCCGCAATTTGCATTTGTGTTTCGGGCACCTTCATTCCGGGACAATATAGTGTCCTGGAATGAAATGAGCACACACAGCTACCCTAATAGTTGATTGCCAAACTGGTTGCTTGGGCCGCCCCGTCTGGCATCTAGCAACCAGTGGCGTCACCTTCGCAGAGTCTCAGAGCGAGGCTTGTACCCAGTGCTTCTCTACACTCTGAGTCCACCCACCTCCTCTCCTTCTGTGGCACCCAGAGAGAGAGCAGCCAGAGCATTTTCACTGTATGCCACTCTCCTCCAGTCTTCACCTGGCTTCTGGTGGGCGGCCGCATTCTGCAGACAGTACTGGCCTTGGCTGGCTGGCTTAGATCCACGACTGCCCCTGCCCGGCCCGCAGCACAGTGCCCAACTTCTCCTCCTGCACGCGACCCAAGCTGCCCCAACTGCCATAGGGGATCCCCCAGCCTGGATCAGGCAACAAAAGACCAGCGCTCAACCGCTGACCACTAGAGTCCAGATTAGAAGGCGACCAGAGTAAATGGAACCTTAATGGAGATGGTCAGATGACAAGTCGGGGGACTGAGGACAGCAAAGTGGGGCCCTGGGGGCAATAAAAAATTAAGCTGACAACTAGGAGGCAATAAAAAATAAGGCTGACAACTAGGAGGCAATAAAAAAAATGAGGCTGACAAGTGGGGGAGCAATAATAAATTAAGTCCCCCCGAATCCCCAGTAATGAAGAAGGTGACAGAAGTGGGGGTCAGTAATGAAGATGAAGGTGACACTAAGAAATTACTTAGTTAACCACTTAAGGACCGCCTCCTGCACGTTTACGTTGGCAGAATGGCACGGCTGGGCACATGCAAGTACAGGTACGTCCTGTGCTAGTGCCCAGCCGTGGGTCGCTGGAGTGCCGCGATCGGTCCCCGGGGCTAAAGAACGGGGAGAGCTGTGAACACGGCTTCCCCGTTCTTCACTGTGGCGGCGTCATCGATTGCGTGATCCCTTTTATAGGTATACACAATCGATGACGTCACACCTACAGCCACACCCCCCTACAGTTTTTAACACACATTAGGTCACACATAACCCCATCAGCACCCCCTTGTGGTTAACTCCCAAACTGCAACTGTAATTTTCACAGTAAACAATGCATTTTAAATTCATTTTTTGCTGTGAAAATGACAATTGTCCCAAAAATGTGTCAAAATTGTCCCAAGTGTCCGCCATAATGTCGCAGTCACGAAAAAAATCGCTGATCGCCGCTATTAGTAGTAAAAAAACATTTTTTTTTATAAAAATGCAATAAAACTATAGGGAAAAACTATCCCCTATTTTGTAAACGCTATAAATTTTGCGCAAACCAACCGATAAACGCATATTGCGATTTTTTTTTAACCAAAAATAGGTAGAAGAATACGTATCGGCGTAAACTGAGGAAAACAAATATTTTTTTATATATTTTTGGGGGGTATTTATTATAGCAAAAAGTAAAAAATATTGCATTTTTTTCAACATTGTCGCTCTATTTTTGTTTATAGCGCAAAAAATAAAAACCGCAGAGGTGATCTAATACCACCAAAAGAAAGCTCTATTTGTGGGAAGAAAAGGACGCCAATTTTGTATGGAAGCCGCGTCGCACGACCACGCAATTGTCAGTTAAAGCGACGCAGCGCTGAATCGCAAAAACTGTCCGGGTCCTTTAGCTGCCTAAAGGTCCGGGTCTTAAGTGGTTAAAGCAGGTGCACATTGTATACCACCTGTCTAAACTTGTGACCCCGGTTTGCTTTTGTTTTTCTAAAAAATATATTTTGGGGGGGGGGGGGGGGGGGGGGGGGGCAAGGGGACCTTGGGGGTCGCTGTGGTTGGAAATGTGGTCACCCTACCCCCTGGCTACAGTCTATGTACCCCATATAGAAATCTGACTTTGAGAAGAAATTTAGAAAAAAGAGAGATACTGCGCATACCAAATGGTAACCAAAAGTGTAAAAAAAAAGCTGCAACTCAAAAATGTTATACAACATAAATTACATAAAAAACAATAGAGGGAGTCGCGCGACTCCCTCTATTGTTTTTTTTTCTTGAGAAGAAATTGCCTAAGATGTACAGTAAATGAGTTTTTAAAGAGAACGTTAGAGATCATCTATTCTCTCCTGTCATGGTGGTGTGCGTCCCGACAATATTTCCTCTGCGTCTGTATCGGCTTGGCTTTGTCTTTGTGCCGTCTCTGAAAAACAAAGTACACAAACACAGAAATAGCTGAAAAACAGGATGTTTTCTTACGTCCCCGGCATCAGTCGGCATGATGATGAGCGGCGCACTACTCGGAGAAAGTTCTCCTGACCTTGTTGTGGGATGCAGAATCTGAATACGGGATGTTATGAACCATGATTCAAAGTTCCGTGGCAGTAAACCATAAAAATGTCACGCGGCTTCTTGCTGCATTGCAGCAATTGGCACCCAGTCGTTTATTAACCACTTAAGTCCCGGACCTTTAGGCAGCTAAAGGACCCGGCCAGGTTTTGCGATTCGGCACTGCGTCGCTTTAACAGACAGTTGCGCGGTCGTGCGGCGTGGCTCCCAAACAAAATTGGCGTTTTTCCCCCCCCCACAAATAGATCTTTCTTTTGGTGGTATTTGATCACCTCTGCGGTTTTTATTTTTTGCGCTATAAACAAAAACAGAGCGACAATTTTAAAAAATGCTATATTTTTATAATAAATATCCCCAAAAATATATAAAAAAATAAATAAAATTTCCTCAGTTTAGGCCGATACGTATTCTTCTACATATTTTGGTAAAAAAAAATCGCAATAAGCGTTAATCGGTTGGTTTGCGCAAAATTTATAGCGTTTACAAAATAGGGAATAGTTTTATTGCATTTTTTTTTATTTTTTTTTACTACTATTGGCAGCGATCAGCGATTTTTTTCATGACTGCGGCATTATGGCGGACACTTCGGACACTTTTGACACATTTTTGGGACCACTGTCATTTTCACAGCAAAAAAAATGCATCAAAAATGCTTTGTTTATTGTGAAAATTACATTTGCAGTTTGGGAGTTAACCACAAGGGGTTATGTGTGACCTAATATGTGTTTACAACTGTAGGGGGGTGTGGCTGTAGGTGTGACGTCATCGATTGTGTCCCCCTATAAAAGGGATCACACGATCGATGACGCCGCCACAGTGAAGAACGGGGAAGCCATGTTTACACTTGGCTCTTCCCGTTCTTCAGTTCCCAGGGACCGATCGCGGGACTCCAGCGGCTATCGGGTCCCGGAGCTTTGGACCGGGTCACGGGAGTGCGCCGCGGGCGCGCGTCCGCGACCCACGGCTGGGTACTATCACAGCACGTACCTGTACGTGGATGTGCCCAGCCGTGCCATTCTGACGACGTATATGTGCAGGAGGCGGTCCTTAAGTGGTTAAACCTAATTACTAAAAGCTTATAGGCGCTATAACATGTTATTGTGGCTTCAAATCTTTCCAAAAAATAAATAAAAACATGTCAGTTTTCAGTAAAAGACTCCCTGGTGCTCCTGCCATGTAGGTTCAGGTTCAGGAACTTCTTAAAGGAGTTGTAAAGGAAACAATTTTTTTTGCCTTAAATGAATGTCTGCAAGGTAGACAGACAGAATAGTATAATGATTCTGTTAACAAACGAGTAAATACCTATTAAATTCCTTCATCTATATCACCTCCGGCAGTCTAGTTTCTGTTCTCTCATTCACTTCCTGGTTTGCGGCGCTCGTTCATGTAAGAACTACATTTCCCAGTATGCATTGCAGCACGCCCAGCAATTCACACCTCCTTAAAGTCTCTAACTCGTAGAGAGCGTCCTGCCGCACAGATGTAGTTCCCAGGAGGGGTGGAGCACATCACTGACCACCGCAGTAAAGCCTCCCTTCACGGTGGTGAGTAACAATCAGACAAGCAGGAAGTAACAGAACAGAGAAGAAATAGAGCAACTTCTGAGCAAAAACGAACAATGAGGAAGTGAAAAGAGGAATGTCTGCAGGTAAAGGATGCTTATTATGAAAAACATTTTTTTTCCTTTACAGCCCCTTTAACCACTTAAGACCCGGACCATTTTGCAGTTAAAGGACCCGGCCACTTTTTGCGATTCAGCACTGCGTCGTTTTAACTGACAATTGCGCGGACGTGCGACGTGGCTCCCAAACAAAATTGGCGTCCTTTCCCCCCCCACAAATAGAGCTTTCTTTTGGTGGTATTTGATCACCTCTGCGGTTTTTATTTTTTGCGCTATAAACAAAAATAGAGCGACAATTTTAAAAAATGCAATATTTTTTACTTTTTGCTATAATAAATATCCCCAAAAATATATAAAAAAACGTTTTTTTTTCCTCCTTTTTTAAAATTCCCTCAGTTTAGGCCGATACGTATTCTTCTACATATTTTGGTAAAAAAAATCGCAATAAGTGTTTATTGATTGGTTGGCGCAAAAGTTATAGCGCTTACAAAATAGGGGGTAGTTTTATGGCATTTTTATTAATATTTTTTTTTTTTACTAGTAATGGCGGCGATCAGCGTTTTTATATCGGTACTGCGACATTATGGCAGACACTTTGGACACATTTTTGGGACCATTGGCATTTTTATAGCAATCAGTGCTATAAAAATGCATTGATTACTATAAAAATGCCACTGGCAGGGAAGGGGTTAACACTAGGGGGCGGGGAAGGGGTTAAATGTGTAACCTGGGTGTGTTCTAACTGTAGAGGGAGGGGCGGCGGACTGACTGATGGAAATGACTGATCTTCTACAGTATGGACAGAAGATCAGCATTTCCCCCCCTGACAGGACCGGGAGCTGTGTGTTTACACACACAGCTCCCGGTCCCCGCTCTGTAACGAGCGATCGCGTGTGCCCGGCGGCGATTGCGCCCGCCGGGCACACGCACGGGAGTCGGGGGCGAGCGGCCGCTTCGAGAGCCGACATATAGCTATGGGCTCTCGCACAGGGGAGCCGACCTGCCGCCGTAGAACTGCGGCAGCTGGTCGGCAACTAGTTAACTAGGGTGACCAGACATATTGAGGACCAAGTCTGTCTCCCCGGATTGGATTGGAACAGGGACTGGGGCAATTTCAAAGACAGTCAGTGTAGAATAAAAATAAAAAAAATCTGAATTACAGCCCATCCCCCCCCCCCCCCCCCGCTCCACTAGCTTAGGGGGTGTATATTTTTCCATTATCTGTGCCCCTTTCTGATGATCATGTGCTGGTCGGAGTGGAGGGAATATTCTTCAGTTTCGGGTACATGCCCATTCAGCTTCACTCGCATGTTCTTCTGCCTTGGTTCAAGTCCAGGCCAGTCGCCTGCCTGCTTATCTCCTTGCCTAACCTGGTGGAGTGATCTTCCTCTGCTCCCCACACAGTAGTAGCCGGGACTCAGAGAGTAAGACTCGACAGGCTGTGAGGCGGGCGGTCCTGGCGATGGGCAGAGAGTCGCTGATTGCCGCCATTACTAGTATAAAATAAATAAATATGTCCCCGGATTTAATTTTAAAAATCTGGTCACCTTAGCCTTAACCCTTTTGGGCATGGAGGTCACCGGAGCTTCACAGGTTGCCACTGGAGTCCTCTTCCCCTCCTCCATGATGACATCACAGAGCTGGTGGATGTTGCGGCGCACTCCTCCACCTTCCGTTTGAGGATGTCCCACAGAGCTCAATAGGGTTTACTGGAGACATGCTTGGCCAGTCCATCACCTTTACCCTCAGCTTCTTTAGCAAGCAGTGGTCGCTTGGAGGTGTGTTTGGGGTCGTTATCATGTTGGAATACACCCTCCAGTCTCTGAAGGGAGGGGATCATGCTCTGCTTCAGTATGTCACAGTACATGTTGGCATTCATGGTTCCCTAAATGACCTGTAGCCCCCCAGTGCCGGCAGCACTCATGCAGCCCCAGACCATGACACTCCCACCACCATGCCTGACTGTAGACAAGACACACTTGTCTTTGTCCTCCTCACCTGGTTGCCGCCACACACTCCTGACACCATCTGACACCAAATATGTATATCTTGGTCTCATCAGACCACAGGACATGGTTCCAGTAATCCATGTCCTTAGTCTGCTTGTCTTCAGCAAACGGTTTGTGGGCTTTGTTGTGCATCATCTTTAGAAGAGGCTTCTTTCTGGGACGACAGCCATGCAGACCAATTTGATGCAGTGTGTGGCGTATGGTCTGAGCACTGACAGGCTGACCCCCACCCCTTCAACCTCTGCAGCAATACTGGCAGCACTTATACATCTATTTCCCAGCCTCTGGATATGATGCTGAGCACTCAACTTCTTTGGTCCATCATGGTGAGGCCTGTTCTGAGTGGAACCTGTCCTGTTAAACCGCTGTATGGTCTTGGCCATCGTGCTGCAGCTCAGTTTCAGAGTCTTGGGAATCTTCTTATAGCCTCGGCCATCTTTATGTAGAGCAACAATTCTTTTTTCAGATCCTCAGAGAGTTCTTTGCCATGAGGTGCCATAAGAACTTCCAGTGACCAGTATGAGAGAGTGAGAGCGATAACACCAAATTTAACACACCTGCTCCCCATTCACACTGAGACCTTGTAACACTAACAAGTCACATGACACCGGGGAGGGAAAATGAATAATTGGGCCCAATTTGGACATTTTCACTTAGGGGTGTACAGTGTGTTGAGTTATTTGGAGGCGACAGTAAATTTACACTGTTATACAAGCTGTACACTTACTACTTTACATTGTAGCAAAGTGTCATTTCTTCAGTGTTGTCACATGAAAAGATACAATATTTACAAGTACTCACTTTTGTCAGATACTGTATGTACAGTATGTAAGATCGGGACCTTAGAGTCAGGGGCGGACCGACAACTCATGGGGCCCCCGGGCAATAGGAGATTATAGGGCCCCTGTGCTATAGGAGATTATGGGGGTTACACAGTATACATACACATTATAAACACACACAAAATACACATACACACACGGAAAAGGTACTGGAGAGGCGGGGCAGCTATAATTTTATTTTTTTTAAACATAGATTTTTATATACTGTCCCTGCTTTTATTGAGGCTGGCAACCCTGATGGGGCCCTCGGTCAGTGCCCGAATGGTCAGTGCGCCCCTGCTTAGAGTGTAAGCTCTTCGGAGGCAGGGGCCAGGACCGCCATCAGGAATTATGGGGCCCCTTACACAGCTTCAGGCATGGGAACCGGGGGGGGGGGGGGGTTCCGTCTGAAATTGAGAAGTGGGGGGGGGGGGGCTGCCACCAATTGAGAAGCGGGGGGGGGGTTCCGTCTGCAATTGAGAAGTGGGGGGGGGGGCTGCCGCCAATTGAGAAGCGGGGGGGGGGGGCCTTTACAAAAAAAGAGGAAATAAAGAAAAATATATATAATAAAAAGGGGGGTAGCCACCCGGGTCCCTTTAATAAAAAGAAAAACAAGAGAGAAAAAAAGAAATATGTATATTTTTTTAAAAAGGGTGGTTGCCATCTGGGGCCCTGGGGACCTCTGGGCCCTTTAATATTTTTTTTTTTATATAAAAAGAAATTACAAAAAAAGGGGGGGTTTCCATCCGGGACCTCTGGGCCCTTTAATAAAAAGAGAAAAAATAAATAAAAAAAGAGGGGGTTGTCGCCTGGGGGCCTCCGGACCCCCCAAAAAAATAAAAGAAAAAAAATTGGCCCTTTAATAAAAAAAAAAAAATATATATATTAAAAAAAATATATATTTTTTTATAAAAAATAAATAAAAAAAGAGGGGGTTGTCGCCTGGGGGCCTCCGGACCCCCCAAAAAAATAAAAGAAAAAAAATTGGCCCTTTAATAAAAAATAAAATAAAAATATATTAAAAAATATATATATGTTTTAAAAAAAATAAATAAAAAAAGAGGGGGTTGTCGCCTGGGGGCCCCCGGACCCCCCAAAGAAATAAAAGAAAAAAAATTGGCCCTTTAATAAAAAATAAAATAAAAATATATTAAAAATATATATATTTTTTATAAAAAATAAATAAAAAAAGAGGGGGTTGTTGCCTGGGGGCCCCCGGACCCCCCAAAAAAATAAAAGAAAAAAAATTGGCCCTTTAATAAAAAATAAAATAAAAATATATTAAAAAATATATATATTTTTTATAAAAAATAAATAAAAAAAGAGGGGGTTGTCATCTGGGGGCCTCCGGGCCCCTAAAAAGAAAAAAAAAAAGTTTATTTATTTATTTATTTTTTTAAAAGGGGGTTCCCATCCGGGCCCCTTACAGGTGTACTGCCTGTACTCCCCTGATGGCGGCCCTGGCAGGGGCTGATATAAAGTATGGTATGTAAATTGTCAGCACTATACTGTAATGAATAGAGGGCCATGCGGGGGCCATAATATAACTTTCACAAGTATAACTGTCTTTTTGTTCCGTCTCTTTGACCCGTCCTGACTCATGGCTGACTCCGTTCACTCTTTGCACTCCTGGCTGGGACTGGTGAGGGTTCATGTGTATTAGAAGTCTCTGGTTCCTCTGAGTCTCGATTTCCAGCCCCCGACGCTCATTAGGAAGATTTTATCAGTTGGACATTTATTTATATTGTGATGCGGAATGAAGCTCCTCATCATACTTCCCTGACATGCTCTGCTCCAAGACACCGAAGAGTCACAGATCCGGAGAGCCTGAGCTACAGGCGTTTAGTCCAGACTTACATTCTCACTGAGCGTTAACGTATGTTACAGTGCCCTAGAAAAAAGTATTCATACCCCTTGAGATTTTCAACATTTTGTCATGTTACATCCAAAAACCTAAATGTATTTTATTGGGATTTTATGTGAAAACCATTTATCATTTCCCAGACCAATCTGTGTTGGTCTATCACAGAAAATCCCAATAAAACACATTTAGGTTTTTGGATGTAACATGACAAAATGTTGAAAATTTCAAGGGGTATGAATACTTTTTCAAGGCACTGTATGTTGCCCATTTAGGCAGCCCACTGAGATTTATGGAATTGTATCAGATGTGTTTGTGATGGGTCGCCACTTGTCTGGGTTGCCCAGTTTGTCCAAGAGCAATTTGTTGGGAGATAATATAGAACATTGGTTCTCAACCAACAGGCCTCAGGTCAGCTACAGATCTCTTGTCCTCCTATACTGCTTCCCAGCTCCCATAGTGCGCTCAAACCCCCATAAGTAGACAACAGTGTCCCAGGGCCTGTAGAGAGCCCCCAGCCTCCACAGTGCCCCCCCCCCCCCCCAGCCTGCTGCAAAGTGTCCTCCAACAGTGCCCCTCAACCCTTTCCAGAAACCTCATCCCCTACACGGTTACCTTGTCTACTACAGATCAGCCTTACTGTGCCTATTAAACGCAGCCACTGTGCCCATCAATTGCCGCCACTGTGCCATCAAACGCAGCCACTGTGCCATAAAAGTGTCGCCACTGTGCCATAAAATTGTTGCCACTGTGCCATGCCATCAAACGCAGCCACTGTGCCATCAATTGTCGCCAATGTGCCCCTCAATTGTCGCCACTGTGTCATGCCAAACACAGCCACTGTAATCAATTGTCGCCACTGTGCCATGCCAAACGCAGCCACTGTGCCATCAATTGTCGCCAATGTGCCCCTCAATTGTCGGCACTGTGTCATGCCAAACACAGCCACTGTAATCAATTGTCGCCACTGTGCCATGCCAAACGCAGCCACTGTGCCATCAATTGTCGCCAATGTGCCCCTCAATTGTCGGCACTGTGTCATGCCAAACACAGCCACTGTAATCAATTGTCGCCACTGTGCCATGCCAAACGCAGCCACTGTGCCATCAATTGTCGCCAATGTGCCCCTCAATTGTCGGCACTGTGTCATGCCAAACACAGCCACTGTAATCAATTGTCGCCACTGTGCCATGCCAAACGCAGCCACTGTGCCATCAATTGTCGCCAATGTGCCCCTCAATTGTCGGCACTGTGTCATGCCAAACACAGCCACTGTAATCAATTGTCGCCACTGTGCCATGCCAAACGCAGCCACTGTGCCCATCAATTGTCGCCACTGTGCTATGCTATTGTTGCCACTGTGCCCATCATCAGTTGTTGCCACTGTGCCATGCCAAATGCAGCCACTGTGCACATCATCAGTTGTCGCCACTGTGCCATGCCAAATGCAGTCACTGTGCCCATCAATTGTCGCCACTGTGCCATGCCATTGTCGCCACTGTGCCCATCAATTGCCGCCAGTTTGCCCCTAAAATGCCGCCAGATTGCCCCCCCTCACCTTTCTCGATCAGCCATCCTCGGATCCTCCTTCACAATCCCTCAAAGTAGTCCCGCCCTCGATGTCGCTTCAGCCAATCAGGTTACCGGTGAACCTGATTGGCTGAGACGCCTGTGAGTGTTAACCAGGGAACGCACACCCCGTGCGTCCCCTGGTTAACTATTTGGAAGCCGGTTACAGCCCTCAGGCTGTGATCGGAAAGCCGCTGGCTCTGAAAGTCCAAAGTCAACCAGCTGTCGTTATTCAAATTCAGATGCAATGCATTAATCTATGTATTGTTTTTCAGTTACAGGAGCGAGAGGGGGCGGCGTTTCTGAGCCCGCTATGGATGCACCGCCATTGCTACAGATGCTCCTCACCTACTCCACAACCCCAACAGGGTGGCTCTTGACATCTAATGTAAGGGGAGGGGATGTGCTGGACATCTAATCTTACGGATACAACCGGCCCTTTTGAGGGCAATCATAATTGCTGATGCGGCCCACCATGAAATTGAGTTTGACACCCCTGCCGGCTACACGGTCACCATGTCTACAGATGTTCCTAACCTACTCCACAACCCCAAACATTGTCCCTCAGTACTCCTCAGCCCCCTCCAGAATCCTCATCCCCTACACGGCCAGTCTGCTACATGGTCTCCTAAATCAGCTCATAAAAACCAAGCAGGGAACCGATGGCAAAGGGTGCTGGTTAGACACCTTGCCCTTGAACCCATGCCATTTTTTTCACAGATTTTTTATCTATAGTATATTGCCGGGATCTTACAATACATTACAGCCCTTTAGAAATGTCATTTTGTGCCGGGACTGTTCTAAACACGGGCAAAATGTGTCACTTTACAGGCATACTATACACACCCCACAAGCACAATTGTTAAAGGAATATTTCACTTTTATTGTTTCACGTTAAGCATTATTAAATTCACTGCTCCCCAAACACTCCCCTGGGGCAGGACCCGGATCCCCAAACACTCCCCTGGGGCAGGACCCAGGTCCCCAAACACTCCCCTGGGGCAGGACCCGGGTCCCCAAACACTCCCCTGGGGCAGGACCCAGGTCCCCAAACACTCCCCTGGGGCAGGACCCGGGTCCCCAAACTCTCCCCTGGGGCAGGACCCAGGTCCCCAAACACTCCCCTGGGGCAGGACCCAGGTCCCCAAACACTCCCCTGGGGCAGGACCCAGGTCCCCAAACACTCCCCTGGGGCAGGACCCAGGTCCCCAAACACTCCCCTGCTGCAGGACCCGGGTCCCCAAACACTCCCCTGGGGCAGGACCCGGGTCCCCAAACACTCCCCTGGGGCAGGACCCAGGTCCCCAAACACTCCCCTGGGGCAGGACCCGGGTCCCCAAACACTCCCCTGGGGCAGGACCCAGGTCCCCAAACACTCCCCTGGGGCAGGACCCAGGTCCCCAAACACTCCCCTGGGGCAGGACCCAGGTCCCCAAACACTCCCCTGCTGCAGGACCCGGGTCCCCAAACACTTTCTCTGGCAATAACTTGCATATAAGACTTTAAAATTAGCACTTTTGTTTTTTCATGTTTGTGTCCCATAGACTTTAACGGGGTTCCGCGGCTTTCAAATTTGCCGCGAAGGCCACATAATATTCGCTGTTCCACGAACATGCGAACACCGACGTTTGACTCGAACATTGGGCTCATCCCTACTCCAAACCTACTCTTAGTTCTGTATTGGTTACGTGCTGCTATCAGGACTAAGGATGAGCTCCGGCGTGTTCTCATGGTACACGTGCAGAGCCCGCCAGGAAGTGTGCACGGCGCTGCGCTAATCACAGCCAAGGAGACATTTCCCCATCTCTGCAGCCGAGCATCGGGAAATGTCTCCTTGGCTGTGATTAGCGCAGCGCCGTGCACACTTCCTGGCGGGCTCTGCACGTGTACCATGTGAACACGCCGGAGCTCATCCTTAATCAGGACACAGGGACTGCTGGGACTTGTAGTTCCCTATCGGCTGTATGCTGCTATTTGTACACTGCGATTACTGGGACTTACTGGGATTACAGTTCTACATTTGCTGTACGCTGATATCAGTGCACTGGGATTTATGGGATTTGTAGTTCCGTATTGGCTGTATGCTGCTAATATAGAACTACAAGGGACTGTTTGGATTTGCAGTTTCATATTGACTGTGTACTGCTGTTAGGACTCCGGGATTGCTGGGACTTGTAGTCCAATATTGACTGTATGCTGGTATCTGGACATAGGGACTGTTGGGATTTGTAGTTTCATATTGGCTGTGTGCTGGTATCTGGACACAGGGATTGCTGGGACTTGTAGTTCCACATTGGCTGTATGTTGGTATCTGGACATTGTGATTGCTGGGACTTGTAGTTCCATATTGGCTGTATGCTGCTATCTAGACACAGGGACTGTTTGGATTTGTAGTATTATATTGGCTGTGTGACGGTATCTAGACACTAGGATTGCTGGGACATGTCGTTCCATATTGACTATGTGCTGCTATTTGGACACTGTAATTGCTGTGACGTGTAGTTCTATATTGGCTGTTTGCTGCTATGAGGACACAAATACTGCTGGGACTTGTAGTTCACTATTGGCTGCATGCTGCTATCAGGACACTGGGACTGCTGGGACTTGTAGTTCTGTATTGGCTGTATGCTGGTATTTGGACACAGGGACTGTTGTGGTATGTAGTTTCAGTTGGCTGTGTGTTGGTATCTGAACCCTGGGATTGCTGGGACTTGTAGT
Source organism: Rana kukunoris (assembly GCA_029574335.1). Taxonomy (NCBI): domain Eukaryota; kingdom Metazoa; phylum Chordata; class Amphibia; order Anura; family Ranidae; genus Rana; species Rana kukunoris. The sequence continues at coordinate 10,116,310 of CM056050.1, forward strand.
TCCATATTGACTATGTGCTGCTATCTGGACATTGTGATTGCTGAGACGTGTAGTTCTATATTGACTGTTTGCTGCTATGAGGACACTGGGACTGATAGGGCTTGTAGTCCTGTATTAGCTGGACACTGGGACTGATAGGGCTTGTAGTCCTGTATTAGCGGGACACTGGGATTGCTGAGACTTGTGGTCCTGTATTAGCAGGGCACTGGGATTGCTGAGACTTGTAGTCCTGTATTAGCGGGACACTGGGATTGCTGAGACTTGTAGTCCTGTATTAGCGGGACACTGGGATTGCTGAGACTTGTAGTCCTGTATTAGCGGGACACTGGGATTGCTGAGACTTGTAGTCCTGTATTAGCGGGACACTGGGATTGCTGAGACTTGCAGTCCTGTATTAGCGGGACACAGGGACTGATAGGGCTTGTAGACCTGTATTAGCAGGACACTGGGATTGCTGAGACTTGTAGTCCTGTATTAGCGGGACACTGGGATTGCTGAGACTTGTAGTCCTGTATTAGCGGGACACTGAGATTGCTGAGGCTTGTAGTCCTGTATTAACGGGACACTGGGATTGCTGAGAGTTGCAGTCCTGTATTAGCGGGACACTGGGATTGCTGAGACTTGTAGTCCTGTTTTAGCGGGACACTGGGATTGCTGAGACTTGTAGTCCTGTATTAGCGGGACACTGGGATTGCTGAGAATTGTAGTCCTGTATTAGCGGGACACTGAGATTGCTGAGGCTTGTAGTCCTGTATTAGCGGGACACTGGGATTGCTGAGACTTGTAGTCCTGTATTAGCGGGACACTGGGATTGCTGAGACTTGTGGTCCTGTATTAGCAGGACACTGGGATTGCTGAGAGTTGCAGTCCTGTATTAGCGGGACACTGGGATTGCTGAGACTTGTAGTCCTGTTTTAGCAGGACACTGGGATTGCTGAGACTTGTGGTCCTGTATTAGCGGGACACTGGGATTGCTGAGACTTGTAGTCCTGTATTAGCGGGACACTGGGACTGATAGGGCTTGTAGTCCTGTATTAGCTGGACACCGGGACTGTATTGTCTGCCTGCTGTTATCAGGACACAGGGACTGCTGGGACTTTTAGTTGCTGTATAGCTGAGATCTGTACTATCTGGGCAGAGAGACCAATGGGACTTGAAGTTCCGCACGGACCCTGTGCTTCTATGTGGATATTGGGCTTGCTGGGACTTGTAATCCCTTATTGGCTGTGTGTTGCTATCTGGACTCTGGGATTTGTTCATGAATTCGATCTTATTACTATGATCGATCAGACTTTGGCTTTGCATGGGGGAAGCGATTGATAACTCCCGCTGGTACAGTATACACAACTATCAATCCGAATCCACTTCCCCCGTGTGTGTTGCCTATCGATCAAATGGGTTGCGGACTATACAGTAGATGGATTGTCCCTATTGGGAGAGATCAATCCGTAAATACTGTGGTCCCGCGATTCGCGGCAACACCCCCCCCACAACTTTGATCCACGCCCCCCCCCCCCCCCCCCCCGCTCAACAACTGTGATCTGTGGACCCCCCCGCTCAACAACTGTGATCTGTGGACAACTCTGATCCACAGACCCCCCGCTCAACAACTCCGATCCACGGACCCCCCGCTCAACAACTGTGATCTGTGGACAACTCTGATCCACAGACCCCCCGCTCAACAACTTCGATCCGATCGACACCCCCCCCCCCTCCTCAACAACAATTGTCCCTCATTCTGAAGTTGAAAAGTTGGGAGGTATGCAGAAGGTAATCACACGTCTCCTTCCATCACAGATCCCAACAATGAGAGGATTACTCCTCGTTTCCGGACACTGGACGGGGGTTGGGGGACCTTTTCTGAGCCCCCCCCGTTAGGAAAACGCAGACGAGACCTTTGTGTCCCACGCCTGGACACCATAGTTTAGGGGGGTGGTTGTGCTAGGGGAAAGCCAGCCCACATTACACAGACATTGTCCCCCCCCCACAGGCCCCAGGCAGCAAAGGCTCGTCGTGGGAACAATGACCAGCTCTCAGGACGAGAGCGATGCCCTGCAGATGACGGCAGCCGAGGGCTCTCTCGGGGAGGAGGCCCAGCAGCCCCCCGCGGACGCCGAAGGGGGAGCCCCGAGTCCTACGGCGCCCGTGAGAGTCCGGCAGCCCCGCATGTTCAGGAGGCGCGCGTACCTCTTGGACGAGCTGTCCGACGACGAGGTGGCGAGGAGGTACCGGCTCAACCGCTCTGCCATCCAAGAGCTCTTCGACCTGGTGGGGGAGGACCTGGAGCCGCAGACCAGGAGGAACAAGGCTCTGCCCGGCATGTGCAAGCTGCTGGCGGTCTTGTACTTCTTGGGCAACGCCACCTTCCAGCCGGTCACCTCGCTCCTCATCGGCATGAGCCAGCCCACCTTCTCCAGGATCCTCAAGCAGGTGGTGGAGGCCATCCTCAAGCACTCCAGGCGCCTCATCCACTTCCCGGCGTCCCCGGCGGACTGGCAGAGGGTGAAGCAAGACTTCTTCCTGCTGGGGGGCATGCCAAACTGCCTGGGCGCCATCGACTGTACCCACATCGCCCTGGCGCCGCCACGGGAGAGGGAGGACGTGTTCCGCAACTGGAAGGACTTCCACTCCCTCAACGTGCAGGTGGTGTGCGATTCCCACCTGCGCATCATGAGCGTCAACGCCGCCTTTCCGGGCAGCTGCCACAACTCCTACATCCTACGACAGTCCGCCCTTTACGACAAGTTCGCGCAGAGGCAGATGCCCGCCGGATGGCTCCTGGGTAAGCCGCCTGCACGCGCGCTTCTGGGGAATTAAAGGCCAGCCCACGCCCAATTTTTTATTTTATCGTTTTGGATGGAGTGGGGAAGGGTCGAAACCCCCGTCAAGGTTCTAAAGTGGAGTTCCAGGCTCCCCCCAAAAAATGTATTTTTTTATAGTATAAACAATACATAAGTATAATATCAAGAGTCCCTCTTTACATCAGAGTCCACAGAGTTCCCCTTTTACATCTGAACTCGCAGAGTTCCCCTTTCACTGAGAACTCTGGGGACTCTAACATAAGGGATGCTCTGGGATCCCTGATTCAAGGAGGAACACTGAGAACTCAGATGTACGGAGAAGACTCTGATATGAGGGGGAGGGGGACTCTGCAGACTCTGATGTAAGGGAGAACTCTGGGGACCAGACTCTGATGTAAGGGGGAACTCTGGGGACCAGACTCTGATGTAAGGGGGAACTCTGGGGACCAGACTCTGATGTAAGGGGGAGGGGGACTCTGCAGACTCTGATGTAAGGGGGAACTCTGGGGACAAGACTCTGATGTAAGGGGAGGGGGACTCTGCAGACTCTGATGTAAGGGGGAGGGGACTCTGCAGACACTGATGTAAGGGGGAACTCTGGGGACTCTAACATAAGGGATGCTCTGGGATCCCTGATTCAAGGAGGAACACTGAGAACTCAGATGTACGGAGAAGACTCTGATATGAGGAGGAGGGGGACTCTGCAGACTCTGATGTAAGGGGGAACTCTGGGGACCAGACTCTGATGTAAGGGGGAACTCTGGGGACCAGACTCTGATGTAAGGGGGAACTCTGGGACCAGACTCTGATGTAAGGGGAGGGGGACTCTGCAGACTCTGATGTAAGGGGGAACTCTGGGGACCAGACTCTGATGTAAGGGGGAGGGGACTCTGCAGACTCTGATGTAAGGGGGAACTCTGGGGACCAGACTCTGATGTAAGGGGGAGGGGGACACTGCAGACTCTGATGTAAGGGGGAGGGGGACTCTGCAGACTCTGATGTAAGGGGGACCTCTGGGGACCAGACTCTGATGTAAGGGGGAGGGGGACTCTGCAGACTCTGATGTAAGGGGGAACTCTGGGGACCAGACTCTGATGTAAGGGGGAGGGGGACTCTGCAGACTCTGATGTAAGGGGGAACTCTGGGGACCAGACTCTGATGTAAGGGGGAGGGGGACTCTGCAGACTCTGATGTAAGGGGGAACTCTGGGGACCAGACTCTGATGTAAGGGGGAGGGGGACTCTGCAGACTCTGATGTAAGGGGGAGGGGGACTCTGCAGACTCTCAGGGCTGGACTGGGACAACAATTTGGCCCTGGACTTCATCCAGACTGGCCCACTTTGACATGTCTCTCCTATGGCGGCCGGACAACTCCTGCACCCCCCCCCCCCCCTGGCCACCTGCACCCCCTCTCCCCCTTTACTAGCCACTAGCCGTTCTACTTTATTAGGTACTGGTACTCTTATAGGCAGTACCAGTGGGGAAGCTAGACATTATTTCACCCGGGACAATGAATAAGTTCAGTGCCCCCCCCCCCCCCCCCCGGGACAAGATTAGGCAGAAGTGAGAAACTCCCAGGCCATAGCTGTTGAGTCAGCTGTCTGTCCCCTCCCCCATGCTCCTCTGTTCCCCCCAGGTGAGTGGTGCCGGTAGAGAGGAGGTGAACTCTGCGGGGAGGGTGAGACAGAGAAGCGGAGGTGGGCCCTGTTGTCCCAATGGCCAGTCCACCCCTGCAGACTCTGATGTAAGGGGAGGGGGATTCTGCAGACTCTGATGTAAGGGGGAGGGGGACTCTGCAGACTCTGATGTAAGGGGGAACTCTGGGGACCAGACTCTGATGTAAGGGGAGGGGGACTCTGCAGACTCTGATGTAAGGGGGAGGGGGACTCTGCAGACACTGATGTAAGGGGGAACTCTGGGGACTCTAACATAAGGGATGCTCTGGGAACCCTGATTCAAGGGGGAACACTGAGAACTCAGATGTACAGAGAAGACTCTGATATGAGGGGGACTTTGCAGACTCTGATGTAAGGGGAACTCTGGGGACCAGACTCGGATGTAAGGGGGAGGGGGACTCTGCAGACTCTGATGTAAGGGGAACTATGGGGACCAGACTCTGATGTAAGGGGGAGGGGGACTCTGCAGACTCTGATGTAAGGGGGAACTCTGGGGACTCTAACATAAGGGATGCTCTGGGAACCCTGATTCAAGGGGGAACACTGAGAACTCAGATGTACAGAGAAGACTCTGATATGAGGGGGACTTTGCAGACTCTGATGTAAGGGGGAACTCTGGGGACCAGACTCGGATGTAAGGGGGAGGGGGACTCTGCAGACTCTGATGTAAGGGGGAACTATGGGGACCAGACTCTGATGTAAGGGGGAGGGGGACTCTGCAGACTCTGATGTAAGGGGGAACTCTGGGGACTCTAACATAAGGGAAGGTCTGGAATCCCTGATTTAAGGGGGAACACTGAGAACTCAGATGTACGGAGAAGACTCTGCAGACTCTGATGTAAGAGGGAACTCTGGGGACCAGACTCGGATGTAAGGGGGAGGGGGACTCTGCAGACTCCGATGTAAGGGGGAACTATGGGGACCAGACTCTGATGTAAGGGGGAGGGGACTCTGCAGACTCTGATGTAATGGGGAACTCTGGGGACTCTAACATAAGGGATGCTCTGGGAACCCTGATTCAAGGGGGAACACTGAGAACTCAGATGTACGGAGAAGACTCTGATATGAGGGGGACTCTGCAGACTCTGATGTAAGGGGGAACTCTGGGGACTCAAACCTAAGGGAAGCTCTGGAATCCCTGATTTAAGGGGGAACACTGAGAACTCAGATGTATGGAGAAGACTCTGATGTAAGGGGGAACTCTGGGGACCAGACTCTGATGTAAGGGAGAACTCTGGGGACTCTAACATAAGGGATGCTCTGGGAACCCTGATTCAAGGGGGATCACTGAGAACTCGGATGTACGGAGAAGACTCTGATGTAAGGGGGAGGGGGACTCTGCAGACTCTGATGTAAGGGAGAACTCTGGGGACTCAAACATAAGGGAAGCTCTGGGAACCTGGATTTATGGGGGACCACTGTGGCCTCTGGTGTAAAGGGGAACTCTGATGTAAGGGGTGCTCCGAAAACCCTGATTTACCTTAGTGTACTCACCCACCCCTTGGCAGTCAGCACCTCCCATCCAGATGTATCTGAGGCTGCTGGACTTCACATTTCCGGACCCCAACTTTCCTTTTCTGAGGCACAGTGCTGGGGATTGGATTGTGGGGAGACACAGAGGGGGAGGGGTGGGAGGAAGAGGTGCAGATTGAGCCCTCTCTCCTCTCCCGTCTGTGTGTGTTGGGGGGGGGGGGGGGTTAGTGTTGGCTTTGGGCAGTGTGAAAGAGAGTAACAAACACTCTCAGCTGACAACAACAGCCAGCAAACCTGCTGGGAAACCCTAGTCCAGTCTGAATAATGTGTTCGGGTTTTAGGCAGTCTGAAACCCGGACACATGATTCCAAACCTGAACTGTCCGGGTGAATCCTGGACAGGTGGCAGCCCTAGCGGAACTGGGAGCAGGCACCTGTCAAAAACAGGTACCCGCTCCCCCCAAAAAGTGCCAAATGTGGACAGGGGGGTGCAAACAAGTGAAACCTCTTCCTGTTATGCCCGACACCCAGGAAGTGTGCAGAATACCCCTCCCCCCCTCAAATGAGGACATAGATAGCAATATAAACCTGCTCCTCCCCCACCCTAATGAAAACAATTATTTCAACAACCAATCAGCCAATCATTCTGTGTCACTAAACCAGTTGAATTGAATAAAAATCCAAACAGCCCCTCCATTGGATCTTCTAGCAAACTCATCATTCGTTTTATCCCACGGAAGTATTTCTGTCTGATCGATCAATAATATGGTTTGTCATAGAACTGATCGTAATACCGATCGATGAAACAATCAGTTTTGAAGTCTGATTCACATCTATGCATTTTTTTAGTGCGTTTTCATTTTTCAAGAAATAACATGGTTTCCTATGGGTCACGTTCTCATCTGTGCATTTTATGGAAAGGGCCGGGGACTTTTACATCAGGATCCGCAGAGTTCCCTTTACATCAGGATCCGCAGAGTTCCCTTTTCATCAGGGTCCGCAGTGTTCCCTTTACATCAGGGTCCGCAGTGTTCCCTTTACATCAGGATCCGCAGAGTTCCCTTTTCATCAGGGTCCGCAGTGTTCCCTTTACATCAGGGTCCGCAGTGTTCCCTTTACATCAGGATCCGCAGTGTTCCCTTTACATCAGGATCCGCAGTGTTCCCTTTACATCAGGGTCCGCAGTGTTCCCTTTACATCAGGATCCGCAGTGTTCCCTTTACATCAGGATCCGCAGTGTTCCCTTTACATCAGGATCCGCAGAGTTCCCTTTACATCAGGGTCCGCAGAGTTCCCTTTACATCAGGGTCCGCAGTGTTCCCTTTACATCAGGATCCGCAGAGTTCCCTTTACATCAGGATCCGCAGTGTTCCCTTTACATCAGGATCCGCAGTGTTCCCTTTACATCAGGATCCGCAGTGTTCCCTTTACATCAGGATCCGCAGTGTTCCCTTTACATCAGGATCCGCAGTGTTCCCTTTACATCAGGATCCGCAGTGTTCTCTTTACATCAGGATCCGCAGTGTTCTCTTTACATCAGGGTCCGCAGTGTTCCCTTTACATCAGGGTCCGCAGTGTTCCCTTTACATCAGGGTCAGCAGTGTTCCCTTTACATCAGGATCCGCAGTATTCCCTTTACATCAGGGTCCGCAGTGTTCCCTTTACATCAGGATCCGCAGTGTCCCCTTTACATCAGGATCTGCAGTGTTCCCTTTACATCAGGATCCGCAGTGTTCTCTTTACATCAGGATCCGCAGTGTTCCCTTTTACATCAGAGTCCGCAGTGTTCCCTTTACATCAGGGTCCGCAGTGTTCCCTTTACATCAGGACCCGCAGTGTTCTCTTTACATCAGGATCCGCAGTGTTCTCTTTACATCAGGATCCGCAGTGTTCTCTTTACATCAGGGTCCGCAGTGTTCCCTTTACATCAGGGTCCGTAGTGTTCCCTTTACATCAGGGTCAGCAGTGTTCCCTTTACATCAGGATCCGCAGTATTCCCTTTACATCAGGGTCCGCAGTGTTCCCTTTACATCAGGATCCGCAGTGTTCCCTTTACATCAGGATCCGCAGTGTTCCCTTTACATCAGGACCCGCAGTGTTCTCTTTACATCAGGATCCGCAGTGTTCTCTTTACATCAGGATCCGCAGTGTTCTCTTTACATCAGGGTCCGCAGTGTTCCCTTTACATCAGGGTCCGCAGTGTTCCCTTTACATCAGGGTCAGCAGTGTTCCCTTTACATCAGGATCCGCAGTATTCCCTTTACATCAGGGTCCGCAGTGTTCCCTTTACATCAGGATCCGCAGTGTTCCCTTTACATCAGGATCCGCAGTGTTCCCTTTACATCAGGATCCGCAGTGTTCCCTTTACATCAGGATCCGCAGTGTTCTCTTTACATCAGGATCCGCAGTGTTCCCTTTTACATCAGAGTCCGCAGTGTTCCCTTTACATCAGGGTCCGCAGTGTTCCCTTTACATCAGGGTCCGCAGTGTTCCCTTTTACATCAGAGTCCGCAGTGTTCCCTTTACATCAGGGTCCGCAGTGTTCCCTTTACATCAGGGTCCGCAGTGTTCCCTTTACATCAGGGTCCGCAGTGTTCCCTTTTACATCAGAGTCTGCAGTGTTCCCTTTACATCAGGGTCCGCAGTGTTCCCTTTACATCAGGGTCCGCAGTGTTCCCTTTTACATCAGAGTCCGCAGTGTTCCCTTTACATCAGGGTCCGCAGTGTTCCCTTTACATCAGGGTCCGCAGTGTTCCCTTTTACATCAGGGTCCGTAGTGTTCCCTGTACATCAAAGTCCACAGTGTTTCCCTTTTACATTAGGGTCCACACATCTATTAAAGTCAATGAGGCCCCAATAGGCATATGTACTTTTTCAAGCTTCAGGTGACAGGGGACAGGTGACAAAAAATCGGGTGCAGCTGCACTAAGAATAATGGGGTTCTTCATTTTGAGCGTTATCATGTGTCAGCACTCAGATGTGAATGGGGGGCACAGACATATAATAAACATATGAAACACGAAGGGACCATTTAGACCAGTGGTCTCCAAACCGTAGCCCGTGGGCCAGATGCGGTCCTTTGTTTTACCCGCCCTTGAGTATTCTCACAGATATTAAACTGTATGAACGTTGAAACATTATTTCTGTCACCAACAATAATGACGGAACACTATTCCTCTCACTGACATCAATGATGGGGCACTATTCCTCTCACTGACATCAATGATGGGGCACTATTCCTCCCACTGACACCAATGACGGGACACTATTCCCCCCACTGACACCAATGATGAGGCACTATTCCCCCCACTGATACCAATGATGGGGCACTATTCCTTCCACTGACACCAATGATGGGGCACTATTCTACCCACTGATACCAATGAAGGAGCACTATTCCCCCCACTGATACCAATGAAGGGGCACTATTCCTCGTACTAAAACCAATAATGGGACACTATTCCCCCCACTGACACCAGAAAGAATGCATGGTTCTGCCCACTGATACCAATATGTGGCACTATACCTCCCACTATTACATCCCTGAGAATTACAGACCAGTTAGCCTAACAGCAATAGTATGTAAGCTTTTGGAAGGGATGATAAGGGACACTATATACGATTTTAGTAATGAGAATGGCATCATTAGCAGTAATTCTTGCCAGACCAATCTATTAACCTTCTATAAGGAGGTGAGTGGCTATCTAGATAAAGGAAGTCCCGTAGACGTGGTGTATCTGGATTTTACAAATGCATTTGACACAGTTTCCCATAAACTCTTACTGTACAATATAAGGTCCGCTGGCATGGACCATAGGGTGAGTACATGGACCATAGGGTGAGTACATGGACCATAGGGTGAGTACATAGACCATAGGGTGAGTGCATGGACCATAGGGTGAGTACATGGACCATAGGGTGAGTACATGGACCATAGTGTGAGTACATGGACCATAGTGTGAGTACATGGACCATAGTGTGAGTACATGGACCATAGGGTGAGTACATAGACCATAGGGTGAGTGCATGGACCATAGGGTGAGTGCATGGACCATAGGGTGACTACATGGACCATAGGGTGAGTGCATGGACCATAGGGTGAGTACATGGACCATAGGGTGAGTACATGGACCATAGGGTGAGTACATGGACCATAGGGTGAGTACATGGACCATAGGGTGAGTACATGGACCATAGGGTGAGTACATGGACCATAGTGTGAGTACATGGACCATAGTGTGAGTACATGGACCATAGTGTGAGTACATGGACCATAGGGTGAGTACATAGACCATAGGGTGAGTGCATGGACCATAGGGTGAGTGCATGGACCATAGGGTGACTACATGGACCATAGGGTGAGTGCATGGACCATAGGGTGAGTACATGGACCATAGGGTGAGTACATGGACCATAGGGTGAGTACATGGACCATAGGGTGAGTGCATGGACCATAGGGTGAGTGCATGGACCATAGGGTGAGTACATGGACCATAGGGTTAGTACATGGACCATAGGGTGAGTACATGGACCATAGGGTGAGTACATGGACTATAGGTTGAGTACATGGACCATAGGGTGAGTACATGGACCATAGGGTGAGTACATGGACCGTAGTGTGAGTATATGGACCGTAGGTTGAGTACATGGACTGTAGGGTGAGTACATGGACCGTAGGGTGAGTACATGGACCGTAGGGTGAGTACATGGATTGAAAACTGACTACAAGGGTGAGTGCAGAGGGTGGTGATAAATAGGGAGTACTCGGAATGGTCAGGGGTGGGTAGTGGGGTCCCCCAGGCTTCTGTGCTGGGACCAATCCTGTTTAATTTGTTCATAAATGTCCTGGAGGACGGGATAAATAGCTCAATCTCTGTATTTGCGGATGATACTAAGCTAAGCAGGGAAATAACTTCTCTGCAGGATGTGGAAACCTTCCAAAAAGATCTGAACAAATGAATGGGGTGGGGGGGGGGGGGGCAACTACATGGCAAATGAGGTTCAACATAGAAAAATGCAAAATAAAGCATTTGGGTGTCAAAAATACTAATGCAATGTATACACTGGGGGGAGAACCTCTGGGGGAATCTAGGATGGAAAGGGACCTGGGGGTCCTGGTAGATGACAGGCTCAGCAATGCCATGCAATGTCAAACTGCTGATAACAAAGCAAATAGAATATTGGCATTAAAAAAGGGGATCCAGTCCAGAGATAAAATGATAATTCTCCCGCTCTACAAGACTCTGGTCCGGCCGCACCTGGAGTATGCCGTCCAGTTCTGGGCACCAGTCCTTAGGAAGGATGTACTGGAAATGGAGAGTACAAAGAAGGGCAACAAAGCTAATAAAGGGTCTGGAGGATATTAGTTATGAGGAAAGGTTGCGGTCACTGAACTTATTCTCTCTGGAGAAGAGACGCTTGAGGGGGGATGTGATCTCAATGTACAAATATCATACTGGTGACCCCACAGTAGGGATAACACTTTTTTGCCGAAGGGAGTTTAACAAGACACGTGACCACGCATTAAAATTAGAAGAAAAGAGGTTTAACGTTAAACTATGAAGAGATTTCTTTACTGCTATGCCGCGTACACACGGTCACTTTTTGTGATGAAAAAAAACGACGTTTTAAAAAACTTCATTTAAAATGATGGTGTGTGGGCAAAACGCCGTTTTATGTCTACTGAAAATGACGTTTTTTGTGTCATTTTTGTGTGTGCGCAAAACGACGTTTTTAACGCCGCGCATGCTCAGAAGCAAGTTATGAGACGGGAGCTTCAATGGAACAGAGTGCCGTCGAACGTGGTGTACGTCTAGCTTTGCTAGAGTTTTTTTTTTATGAGACAAAACATCGTTTTTTGAAAAAATATATATATACACACTAGTACATATAACACCGCGCTACCCAATAAAACATAAAAGAAGCTGCCAAACACCACAGAATTGGATCAATTCTGCACCAAAACAAATAATAAAAACAGAAAAGTGTAGCGCTAAAATGATGTGAAAATTAAATGTATCATACAATAAAGTATCATGTGAGCTATAAAGAGTGAAAATTCATAAGTACATATATTTAGAGTGTGGCATTGAAGCCCAAAAACAGTTCATAGAAATGTGAAATAACTAAAAAATGTCTCAATCTGAGTGTCCAAATAAACGTGACAACAATGGAAGTAGTGTTGATAGCAGATCCACCACCAAAGGTAATTGAGGGGGCTTACCGGAAAGTGTGGACTCAACTAAGCGATAAACTTAATGAGTCGCTGAGGCATATGTATGATGACAACCAGGCAGGAGACCTCCCATTGATAAGAAGTATACGAAATCTCAAAGCAGATCAACTCTTCATGTGATGAATGAGATCCAAAAGAGAGTGGGGTAGATTCATGTAGATCAGCAGATCTTTTGATCCGCGTGATCTATCTTTTTTACAATCCGCCTGCGCCAGTTTTTGAGGCAAGTGCTGTATTCAGAAAGCACTTGCCTCGTAATTAGCCCTGGCGGATCGTAAATCCCCCGGCGGAATGCAAATTCCGCGGCTAGGGGGAGTTTACTATTTAAATCACGCGCGTCCCCGCGCCGATCGTACTGCGCATGCGCCGCCGGCAAAATTTCCCAACGTGCATTGCTTTAAATGACGTCGCAAGGACGTCATTGTTTTCGATGTTAACGCAATTAACGTATGGCCGTATTCCCGGACGACTTACGTAAACGACGTAAAAAATTCAAAACTCGACGCGGGAACGACGGCCATACTTAACATAGGATCCGCCGCACTTACCCCGCATATAGCAGGGGTAACGATCCGCCGGAAAAAGACGAACGCAAACGACGTTAAAAAAAAAGCGACGGCCGGGCGTTCGGTTCTGAATCGGCGGTTCTCCTCATTTGCATATTCGTCGCGTAGAAAAAAAGAAGCGCCACCTAGCGGACGACGGGAGAATGCAGCCTAAGAACCGACAGTGTAACTCACTTACACCAGTCGGCTCTAAGGGAGATCTATGCGGAACCTGATTCGAGGAATCAGCCGCATAGATCCGAGCGTCGGATCTCACAGATCCGACGGTGTATCAGTAGATACACCGTCGGATCTGTACATGAATCTACCCCAGTGTGTGGTACCAGGGCCAGCATACAGGGAACGTAGGCTCTTTACATAAGATCCGAAGAGCTCAATGTGCAACAGCGAGGGGAGGAAAAAATAAATGCGGACATAGTGTGATACCGTTTAAAATCTTTACTAAAAAGTTCCAAAGCATAAAAGGTTACACTCACATTACAGTGGACAAATCAAAGTGTCATGCAGTTTAGCAGTAGAGTCAGCTGGAAACCCGACGCGTTTCGATCCAAAGATCATCATCTGGGGTGCTGACTTACTGCTGTGACAACCCAATATATACCTATACCCCCTTACCACGATCGCGGCTCCAGCTTCAGTCAATTAGTGATTAATAGTGATGAGCGGAATACGCCATATTCGATTTCGCGATATTTCGCGAATATTTCGAAGAATATTCGCGAATATTCGTTAATATCGAATATTCGTGATATTTTATAAAAAAAAAAATAATAATTGCGAATTTTCGCCAATGCAAATTTTATTTTTTTATTTTTTTATAAAATATCACGAATATTCGATATTTACGAATATTCGGTATATTTTATATAAAAAAAAGCGAGATTTCACATATGCGGTCGCGAATATTCGTTAATATCGAATATTCGTGATATTTTATAAAAAAAAAAAAAAAAAAAAATGCGAATTTTTTCGCCAACGCGAATTTTCGCCAATGCGAATTTTCGCTATATTCGAGATATTCGCGAATACTCGAATATGCAATATTCGTAGCGAATATTCGCAATGCGAATATTCATGAGCAACACTAGTGATTAATTACCAGATGGATAAGAGCATTGTCGGCGTGCGCTCCAAGCCTCGCTTCACAAGACCAGGCTGGAACGCAACGTCGATCGTGCAGACGTTCCGCTGCGTGTCATAGGCGTGTGCGTCAAGCTGATAACAGGAAGCGCGTCTACCCATATACCGCATGACATCGTGCGCTTCAAGCCTCACACCGGAAAGGGAGGCCGGAGCGCAACGTCGTACGTGCGGACACAGGAAATTCACGTGATGCAATCCAGGATGCTGGGGCCGGAGACTGTCATCACAGAATGTAATAGTAAACTGTATGCCACACTCGCAGATAAACGGGATATATATGGAGACCATAGAAGAAATAGTGATCCCAACCATGTGATATCCATATCGGGGGAGTTTGTGGTATATAAATAAACGACACGTGCAGGAAAAAGAGAAATAAACCTGCCAGTGTAGACATATAAAAATAATACAGAGCGTTATATTGCTAATAAATGGCATAAATCTTATCAATAGTGTCACCATAGTATTAAAATAAATTGAGACACTATGAGATAAAATTATAAAAATTAGCTAAAAAATATGAATTGATACATATTTGGATAGTATGTCTTGGAGCCATGATAGAGCAAGGGCACATAACATGTCAAAAAACGTCAGGATTTATTAATGAAGGCGTTTATGTCCCACTCGACATTGAGGCCATGTGGGACATACGTACGAAGTTCATATATCCAATAAACCTCGAGTTGGGAAACCCCTCTCAATTTGGCTCCTCCCCTCCAAAAACATCGTTTTTTTTACAAGGCAAAAAAGGACCGTGTGTACGCGGCATAAGAGCGGCAAGGATGTGGAATTCCCTTCCACAGGCGGTGGTCTCAGTGGGGAGCATCGATAGTTTAAAAAAACGATTAGATTAGCACCTGAACAACCACAACATACAGGGATATACATATAATCACACACATAGGATGGACTTGTGTCTTTTTTCAACCTCACCTATTATGTAACTATGACATCTACGATGGGGCACTATTCTTTCCACTGACACAGATAATGGGGCACTATTCCTCCAAATAATACCAATGATGGGCCACTTTTCCTTCCACTGACACCAATGATGGGGCAGGATTCCTCCCGCTTACACCAATGGTGGGACACTATTTCTTCCACTGACACCAATGATGGGACACTATTCCTCCCAGTGACACCAATGATGGGACACCATTCCTCCCACTGACACCAATGATTGGATACTATTCCTCCCAGTGACACCAATGATGGGACACAATTCCTCCCACTGACACCAATGATGGGGCACTATTCCTCCCACTGACACTAATGATGGGACACCATTCCTCCCACTGACACCAATGATTGGATACTATTCCTCCCAGTGACACCAATGATGGGACACTATTCCTCCCAGTGACACCAATGATGGGACACTATTCCCCCCACTGATACCAATGATGGGACACTATTCCCCCCACTGATACCAATGATGGGACACTATTCCCCCCACTGATACCAATGATGGGACACTATTCCTCCCACTGATACCAATGATGGGACACTATTCCTCCCACTGATACCAATGATGGGACACCATTCCTCCCACTGACACCAATGATGGGACACTATTCCTCCCACTGACACCAATGATGGGACACTATTCCTCCCACTGACACCAATAATGGGGCACTATTCCTCCCACTGACACCAATGATTGGATACTATTCCTCCCACTGACACCAATGATGGGACACTATTCCCCCCACTGATACCAATGATGGGACACTATTCCTCCCACTGATACCAATGATGGGACACTATTCCTCCCACTGACACCAATGATGGGACACTATTCCTCCCACTGATACCAATGATGGGACACTATTCCCGCCACTGACACCAATGATGGGACACTATTCCCGCCACTGACACCAATGACGGGACACTATTCCCCCCACTGATACCAATGATGGGACACTATTCCCCCCACTGATACCAATGATGGGACACTATTCCCCCCACTGATACCAATGATGGGACACTTTTCCTCCAATTGATTTCACTGGGATGTGTTTACACCACTTGTGCTCAATACACGACATGCTAACGCATTAAACAAGACTGTAATTGGGCTCTGAAATTTCTAAAGCATTTCATATCCGTTTGCATGTTCTTTAGGCTATTTTCTCTTCTGAACAAATGTGCTTTTATTACTGGTGATAGTAAAATACCACATTATGGCCATTAGATGGCGCTGAGGAGCATTGGAAATACATGTGTCTTTGTAACAAGAGATACAATGTAACCATTCTAGTTAGTGGAGATTAGCAAATCAATGTAATTAATGGCTCTCTAGAATGAATAGATTGTATCTCTTTCTACAAAGACGCATTCTTTCCTATGCTCCTCGGCTCCATCTAATGGCCATAGTGGGGTATATTACTTCTACATATGATAAAGGAACAGTGGTCTCCAAACTGCGGCCCTTTACTTGCTTTTATCTGTCCCTTGAGGTGCTGTTTTATTCTGACACCAATGAAGGGTACAATTCATCCATATAACACCAACAATGGGGCACAGTTCCTCCCAATAGCACCAACAATGGGACCAATTGACACCAATGATGGGGCACAACTCCTTCCAATAACACCAACAATGGGGCCCAATGATGGGGCCCAATTCCTCCTAATAGAACCAACAATGGGGTCCAATAACACCAATGATGGGGCACAATTCCTCCTAATAGCACCAACAATGGGGCCCAATGATGGGGCACAATTCCTCCCAATAACACCAACAATGGGGCCCAATGATGGGGCACAATTCCTCCTAATAGAACCAACAATGGGGTCCAATAACACCAATGATGGAGCACAACACCTTCCAATAACACCAACAATGGGGCCCAATGATGGGGCACAATTCCTCCCAATAACACCAACAATGGGGCCCAATGATGGGGCACAATTCCTCCCAATAACACCAACAATGGGGCCAATGATGGGGTACAACTCCTTCCAATAACACCAACAATGGGGCCCAATGACACCAATGATGAAACACAACTCCTTCCAATAACACCAATCATGGGGCCCAATGATGGAGCAAAACTGCTTCCAATAACACCAATAATGGGACCTAATGATGAGGCACAATTCCTCCCAAAAACACCAACAATGGGGCCCAATGACACCAACTCCTTCCAATAACACCAACAATGGGGAACAGTCCCTTCCAATAGCACCAACAATGGGGTCCAATGACACCAATGATGGGGGCACAACTCCTTCCAACAACACCAATGATGGGTCCCAATGACACCAATGATAGGGCACAATTTCTCCAAAGGATACCAACAATGGGGCCAAATGACACCAATGATGGGGGCACATCTCCTTCCAATAACACCAACAATGGGGCCCATTGACACCAACAATGGGCCCAAAGACACCAATGGTGGGGCACATTTCCTTCCAATAACACCAACAATGGGGCTCAGTGACATCAATGATGGGGCACAATTTTTCCCAATGGCACAAAGAATGGAGCCCAAAGATACCAACGATGGGTCTCAGTTTCTCCCAATAAAACCAACAATGGGGCCCAATGACACCAATGAAGGGGCACATTTTATTCCAATAACACCAACAATGGGGCCCAAAAACACCAATGATGGGGGACAATTCCTCCCAAAGACACAAACAATGGAGCCCAAAGACACCAATGATGGGGCACAATTCCTACTGACACCAATGATGGGGGATTGTTTACTCCCACTGACGCTGGGACATTTTGTACTCCTGATGGCTGCAGTCCTGCCCACTAAAGTCTGAAGGACATTAAACCGGCCCTTTGTTTTAAAAGTTTGGGGACCCCTGATTTAAAAGAAAAAATAGACGAAAGAACATTTGTTTTTTTCTTGCATTCTATCCAAAGCTAAAGAGGAACATTTTGGCAGGTCGTGGAATTCAAACATTTTCCTTTCTATACCCTACAGGCCATGCGGGATACGGGAGCCAACCATGGCTGATGACTCCGCTAGCGACTCCAGAGACGGCAGCGGAGACTCGCTACAATCGTGCCCACCAGAAAACCCGCCAGTGTCTGGCACGACTCTTTGGGGTGTGGAAATCCCGCTTCCGGTGCCTCTCGTCCACCGGCAAGCTGCTCTATGCTCCCACCAGGGTGGCCGAGCTCGTCATTGTTTGCGCGGCGCTCCACAACCTGGCTTGCAAGCATGGGGCGCCGCAGGACATCGAGGACAACCTACAAGCGGAAGACGAGGGGCCGGCTGCCGACGACGAGGAGTCCTCGGAGGCAGGGCTCAGAAAGAGGGCGGAGCTGATCGCCTCCCACTTCAGTTGTGAGTATATAAATATATATTCTTTAAAACAGCGGCAGGCAACCATTGAGAGGTGGAGATCTTCCTGAACAACATGAAATAGATCAAAGACTGCAATGAGAAGGAACGGATCCTGATGTAAGCCGGGGTCTTCACAATGCCCCCCGCCCCCTCCTTCCACCACCCCAACTATTCTCTTAATCCTCTCCACTCTGCCTTTCCCTTCTACCTTTGGGGACCCCTATTGAAAGGGAATGGGCTCTAGGGACCATGATATAAGGGGGGACTTTGGCACCCTATTGTATGGGGAGACTTTGGGGAGCCTAATGAAAGTTGGGTCTCTGATATACTCTGGGGACCCTAATTTAAGGAGGGGGGTCCCTGATGTAAGGGGGGAATTCTGGGGGCCCTGAATTAAGAAGACTTTGAAACTCAGAATTCGGATTTTTAATCTCAGAATTCTGACATTGAAACTCATGCCGCGTACACACGATCATTTTACGGGTTGTTACGTTTTTTTTTTCAACCCGATCATTAAAACAGCCTTGCCGTATGTACCCGATCGTGAAAAAAAAAGCTCTAGCAAAGCGCGTGACGTACAACACGTACGGCGGCACTATAAGGCTGCGTTCACACTATTACGCGGCGTATTTTGCCGCGACATATTGCGGCGTATTGTACCGTGATTTGCCACGTCAAAACGGGTCGTTTTAACCTTTTTTTTTTTTTTTTACAAAACATTGTTGTCTATGCTGAACGCCGAAAGCCGCCTGAAAAAAAGGGTCCGGGACTTGTTTTGAGCTTCAGGCGTACGGCGTTTCGGCGTTCGGCGTGGAGATGTAAACCATCTCCATAGACTTCAATGTTAAATCGCCCCTCCAGAGGCACGAGCGTCGGGCTTCGGGCGTAAATACGCCAAGGTGTGAATGGAGCCTAAAGGGGAAGTTCCATCCGGATGGCGCCACCCTTGGGGCTGCTTTAGCTGATTTTGTGTTAGTAAAAGACGATTCGCGCTTTTCTGTCTTACAGCGTGATGAATGTGCGATCTCCATTACGAACGCTAGTTTTACCAGAACGAGCGCTCCCGTCTCATAACTTGCTTCTGAGCATGCGTGGATTTCTCACCTCGTTAAAGCCCACACACGACCATTTTTTACTACCCGAAAAACGACAACTTTAAAAATGAAAAATTTTGCCCGTTTTTCAGAACCCGAAAAATGCTCTGAAGCCCACACACGATCGTTTTTAATGACATAAAAAAAAACATCATTTTTTATAACCCGAAAAATGATCGTGTGTACGCGCCATTAGAATTCTGACTTTGAAACTCAGAATTGTGTAGATTTTTTTTTTTCAATTCACAATTCTGACTTTTAATCTCATTAATGATGTATTTTTGTAAAAAATGATGTTTTTTTCAGCCTCTAGAAAAAACGTTGGGCCAGATTCAGAGACCCGTAACTCCTGTCTAAATGGTGTTAGACTGGAGTAATTTCGAATTACGCGCGTTTTTTAGCTAGTCGGAAACCTCAAACCATGAATAGACGGCTGCGGGCTTCAATTCGACTGGTTTACGTGTTCGTACGCCTTCGGATCTACGCTGCAATAAAATTGCGGCCACTGGGTGGACTTCCCGTCGTTTTCCGCATCGGGGTATGCTAATGAGCTTTTGCCGGCAATCCCCGAAATTACGATCTTCAATCGCAATCTCTTACGGCATCTTTAGTCATCTTTTTTTTGCGTAACACTATACCAGCTTTTTGCTGCTCTAATATTAGACAGCCCATGTTAAGTATGGCCGTCGTTCCCGCGTCGAATTTTAACGTTTGTTTTTATTTTTTACGTAAGTCGTCCGGGAATAGGAATGTTCGTAAACGACGCTACTCAAACAACGAATGACTGAACAACGTGATTTCGCGCAATGCACGGAGGGAAATTTCTGAACGGAGCATGCGCAGTTCGATCGCCGCGGGGACGCACCTAATTTAAATGCTTCACGCCCCCTAATTGTGTATTTCGATTACGAGGCGAGAAATAGACTACGCCGCCGTAGCGTACGGGCAAAAATCTACCAGAATTCCATTTAGAGCCTGGGAAATACGGCAGCGTAGAGTATTTCGAATACGCTGCGCAAATTTACGTGTACCTGAATCTACCCCGTTTTTTCCAACTTCATCATTAAAACGACGTTGCCTACACATGATGGTTAAAAAAAAAAAAGCTCTAGCAAAGCGCGGTGACGTACAACACTATAAAGGGTAAGTTCCACGCAGATGACGCCACCCTTGGGGCTGCTTTAGCTAATTTAGGCTGCATTCACACCTGAGCGTTTTGTCGCCTGAAGCGCGACGCTCAAAGATGCTAGAGGGGAAAAATAACATTATTGTCTATGGAGATGTTTCACATCTAACGCCGAACGCCTGAAGCTCAAACAAGTCCCCGACCCTTTTTTGTCGCGTGTATCGGGCGTTTTACATTACTGACAATGACCTGTACAAAACCGCTGTGAAAAACCCTGCGTTTTGTCGTGGCAAATCGCAGTAAAAAACGCCGCAATTTGTCGCGGCAAATTGCGGTAAAAAAAACGCAGCAAAACGCCTACGCTTAGGTGTGAATGCAGCCTAAAGTGTTAGTAAAAGACGATTTTTTTTCTTGTAGCGTAATTTACATACATTCCTATTCACGGACGACTTACACGAAAAAAAAAAAAATTGAAATTTCGACGCGGGAACGACGGCCATACTTAACATGGCAAGTCTAACTATAGACCGGATAATAGCAGCTTTAACTATACGCCGGAAAAAGCCGACCAGCGACGACGTAAGAGAATGCGACGGCCGATCGTAACTTCGTGGATCGCCGTAAAAAGCTCATTTGCATACCCGACGCGGAAAACGACGCAAACTCCACCCAGCGGGCGCACAAAGATTGCAGCGTAGATCCGAGGGCGTACCAAGACGTAAGCCTGTCGGATCGAAGCCCGAAGCCGCCGTATCATGGTTTGAGGATTCAGACTAATGATACGACGCGGGTAATTTGAAAGTACGCCGACGTATCAGGAGATTCACCGGCGTACTAGCTCTTTGGATCTGGCCCATCATTTTTTACAACTGGAAAATTGGCCGTGTGTGGGCAGCATCAGAATTCTGACTTTAAATCTCAGAATTGTGTCGATTTTTTTTTTTTTTATCGACAATTCTGACTTTCGATCTCAGAATTGTGACTTTGAAATTCAGAATTCAGTTTTTTTTTTTTTATGATGGCCCCAGGGCTCTTCCATAAAAAATGTACATTACACTGCCACATACATAATACAAAACTGACAAAACTGGTCATAAATGTTTCTTGTGACTTTGTTGATTAGATGTAAGTAAATGTCTAAATCTTCTTCGGTCACCTCTTGGCCATAGTTGAAAAAAAGACACAAGTCCATCTAGTTCAGCCAATAAATAATACCTCATGTAATGTCGTAATGGTTTGTCGTCTGGTCAGAGTCATGTCATGATGTAATGTGTTGATGGGTACTTAGATAACCAATTATTTCTTGTAGAATCTGGAGAAGACGGGTGACTGTTCCTTATCACAGAATGCACGGCCAGCCTTTTCCCTAAGTGAGTATCACTTTAATGAATACATAGGGCCAGATTCAGGTAGAGTTAGGCTGGAGTATCTGTGATCCGCCAGCCTAACTGTCACTTTAAGCCGGCGTTTCTGTTTTCTGTAACCAGAAAACAAGAAACGCCGGGTTGGAGTTCCGATGCGATCGGCGTAATTGAATTTCGCCATCGCATCGCAACTTTAATTTAAAAATGGCGCCGGGGGCGTTCCCGCTGATTAACGCCGATAAAATATGTTAATCAGCGGGAGTCGGCAATTCACGATCGTATTCGGGCGCGACGCAGTGACTTTCCGACGTTTCCGTAAGAGATACGCGGCGTAAATAAATACATGCCCCCTAGGTGGAGTATCCTATGTTAAGTATAGCCGTCGTCATCGCGTCGAAAAAAATAAAATTTGCGTCGCTTGCGTAAAACGTTCATGAATGGGGATTTGACGTCATTGACGTTCACTGACAGAATTTGGAGCATGCGCACTGGGATGCATTGACACTCGACGCATTCGCAGTACGTTAGCCGCGGGATCGCGCTTAGTTTAAATAATACACGCCCCGTACCCGCCCAATTTGAATTCCGCCGGCTCATTTTCGATGCGCTGCCGCAACTTTAGGAGCAAGTGCTTCATGAATAACAGCACTTGCTCCTAAAATTTCGCCAGAGTAACGTAAATGAGAAACGTTACTCCAACTTAAAGATTCGCCCATCTACCTGAATCTGGCCCATAGGAGTTACTAATTCCATTGTAAGACATCCTGTATAGTTTTGTATTTATATACCTGTAGTGCCAATCAGGGCTTTTCTTTCAGTTGGAACGCCGGGAACGCATCTTAGGCTGCTTTCACATTGGGCATAGAGCCGCGGTGGCGGTATAGCAGCGCAATTTTTAGCGCTGCTATACCGTCGCATTTACCGCGGTATTCGGCCGCTAGCGGTGCGGATTTAACCCCCGCTAGCGGCCGAAAAAGGGCTGCTAGCGGCGCATTGCGGGCGGTATTACCGCGGTTTCCCATTGATTTCAATGGGAAGGAGCGGTATAGGAGCAGTAAACACCTCGCTCCTATACCGCTGCAAAGATGCGGCTAGCGGGACTTTTGGAGCGGTCCTGCTAGCGCACCGCTTCAGTGTGAAAGCCTTCAGGCTTTCACATTGAAGACTACAGGGCAGGTTTTTTTCACGTGGTATAGCAGCGCTATTTTTAGCGCTGTACCGCGTGAAAAACGCCTCAATGTGAAAGGGGCCTTAATGTCTGTAATGGCAAGGGTGGTGGGGTATGCTGGAGGGTCTATTGATGCTGGCTAGGATCTGTTGTTGAGTAGGATCTATTGTTTGGGTGGGGTAATCGTAGCTGGTAGGGGTCTTATGTTAAGGTGACCAGATTTTTTCAATGAAAATCCGGGGACATATTTTTTCTTTACTAGTAATGGCGGCAATCAGTGACTCCCTGCCCGTCGCCGCCCCCCGCTTAACAGCCTGTCAAGTCTAAGGCCTCGTACACACGATAGGTTAAATAGAGGACAACGGTCTGATGGACCGTTTTCATCGGTCAAACCCGATTGTGTGTGGGCCCCATAGGTTATTTCACCAATCGGTTAAAAAAAAGCCAACTTGCTTTAAATTTAACCGATGGATTCCTAACCGATAGGTGAAAACCGATCGTATAGGCACAACCATTGGTAAAAAATCCACGTATGCTCAGAATTAAGTCGACGCATGCTTGGAAGCATTGAACTTCATTTTTATTAGCATGTCGTTGTGTTTTACGTCACCGCATTTTGACCCGATCGGTTTATTAACCTATGTTGTGTGGGCGCAATGGACCATAAGTCAGCTTCATCGGTTAACCTAAGACAACGGCCCATCAGACCGTTCTCATCGGATGGACTGATCGTGTGTACGCGGCATAACTCTTCGAGCCCCGGCTACTACTGGATGGGGAGCGGTGGAAGATCACTCCACCAGGGAAGGCAAGGAGATAGGCAGGTGGCTGGCCAGGATTTGAGCCAAGGCAGAAGAACATGCGAGCGGAGCTGAATGGGCACCCGAAACTGGAGAAATATTCCCTCCTCTCCGACCAGCACATGATCATCAGATAATGGAAAAAATACACCCCCCTAAGCTAGTAGGCATGGCGGAGCGGGGGGGGGGGAGGGTTGTAATTTAATTTTTTTATTTTAATTCTGCACTGACTTTCTTTGAAATTGCCCCAGCCCCTTATTAAATCCAATCTGTGGACAAAACCCGGGACAGACTTGGTCCGGGGACAGTGTCCTCAATCAGGGGACTGTCCCCTGAAACTGGGCATGTCTGGTCACCCTATCTTATATTGCTGGAGGGGGGGGGGGTCAATGGTTGTTGGGAGGCAGCTACTGTTGAGGATGGGGGTCTATTGTTGTTGGCTGCTGGAGGGTCTATTGATGCTGGCTGCTAGAAGATCTATTGTTGCTGGTGGGTCTATTGTTGCTGGGGGACCTATTGTTGCTGGAAGGGTATTATGTTACTGGGGAGTTGGTCAAGTGTTGCGGGGGGGGCCTACTGTTGAGGGAGGGGGTCTATTGTTGTTGGCAGCTGGTGGGTCTATTGATGCTGGCTGCTAGAAGATCTATTGTTGCTGGTGGGTCTATTGTTGCTGGGGGACCTATTGTTGCTGGAAGGGCATTATGTTACTGGGGAGTTGGTCAAGTGTTGCGGGGGGGGGGGCCTACTGTTGAGGGAGGGGGTCTATTGTTGTTGGCTGCTGGTGGGTCTATTGATGCTGGCTGCTAGAAGATCTATTGTTGCTGGTGGGTCTATTGTTGCTGGGGGACCTATTGTTGCTGGAAGGGTATTATGTTACTGGGGAGTTGGTCAAGTGTTGCGGGGGGACCTACTGTTGAGGGAGGGGGTCTATTGTTGTTGGCTGCTGGTGGGTCTATTGATGCTGGCTGCTAGAAGATCTATTGTTGCTGGTGGGTCTATTGTTGCTGGGGGACCTATTGTTGCTGGAAGGGTATTATGTTACTGGGGAGTTGGTCAAGTGTTGCGGGGGGGGGGGGGGGACCTACTGTTGAGGGAGAGGTCTATTGATGCTGGCTGCTGGGGGATCTATTGTTGCTGGGGATATATTATTGCTGGAAGTGTATTATGTTGCTGGGGGGGACTCGCTTTCATATGCGAGTGCTTTGGATTAGGAGAATTCTCCTGGCACGGATTATGCTCGTAATTCAAGGTTCCACTGTATCAACGGCTGTGAGGATTGCAGCCTCTATTTGGATGTACAACAAGCTCATATCGGTGCGAAGGTCAGGTGTCCACAAACATTTGACCATATACAGCAGGGATATGCAATTAAGGGACCTCCAGCTGTTGCAAAACTACAAGTCCCATCATGCCTCTGCCTCTGGGTGTCATGCTTGTGGCTGTCAGGGTCTTGCTATGCCTCATGGGACTTGTAGTTCTGCAACTCCTGGAGGTCCACTAATTGCATATCCCTGATATACAGTAATGTGTTCAATATCCTTGTTATTAAAGTAGCCTTTTTTTCCATCATTACAGAGGCTCTCCATCTTGGAAGAATTGGCATGTACATAGGCCCCATGGGTCATTCGGCTCTCTTCTTGGTAAGTGGCCCCCAGCCTGTCTTTTGCATTTTTTTTCCAATATTCTCCTTTTATTAAAGAAATCTCATCAGGTTTGCACAGGAGGCTGCAAGAGATACATGTGTTCCATGCATTGCTTTTGCCGCACCTAGTTAAAGCGAAGCTCCACCCAAAGGGGAAAGCTCTGCTTTAAGACATCCTCCCCCCACCCCCACTATCTCTGCCGAACATGGCATGTGATTTTGGAAGGGGGGGGAAGCAGGTACCTCATTTTGACATGTACCCACTCCCACTTCCACTTGGATGACCTAGGTCAGTGCTGGCGAACCTTGGCACCCCATTTGGAACTACATTTCCCATGATGCTCATGCACTCTGCAGTGTAGTTGAGCATCATGGGAAATGTAGTTCCAAAACATCTGGGGTGCCAAGATTCACCAGAACTGACCTAGGCGATCCAATCGGAAGTTCTCGTACCCCCCTCACCTAATCTGTTCCTTCAGAGCCAGGGCCGATCCTGGAAGGGTGCACTGGGTGCACTGCACCCAGGCGACGTAGAGGTGGGGGCACCAAAGTGCTCCCCTCCCTCCTCCTCTCCTTGTGTGTGGGCAGGCGCGCTAGTGTGGGCACAACCGCACAGGGGCGAACTGACTGACTGCTACCGCGCCCTGCTCAGAAAACACCGTCCTCAGCTACTACTGAAGCCCGCCCAATCTACCATCCCAGCGCCTGTGTCTGGCCTCGGCTCCTCCCCGTGATTGCCTAGCAGCGGGACGCTGTAAACAGCGGAGTGGTGGGTGAAGGAACCATGGTGCCCAAGAAGGAAATAAAGAGTGTGGGTGAGGAAGAAGGAGAAGACGGCAGAGGAGAGGACCAGAGGGGAGCCCGTCACAGAGGCACTGGTAGGCTTCATTGGATGGGCACTGATAAGGCTGCATTTAATGCATAGATCTCTTGCATCATTTCCGCAGTCTCTGACCATCTTCTGTATCATGTCTGCAGTCTCTGACCATCTTCTGTATCAGGTCTGCAGTCTCTGACTATCTTCTGTATCATGTCTGCAGTCTCTGACCATCTTCTGTATCATGTCTGCAGTCTCTGACCATCTCCTGAATCATGTCTGCAGTCTCTGACCGTCTCCTGTATCGTGTCTGCAGTCTCTGACCATCTTCTGTATCGTGTCTGCAGTCTCTGACCATCTCCTGTATCGTGTCTAAAGTCTCTGACCATCTCCTGTATCATGTCTGCAGTCTCTGACCATCTCCTGTATCATGTCTGCAGTCTCTGACCATCTTCTGTATCATGTCTGCAGTCTCTGACCATCTTCTGTATCATGTCTGCAGTCTCTGACCATCTCCTGTATCATGTCTGCAGTCTCTGACCATCTTCTGTATCATGTCTGCAGTCTCTGACCATCTTCTGTATCATGTCTGCAGTCTCTGACCATCTTCTGTATCATGTCTGCAGTCTCTGACCATCTCCTGTATCATGTCTGCAGTCTCTGACCATCTTCTGTATCATGTCTGCAGTCTCTGACCATCTCCTGTATCGTGTCTGAAGTCTCTGACCGTCTCCTGTATCGTGTCTGCAGTCTCTGACCATCTTCTGTATCAGGTTTGCAGTCTCTGACCGTCTCCTGTAGTATGTCTGGAGGCTCTCTCTAACAGACTCTCTAACAGAAGCCCTCTCTAGAGTACTTACTGTTAAGAGATCATGGGAGGATCCCAGGGTAACAAAGACTCCTTAGGGCAGGGGTAGGCAACCTCGGCTCTCCAGTGGTTTTGGAACTACATTTCCCATGATGCTCAATCACACTGCAGAGTGCAAGAGCATCATGGGAAATGTAGTTCCAAAACATCTGGAGAGCCAAGGTTCCCCATCACTGCCTTAGGGGAGCATCTCTGTGTTTTGGTCGTTGCCATAGAAACATCTGTAAAAGGGAGGGGTTATTAAGATGGACACGCCCAAGTGGGGGTGCCAGAAATATTTCTGCACCCAGGCGCCTGTGACCCTAGGATTGGCCCTGTTCAGAGCTCATGGGCCAATGACGTCATCGGCTGCATATACAGTAAATATCTCCTGAACGGTGCACGTCTAGGGGATTTATTTTTATTTTTTATAAATTCTTTTTATTATAAGTTTATGTTTGAGTAGTCCATTCATTCCTGATCTGTCCCTGCACTGCCCTTGTCTCATATCACCAGATACCCGGCCACCTAGTGACAGAAGAGAGAAGTGCAGCAATTCCAGAATTAGGGCAAAATCAACTGACCTCCTAACAATTGACCAAGGCAACTATCACTTCGTAAATAAATTTGTCAGGAACCCTGCTACTCACCCATCAAGGCATTTAGATATTTGCATAACTCCTCCCCAGAGCCAGCCCACTGCTTGCATCAGGACCGAGGACTCTTGAGAGGAGTGAAGGCAGGGTGCTGTGATGTTTTTATAAAGCTATATACAGCCCTCTGCTCAGGGCCGCCATCAGGAATTATGGGGCCCCTTACACAGCTTCAGGGTAGCCATCCGGGGCCCTAGGGACCTCTGGGCCCTTTAATAAAAAGAGAAAAGAAATAAAAAAAAAATATATATAAATAAATTAAATTGGGGGGGGGGGGCTACCAATCCGGGCCATGGGGACCTCCAGGCCCTTTAATAAAAAGAGAAAATAAATATATATAATAAAAAAATTACATTTTATTTGCATTTAAAAAAATGGGGGGTGGGGGGGGCCTACCATCCGGGGCCATGGGGACCTCCGGGCCCTTTAATAAAAAGAGAAAATTAAAAAAAATATATATATAATAAAAAAAATTACATTTTAAAAAATGGGGGGTGGGGGGGGGGCTACCATCCGGGGCCATGGGGACCTCCGGACCCTTTAATAAAAAGAGAAAAAAAATAAAAAAAATATATATAATAAAAAAATTACATTTTATTTTTATTTTTAAAAAAATGGGGGGGGGGGGCCCTACCATCCGGGGCCATGGGGATCTCCGGACACTTTAATAAAATATATATATATATATATAAAAAAAATTAAACAGGGGGTTGCTATCAAGGGCCCTCGGGACCTCCGGGCCCTTTAATCAAAACAATATATATATATAAAAAAAGTTATAAAAAAAAAGAAAAGAAAAGGGGGGTTGCCATCCGGGGCCTTGGGGACCACCGGGCCCCTAACTGGTGTACTGCCTGTACCCCCCTGATGGCGCCCCTCCCCCTGCTGGCCCTAGTTTACCTGCATTGCATAGTTAGGCACCTAGTGCTCATTTCATTGGCTCAAGTATTGATAACGAAGAATTTCATTAAAATATTTCATTAGCATGTTGATTGGGGGGGGGGGGGGGGGGGGGGGGGTAGAACCAGGGAAGGGGAAATTATAAGCAAATTCAACGTCGGCTTTTACACACCTCCCAACATTTTAAGATGGGAATGAGGGACACCTACTGGCAAACGTATGTAGGCACAGAACACGCCCTCTGCCACGCCCCCTTAAAGGAGAATTAACCAAAAAAAAGGTTAATTAACTTCACAAGGACTTTTTTTTTTACCACTACTATTCCTTTATATTGGCTTTTAAAATGTACAAATGCAGCAATTTAGAAATTGGGTGAAATGTTTAGCTCTGGGAGACACTTTATGAAAGATAAAAAGTTAATTTTATTTAACCACTTCCATACCGGGCCATAGGGGGTTGACGTCTGCAGCAACTCCTCGCCGCTGCACCACTCGCAAATCCCGAGCGCGTGCCCGACGGCCGCGATTGCCGCCAGGCACCCGCGACTAACGCTGATCACGGCAGGACCGTGGATCTGTGTGTGTAATGATGGGGTGTAAACACACAGATCCACCTCCTGTCAGCGGTGAGGAGACTGATGTGTGTTCCCAGTACAGAGGAACACACATCGATCTCCTCCCCCTGTGAGTACCCTCCCCCCTACAGTTAGAACACACTTTAGGGAAAATGTTAACCCCTTCAGCGCCCCCTAGTGTTAACCCCTTCCCTGCCAGTCACATTTACACAGTAATCAGTGCAGTTTTATAGCACTAATCGCTGTGTAAATGTGAATGGTCCTAAAAACGTGTCAAAAGTGTCCGATATGTCCGCCGCAATGTCACGGTCACAAAAAAAAACCTGCAGATCGCCGCCATTACTAGTAAAAAAATTAAAATAAAAATGCCATAAATCTATCACCTATTTTGTAGACGCTATAACTTTTGCGCAAACCAATCAATATACGATTATTGCGTTTTTACCAAAAATACGTAGAAGAATACGTATCGGTCTAAACTGAGGAAAAAAAATGTTTTTTTTTTTTTAAAACAATTTGATATTTATTAAATAAAAAAGTAAAAAATATATATATTTTTTTAAATTGTCGCTCTTCTTTTGTTTATAGCGCAAAAAATAAACACTGCAGAGGTGATCAAATACCACCAAAAGAAAGCTCTATTTGGGTGGGGAAATAAACATAACGATTTAAGTTGGGTACAGTGTTTCATGACCGCGCAATTGTCATTCAAAGCGCAACAGAGCTGAAAACTAAAAATTGGTCTGGGCAGGAAGGGGGTGAAAATGCCCTGTATGGAAGGGGTTAAAACTATATGGATCAGACGGAAATGAGGGACAAATGAGGAGGAAAGAGGGACAGAGGGACATTGCTCCAAATCAGGGATAGTCCCTCGAAATCAGGGACAGTTGGGAGCTATGGCTTTAAATTCTGTTTTTTTTTTTCTCAGTATGGAGTTCAGCTCTAACGCCCCTTTTACACTGGGGCAGTATGTGCGGTGGCGATATAGCGCCGCTATTTTTAGCGCCGCGCTATACCGTTGGAATTATCGATGCAATATTAACTCCCGCTAGCGGCCGAAAAAGGGTTAATACCACCCGCAATGCGCCTCTGCAGAGGCGCATCGCTGGCGGTATTACCACGTGTCCCATTGTTTTCAATGGGAAGGAGCGGTATCGGGCGGTATCGGGCTTTCACACTGAGAATGCCGGGGCAGGAGTATTTCAGGCGGTATTTATGCGCTATTTTTAGCGCTAAAACGCCTCAAAAAACTCCTCAGTGTGAAAGGGGGCATTATTATGTATGTAGGAACAATTTTCACATTTGGGTCTTTTAACCACTTGACAACACAACCGAGGACGTTATATGACGTCCTCGACTTTGTGCGAGGACGTCAGTTCCGCCGCTTGATCGTTCTTATAGGCGGCGGGAGGGGACGTCCCCCCCTCCCGCCGCCATCCGGTGCTTCTCCGGGCTCTCCTTTGCCATCGGGGGCCCGGAGAACGAATCGGCCGGCGCTGGCTCACGACGATAGAGATGACTGGTGACCAGATGGTCACCGGTCATCTCTATGACCGTCGGAGGCCCGGGCGCGACGTTGTGACATCACGCCCGGGTACCCGGAAGTAAACAAAGCCGCAATCGCGGCTATCGGCATGTGATTGGTGAATTTTTTTCACAATCTCATGCTTGTAAGCCTGGAGGAGAGATGTGGGGTCTTATTGACCATGAAGAGGACCTGTCACAGTGATTCCTATTACAAGGGATGTTTACAATCCTTGTAATAGGAATAAAAGTGATAAAAAAAATATTTTTTTTAAAAAAGTGTAAAAATAAAAAAATTAAGTAAAATATAAATATTTATTTTTTTATTTATTTTTTAAAACGCCCCTGTCCCCGGTAGCTCACGCTCAGAAGCAAACATGCATGTAAGTACCGCAAACATAAGTAAACGCCGGTCAAACCCCACAGCGTCGCGTGCGTTAGAGCGTGTGCAACAATTCTAGCACTAGACCTCCTCTGTAACTCGAAAATATTAACCTATAAAAAAAATTAAAGCGTCGCCTATGGAGATTTTTAAGTACCGTAGTTTGGCGCCATTCCATGAGTGTGCGCAATTTTAAAGCGTGACATGTTAGGTATCTATTTACTCGGCGGAACATCATCTTTCACATTATACATTTAATTCATGAAACCGTTTCTTTTTTCCCCCAAAAAGTTTGAAAGATTATTTTTGTGCAAATATCGTGCAAGGAAAAAAAGTTGCAATGACCGCCATTTTATTCCCTAGGGTGCCTGCTAAAAAAATATATACCCTGTTTCCCCAAAAATAAGACCTACCCTGAAAATAAGACCTAGCATTATTTTCTAGGCGGGCTGCAATATAAGACCTACTCCAAAAATAAGCCCTAGTTAAAAATGCTTGTAAAATCCACTCTATTACAGTAGCATATCATGTACAATGTGTGTGTTTCTGTAATATAATTGCAGAATGGCGCTATAACAAAGGTATTTGGCACAATTATATTACAGAAACGCACACAATGTATATTATATAATATTGTAATATAGTGGATTAGAGGATTGTACAAGCATTTTAACTCAGTTCACACCGGGGATTCCTGACAGGCAAGTGAGAGAGAGGGGGAGAGAAGACAGCACATTACATGGTAAGACCTACCCTGAAAATAAGCCCTACTGTGTCTTTTTGTCTTTGTCTTCCTACTGTGTCTGTTTTGTTGCCATAATTAATATAAGACCAGGGCTTATTTTCGGGGAAACACGGGGGATTTAATGTTTGGGGGTTCTGATTAATATTCTAGCAAAACAATTTGAATTTTACATGAAGAAGTGCCAGATTAGGCGCGGTGGACAAGTGGTTACAGAAGTGAAGTCTGATGACTTGTATAGAGGTATGACTCTTTCTTTCATTTTTTTCCCCAGCAGTGATAGAGGAGGAGATCGCGACTTCTTGTTTGTCTGCGGCTGATAAGTGCCATGCAGGAGCTTTAAGCTACCCATCCAAGATGGCCGACAATCATTTGGTCGCCGTTATCAGAAACTACAGGTGGCCGCCATTATGTCCTGTCACTAAGCATTGGACTAGTTACATACTGTATGTCTTGGCTTCGTAAGACCAAAATCATCGTTCCACTGTCACAACTTATGACACAAGTTCTATATTTAAAGACCACGTTGGCGTACTGTATGTGAGAATTTATTTGCACTAATACGTGCACCAACAATCGCTACAATCGCCTTTCAGAAGAAATATATGAACCTTGGTTGGCAAGGACTGTGAAATTTATTGTATACGAAAAATGTGATTTATAATCTGTTGTATTGTAAAATAAAACATTGCTTTTAAAAAAAAAAAACATTTTGTGTGTTATAGTCTGTAAGGACCCTCTTCTTCATTTTTTTATTATTTTTTCTCCACTCCCTTTTACTTTTTACCAGAGGTGCCCAATGTTTTGAAGAGCTACTTGGTAATCGGTCGCGGGCCACAATGAGCGGAGCGGGTGGGTGGCAGCCCACTTTTCTTTATTTTTTTGCAGATTGGAGGTAGGCGTTAGTAAACGGGCACAAGTCCATTTACATCTGCTACTCCTTAGAGGTAAATGGAGGGGTCCAATTGGGTAAGACTGACCGTGTGAAAGGGGCCTATGGCTCAGTGCAGGTAACCCGCAGGTGCACTGCTCTGCACCTGAGGATCAGTTTGAAAGCAGCCCAGTAACCACTGCAGAACAGATATTGCCCATATACAGGGGGTCCCCGGGTTACAAACCCGTTAGGGACTTTCCTCCTGTTTGTAGATCGGAAATGTTCGTAAGTCGGCTGCGCATGCACAGACCGGCAAGTACGGACATTTCCCATGTTTTTCGATGTTCCGTCGAATGCCGTTCTGCGCATGCGCGGCAAATTATGGACATTTCCTGAGGCTCTGTCTGGCCACGAAAGCGCAGAACAGCAGACGGTCTGCCCAAAATGGCAGAGGGTTTTCGCAGCGCCCAGTTTGTAAGTAGGAGAAGTTCTTAACTTGGGCGTTCGTAAGTCGGGGACCCCCTGTATACACTGTGATTTTAGTAATGAACTTACCTTTAATAACAGGAGGTTGCGGGCCACATCAGAGGGCTCCATGGGCCACATCAGAGGGCTCCTCGGGCCACATCAGAGGGCTCCACGAGCCACATCAGAGGGCTTCACGGGCTACATCAGAGGGTTCCACGGGCTGCATTAGAGGGCTCCGTGAGCCGCATCAGAGGGCTCCACAGGCTGCATCAAAGGGCTCCACGGGCCACATCAGAGGGCTCCACGAGCCACATCAGAGGGCTCCTCGGGCCACATCAGAGGGCTCCTCAGGCCACATCAGAGGGCTCCACAGGCCACATCAGAGGGCTCCACGAGCCGCATCAGAGGGCTCCACGGGCCACATCAGAGGGCTCCACGTGCCACATCAGAGGGCTCCACGTGCCACATCAGAGGGCTCCACAGGCTGCATCAGAGGGCTCCACGGGCCACGTCAGAGGGCTCCACGGGCCACGTCAGAGGGCTCCACGGGCTGCATCAGAGGGCTCCACTGGCCACATCAAAGGACTCCACGAGCCACATCAGAGGGCTCTATGGGCTGCATCAGAGGGCTCTGTGAGCCACATCAGAGGGCTCTGTAAGCCACATCAGAGGGCTCCGCGAGCCACATCAGAGGGCTCCACGAGCCACATCAGAGGACTCCACGAGCCACATCAGAGGACTCCACAGGCCACATCAGAGGGCTCCACGTGCCACATCAGAGGGCTCCACAGGCTGCATCAGAGGGCTCCACGGGCCACGTCAGAGGGCTCCACGGGCCACGTCAGAGGGCTCCACGGGCTGCATCAGAGGGCTCCACGGGCCACATCAAAGGACTCCACGAGCCACATCAGAGGGCTCTATGAGCCGCATCAGAGGGCTCAGTAAGCCACATCAGAGGGCTTCGCGAGCCACATCAGAGGGCTCCACGAGCCACATCAGAGGACTCCACGAGCCACATCAGAGGACTCCACGAGCCACATCAGAGGACTCCACAGGCCACATCAGAGGGCTCCACGGGCCACATCAGAGGGCTCCACGGGCCACATCAGAGGGCTCCACGAGCCACATCAGAGGGCTCCACAGGCCACATAAGAGGGCTCCATGAGCCACATCAGAGGGCTCCAGAGGCCACATCTGAGGGCTCCACAGGCCACATCAGAGGACTCCACGAGCCACATCAGAGGGCTCCACAGGCCACATCAGAGGGCTCCACGAGCCACATTAGAGGGCTCCACGAGCCACATCAGAGGGCTCCACAGGCCACATCAGAGGGCTCCACGAGCCACATCAGAGGGCTCCAGAGGCCACATCAGAGGGCTCCACAGGCCACATCAGAGGGCTCCACGTGCCACATCAGAGGGCTCCACGTGCCACATCAGAGGGCTCCAGAGGCCACATCAGAGGGCTCCACAGGCCACATCAGAGGGCTCCACGGGCTGCATCAGAGGGCTCCACAGGCCGCATCAGAGGGCTCCGCGGGCCACTGGTTGGGCACCCTTGCCTTATACAGTATGTTGGGTTGTGTTGGGTTCTGTTCAAGAGACATACCCACTCACCCAGGGAATAAAACCTTATTCTGTAGGGATCTGCTGTTCCAATGCTGCACACCAAGTTCCCCTCCTACACCATCAGGGTGGCACTTGAGGAGGGGAAACCTTTGGTGGCCTAGGCAAGAATAATGTTACCCTTCTCCCACAGCCACCTGGGATGCCCATGTCAGATATTGTAGGATGCATCAGAGGCTCAGAAACTGCACCGGAAAAGGAGGAGGAGCTTCAGGGGCCGGCTGCTGAAACCCAGAAGAGACAGCCAGCCCCCAGTTTTCCTTCTCTTGTGCCATTTCTGAGCCCCTGATGTTTCCTGGGATATCTGACATGGGTATACTAGGAGGCTGTGGGAGCCTAGGCAAAAATTGATGCATGTAGTGGGGGGAAACTGGACGACATAACTAAATAAAAAGGTAAAACAATTGTTGCTATTACAGGTATATGAAGGGAGGATTATCGAAATGGAGTGTTTTAGAATGAAAGGTTATCTTTTGGGTGATGAGGTCTGTGACTTTATCTTACCTTATATTGTATATATTTAACCACTTAAGGATCGACAGAATGGCACGGCTGGGCACAAGGGCGTACAGGTAAGTCCCCTTTAAGAACCCAGCCGTGGGTCGCGAGTGCGCCTCCATTGGCGTGCTCGCTACCTGGTCCGAAACTCCATGACCACGCCCGCAGGACCCGATCGCCGCCGGTGTCCCGCAATTGGGTCACAGAGCTGAAGAACGGGGACATGTAAGTGTAAGAAAACCTTTCCTCGTTCTTCATAGTGGCTTGTCAGTGATCATCTGTTCCCTGTCATAGGGAACGACAATCAGTGATGTCACACACCCAGCCACGCCCCCTAGAGTAAGAATCACACACTAGGGCACACTTAACCCCCTACAGCGCCCCCTAGAGGTTAACCCCTTCACTGCCAGTGTAGTTTCCATAGTAATCAGTGCATTTTTATAGAACTGGTCGCTGTATAAATGACAATGGTCCCAAAAATGTGTCAAAAGTGTCCGCCATAATGTCGCAGTCACAATAAAAATCACTAAATGCCACCATTACTAGTAAAAAAAAAAATATTAATAAAAATGCCATAAAATGTTCCCCTATTTTGTAGATGCTATAACTTAGCTTATTGCGATCACTGACGCGTTTCAGCCTATAAGGCCTTAGTCATAACCACTATGACTAAGGCCTTATAGGCTGAAACACGTCAACCTTTCCTATTGCGTTTGTCTACTGTGGCTTGTCAACAAATATATCAATTATTTAAGAGCTAAGACCGGAGTGCGGATCATCTTTTCTTCGCTATTACTTTAATGTCTTTATCGTAGGGTTGCGGAAATTAACTATTAATTCCTTGATTAATCCCTAATTTTTTTTTTGATCAATCAAAATTCATTTGAACGGTACTCACCTCTCCGCCGGCTTCCAGGTCTTCAGGGAGTTCCGTCGGAGATCTGGTGACGTCACAGATACCGGTGGGGCTTGCCGTGTCCATCTGAAGGGCTCCTTTGCTGTGCCTTCATATCTGCATGCCGGTGGGACCTTACTATCTGCCACACGCAAGGGCCGTTACACTTCCCTCTATCACTTCCCTCTATCACTTCCCTCTATCAACCTGGGATTCTACAGCCATCCACTGGGAGTTGTGATAGTTCCCTTCACAGGACATCTACATGCTGACGGACTAATGTTAACCCCTCCTCATCTGGATTCAGCAGTGGTATCGCTGTACACATTTTTATACCAGTATCAAACTTCGCTACATGTTTTCATGACTGCTTTTGCTACCGTTTGGTATTACTCGCACCATTTTTACAGTTTATGTAGCTACATCGATTTTATCTCCAGTGCAATATTTATTTTGTTACCTACTTGAAGACTATAAAAGTTTTAATGCTATTCCCATCGAGCGCTGCCTTTGTGTGTTTTTTGTATCCTGCTATCCATTTTTCCAGTGGCTGGTGCACTGGGAATCGGCCTACAAGGAGATCAGCTAAAAGTAATTGGATCTGTATGTGCGTTATAATTTATCTAAATTTGAAGGAGAAAAAAAAAAAATCGATTAATCGAACACAAAAATTTGAATCAGTAACAGCCCTACTTTATTGTTACCAAACATATTGGGCCAGATTCACATACAAATAGATCGGCGCAGAGTATCAGAGATACACTACGCCGCCGTATCTTACCTGGCTCTAAGTCGAATCCAGGAAGATTTCGGCCCGTAAGGTACGGCGGCGTAGTGTATTTCTCGCGGCGGAATCGAAATACGCGATTAGGGGGCGTTAAGCATTTAAATTAGGCGCATCCCCGCGGCGATCGAACTGCGCATGCTCCGTTCTGAAATTTCCCTCTGTGCATTGCGCAAAATGACGTTGAAACGTCATTTTTTTTTTTTTTGCGTAATTTACGTACATTCCTATTCACGGACGACTTACGCAAAAAAAAAAAAATTTGAAAAATCGACGCGGGAACATACTTAACATGGCCAGTCTAACTATAGACCGGATAATAGCAGCTTTAACTTTACACCGGAAAAAGCCGACTAGCGACGACGTTAGAGAATGCGACGGCCGATCGTAACTTTGTGGATCGCCGTAAAAAGCTAATTTGCATACCCGACGCGGAAAACGACGCGAACTCCACCCAGCGGGTAATTTGAAAGTACGCCGGCGTATCAGGAGATTCACCGGCGTACTGCCTCTGTGGATCTGGCCCATTGTGTGACAATACATTGACACTTGCTAACTAACTACTAATAAGTTTGGGGCCCTTTTCCTGATACATGATCGAGCGCCGCAGACCAGGAAGTGAATGAGAGAACAGAAACTAGAACGCCGGAGGTGATATAGATGAAGGAATTTAATAGATATTTATTCGTTTGTTAACAGAATCATTACACTATTCTGTCTGTCTACCTTGCAGACATTCATTTTAGCCAAAACATTTTTTTCCTCTACAACTCCTTTATCCCAGTGTGTCAGAGGGGCTGAAGTCATCAAGGAGGTTGAGGCAAAGAACAGGGAACCCATCCTATCCAGTGGCTTCTACAGGGGTAGCGCTGCATGTGGGGGCTCGTCCGGGATCCCCACTTGTTTTTCTTTTTCACCACTCAGGCTTTTTTTTTTTTTTTGTTTACAAACTTTTATTAAAGAAATAAATGGTGGTACCGATCCATATAATTAAAACATATACAAAAAGGAAGGTTAAAATCAATAAGAAGTACACACATTAGTAGGACTCAGGCTTTTTTGAGCCTTACTACAAGCTGCTCCGTATTTATTTATTTAATAATAGACATTATTATTATTATTTCTTAACTGCTTAAGGACCGCCTACTGCACATTTACGTCAGCAGAATGGCACGGCTGGGCACATCAAAGTATATATACGTTGGTTCTAGTACTCAGCCGTGGGTCCGAAGCTCTGGGACCGGGACCGCAGGACTCGCGGACCCGATCTCCGCTGGAGTGCGGCGATCGGTCCCCGTAGCTGAAGCACAGGGAGAGCCGTGTGTAAACACGGCTTCCCCGTGCTTCACTGTGGCTGCAGCATCGATCGCGTCATCCCTGTTATAGGGGGACGTGATCGATGACATCACACCTACAGCCACACCCCCCTACAGTTGTAAACACACACCGGGAACGCTCAAATCATACAGCGCCCCCTTGTGGTTAACTCCCAAACTGCAACTGTCATTTTCACAGTAAACAAAGCAATTTAAATGCATTTTTTGCTGTGAAAATGACAATTGTCCCAAAAATGTGTCAAAATTGTCCGAAGTGTCCGCCATAATGTCGCAGTCATGAAAAAAAATCGCTGATCACCGCCATTAGTAGTAAAAAAAAAAATAATAAAAATGCAATAGAACTATCCCTTATTTTGTAAACGCTATAAATTTTGCGAAAACCAACCGACAAAGGCTTATTGCGATTTTTTTTACCAAAAATAGGTAGAAGAATACGTATCGGCCTAAACTGAGGAAAAAAAATATATATTTATTTTGGGGGGATATTTATTATAGCTAAAAGTAAATATTGCATTTTTTTCAAAATTGTCGCTCTATTTTTGTTTATAGCGCAAAAAATAAAAACCGCAGAGGTGATCAAATACCACCAAAAGAAAGCTCTATTTGTGGGGAAAAAAGAACGCCAATTTTGTTTGGGAGCCACGTCACACGACCGCGCAATTGTCAGTTAAAACGACGCAGTGCCGAATCGCAAAAAGGGGCAAGGTCCTTTACCTGCATTTTGGTCCGGGTCTTAAGTGGTTAATTGAGCACTGCGGTATATGTCAGAGCTATATATATATATATATATATATATATATATATATATATATATACAGTTGTGTTTAAAAGTTTACAGAGTTTGGGCTTGACCCCCCCTTAGGGAACTAATAAGGCATCAGCATACCAAGACATTTTGGACATTTTCATGCTCCCAACTTTGTGGGAACAGTTTGGGGATGGTCTCTTCCTGTTCCAACATGACTGCACACTAGAACACAAAGCAAGGTCCATGAAGACATGGATGGGTGAGTTTGGGGTGGAGGAACCTGACTGGCCTACACAGAGTCCTGACCTCAACCTGATAAAACACCTTTGGGATGAATTAGAGTGGAGACTGTGAGCGAGGACTTCTTGTTCACATCAGTGCCTGACCTCACAAAAGTGCTACTAGAAGAACATAGTTGCCAACTGTGGCAAACCTAGCCACTTCTGGAACGCTGGACGTTACATGTCAAAAGGTTGTCTGTATTATATGCTATGTATTCTGCTGGGTCTTATGTGGGCATAGTAATTCATATGCTGGCAGCCGTAAGCCACTAGCATTCAAGTACTTAGTTTTATGTTGCCCAATCAGTGTTCGGCAGTTTTAGACCGAACTCCCACAACACATAACCCCAGACCCCAGCTATCAACCGACTTTTCCCTTGTGCAGCAATGCCTGATGGGAGAATTATCCAAACTGTTAAGTTCCCCATCTGGTCCTCCCTGTATTACCCCTGTTAAATCTATTTGGCTGTTTGGAAACCCCTTGCATGGGGAATTATATAAATATGGAAGCCTGTGAATAAAAAGTCAGTTGACTCTCAGAGCTGTGTGTCGTCTGGTTACTGGGGGAGATTTGGGACATTGCCTTACTTGTCAATGCTGACTGTGGATTTACCCTGGTTACCAGCGGAGATCGTGGAGTTTAATATTGCTGTCCGCTACATTTGGTGGCAAGCGACGGGATCCAACCTTACAGCCGATAAGCGCAATTCTTGCAATGTGAACTACCGATGTAAATGGAGACGGATTATTCTACGCTAAAGCGGCAGACATTAAAGGAACTGCTAGAAGCCAGGGGTAAGGTAGCCAGCAACAAATCCAAAGCTGTACTAACTGCCGAGCTGATGGAGGGAGACAGAGCCCGCAGCGCTACACCACCAGCAGCCATGGAAGAAACCCTCTACCAGAGAGAAATGAGGACCAGGCTGGAATTTTTGCCACAGCCTATATCAGATGCCATGCTGCATATGGTAATGGCGAATGTGCAGGAGTACGTGATGGCACACAGTCCGCAGTATACACAGTCTCGAGCAGAATCCACTACTGGGTCACTCTACAACCAGGTAAAACCCAAAATTCCCTATCATGCCTTTAAAATGTTTTGCGAGGAGAAGGATGAGATTGATGGGTATTTACAGGATTTTGAGAGACTGTGTGATTTACATGACTTGGAACGGACAGTATGGGTCCCATTGCTAGCAGGCAAGCTGGCAGGTCGGGCAGCAGAAGCATATCGCGCTGTACCCAGTGAGGACAGCAAGGATTATGATAAAGTGAAGCGAGCGATATTAGAGAGATACGCCATTACTCCAGAGGCATACCGGCGCAAGTTTAGAAACCTGCGCAAACCAGAGAAGGATTCACATGCTGAATGGGCACACAAGCTGGACCAAGCTTCCCAAGGGTGGATACAAGCCAGCCAAGCCACTACTATGGAGGAATTGAGACAGTTAATGCTGTTGGAGCAATTCTTCAACGGTTTGTCCCCAGAGGCACAAGAATGGGTGCGAGACAGGAAACCTCTCACCCTAACCGAAGCGGCTCGATTAGCGGATCAGCATTTTGATGCAAGGAGACATCATGGGCCCCTAACCAAGAGTTATCCTCGACCCGCGGGACCACCCAGTACTCTATCATCCCCCGGTCTCACAGCCTCCCCTTTTCGTCAATCCCAAGGGACTTTACCACCACCCTCTAGATATAACGGACGTGCCAACATCCAATGCCACACCTGCAAAAAGTGGGGACATATGGCACGCGAGTGCACCCAAAACCGGGGCAGACCCGCCTGGAACCAAGGCCGACCAAACCCGGCACCAAGGGCTGCTGCCCATCATTATCAACGGGAGCCGGCCACTCAAGAGATGTTGAGCATTCCAGCGGAAGAACCCCTGGGAATCTTGCATGAGGTGATGACAGTCCGAGCCACGGATAACCGGCAGCATCATCGACAGCCAGTGACCTTGGAGGGGAAAGAAGTCCAGGAAATTCGGGATTCAGGAGCTACTTTAACCTTGATAGCACCCCATTTGGTCCCTGACTCGGCACACACTGGCGGATCAGTGGCAGTACGAGTGGCAGGGGGAGCAGTGTACCGACTACCCATTGCCAAAGTACATTTGGATTGGGGTGTGGGAGGGGGGACGGTAGAAGTGGGCCTCATGCAAAATTTACCAGCAGATGTTATGCTGGGAAATGACTTGGGCCAGATGACCTCTGCTTTTGTACCCCAGGCCCCATACCAGGAAGCCCATCCAGTGACCACACGACAACAGGCTCGCACCACGGTTCCACCGACACACTCTGAGGCTCCGGTAAGAGACCATGACCCCCACACGACACGTATGTCCTGGGGTATCCCCCGACTAAGTTTGAGGCCGAGGTGAGGTCAGACCCCACGCTACAGGTATACAGGGACAGGGTACACGCTGACCAGGCTGGGCTAGAGGGGGAGCGGTACACCTGGGAGAAAGGGCTACTTTACCGCATTGCTGAAAGAGGAGTGGGAGGGTCGGCCACAGTAACGACTAAACAGTTAGTGGTTCCCCAGAAGTATAGGCAAGAACTGCTTCGGATTGCCCACGACATTCCCCTGTCTGGGCATCTGGGGATGACACGTACCCGATACAGGTTGACCCACGCTTTCTTCTGGCCAGGGATCTCCAAGGATGTGAGGCAATACTGCACCTCCTGTGACATTTGCCAGCGAGTAGGCAAGCGAGGTGACCGCCACAAAGCCAAGTTATGTCCTCTTCCCATTATTGAAGAACCCTTCAGTAGGGTGGCCGTAGATATAGTGGGGCCCTTACCAAAACCCAGTCCCTCCGGGAAAAGATATATTTTAACTGTAGTGGACTATGCCACCCGGTACCCCGAGGCTATAGCCCTCACAAACATTCATGCCGAAACTGTGGCAGAGGCCTTAATGAAAATATTTTCCAGGGTGGGGTTTCCCCAAGAAATCATATCCGATAGAGGCACCCAGTTCACCGCCGAGGTAACCCAACAACTATGGAAGATATGTGGCATTAAGCCAATAGTAAATTCGGCGTACCACCCCCAGTCCAATGGTCTATGCGAAAGGTTTAATGGTACGCTGAAGCAGATGCTCCGTACATTTGGAGAGGCTCATAAAGACTGGGAGCGCTTTCTACCCCATCTGCTCTTCGCTTATAGAGAGGTACCCCAAGAGTCAACAGGGTTTTCCCCTTTTGAATTACTGTTTGGGAGAAGGGTGCGAGGGCCACTAGACCTAATTAGAGAGAATTGGGAGGGGGAGAGTAGCCCAGACGGAACCCCTATTGTATCCTACGTACTGGAGTTCAGGGACCGTCTGGAGGCGCTAACCCAGGCTGTGCGCACCAACCTCCGGGCGGCCCAACAACGTCAGCGCCGCTGGTACGATAGGGGAGCCAGAGACCGCAGCTTTCAGGTGGGACAAAAGGTTTTGATTTTAAAACCGGTCCGCACAGACAAGCTGCAGGCCATCTGGCAAGGCCCATACCAGGTGGTGGAACAGAGATGTGATACCACCTATGTGATTGGCCCCTGCTCAGGGGTAGGGGAGAGACGCATGTTCCACGTGAATATGCTCAAACCATACCATGAGAGGATAGAGGACGTGGCCGCCATATGCGCTTCCGCCTCGGAGGATCAGGAGAATCTGCCACTACCTGACCTCTTAGAACAGGAGGGACAGACGGAGCCCTCCAAGGGGGTTCAGCTGGGGGAGCGGCTAAGCCCTCAGGAGCGTGCCCAGGTACAAGAGCTGATTGTAGCTAAAGGGGCTACCTTCTCCAATTTACCTGGGTACACTCCGCTGGCCACTCACCGAGTCGAGACCCCGGGACAGCTACCTATGCGGCAAACCCCATATCGTGTCCCTGAAGCAGTCAGGACGCATATGAAGACTGAGATTGACAAGATGTTGCAGCTAGGGGTTATCGAACCTTCCGATAGCCCCTGGGCATCGCCAGTAGTGCTGGTACCAAAGAAGGATGGCACGACACGTTTCTGTGTCGACTACCGGAGGCTAAATGACAAAACGGTGTCTGATGCCTATCCGATGCCCCGGATAGACGAGCTGCTGGATAAGATGGCACGGGGCCGGTATCTCACTACCATAGACTTATGTAAGGGATACTGGCAGATTCCACTGGCCGAGGAGGCCATCCCCAAGTCGGCGTTTGTCACCCCGTTTGGCCTGTATCAATTTCGGGTCATGCCATTCGGGATGAAGAACGCTCCGGCAACTTTTCAGCGGATGGTCGATCGGTTATTGGACGGATTCCAGGAATACGCATGTGCCTATTTAGACGACATCGCCATATTTAGCCAGACCTGGACAGAGCACCTACAACACATAGGGGCCATTCTAGATCGTATTGGAGAGGCAGGGT
Source organism: Rana kukunoris (assembly GCA_029574335.1). NCBI lineage: Eukaryota > Metazoa > Chordata > Amphibia > Anura > Ranidae > Rana > Rana kukunoris. The sequence goes on from CM056050.1 coordinate 10,160,058, forward strand.
TAACACTGAAACCCAGCAAGTGTCATATAGGGATGGCTGAAGTGCAGTACTTGGGCCACCGGGTGGGGAGCGGGCGACAGAAACCCGAACCAGCTAAAGTTGAAGCCATAGCTAAATGGCCCACCCCCAGGACGAAAACCCAAGTGCTAGCGTTTCTAGGTACTGCGGGGTACTATAGAAAATTCGTACCCAATTATAGTGCCCTGGCCAAACCCTTGACTGACTTGACACGCAAGAACCTGCCCCGACAGGTTGTCTGGGCCCCAGAGTGTGATCAGGCATTCCAACAACTAAAGACTGCTCTAACTAATGCCCCTGTACTTGCTGCTCCTGATCCAACTAAAAGATTCCTTGTCCATACGGACGCTTCAATGTTTGGATTGGGAGCAGTGCTGAGCCAAGTGGGAGCCGATGGCGGAGAACACCCCGTAGCTTACCTGAGCCGAAAGTTATTGCCACGAGAAGTAAGCTACGCCGCCATTGAGAAGGAATGCCTGGCCATGGTGTGGGCCCTCAAAAAGTTGCAGCCGTATTTGTATGGACAACCTTTTTCGCTACTCACAGATCACAACCCGTTGGTGTGGCTAAACCGTGTGGCGGGAGACAATGCCCGGCTGCTGCGCTGGAGTTTGGCGCTGCAGCCGTTTGACTTTACAATCCACTACCGACCAGGGAAGCAAAACGGTAATGCCGACGGGTTATCTAGACAAACTGAACTTGAAAAGTGATCTGTGAAATTACACCCCCGGACATCCCCAAGCCGATCCGTTGGGATCAGACTGTGTATGCCGGCTTGGTTCTGGGGGAGCATTGTGGCAAACCTAGCCACTTCTGGAACGCTGGACGTTACATGTCAAAAGGTTGTCTGTATTATATGCTATGTATTCTGCTGGGTCTTATGTGGGCATAGTAATTCATATGCTGGCAGCCGTAAGCCACTAGCATTCAAGTACTTAGTTTTATGTTGCCCAATCAGTGTTCGGCAGTTTTAGACCGAACTCCCACAACACATAACCCCAGACCCCAGCTATCAACCGACTTTTCCCTTGTGCAGCAATGCCTGATGGGAGAATTATCCAAACTGTTAAGTTCCCCATCTGGTCCTCCCTGTATTACCCCTGTTAAATCTATTTGGCTGTTTGGAAACCCCTTGCATGGGGAATTATATAAATATGGAAGCCTGTGAATAAAAAGTCAGTTGACTCTCAGAGCTGTGTGTCGTCTGGTTACTGGGGGAGATTTGGGACATTGCCTTACTTGTCAATGCTGACTGTGGATTTACCCTGGTTACCAGCGGAGATCGTGGAGTTTAATATTGCTGTCCGCTACACCAACATTGCAAACAAAAAATCCGGGACACTTTTTTGCATGTAGGCGGAGACTTGATATAATTAGGGGGCGTGGCATTCATTTGTGTCATCAGAGTTCCCTCCACACTTGTGTCATCAGAGTTCCCTCCACCCTTGTGTCATCAGAGCCCCTACACATTTGTGCCCCCCCCCACTATCACCTATAGCTTACCAGCCAAGTTAGAAGCCCCGCGACTCCCACAACTCGACCAGAGTTCGTACCTGCACTGAGTATGTTGACACTGCGGGCCGGATGATCAATCAATCGTACCTCGGGGACCCATGAACTAGGCGGCAGCAGCCAGGGCCGGATTAACAGAGGGGCTGATGGAGCTGCAGCTCCAGGCCCCTTTCTCAAGATAGGCCCATTTGCCCCAAAAAAAAAAAAAAAAAAGTTTTTTTTTTTTTTTAGATCGACATCGGGGGTTGTAGCTCGATGACCAGAGGTCACAGAAACCCCACATTTGGGGGGTAGTCAGTTGAAGACCTACCCCACAACCGGTCAAAATATGGGATGGCTATCATTTATGGTTCCGGAGATACGGGCCTGCTTGCACAGCCTGTCAGAAGCTACAACTAAAGGAAATCTCAGTTCTCATATTTGTTCTGTTCCATTATTAGAACTTATTTAATTTTGTGATTACTACTGTGATGTACAGAGGAACATAGGGGATCTCAGCTACTCTAAATATAGCACTTGTGAAAAAGTGTTCCTGAAAATATATTTTAAAAGTTGGCAACTATGCACTTATGCACTGCCCAAGGGCCACTGGGTCAGTAGGGGGCCCCATGAGAGGTTTCTGGGATCCTGTGATATTAAAGCAGTAGTAAACTTTCCTGACGTTACTACTTTTTAGAGGCCCTGGGGTAGGTTATGCCACAATGTACAAGTATGCACAGCATATTAGCACATTAGGGTACACTTACATTTTCAGACTGGGCCCTTCATTGCTGCGCTGTGATTTTCACGCATTTATTTATTATTTATAAAAGGCCCCACCAAAATCCTCAGCACCAGGCCCATGATGTTCTTAATCTGGCCCTGGCAGCAGCAGGTGGAGGAAGATCGCATCCCATCCACATGTTCAGTGGGTAGCGGGGAGGGGCCGCCAAAAGAGAGAAGCTGATTGGCTGCCCCTCTCCTCTACACTGAACACAAGAGGACTATAGGAAACAACACAGTGGCGGCGGCGGCCATTTTGGTGTAGCCGCTGACTTTTTTTTTTTTGCAAAGGAAAAAAGTTCGGGACAAAAACAATCCGGGACAAAGGTCCTAAATCCGGGAATGTCCCGGGAATGTCCCGGGAAATCCGGGACTGTTGGCAACTATGGAAGAATGGTCAAACATTCCCATAGACACCCTCCTAAACCTTGTGGACGGCCTTCCCAGAAGAGTTGAAGCTGTTATAGCTGCAAAGGGTGGGCCAACTCAATATTGAACCCTACGGACTAAGACTGGGATGCCATTAAATTCCTGTGCGTGTAAAGGCAGGTGTCCCAATACTTTTGACAATACACTGTATGTTAACACGCCATGTTCTGATTGGGCCTTCAGTTAGAAATACTATGTATGATTGGAGTACAGATGTCAGTATGACTCCTATGTGACCTCTCTGGGGTTTTTCTGACATTCCGGCTTGGTGTGTTGTTCTGTCTGGGCGCCCCGCCATTGGCAGTCACCCATTGGAGGAAGATAATATCGGAGGAAGTGTTACCTGGACATTTGATTCCTTCTGAGCAGCAGCCAGGACCCGGCCTTCCTCCAGTGTACCGGCGCTAAATCTGTCCGTCCTACAAAACAGAATCACCACATCCTCTCCAGACACACAGATCTCCCCCCCCCCCCATAGCTAGAATTCCCCCGACATCCATCGCACATTACCCCCCCCCCCTTCATTCTATGGGGGCGCTGCGTCCACATGTCCGGGGTAATACAGGGCAGATTTATCGCTGAACTCCGAGCACAAAAAACTTACAATTTACTAATAATTTACAGATGTGCTCAAAAGTTTACATACCCTGGCAGGATTTATGATTTCTTGGGCATTTTTTCAGAGAGAATTAATGATAACAAAAAAACATTTCCTTCACTCATGATTAGTGTTTGCCTGAAGCCATTTATTATCAATCAACTTTGTTTACTCTTTTTATATTATAAAAGCAACAGAAACTACCCAAATGACCCAGATGAAAAGTTTACATACCCCGGTGATTTTGGCCTGATAACGTGCACACAAGTTGACACAAAGGGTTTTAAATGGCTATTCAGGGCCCTTTCACACGGGCGGCTCAGTAATGATCCGCCTCCGTGTGTCCGTAAGCTCAGCGGGGATCGCTCCGTAGCAGGGCCCTCTTAATAGCATCATGGGCCCCTGGGCAAAGTAATGCTCTGGGGCCCCTACAATGACAGTGCAGGTAAACAGCTACACAGGGGAGGCAGTCTGCCTCCTACCTACTTGATGTCTATCACTCTCAGCACCATTATGGGGCCCACAATTTTTAGGGCACCGTGGGCTCAAGCACCAGCTGCTTTTCAGAAAGTGCAGGGGCCCCCAATGCAGCTGGGGCCCCTGGGCAGTCCCCAGGTGTGCCCTCTCATTAAGACAGCCCTGCTCCGTAGATCCCCGCTGAGCCGTCAGATGACAGGGCGGTCAGCGCCAGGGGCGGACTGACAACTCATGGGGCCCTTGGGCAATAGGAGATTATGGGGACCCCGGGCAATAAGAGATTATGTGGCCCTCAGGCAATAGATTATGGGGCCACACAGTACTGTATACACACAGACACACACAGTATACACAGAGCCGTCTTAATAGCATCATGGGCCCCTGGGCAAAGTAATGCTCTGGGGCCCCTACAATGATGACAGTGCAGGTAAAAAGACATCAAGTAGGTAGGAGGCAGATTGCCTCCCCTGTGTATCTATCCTTCATGGGTCCCCCCATTTCGGGGCAGCTTGGGCTCAAAGACCAGCTGCTTTGGTGAAAGTGCAGGGGCCCCTCGTGCAGCTAGGGCCCCTGGGCAGTCCCCAGGTGTGCCCTCTCATTAAGACAGCCCTGAGTATACATGCACACACTGAGAAGGTACTGGAGAGGCGGAGCATCTATAATCTTGGGATTTTTAGACCAAAAGATGTCGGTAAGGGACATTTCGGAGACAGATGTAAAAAAACACAGATTCCTACATACTTTCCCTGGTTTTACTATGGCTGGCAAGAATTATGGGGCCCCCTAGTGGCACGAGGCCCTCGGGCAGTGCCCGAGTGTCCGAATGGTCACTCCGCCCCTGGTCCCCGCACACTGTGCAGGGACCGCCCTGTCTTTTCTCCGCTCTCCCCTATGGGGGGATCGGATGAACACGGACCGTGTGTCCATGTTCATCCGATCCGATCCGCAGACGGAAGAAAAAATAGGACATTCTTCCGTCTGCAAAATCGGATCTTTGCGGAGGCAGGTGATTATGGGTGTCAGCAGATGTTTATCCGCTGACACCCGCAATCACATAGGGACCAATGTATGTCCCTTTTTCATCCGCAAACGGATGGGTGAAAAAGCGGACATACGATCCGCACGTCTGAAAGGGCCCTAAAGGTAACCATCCTCACCTGTGATCTGTTTGCTTGTAATTAGTGTTTGTGCATAAAAGGTCAATGAGTTTCTGGACTCCTGACAGACCCTTGCATCTTTCATCCAGTGCTGCACTGATGTTTCTGGATTCTGAGTCATGGGGGAAAGCAAAAGAATTGTCAAAGGATCTGCAGGAAAAGGTAGTTGAACTGTATAAAACAGGAAAGGGATATAAAAAGATATCCAAGGAATTGAAAATGCCAATCAGCAGTGTTCAAACTCTAATCAAGATGAGGAAAATCAAGGGTTCTGGTGAAAACAAACCACGGTCAGGTAGACCAACTAAAATTTCAGCCACAACTGCCAGGAAAATTGTTCGGCATGCAAAGAAAATCCCACAAATAACTTCAGGTGAAATACAGGACTCTCTGAAAACATGTGGGGTGGCTGTACAAGATGCACAATAAGGAGGCACTTGAAGAAAGAGGGGCTGCATGGTCGAGTCTCCAGAAGAAAGCCATTACTACCAAATGCCACAAGTATCCCGCTTACAATACGTCAAACAGCACAGAGACAAGCCTCAAACCTTCTAAAACAAAGTCACTTGGAGTGATGAGACCAAAATTGAGCTTTTTGGCCACAACCATAAACACCACATTTGGAGAGGAGACAACAAGGCCTATGATGAAATGTCCCCTTCCTCTTTCCTTACCTAGGGATGGAGGCTTGCTAGACAGCTTTGACAGTTTTCCCTGCCATCCAAGTGCTGGGCGGCTCAGTTCGGGGCAGGTTTCGACACCAGGCCCACATGGAGCACACTCAGGACACGCTCCTTGAGATTTAACAGTCTATTTGCGTTATGCTATGGGTCTGGCATTTCGATGTGGTTCACTGTATGTCCACGGCCCGCTTTGTCTGCAATTCGGGAGCTGTGACGTGCTCTGCTCGCTGCCTCCTCCCCGTCCTTTTCTCCGCCCCTTTGTGGGCTGTCCGATGGTGGGGTCTGCACGCCCAGCACGTCTGCACCATGTATCCCGCCCAGACTGTGACGCCAGTTCTGGCGTCATTACGCTGGGCGCGAGTTCTTGCCATCTAAGCTTACAGGAGTGGACGCTGTGGGCGGATTCCGCCCACTTCGGCACTCTTCCAGGTTCACGTTTACGCCCACGTGACGCTGACGGTATGCTAGCGTGCACCTGTGTGGGGCGGCTATATAAAGGTCCCCCCCTTGCATTCTTTCACCTACGAGCTTGATAGGTCATACCACACCATCTTTCCCTCTGGATGTCTGGGAGCCCTAAACGCCACTACCAGGTTATTTTCCTACCCTTATGTTTTGGTTTGGCTGTTTTTTGACTGGCTCCAATATTTATTGATTTTATATCATTATACTTATTTGTAGACTCCAGCTGGTTATTTCTTGGTCTTTCCCTTGGCTACACCCTACATGCTAGCACACTTGATCCTGTGCTGCCTTGTTTGGGGAGAAATCCTTGCTGCCCTTTTCTTGTGTGCGCTGCATTGCCGCCTCAGCTCCCGTGGCGGACCTACCGTTTTGGCCATGGCTCCATACACATCGCATCCATTTACCTTAGATTCCATGTGAGTACCCTAGGTGGACATTTTCCCATCTCATACTGCTTATTACTTTATCCATTAATTATATTTTACCCAGGGCTCAAGTCCTGCGGGAACGTGTGGGAACGAAGTTCCTGCACTTTTTTCACAGCAGGAACGCAGTTCCCTTTGCAGGACTAGAGCAGCCGAGCCACCCAAGCCAATCCTTCACTAAGCGGCGATGCCCAGCTCGAGTCAATGTCAGGGGCAGGCGAACTTGCTTCTTTCCAAATCCCAAGATAACTCGAGGCAGACCTCCGCAATGTCTCCTGGGAACAATGACAAAAGCTCCCAGGAGACATTGCGGCATCGAGGAAGTGACGGAATACCCGCACACTACCTGATGAATCCATACACAGGAAGCGGCCAGTAACATAAAGGATTACTAAGGTACAGTGGATCGAAAAAAAAAAAACATGCGGTTTAGTAATTATGCATATGAGCGTATCTTTTTTTTTATGGTGGGGGAGTGGATCTTGGGTGGGAGTTCCCACACTTTTTTTCCCAGGACTTGACCCCTGATTTTACCCTAATTTATATATTCTTTCTAGATATTTCAAGCATCCGCCCCTGAGGAGTGTTATATACACGAAACGCGTCGGGCTATTAGGGATGCTACATATACCTTCATGATATTATATTTTATGTATTGTACTCTATGGCCCGGATTCACGAAAGACTTACGCCGACGTATCTCCGGATACGCCGTCGTAAGTCCAAATGTGCGCCGTCGTATCTTTACGCCGATTCCCGAAGCTAGATACGTCGAAAAAATAGGCTTCCTCCGCCCGACGCATTCGGCGTACCTATTTTTAATATGCTAACGAGTATGATACGCCGATTCATGAACGTAGATGCGGTAGATGCGGCAATTCGGAAAAGATACGCGGTTTGCGTAAGCCTTACGTCCAGCGTAAAGTTATTCCCCATATAGGAGGAGCAACCCATTCAAAGGTATCACATACCACCTCATACGTGGATTAGCTATTTGTGGCACTACATTTATTTTTCACATCACTTTTGCAATTTTCTTTGACGTGTTGGCTGCCTACATACACATGATTTTGGGGTTTTGCGCAATATTTTAACAAACACATTTTCATGGACCAGGGAACAGCCATCGTATTTTACGTCGTTTACGTAGTACTACGTGAATATGGCTGTGCGTAGATTACGTTTACATCGTAGGCAATGTATTGACGTACCTTAGGCAGCTATTTTGACGTGACTTTGAGCATGCGCACTGGGATGCGTCCAAGAGCCGACGCATGCGCAGTATGTTTTTTGAAGCTCAGCCCATCCTTTGCATGGGGTCACGCTTCATTTAAATGTTACACGCCCACTTCCACCTACTTTGACTTACGTCGGCTTACGCCGACAACTATACGCTACGCCGGCGCAACGTTGAGCGCATATTCTTTGAGAATACCATGCTTGCCTCTCAACGTTGCGGCGGCGTAGCGTAAAGAAGAATAAAGATGCGCCTAGGTACGTGAATCCGGGCCTATATGTTTTCAACCAGCCTTTCACATGTTTAACCATTTCGCTATTACTGTTAATATGACTTCTGTACACATGTATTCTATGCATTCATCAATCCATGCAGATCATCATGTGGCACTTGGCCATGCACTGCTGTATCCTTGTTGCTCTTACTAAATATGCACATATTTATTTGAAATGAATGTTTTCATTTACAATTGCATTTTTTATGAACAATAAATTTGTACCCCCTTTTTATTACCCGCACCATGTCTGCAGCCTCACCCAAAGTCCCATATTTTCCCATTACCATGATTTCATTTTGCCTATGATGAAAGGTCCACCATCCCTACTGTGAAACACGGAGGTGGATCTCTGATGTTTTGGGGATGTGTGAGCTACAAAGACACTGGAAATTTGGTCAGAATTGATGGCAAGATGAATGCAGAATGTTATCAAATAATACCGGAGGAACATTTGCATTCGTCAGCTGCGCATGGGACGTACTTGGACATTCCAACATGACAATGATCCAAAACACAAGGCCAAGTCCACCTGTGATTGGCTACAGCAGAATAAAGTGAAGGTTCTGGAGGGGCCATCTCAGTCTCCTGACCTCAATATCATTGAGCCCCTCTGGGGAGATCTCAAACATACCGTTCATGGAAGACAGCCCAAGAATTTACAGGAACTGGAGGATTTTTACCAAGAGGAATGGGGAGCTTTACCATCTGAGAAGATAAAGAGCCTCATCCACAAATATCACAAAGGGCTTCAACCTGTCATTGATGTTAACCACTTAACGACCGCCTCCTGCACATATACGTCGGCAGAATGGCACAGCTGGGCACAATCACGTATGGGTACGTCCTCTTTAAAGCGGGGGTTCACGCTAAAACTATCTGTCCCATAGCATCCAGCATACTGGCGTCAGCGCCAGTATGCTGTTTTTTTTTTTAATTGCTCTACTTACTGTGTAATGCTTAATTTTCATTTGTCTCCCCCACGGTGGATGGTGCCGCTATGGCGCGTCACGGCTTCCGAAAATAGCCGATTTAGGACTCGGGTATTTCCGGCGCTATACGGCGCCTGCGCACAGACCTAGGAGCTGACTGCGCAGGCGCCGTATATCTCCGAGTCCTATTTCGGCTTTTTTCGGAGGGCGTGACGTGCCATAGGACTCGGATATATACGGCGCCTGCGCAGTCAGCTCCTAGGTCTGTGCGCAGGCGCCGTATAGCGCCGGAAAAACCTGAGTCCTAAATCGGCTATTTTCGGAAGCCGTGACGCGCCAAAGCGGCGCCATCCACCGTGGGGGAGACAAATGAAAATTAAGCATTACACAGTAAGTAGAGCAATTTAAAAAAAAAACAGCATACTGGCGCTGACGCCTGCGCAGTCAGCTCCTAGGTCCTAGGCCGTATAGCGCCGGGAATACCCGAGTGCTAGTCAGATATTTTCAGAAGGCGTGACGCGCCATTCCACGCGGTGGATAGAAAAGAAAATTCTTCATTTAACAGTAAGTAGAGCGATTTAAAAAAAAAAAAAAAACAGCATGCTGACGCCAGTATGCTGGATGCTATGGGACAGGGTAGTTTTAGGGTGAACCTCCTCTTTAAGTGCCCAGCTGTGGGTCACGTGCGCCGCCGGCAGTGGCAGTGTCACTGATCGTCCACCCCACCCCCTACCGTTAGAAAGACATATGAGGTCACACTTAACCCCTACAGCGCCCCCTAGTGGTTAACTCCTAAACTGCAATTGTAATTCTCACAGTAATACAATGCATTTTTTATAGAATGTTTCGCTGTGAAAATTACAATGGTCCCAAAAATGTGTCAAAATTGTCCGATGTGTCCGCCATAATGTCGCAGTCATGAAAAAAAATCGCTGATCGCCGCCATTAGTAGTAAAAAAAAATATTAATAAAAATGCCGTAAAACTATCCCCTATTTTGTAAACGCTATAAATTTTGCGCAAACCAACCGCTAAACGCTTATTGCGATTTGTTTTACCAAAAATATGTAGAAGAATACGTATCGGGATAAACTGAGATTTTTTATATATTTTTGGGGGATATTTATTATAACAAAAAGTTAAAAATATTGAATATTTTTTCAAAATTGTCGCTCTATTTTTGTTTATAGCGCAAAAAATTAAAACCGCAGAGGTGATCAAATACCACCAAAAGAAAGCTCTACTTGTGGGGAAAAAGGACGTCAATTTTGTTTGGGAGCCACGTCGCACGACCGCGCAATTGTCAGTTAAAGAGACGCAGTGCCGAATCGCAAAAAGGGGCAAGGTCCTTTATATTGGTCGGGGGCTTAAGTGGTTAAAGGGGGCAATACACGGTATTAAGAACTGGGGTATGTAAACTTTTGATCAGGGTCATTTGGGTAGTTTCTGTTGTGATTTGGTTTATAAAAAAAAGAGTAAACACAGCTGATTGATAATAAATGGCTTCAGCCAAACACTAACCATGAGTGAAAAGAAAAGATTTTGTGTTATCATTCATATTCTATGGAAATGGCCAAGAAATCATAAATTCTGCCAGGGTATGTAAACTTATGAGCACAACTGTATATATATATATATATATATATACAGAGCTTTTTTTCGCAGAAAATAGGTGCAGGAACTCAATCACGACCCCGTTCAGATTTCACAAACAGTAGAAGGGTCTTAAAGGGGCATTAAATACCAGAATTGCATTACATACAGAGTGCAGAGTTCAGGGGGTTACACACAGAGTGCAGAGCTGTCACTTGTAAACACAGAAACCAGAATTATGGGTTTACAAGTTATTGTGGTGAGCGGGCACCAAAGGGTCTGAGCCAGAGGTGGTGGAACTGAGTTCCACCAAGTTCCCCCTGAAAAAAAGCCCTGTATCTATATATATATATATATATATATATATATATATATATATAAATAATAGTGTTTGGCCTTGGTGGGACATTACTGATCTTGGATAAACTCCCCCAACCCTTCTAAATATAACACCTGTCCTTGGACTTCTTATTATATCTCGCCGTGTCCCTGCGCACTTTTCCCGCGTTCCTCGCGCCGCGGCTCAGACACCTGCTGTTGTTTTTTTTTAGTGAGCCTTTCCGCTCATGTAAGATCTGCCAGCTGTACATCCGCTGTAACCTGCCCGGGCTGGAAGTGTCCGGGTAACATCAGGAAAAGTGCGTCCGGCAGCTCAGGAATGTTAGTAAATATATAACGCGCCCAAATTAGACTTTTTGCGTACAAGTTTGCCTTGAACATCCGGCTTCTCAAGCAGAGAGGATGAGGAAATGTAAAATGAGCCTGTACGTAAATATCCCGGCATCCTCCAAATCAAAGCAGATGAATCATCAAACAATTGTCCACGTCTGACGGTGGGAACCGCCATGCCAGCAAATTGTCCAGATGCACAACACTGCAATCTACAGGGATTTAAAGGGACAGCGCCTTCCAGAATTATGTGGGCTGGGATCGGGGCCCCCATCAGGAATTATGGGGCCCCTTACACAGCTTCAGGCATGGGCCCCCTGGAGCAGAGAACCGCGGGGGGGGGGGGGTTCTGCCACCTCAAATTGTGAAGTGGGGGGCTGGCCCAAATTGGGAAGTGGGGGTGTGCCGCCGCTACATGAGAAAATTGAGAAGCAGGGGGGGGGGGGGGGGGGGCCGTGTCTGGGCCCCTTACAAAAGAAAAAAAATATATATATATATATTTATATATATATATATATATATATATATATATATAAAAAATTTTTTTTTAAAAGGGGGTAGCCATCTGGGGGCCCTGGGGACCTCTGGGCCCTTTAATAAAAATAAAAAAGAAAGAAAGAAAAAAATATATATAAAAAAAATAAAAGAAATGTATAAGAAAAAAAAAGCCAATGTTAAGTATGGATGTCGGGACCGCGTCAAATTTTTCAAATTTTACGTTGTTTGCGTAACCCGTCCGTGAATGGGGCTGGACTTCACGTTCACGTCAAAACCAATGCGTCTTAGCGTCGTAATTTGGAGCATGCGCACTGGGATACGTCCACGGCCGGCGCATGCGCAGTTTAAAAAAAAAGGTCAATTACGTGGGGTCACACTTTATTTAAATAAAACACGCCCACATGTTTCATTTGAATTAGGCGGGCTTACGCCGGCCCATTTACGCTACGCCGCCGTAACTTAGGGAGCAAGTGCTTTGTGAATACAGCACTTGCCTCTCTAATTTACGACGGTGTAGCGTATTTGAGATACGCTACGCCCGCACAACTTTACGCTGCTCAACGTGAATCTGCCTGATAGTGTTTACAAAGTAGGGGATAGATTTATGGTATTTTTTTATAATTTTCTTTTATTAGTAATGGCGATCTGAGATTTTTATCGTGACTGCGACATTATGGTGGACACATCGGACACTTTTGACACTATTTTGGGACCATTTTCATTTATACAGTACAGCGATCAGTGCTAAAAAAAACGCACTGTGCAAATGACATTGGCAGGGAAAGGGGTTAACCACTAGGGGGCGATGAAGGAGTTAAGTGTGTACTAGGGAGTGATTCTAACAGTTGGGGGGAAGGCTCACTACAAAATGACAGAGATCACTGCTCCTGATAACAGCGAGAAGTAGATCTCTGCCATGTCACTAGGCAGAACAGGGAAATGCCTTGTTTACATAGGTATCTCCCCGTTCTGCTGCTCCTTGAGCCCATCACGGTCACCCGGCGGACATCGAGCTTGTGGGAGCTGCGGGCATGCTCATGGAGCACGCGGCGGGGGTGCGCGCGCCCACACGGCGGCAATAAGGGACATACAGGTACTGCCGACGTGCCATTCCACTGACATAAGTGTATGTGCGCCAGTCGGCAAGTGGTTAAAGGAGAACTATGGTCAAAGCTCTTTTGACCCTACCTCTCCTATAGGTCACAGTCTCTGCTCTAATTCATCCTAAAGGTGTTGCTGTGGGGTTGAGGTCAGGACTCATCCATGTCTTTATGGACCTTGCTTCGTACACTGGTCCAAATCATTTAGTGGAGGGGGGATTATAGTTTGGGGTTGTTTCTCAGGCGTTGAGTTGGCCCCTTAGTTCCAGTGAAGGGAACTCTTAAGGTATCAGCATACCAAGACATTTTGGACAATTTCATGCTCCCAACTTTGTGGGAGGAGTTTGGGGACGGACCCTTCCTGTTCCAACATGACTGAGCACCAGTGCACAAAGCAAGGTCCATGAAGACATGGATGAGCGAGTTTGGGGTGGAGAAACTTGACTGGCCTGCACAGAGTCCTGACCTCAACCCGACAGAACACCTTTGGGATAAATTAGAGTGAAGACTTTGGGATAAATTAGAGACATTTTTCAAACTTCATTTTAAAAAATGAAGACATTTTTGGAAAATGATGATGCCTAAAGGGGAAGTTCCGTACACACGATCATTCCTGCTTTTTTGTCTTTTTGCTTACTCCATTATGATGACCTCCCGTCTCCTAACTTGCTTCTGGGCATGTGCGGGTTTAAAATGTCATTTTCCTGACACAAAAAATCATGAAAAAAAATGATTTTTTTTTGGTCATTTTTCAAACTTGCCCACACACCACCATTTTAAAAAATGTCATTTTTTTTCATCATAAAAAAGTTGCGTACACACCATCATTTTTGGAAAAGTGGCGGCTGGTGATGAACGAAAAAAAAAAAAAATGACGGCACTCTAAAGGGGAAGTTCTATTCGCCTTGAGGCTGCTTTTAGCTGGTTACTTGTTAGTAACTGTGCCCTTTAAGACGATTCCTGCTTTTTTGTCTGTTACAGCGACACTCCACAATGATGACCCATTCCATTCCCCAATAAAAACGAGACGCAGTGCTTACTCCATTATGAATGGTAGTTTTACCTCCCGTCTCCTAACTTGCTTCTGCATCTTTATCACACACAATGGCATGTGTAATCCACACCTTCGGTATTTTCAATAGTTTAAAATGTCATTTTTTACGAATTAACACCTTTAGTTTTGCCCACACACGATCATTTTTTATGACACAAAAAATGACATTTTAAAATCTCGGTCTGTCAATGATCTCTCCCCTTTCATAAAAAATTCGAGCATGTTCAAATTTTTTTTGGTCATTTTTCACGCCTGCCGCTGGGGAACTGGCCCTTCCCCTGGACATAAAAGGGTGGCTGGGCTGATGCTGTTGGGGTCTGGGCCATTTTGCCCACACACCATCATTTTGCAAAGCAAAGCCGAAATCCTCCTGTCCCATGATCTTCTGGGGTGTGTCATTTTTAAACCCCCTCTTCTGAATGTCACTCTGCTCTGTTTTTTTTTCATCATAAAAAGAACTCCCTCTCTCCTGATGGGAGCAGAGACCGTGTGTACGGGGCATGCAAAATCCACAACAGAGCCAGGTCTTCTTGTCCACATCAGTGCCTGACCTCACAGATGGGAGTAAAATGCTCTTCTGGAAGAACCGCCCCGGCTCCCTGGTCAAACCCAGTGCAATCTCCATATTTTCCACTGCGGCTGGTGCTCAACATTTTTTGGGGGGGCGCAAACGAAAAAAAAAAATGCAGCCTCACTGTGCCCATCAAATGCAGCCACAGTGCCATGCCATCAAACACAGGCACTGTGTCATCAATTCGCACCACTGTGCCCTTTAATGTTCACCTCTGTGCCAATTGTCCCCACTGTGCCTATTGTCGTCACTGTGCCCTTTAATGTTCACCTCTGTGCCAATTGTTCCCACTGTGCCTATTGTCCCCACTGTGCCAATTGTTCCCACTGTGCCTATTGTCCCCACTGTGCCTATTGTCGTCACTGTGCCCTTTAATGTTCACCGCTGTGCCTATTGTCCCCACTGTGCCTATTGTCCCCACTGTGCCTATTGTCCCCATTGTGCCTATTGTCCCCACTGTGCCTATTGTCCCCACTGTGCCAATTGTCCCCATTGTGCCTATTGTCCCCACTGTGCCTATTGTCCCCACTGTGCCAATTGTTCCCACTGTGCCTATTGTCCCCACTGTGCCTATTGTCCCCACTGTGCCAATTGTCCCCATTGTGCCTATTGTCCCCACTGTGCCTATTGTCCCCACTGTGCCTATTGTCGTCACTGTGCCCTTTAATGTTCACCGCTGTGCCTATTGTCCCCATTGTGCCTATTGTCCCCACTGTGCCTATTGTCCCCACTGTGCCAATTGTCCCCACTGTGCCAATTGTCCCCATTGTGCCAATTGTCCCCACTGTGCCTATTGTCCCCACTGTGCCAATTGTTCCCACTGTGCCTATTGTCCCCACTGTGCCAATTGTCCCCACTGTGCCAATTGTCCCCACTGTGCCAATTGTCCCCACTGTGCCTATTGTCGTCACTGTGCCCTTTAATGTTCACCTCTGTGCCAATTGTTCCCACTGTGCCTATTGTCCCCACTGTGCCAATTGTTCCCACTGTGCCTATTGTCCCCACTGTGCCTATTGTCGTCACTGTGCCCTTTAATGTTCACCGCTGTGCCTATTGTCCCCACTGTGCCTATTGTCCCCACTGTGCCTATTGTCCCCATTGTGCCTATTGTCCCCATTGTGCCTATTGTCCCCACTGTGCCTATTGTCCCCATTGTGCCTATTGTCCCCACTGTGCCAATTGTCCCCATTGTGCCTATTGTCCCCACTGTGCCTATTGTCCCCACTGTGCCAATTGTTCCCACTGTGCCTATTGTCCCCACTGTGCCTATTGTCCCCACTGTGCCAATTGTCCCCATTGTGCCTATTGTCGTCACTGTGCCTATTGTCCCCACTGTGCCTATTGTCCCCACTGTGCCTATTGTCATCACTGTGCCCTTTAATGTTCACCGCTGTGCCTATTGTCCCCATTGTGCCTATTGTCCCCACTGTGCCTATTGTCCCCACTGTGCCAATTGTCCCCACTGTGCCAATTGTCCCCATTGTGCCTATTGTCCCCACTGTGCCTATTGTCCCCACTGTGCCAATTGTTCCCACTGTGCCTATTGTCCCCACTGTGCCTATTGTCCCCACTGTGCCAATTGTCCCCATTGTGCCTATTGTCCCCACTGTGCCTATTGTCGTCACTGTGCCCTTTAATTGTTGCCACTGTGCCTATTCATCCCACTGTGGCAATTGTCCCCACTGACTGTGCCCATTGATGTTTTGCGCTGTGCCCTGTAAAGTGCTTCTCCCCCCCCCCCCCGGCCGACACTTACCTTTACTGGAGTCTGGCATCCACGTCCCACAATGTCTTTCCCCGCCCTCGATGACTGACAGGCATCTCAGCCATCATGTTACCGGTAGCCAGAACCGGCCAACCTGATTGGCTGAGACGCCTGTCAGTCTTATCCAAGGAGCGCACAGCCTGTGCATTCCGAGGATAAGCTTCCGGGACCCGAGGGCTGTACTGGGAAAGCCTATCAGAGCCACTGGCTCTGAAAGACACTTCTGTACAGCCAACCAGCTGCCGTTATTCAGATGGCCGGACATGAGCGCCAACCATCTGAATAGAACAGCGGCGATAATAACATCGATTTGTGCAATGCATGAATCTATGTTATTAGACTCAGTGGCGGTGAGAACCAGAGGGAGCAGCGCTCCAGCGCCCTCTATGGACGAACCGCCACTGGTCAAACCTTCCCATAGACACACTCCTAAACCTTGTGGACGGCCTTCCCAGAAGAGTTGAAGCTGTTATAGCTGCAAAGGGCGGGGCCAACTCAATATTGAACCCTACGGACTAAGACGCCATTAAATTCCTGTGCGTGTAAAGACAGGCGTCCCAATACTTTTGACAATACACTGTATGTTAACACGCCATGTTCTGATTGGGCCCTCAGTTAGAAATACTATGTATGATTGGAGTACAGATGTCAGTATGACTCCTATGTGACCTCTCTGGGTTTTTTATGACATTCCGGCTTGGTGTGTTGTTCTGTCTGGGCGCCCCGCCATTGGCAGTCACCCATTGGAGGACGATAATATCGGAGGAAGTGTTACCTGGACATTTGATTCCTAGTGAGCAGCAGCCAGGACCCGGCCTTCCTCCAGTGTACCGGCGCTAAATCTGTCCGTCCTACAAAACAGAATCACCACATCCTCTCCAGACACACAGATCTCCCCCCCCCCCATAGCTAGAATTCCCCCGACATCCATCACACATTACCCCCCCCCCCCCTTCATTCTATGGGGGCGCTGCGTCCACATGTCCGGGGTAATACAGGGCAGATTTATCGCTGAACTCCGAGCACAAAACTTACAATTTACTTCTAATTTACAGATGTGCTCAAAAGTTTACATACCCTGGCAGGATTTATGATTTTTTTGGCCATTTTTTAGAGAATATGAATGAGAACACAAAAACTTTTCTTTCACTCATGATTAGTGTTTGTCTGAAGCCATTTATTATCAATCAGCTGTGTTTACTCTTTTTATATTATAAAAGCAACAGAAACTACCCAAATGACCCTGATCAAAAGTTTACACAAAGCGGTTTGAATGGCTATTAACCACTTAAGACCCGGACCAAAATGCAGGTAAAGGATCCGGCCCCTTTTTGCGATTCGGCACTGCGTTGTTTTAACTGATAAATTGCGCTGTCGTGCGGCGTGGCTCCCAAACAAAATCGGCGCCCTTTTTTCCCCACAAATAGAGCTTTCTTTTGGTGGTATTTGATCACCTCTGCGGTTTTTATTTTTTTTGCGCTATAAACAAAAATAGAGCGACAATTTTGAAAAAAATTCAATATTTTTTACCTTTTGCTATAATAAATATCCCCCAAAATATATATAATTTTTTTTTCCTCAGTTTAGGCCGATACGTATTCTTCTACCTATTTTTGGTAAAAAAAAAAAAATCGCAAAAAGCGTTTATCGGTTGGTTTTCGCAAAATTTATAGCGTTTACAAAATAAGGGATAGTTTTATTGCATTTTTATTATTTTTTTTTTTTTACTACTAATAGCGGCGATCAACGATTTTTTTCGTGACTGCGACATTATGTCGGACACTTCGGACAATTTTGACACATTTTTGGGACAATTGTCATTTTCACAGCAAAAAATGCATTTAAATTGCATTGTTTATTGTGAAAATGACAGTTGCAGTTTGGGAGTTAACCACAAGGGGGCGCTGTAGGATTTGTGTGTTCCCTGCGTGTGTTTTCAACTGTAGGGGGGTGTGGCTGTAGGTGTGACGTCATCGATCACGTCCCCCTATAACAGGGATGACGTGATCGAGGCTGCAGCCACAGTGAAGCACGGCTCTCCCCGTACTTCAGCTCCGGGGTCCGATCGCCCCACTCCAGCGGAGATCGGGTCCGCGAGTCCCGCGGTCCCGGAGCATCGGACCGGGTCACGGGAGCGCCCGTGACCCACGGCTGGGTACTAGAACCAACGTATATATACGTTGATGTGCCCAGCCGTGCCATTCTGCTGGCGTAAATGTACAGTAGGCGGTCCTTAAGAGGTTAAAGGTAACCATCCTCACCTCTGATCTGTTTGCTTGTAATTAGTGTGTGTGTGTATAAAAGGTCAATGAGTTTCTGGACTCCTAAACAGACCCTTGCATCTTTCATCCAGTGCTGCACTGACGTTTCTGGATTCTGAGTCATGGGGAAAGCAAAAGACACTATTTATATCATAATGAAAACAGAAATGACCCTGAACAAAAGTTTACAACCCCTATAATATGGTACCGTGTATTGCCCCCTTTATCATTAATGACGGCTTGAAGCCCTTTGTGGTATTTGTAGATGAGGCTCTTTATCTTCTCAGATGGTAAAGCTGCCCATTCCTCTTGGTAAAAAGCCTCCAGATCCTGAAAATTCTTGGTCTGTCTTCCATGAACGGCACGTCTGAGATCTCCCCAGAGGGGCTCAATGATATTGAGGTCAGGAGACTAAGATGGCCACTCCAGAATCTTCACTTTATTCTGCTGTAGCCAATGACAGGTGGACTTGGCCTTGTGGTTTGGATCAGTCATGTTGGAATGTCCGAGTACGTCCCATGCGCAGCTTCCTGGCTGATGAATGAAATGTTCCTCCGGTATTTTTTGATTACATACGGCATTCATCTTGCCTTCAATTCTGACCAAATTTCCTGTGTCTTTGTAGCTCACACATCCCCAAAACATCAGCGATCCACCTCCGTGTTTCACAGTAGGGATGGCGGACCTTTCATCATAGGCCTTGTTGTCTCCTCTCCAAATGTAGTGTTTATGGTTGTGGTCAAGAAGCTCAATGTTGGTCTCATCACTCCAAATGACTTTGTGGCAGAAAGTTTGAGGCTCGTCTCTGTGCTATTTGGTGTATAGTAAGCGGGATACTTTGTGACATTTGCGTATTAATGGCTTTCATCTGGCGACTCGACCAGACAGCTAGGGTGACCACATTTCCAAACTACTATTCAGGGACACCCCTCCTTCCCAAAAATCAGCTTGTGATGTAACGAATCACAGCACAGTGATTGGACACAAGAGGCGGGATTTATGATTTCTCCAATCACAAGCAGGGGGCGGGGACTGTGCTCCTCCAGGCATTCCCAGCCTAGACAAGTACTGTCAGTGAGTAAAGCGGTGATGTGGCGGCCTTTTTTGGGGGCATCAGATTGGCCCAGGGGATGGCTGTGTCAGTTTAATTCCAGGACACTGTATTGTCCTGCAATAAAGGTACCCGGGACAGACCTGCAAAATGCAGGATTGTCCCGGGAAATCCGGGACATGTGGTCACCCTACATGCAGCCCATCTTTCTTCAAGTGCCTCCTTATTGTGCATCTTAAAACAGCCACACCACATGTTTTCAGAGAGTCCTGTATGTCACTTGAAGTTATTTGAGGGTTTTTCTTTGCATCCCGAACAATTTTCCTGGCAGTTGTGGCTAAAATTTTAGTTGGTCTACCTGACCGTGGTTTGGTTTCAACAGAACCCCTCATTTTCCACATCTTGATTAGAGTTTGAACACTGCTGATTGGCATTCTCAATTCCTTGGATATCTTTTTATATCCCTTTCCTGTTTTATACAGTTCAATCACCTTTTCCCACAGATCCTTTTACAATTCTTTTGCTTTCCCCATGACTCAGAATCCAGAAACATCAGTGCAGCACTGGATGAAAGATGCAAGGGTCTGTCAGGAGTCCAGAAACTCGTTGACCTTTTATACACACACTAATTACAAGCAAACAGATCACAGGTGAGGATGGTTACCTTTAATAGACATTCAAACCCCTTCGAGTCAACTTGTGTGCATGTTATCAGGCCAAAATCACCGGGTATGTAAACTTTTGATCTGGGTCATTTGGGTAGTTTCTGTTGTGATTATGATATAAAAAGAGTAAACACAGTTGATTGATAATAAATGGTTTTAGCTAAACACTAATCATGAGTGAAAGAAAATGTTTTGTGTTATCATTCATATTTTCAGAAAAATGGCCAAGAAATCATACATTCTGCCAGGGTATGTAAACTTATGAGCACAACTGTACATACACTATATTACCAAAAGTATTGGGACGCCTGCCTTTACACGCACATGAACTTTAATGGCATCCCAGTCTTAGTCGGTAGGGTTCAATACTGAGTTGGCCCCTGCCCTTTGCAGCTATAACAGCTTCAACTCTTCTGGGAAGGCTGTGCACAAGGTTTAGGAGTGTGTCTATGGGGATGTTTGACCATTCTTCCAGAAGCGCCCCAGTTCAGAATTTGTGATAAACAACATGAAAGCATGGATCCATCCTGCCTTGTATCACCAGGTCAGGCTGGTGGTGGGGGTGTAATGGTGGGGGGGGGGGGGTATTTTCTTGCCACACTTTGGGTCCCTTAGTACCAATTGAATATCGTTTGACCACTTAAGGACCTGGCTCCTTTTTGCGATTTGGCATTGCGTCGCTTTAACTGACAATTGCGCGACGTGGCTCCCAAACAAAATTGGCGTCCTTTTTTTCCCACAAATAGAGCTTACTTTTGGTGGTATTTGATCGCCTCTGCGGTTTTTATTTTTTGCGCTATAAACAAAAAAAAGAGCGACAATTTAAAGAAAAATGCAATTGCCCGCATTCACAAAGCACTTACGCCGACGGAACTCACCTTTTCCCGGCGTAGCATACATATGCGCCCGGCGTATGTGTGCGCCCGAGTCACAAACCAAGATACGCCTAAAAATAAGCCACCCTACCCCCACGTATCTTACTTACGCCAGCGTGGCGTGGGCACAAATATGGTCTGGACGTATGTTGCTTCTCCCATTGATTAGGCATTCACATATGCAAATGAGGGAGATACGGCGATTCACGAACGTACTTGCGCCCGGCGCATGATATACGCAGTTTGTGTAAGTTTTACGTCCGGCGTAAAGTTATTTCCCATAGATGAGGCGCAACCCATGCAAAGGTCCAGGGAACACAAGCCTACGTATTGTACGTTGGACGTCTGTAAATATGGGCCGACGTGGGTCTGGCTGGGCGTAGGTTACGTTAACGGCGTACACAGTGATCCAGCGTATCTTAGGCTGTTGTTCAGACGTGGTTGTGCGCATGCCCACAAGTCTCGACGCATGCGCAGTTCGTTTTAAGTACTTGTCTGGCGCCGGCCCTTCATTTGCATGGGGTCACGCTTTATTAGCATGGATCACGCCCACTTCCACCTACTTCCACTTACGCCTACAAAATATACGCTACGCCTGCGCAAAGTTGGGAGCATTTGCTTTGTGAATTCCATGCCTCTTTGCGCTGCGTCGGCGTTGCGTAAAAGAGATACGCTACGGCGGCATAAATGTGCGCCGATGTCTGTGAATCCGGGCCAAAATGTTTTACTGTTTGCTATAATAAATATCCCCAAAAAATATATAAAAAAAAAAAATTTTTCCTCAGTTTAGGCCGATACGTATTCTTCTACACATTTTTGGTTAAAAAAAAAAATCGCAATAAGCGTTTATCGATTGATTTGCGCAAAAGTTATAGCGTCTACAGAATAGCGGGTAGTTTTATTGCATTTTTATTAATATATATATTTTTTTACTAGTTATGGTGGCGATCAACGATTTTTATCATGACTGCGACATTATGGCGGACACATCGGACACTTTTGACACTATTTTGGGACCGTTGTCATTTTTACAACGAAAAGTGCTATAAAAATGCACTGATTACTGTGAAAATGACACTGGCAGTAAAGGGGTTAACCTGTAGGGGGCGCTGAAGGGGTTAAGTGTTTTCTAGGAAGTGAATACTACTGTGTGGGGGCGTAGCTTGGCGTGTGACGTCACTGACCATCGTTCCCCATGACATAAGTAACGAGATGCAGTGGCGGTGCGTCCATAAAGGGCGCAGGAGCGCCGCCCCCTCTCTCCTGCACAGCTCTATCACCAATAGATAGATTTATGCACTGCATAACTCTATTGTCGCCGCTGCCGCCCCCTATTCAGTTGTCCGGCCCCTTGTCAGGCGCCAGACATCTGAATTACAGCAGCGTTTTTTGGAAGCGCCTGATTAGAGCTGTGGGCTCTAATAGGCATCCAAATTTGTAAACAGCGGGCGCAGTGATGTGCGTTCGCTGTTTACACCGTGTTGTGTTAGGGAAGTGAATAAATCGCTTCCCTAACACTGACCCGCCTCTCAGCCAATCAGGTGCTCGGGTCTAGTTAGCCTGTCACCTGATTGGCTAAAGTAGGCGCTGTGATTGGATGCCTATCAGGTGTCCAATCATAGCAGAGGACGGGAAGAGAGCGGGAGAAGACATGAGGACTCGGAGCGTGGAGGACAGCGCCGAGACAGGTAAGTGCTGGGCGGGGAGCACACTGGCAACATTTAATGGGGCACAGTAGCGGCAATTGATGGGGCACAGTGGTGGCAATTGATGGGCACAGTGGCTGCGTTTGATGGCACAGTGGCAGCAATTGATGGGGCACACTGGCGGCAAATGATGGGCAGTGGCGGCAATTGATGGGGAACACTGGCAGCAATTAATGGGGCACAGTGGCTGCAATTGATGGGCACACTGACAATTGATCGGGCACAGTGGCGGGAATTGATGGGCACAGTGGCAGCAATTGATGGGGCACAGTGGCGGCAATTGATGGGGCACAGTGACGCCAATTGATGGGGCACAGTGGCGGCAATTGATGGGCACAGTAGCTGTGTTTGATGGCACAGTGGCAGCAATTGATGGGGCACAGTGGCGTCAATTGATGGGCACAGTGAAGGCAACTGATGGGCACACTGGCAGCAATTGATGGGGCACACTGGCAACAATTGATGGGGCATAGTGGTAGCAATTGATGGGCACAGTGGCGGAAATTGATGAGCACACTGGCAGCAATTGATGGGTACAGTAGCTGTGTTTGATGGCACAGTGGCAGCAATTGATGGGGCACAGTGGTGTCAATTGATGGGCACAGTGAAGGCAACTGATGGGCACACTGGCAGCAATTGATGGGGCACACTGGCAACAATTGATGGGGCATAGTGATAGCAATTGATGGGCACACTGGCGGAAATTGATGGGGCACACTGGCGGCAATAGATGGGGCACACTGGCGGCAATTGATGGGCACACTGGTGGAAATTGATGGGGCACACTGGCGGCAATAGATGGGGCACACTGGCGGCAATTGATGGGCACAGTGGTGGCAATTGATGGGGCACACTGGCAGCAATTGATGGGGCACACTGGCAGCAATTGATGGGGCACACTGGCAGTAATTGATGGGGCACACTGGCAACAATTGATGGGGCACAGTGGCGGGAATTGATGGGGCACACTGGCGGGAATTGATGGGGCACACTGGCGGGAATTGATGGGGCACAGTGGCGGGAATTGATGGGGCACACTGGCGGGAATTGATGGGGCACAGTGGCGGGAATTGATGGGGCACACTGGTGGGAATTGATGGGGCACACTGGTGGGAATTCATGGGGCACACTGGCAACAATTGATGGGGCACAGTGGCGGCAATTGATGGGGCACACTGGCGGGAATTGATGGGGCACAGTGGCGGGAATTGATGGGGCACAGTGGCGGGAATTGATGGGGCACAGTGGCGGGAATTGATGGGGCACAGTGGCGGGAATTGATGGGGCACACTGGCGGGAATTGATGGGGCACAGTGGCGGGAATTGATGGGGCACACTGGTGGGAATTGATGGGGCACACTGGCGGGAATTGATGGGGCACAGTGGCGGGAATTGATGGGGCACACTGGTGGGAATTGATGGGGCACACTGGTGGGAATTCATGGGGCACACTGGCAACAATTGATGGGGCACAGTGGCGGCAATTGATGGGGCACACTGGTGGGAATTGATGGGGCATAGTGGCGGGAATTGATGGGGCACACTGGCAGGAATTTATGGGTACAGTAGCTGTGTTTCATGGCACTTGGCGGCAATTTATGGGTACAATGCTTGGTGTTTTTTTTGTTTGCGCCCCCTCAAAAATTTTGAGCACCAACTGCCCCTGATGAGATGATATTTTGGACCCAGTATTGGTCCCCAGCGGAGCTCCTCTTTAATCTCAGTCATTACTCAGCACTTAGTCCTGCCGGAGACAGTGATTGGTGGACACTGGTGACAATATGACATAAGCCGCCTGCCTGGAACAATCAGCGCATTCCATGTAAACAAGTCCAGCTGCATATCAAAAGCCGGCCGTGACGCAGTTTACTTAAAGGTCTGATGCGGATTCCTTTTCCTCCCGGATCAAAACAAGCCAATTATCAGCGCTGAGTCCGTCTGAATGCCCATCAGCTCTGCACATCCTCTTCCTACTGCTGTTTAGATTGTTCCTGGCCGCTTCCTGCCCTCTGCTCCTCCTGTCCTTGGCACGACAACTCCATATACTCCGCCCAATCCTCCCAACTCATGTCTTTATTTGATGTATTTCAATGTGGACACCTTAACCACTTAAGACCCGGACCATTATGCCGGTAAAGGACCCCGTCAGTTTTTGCGATTCGGCACTGCGTCGCTTTAACTGACAATTGCGCGGTCGTGCGACGTGGCTCCCAAACAAAATTGGCGTCCTTTTTTCCCCACAAATAGAGCTTTCTTTTGGTGGTATTTGATCACCTCTGAGGTTTTTATTTTTTGCGCTATAAACAACAGAAATAGAGCCACAATTTTGAAAAAAATTCAATATTCTTTACTTTTTGCTACAATAAATATCCCCCAAAAAAGATATAAAAAAAGTTTTTTTTCCTCAGTTTAGGCCGATACGTATTCTTATCGTGATGAAAAAAAACAACGTTTTAAAAAACGTCATCTAAAATGATCGTGTGTGGGCAAAACGTTGTTTTATGTCTTCTGAAAAGACGACAAAAAAAAAATTCGAACATGCTTTTTCTGAATGTCGTTTTTTGTGTCATAAAAAATGATCGTGAATGGGCAAAACCCGCGCATGCTCTGAAGCAAGTTATGAGACGGGAGCTTCAATGGAACAGAGTGCCGTCGAAAGTGTCTTACGTAACCGTGCTTTGCAAGAGCATTTTCAGAAATGATGGTGTGTAGGCAACGTTGTTTTTTAAAATGATGTTTGAAAAACATCATTTTTTTTTTCGTGACTGCGACATTATGGCGGACACATCGTACAATTTTGACACATTTTTGGGACCATTGTCATTTTCACAGCAAAAAATGCTATAACAATGCACTGATTACTGTGAAAATAACAATTGCAGTTTGGGAGTTAACCACTAGGGGGCGCTGTAGGGGTTATGTGTGACCTCATCTGTGTTTCTAACTGTAGGGGGGGGGCGGGGCTGGACGTGTGACGTCATTGATTGTGTTTCCCTATATCAGGGAACAGACGATCAATGAAGCTGCCACTGTGAAGAACGGGGAAGCTGTGTTTACACTCACCTCTCCCCGTTCTTCAGCTCCGGGGACCGATCGATTGGGTCCGCGGCCGCAGAGCTTCAGACCAGGTCGCGGGCGCGCGCCCGACCCTCGGCTGGGTACTTAAAGGGGACGTACAGGTACGTCCTTGTGCCCAGCCGTGCCATTCTGCCGACGTATATCTGCAGGAGGCGGTCCTTAAGTAGTTAAAGGGTCAGTCCACCCACAGCTGGTGTGTCATTGCTGGAGAGACGTCTCTCGGGAACTCTATTGATAACTCTAATGCCGACAACCAATGTTCGATGGGAGCTTGTTGTCGTAAATTCCGACCCTGTGTAGGCTCCATCGGACATTTGCTGTCGGAATTTCAGACAACAAAAATTTGAGCGCTGGATCTCAAATTTTCCGACAACAAAATCCATTCTCGTAAAAATTCCTAATATGTGTGGACAATTTCCGACGCACAAAATTCAATGCATACTCTGAATCAAGTACGAGACGGAAGCGATCGGTCTGGTAAAAATAGCGTTCGTAATGGAGATAGCACATTCGTCGCGCTGTAACGGACTGAAAAGCACGAGGCTGCAAAGCTCTCACCAAACTTCTACTAACACGACTGGTATTGAACTTCCCTTTTCTAGTGCCGTCGTATGTGTTGTACGTCACCGCGTTCTTGGCGTCCGGAATTTCCGACAACATTTGTGCGACCGTGTGTGTGCAAGACAAGTCTGAGCCAACATCCGTCGGGAAAAAAATCCACAGTTTTGTTGTCGGAATTTTCAATTGTCTGTAGGCGGCATAAGGCTTCTGGGTTTCTGGTTCTGGACACCTGCTTTGTCATGACATGGGGTTCCCACCATCCCTGCACTGAGTTCCTGGGTCTGGAATCTGCTGTGCCCATTATGAGGGGTTCCCACCATTCCTGTGCTAAATTACTGGGTCTGCATACATGCTATGCTCATTTTGAGGGATTCGGATTCCCACCATCTCTGCATTGATTTATTGGGTCTGTAGACTTGTTGTGCCCATTATGAGGGGTTTTCACCATCCCTGCACTGAGTTCTCAGGTCTGTGCCCTGCTGTGCCCATTATGAGGGGTTCCCACCATCCCTGTGCTGAGTTCGCGGGTCTGTACACCTGCTGTGCCCATTATGAGAGATTCCCACCATCCCTGTGCTGAGTTCCCGGGTCTGTACACCAGCTGTGCCCATTATAAGGGGCTTTTACCATCCCTGTGCTGAGTTCCCGGGTCTGTACTCCTGCTGTGCCCATTATGAGGGGTTCCCACCATCCCTGTGCTGAGTTCCCGGGTCTGTACACCTGCTGTGCCCATTGAGGGGTTCCCACCATCCCTGTGCTGAGTTCCCAGGTCTGTACACCCGCTGTGCCCATTATGAGGGGTTCCCACAATCCCTGTGCTGAGTTCCCAGGTTTGTACACCCGCTGTGCCCATTATGAGGGGTTCCCACCATCCCTGTGCTGAGTTCCTGGGTCTGTATACCTGCTGTGCCCATTATGAGGGGTTCCCACCATCCCTGTGCTGAGTTCCTGGGTCTGTATACCTGCTGTGCCCATTATGTGGGGCTACCACCATCCCTGTGCTGAGTTCCCGGGTCTGTATACCTGCTGTGCCCATTATGAGGGGTTCCCACAATCCCTGTGCTAAGTTCCCAGGTTTGTACACCTGCTGTGCCCATTATGAGGGGTTCCCACCATCCCTGTGCTGAGTTCCCGGGTCTGTATACCTGCTGTGCCCATTATGAGGGGTTCCCACAATCCCTGTGCTAAGTTCCCAGGTTTGTACACCTGCTGTGCCCATTATGAGGGGTTCCCACCATCCCTGTGCTGAGTTCCCGGGTCTGTATACCTGCTGTGCCCATTATGAGGGGTTCTCACCATCCCTGTGCTGAGTTCCTGGGTCTGTACACCTACTGTGCCCATTATGAGGAGTTTCCACCATCCCTGCACCCAGAACACAGGGGAAACCACTGAAGAGCAATTAAGGAATGTAAGAAAAACAACTACATCCACCATAATTCAGTCTTCCCTGAAGCATTTTGCCAGAAAGTGAAATTGGCAGATTTTGGCAAAATTCTGGTGCCGCACGTTGGCTTTGTTCTGTGATTATAGGGAGCACCTCTGACCATTTCCATTGCGCTCCCTCTTCTCCCCAGCCAGGCCTTCTGTCTTGTTTTTTTTTTTTTCACGTTTATTTCCTGTTATTAGCTGACGGCTTCCTGACATCAGTAAACAGCGGGCGGGCGGGCGGGCGGGCGATGCGCGGCGGGAGAGATTTCCTTGTCACTCAGCGCCGCTGCCTTTTGTTCTCCGTGTTGTGATGTCAAAGGACGATGTTTACAGAGAGACTGCGGCCCGGCAGACGGTGTCACTCATGGAGTTCCGCTGCTCCACTCTTCCTGACCAGTACGGAGGACTGAGGTGACCTCATAAAGGAGAACCCCGGGTAACGAATGGCTGACACTCGCAGTGGCGAGTCGGTGGAGAAGAGGGTGACAAACCCCCCCCAATGCACCTTCTCTTCAAGTGTGCCCCCCTGCATTTTCCTGATTACCAGGCAACTGGCATTTTTAGAAACAACAGAAGCGCATTTCCCAATGAAATTCAACGCTTAACGTCACGATCAGGGCCGTCTTTAATGCTGATTGGACCCTGGGCAAACATTTTCTTTGGGCCCCCCATGCAATTTTGCTCTCCACCTGCTCTGAGACATACAATAAATATCAGCTAGACTTAAAATCAGTTTACTGTATCAGATCAGGCAGTGATTGTGATTGGTTGCCGGAGGTTACAGCATATCATTACCACTTACTGACTGGTTGCTAGAGGTTACATCACACATTACGGCTCCAGAGGTGTATTTAGGTTTTGTGCTGCCCTAGGCCTGACTAAACTTGCGCACCCCCTAATTTAAATATGACTCACCCCTTCCTGTCAAAGCCACACACCTTCTTTTTTAAGACCCGCCCTGTCATATTCATGGGAAGAGGACAGAGGGACCCCGTGGGTGACGGACAGAGGGACGCCGTGGGTGACGGACAGAGGGACGCCGTGGGTGACGGACAGAGGGACGCCGTGGGTGACGGACAGAGGGACGCCGTGGGTGACGGACAGAGGGACGCCGTGGGAGACGGACAGAGGGACGCCGTGGGAGACGGACAGAGGGACGCCGTGGGAGACGGACAGAGGGACGCCGTGGGAGACGGACAGAGGGACGCCGTGGGAGACGGACAGAGGGACGCCGTGGGAGACGGACAGAGGGACGCCGTGGGAGATGGACAGAGGGATGCTGTGGGAGACGGACAGAGGGACATGGACAGAGGGATGCTGTGGGAGACGGACAGAGGACAGATGCCGCTCACGGCCTTTTTCCAGGATCACCGCGAGATGCGGGCAGGATGTTTTAGACGAGGCCGCAGCTTCGGCCTAGTCCTCAGAGCGCTGGTCCTATGGAACAATTTTTTTTTTTGCCCATGTCTACCTTCCCGGCCAAGACCCCACTCGCCAGGATGCTATTTCTAGTCGCCATGGCGACCGGGATTTGCCAAGCCCTGGGTAACAGCGTGGCTACCTCTCTGGTGGTGTGGGTACAGCGTGGCTCCCTCTCTGGTGGCGCGGGTACAGCGTGGCTCCCTCTCTGGTGGCGAGGGTACAGCGTGGCTCCCTCTCTGGTGGCGAGGGTACAGCGTGGCTCCCTCTCTGGTGGCGCGGGTACAGCGTGGCTCCCTCTCTGGTGGCGCGGGTACAGCGTGGCTCCCTCTCTGGTGGCGCGGGTACAGCACGGCTCTCTGGTGGCGCAGGGTACAGCACGGTGTGGGGCACAGCGCGGCTCTCTGGTGGTGCGGGGTACAGAGTGGCTCCCTCTCTGGTTTCTAAAGCACAGTATTCTCTTTTGCGCCTCTTCTAACACCCCCTCCCTCCAGCAGAGTGCTTGCATGCTGGGGGCTGTAGCTTAGTGTCTATGGACACACTGGGGCCAGAGACTTTATTTCCCATGATGCCCCCCCAGAGTCTTGTGATTGGCCCTCTGCCGCCCCCCGCAAAGTGCCGCCCTAGGCCTGGGCCTTGTCGGCCTAGGCCAGAATACATCCCTGTACGGCTCACTAATTAGTTGCTAGAGGTTACAGCACATGATTTCTTCTTGTTGACTGGTTGCTGGAGATTACTGTACAGTAATACTGCTCACTGATTGGCTGCTAAAGGTTACAGCACATCATCTCTTCACTGCAGAGGGGCAGATATACATATGAATGCTATTTACATATGAAACCCCTCGCGATTCACATATTTATTATCCGTTATTTACATATGAATGGTGGTTATTTACATGTAAACACAGGGTCAACAGGTGAGTCATCTGTACACAACAATAAGGTAGAGCTGGGCAGCATTAGTAGCAGCACTCCACATTGAGATATCAGGACACAGCACAGGACTGAGGCCGTGTACACACGGCAGAGAACCTCGACGGGCAGAATACATCGTTCCGCCCGTCGAAATCGGCGACCCGCCCGTCGGGAATGGCAACCAGCCATTCTTCCAGGCGGGCCGTCGAGCAAATAGAGAGCGTGATCTCTATTTCTGCTCGACGGGCTTCCCGACGGGAAGCTCGCCGAGAGTGTACACACGGCCGAGGTCCTCGCTGGAATGCAGCTTCCATCGAGGTTCTCGCTGGTTTCCAGCGAGAACCTCGGTCGTGTGTACACGGCCTAAAACTTCAAGGCTCAAGGGAATTTAAACTGGGACAGTTGGCAAGTATGAGGCAGCTGCTTTGTCCCCCAAAACAATGACAAGCTTCCCCTTTTGCCCTGCCTTAAAGACAGCCCTGGTCATGATTTTAAATACATCTCGTGGTGCCCATTCACAACATAAGGGTCTATGTATAAAACGTTCGCTCTGCGGATGACTTAAGCAATCGCACAGGCACAAAGAATGATCACCATGTTGTTTGTAATATCATTATCTCCTATGATCGCTGACACCATCTAGTGGCCATAATGCGGTATTTTCCTTAACCACTTCCGGACCGCCGCACACCGATATACGTCGGCTATTTGAAGAGGGATATCTCTGTTATGGCAGCAGCTAGCTACCATAACCCAGGTATCCTCTTCTTCAGCCGGCGTCCCGGTTTCCAATAATGGTGGTCTCTGCGCCGGATTCGCCACAAGATCACTGTTATCGGCGGCGGGAGAGGGCCCCCCCCTCCCGCCGCTCTCCCAAGCCCTCCGACGCTTACTGGAGCCTTCGTCAGTGGGGGAGGCGATCGGGTCCTTCTGGTGGCTGGGTATGGAGACGAGTGAGGGGAAGATGGCCCCCACCCCTCTCCATACCATAGCACAGTGATGGCGAACCTTGGCACTCCAGATGTTTTGGAACTACATTTCCCATGATGCTCATGCACTCTGCAGGGTAGTTGAGCATCATGGGAAATGTAGTTCCAAAACATCTGGGGTGCCAAGGTTCGCCATCACTGCCATAGCAGGTTTGATAGAGGTTCTCTCACTCTGCCCAAAACATAATAAAAGAAGTGTGGCTGCCCCACAATAATACTTCCATCTTCTACACCAGCCTCGTGTTTCTACGTGATGTCTGGGAGGAAACTAATATTTATGATGATTAGAGTCACAATCCACCAATTACTGGTCAATAAAAGATCAGAATTAAAGGCACATCCTGTCCCATGACTGCCTTCCTCATCCAATTATGTCCATTTACTAATCTCTACAGAACAGGCCTGGTAGTGATGGACACACAGTTACATAGTAGGTGAGGTTGAAAAAAAAGTCCATCAAGTCCAACCTATGTGTGTGATTATATGTCAGTATTACATTGTATATCCCTGTGTGTTGTGGTCATTCAGGTGCTTATATAATAGTTTCTTGAAACTATTGATGCCCCCCTCTCAAGTGTCTCTTCTCCAGAGATAATAAGTTCAGTGCTCGTTATCTTTCCTCATAACAAATATCCTCCAGTCCCTTAATTAGCTTTGTTGTCCTTCTTTGTACTCGCTCCATTTCCAGCACATCCTTCCTGGGGACTGGTGCCCAGAACTGGACAGCATACTTCAGGTGCGGCCGGACCAGAGTCTTGTAGAGTGGGAGAATTATCGTTTATCTCTGGAGTTGATCCCCCTTTTAATGCCAATATTCTGTTTACTTTGTTGGCATTGCATGCCATTGCTGAGCCTGTCATCTACTAGGACCCCCAGGTCATTTTCCATCCTAGATTCCCCCAGAGGTTCTTCCCCCCAGTGTATAGATTCATATTTTTGCCACCTAAATGAATTATTTTACATTTTTCTACATTGAACCTCATTTGCCATGTAGTTGCCCCCCCCTCCCCCCATTAATTTGTTCAGAGCTTCTTGCAAGGTTTCCACATCCTGTGGAGAAGTTATTGCCCTGCTTAGCTTAGTATCATGCGCAAATACAGAGATTGAGCTGCTTACCCCATCCTCCAGGACATTTATGAACAAATTAAATAGGATTGGTCCTAGCAAAGAACTCTGGGGGACCCCACTACCCACCCCTGACCATTCTGAGTATTCCCCATTTATCACCACACTCTGAACTCACCCGTGTAGACAGTATTCAATCCATGTACTCACCCTATGGTCCATGTACTCATCCTATGGTCCATGTAGTCACCCTATGGTCCATGTAGTCACCCTATGGTCCATGTAGTCACCCTATGGTCCATGTAGTCACCCTATGGTCCATGTACTCACCCTATGGTCCATGTACTCACCCTATGGTCCATGTACTCACCCTATGGTCCATGTACTCACCCTATGGTCCATGTACTCACCCTATGGTCCATGTAGTCACCCTATGGTCCATGTAGTCACCCTATGGTCCATGTACTCATCCTATGGTCCATGTAGTCACCCTATGGTCCATGTAGTCACCCTATGGTCCATGTAGTCACCCTATGGTCCATGTAGTCATCCTATGGTCCATGTAGTCACCCTATGGTCCATGTACTCACCCTATGGTCCATGTACTCACCCTATGGTCCACGTACTCACCCTATGGTCCATGTACTCACCCTATGGTTCATGCCAATGGACCTTATTTTGTACAGTAATAGCCAGATTCAGAAAGACTTACGAAGGCATATCAGTAGATACGCCATCGTTAATTCGAATGCGCGCCGTTGTATGTTTAAGCGTATACTGGAAACCAGATACGCTTAAATTTTGCCAAGATACGCCCAGCGTAAGTCTCCTATGCCGTCGTATCTTGGCTGCATATTTACGCTGGCCGCTAGGGGCTTGTACGTTGATTCACGCCTAAAATATGTAAATGAGCAAGATACGCCTATTCACGAACGTACGCACGGCCGTCGCAGTAAGCTACGCCATTTACGTAAGGCGTTTTTCAGGCGTAAAGATAAACCACCAAAAAGATGGCGCAGCCAATGTTACGTATGGACGTCGGAACAGCCGTCAAATTTCACATCGTTTAGGTCCTTTGCGTAAGCCGATTCAGAATGGGGCTAGGTGTAGGTTACGTTGACTATTTGCGACGTGATTTTGAGCGTTCGTTCGGCGCGTCATTTACGCGGGGTCACGATTCATTTACATGGATTACGCCCACCTTCCACCTACTTTGAATTACGCGGACTTACGCCGGCCCATCTACGCTATACCACCGTAACTTAGGGATCAAGTGCTTTGTGAATA
Source organism: Rana kukunoris (assembly GCA_029574335.1). Classification (NCBI taxonomy): domain Eukaryota; kingdom Metazoa; phylum Chordata; class Amphibia; order Anura; family Ranidae; genus Rana; species Rana kukunoris. The sequence continues at coordinate 10,193,578 of CM056050.1, forward strand.
CAGCACTTGCCTCTCTAACTTGCGGCGGCGTAGCGTATATTCGATACGCTACGCCCGCTTACAAATACGCCGCCCTACCCGCCCCTATAACTCTCACTGACCGGCGGGGTTAAATGTGCCTATGTGTAGTGTGTGTCAGTGTAGTGTTGTGTACACTTACTGTGAGATGTGATCTCTCCTCAGCGGTGGTTGAAAAAAACGCCGAGGGAGAGATCACATCACTTCCTCCTCCTGTGTTTACACAGGAGGAGGAAGTGCAGAGCGGGGGGAGCGCGCGGATTGGCTGAGAGCGATCCGGAGGGGGCGGACAAAAACAGATAGCCGCCCCCTCTGCACGGATCGCTCGGCCAGCAAAACGGACCGCCGTATGTACGGGGGGGTCAGATCGGACCCCCGAACCCCCCCAAGGCACCAACGTATATATACGTTGATGTGCCTGTCGGTGCCATTCTGCCGACGGAAATGTACATGCGGCGGTCTGCAAGCAGTTAAAGTCCCAATGGCCCAATTGTTCTTGTTCTCTTTTACATTGAGCAGACTCCTGAGAGTGAGAGTATGCTGCTCTTTTTTTTTCGTACATACCATTTTAGCGATATTTTCACCCCCGGCTTCCGGGTAGTGAATCCCGCGGGAGTGGGCGTTCCAATTAACAGCCTAAGTGATTGACGTGCTTCCGACCGCCGCATACATCGCGTCATGACTTCCCGAAAGAAGCCGAATGTCGGTGCGCAGGCGCCGTATAGAGCTGACTCGACGTTTGGCTTCTTTCTGTATGCGCCAGTCGGAAGCACGTCAATCACTTAGGCTGTTAATAGGAAGCCAGGGGTAAAAATATCGCTAACATTTTTTTTTTTCTCTCTCTCTCTTTGCGCCTTGAGGAGGGAAAGGGGTGAGGGAAATATGGGAATAAAAAGGGGAAGGAGGAATTGCGGAGATGGAGAGGGAATTATCAGAAGAAAGAGAAAAGGGAGGGAACGAGAAATATATATATATATATATATATATTAGATTTTAAGTTATTAAAGATACCGTATTTATCGGCGTATACCGCGCACTTTTTTGCCCTGAAAATCAGGGCAAAATCGTGGGTGCGCGATATACACCGATACCCGCGCCGATTTTGAATACTGCGCCTGCATATACCGAGCGCAGTACACTCGTGTATAGTCGGGCAGGCTCGGCTACTCTCACGCTCACGTTGAATACTGCGCCGGCATATACCGAGCGCAGTACACTCGTGTATAGTCGGACAGGATTGGCTACTCTCGCACTCACGTCCTGGACGTACAGGACGTGAGCGCGAGAGTAGCCGAGCCTGCCCGACTATACACGAGTGTACTGCGCTCGGTATATGCAGGCGCAGTATTCAAACTCGGCGCGGGAAAGCGAGGATCGAGCGGGGAGGACGCCGCAGAAGGACGCCGGACCCGACGAAGAGGACACGCGAAACCGCCGATGGACGCCTCGCAAGACACCAAAACTGTAAGTATAAAAATCTTTTTTTTTCCATGGGAATGGGGGCCACTTTAGGGGTGCGCGCTATACGCGGGAGCGCGCTATACCCCGAAAAATACGGTACATTTATATTTCTCTATGATTTAACATATAAATGGCAATAGAGTTGAAGAGGAGGATGTAAAGTATATATATATATATATATATATATATATAATGTTTGTATTGTCATTGGACTTTGTATGGTCCTTTTGTCTTTATCTCTGTATACCTCCCTTGTTTAAAAATAAAGAAATAGAGAATTAAAAAATAAAAGAAAATTAAGAATTTAGAGCCTGCAGATGATACAGCAGTGGAAAATTGGCCAGTTTTAATAAGGGAGAATTGGCCAAAATTAACTTGAAGAGGAAGTAAACCCTCTTGTTATGCATAGCATACTAGCTCATTATGAATTACTTACCTGAGATCGCAGCACCCATCAAATGCAGACTCACCAGCACCCATCAAGTGCAGCCCCTCACCAGCGCCCATCAAGTGCAGCCTCATCAGCGCCCATCAAATGCAGCCTTACCAACACCCATGAAATGCAGCCTCACCAGTGCCCATCAATGCAGCCTACCTGTGCCCATTAACGAATGTTTGCTTGCTTCCATTAATTTGGGAGTCGGGACACAGAAACAGTCCTCCGCCGCCTCTGCGCCTCTGACACTATGTGCAAATGGAGTGGTGGCTGCCTGCTGATGCTGAGACTTAGTTGCTTGTTACAGAGAGAAGAGAGTAGGAGCCCCAGTGGCCGGGTGCCCTAGGCAGCAGGTGACACTGCAAATGTGGGGAGCGGTGTCACCCTAGGACAGAAAGCATGTTTTTGGCAGAATCACCAGGTGAAAATAAAGGGGAAAAAGGAAACAAATGCAGCCTCCATAAAAGACTGATGGGCAGCAACATGTTAGATCTCAGTTCTTGGGTTAGGAGGATACAGGGCTCTTTATGCTGATAACAGTAAACACATGACTCTCCAGTTTTGGAGGAACCTCAATTAGCAGCCAGCAGGGTTGAGCAGAGGCTTCAAGCTGGAGATGACCCGACCCTGCCGCAGCCATAAAGTCCAACCCACCAATCACAAGCTCTTTAAAATCTTTCTAGTTTTCCTAATAATCAGCATTTGATCCCGGAGAAGGTCTGCAGCCATGAACTATCTCCAGGTCTTTTTCTTGGTTCTCGTGGTCGTCACCTGGAGAGGCGGTAAGTCGGGAAGTGGTCACATATAAGGAGATGGGTCAGACGTGTCGTTCGGGGTTATGTGATTATGAAGATTATGATGAATTTTGTGTCGGGCGGATGACATTGTAGATATTTTTCCATATAACCAAATTCTGAGATTCTTTACCATGTAATTTCAATGTGTCCAGCTTTACGTGTTGGGGGAGCGGTGACCTACCTATGGGGGGTAGACCTTGTATACGGGTAGTGGTCAGTCACTTGTCCTTGGAAATGTCCAATCTTTAGTAAATGGCATCCCTGGAATGCCACCAAACCATATACTTAGAATCTTTTGACCACTGCTGCTATGGGGTTTTCTTCTTTTTTTTTTAATGTGTTGGACGACAACATTTAGATGTAACTCTAACTCTAAAATGTCACGATTTTGCTGAGAAAAGAGCATGTCACAGAGACTACTGAGAGAGGGACTATTCAGAGGATGAGGTGTCCCACAGGGTGCACATGAAGACGGTATGACACGGGGGACACACTGACATCACTAGAGGACATGGGGAATGGATAAACACTTGGAGTCACTGAGTGTACTGGACTCACAATGGGACATGGGAACTAGAGATGCATTTGGAGTCACAATGGCCACAATGGAACTCACTGGGCACACTGGAGCCTCAAGATGACACAGAGGCACAATGGAACTCACTGGGCACACTGGAGCCTCAAGATGACACAGAGGCACAATGGAAGTCACTGGGCACACTGGAGCCACAAAATGACACAGAGGCACAATTGGAGTCACTGGGCACACTGGAGCCTCAAGATGACACAGGGACTAGAGGCACAATGGAAGTCACTGGGCACACTGGAGCCTCAAGATGATACAGAGGCACAATGGGAGTCACTGGGCACACTGGAGCCTCAAGATGATACAGAGGCACAATGGGAGTCACTGGGCACACTGGAGCCTCAAGATGACACAGGGACTAGAGGCACAATGGGAGTCACTGGGCACACTGGAGCCTCAAGATGACACAGGGACTAGAGGCACAATGGGAGTCACTGGGCACACTGGAGCTTCAAGATGACACAGAGGTACAATGGGAGACACTGTGCACACTGGAGCCTCAATATGACACAGGGAATAGAGGCACAATGGGAGTCACTTCGCACACTAGAGCCACAAGATGACACAGAGGCACAATGGGAGTCGCTGGGCACACTGGAGCCACAAGATTAAATAGGGAATGGAGGCACACTTGGAGTCATTGGGTGCACTGGGGTCACTAGATGATACAGGGACTGGAATTGCATTGGGAGTCACTGGGCATATTGTAGCCACTAGATAACATGGGGACTGGGGGTGCTGTTGAGAGTCATTGGGCCTACGCCTACTGGGGTCACTAGAAGACTTAGGGAGGGAGGGAGGTGCACTTGAGTAACTAGATGACTTGGGAACTAAAGGCGCATTTGAAGTCACTGGGTGCACTAGAGCCATACAGGGAATGGAGGCACACTTGGAGTCACTGGGTATACTGGGGTCACTAGATGATACAGGGACTGGACGTGCATTGGGAGTCACTCTGCATAATAAAGCCACTAGATGTCAGGGGGACTGGAGGTGCTGTTGGAGTCATTGGGCCTTCTTCCTACTGCGGTTACTGGAAGACTTAGGGAGGGAGGTGCACTTGAGTAACTAGATGATTTGGGAACTAGAGGCACATTTGGAATCACTGGGTGCACTAGAGCCATACAGGAAATGGAGGCACACTTGGAGTCATTGGGTGTACTGGGGCCACTAGATGATGCAGTGACGGCCCCCTAATCCATGCGCCTGCCCCCTACTCTACATGCAGGGCGCCGGACACATAGATTTCAATGTGTTTTTTCATTTATTTTTTAAAGCACACAATTAGAGCCTAGGCTCGCTAGATAGGGTAAGTGCTGGACTAGTGAGCAAGTGACTGGCGAAGGGAGGGGGGGTTGAATGGGTGTCTTGTTTTCCACCCCCCCCCAAAATATACAGCACCAGCCACCACTGATACAGGAACTGGAGGTGCATTGGGAGTCACTGGGCATACTGGAACCACTAGATGACATGGGGACTCTAGAGGTGCTGTTGGAGTCAATGAGCTTATACCCACTGGGGTCACTAGATGACATAGGGACTGGATGTGCACTCAAACTTACTAGCTGCACTGGGGCCATTTAATGACATGCGGACTGGAGGTGCACGTGGGGTTACTGGGGACCTTTTGGTTATTAGATGACATGGGGACTTGAAGTACATTTAAAATTACTGGGTGCACTGGAGTCACTAGATGACACAGGGAATGTAGGTGCATTGGGAGTCACTGGGCATACTAGAGCCAGTAGATGACATTGGGGCAGGGGGTGCTGTTGGAATAAATGGGCCCACATCCACTGGGGTCACTAGATGACTTAGGGATGGAGGTGCACTGGGGTCACTAGATGACTTGGGAACTGGAGATGCATTTGGAGTCACTGGGTGAGCTGGAGACAGAATATGACAGAGGAACTAAAGAGGCATTAGAAGTCTCTGGAAGCACTGGAGTCATTAGATGACACAGGAACTAGAGGCACAAATGGAGTCACTGAACATACTGAAGCCACTAGATGACATGGGAATAGAGGTGCTTTTGGAGTCAATGGGCCCATGCCCACTTTTGTCAACAGATGACTTAGGGAGTGGAGGTGCACTTGAGTCACTAGATGACTTGGGAACTGGAGACGCATTTGGAGTCACTGGGTGAGCTGGAGCCTAGATGATACAAGGAATGGAGACACACTTGGAGTCATTGGGTGTACCGGGGTCACTAGATGATACAGAGACTGGAAATGCATTGGGAGTCAATGGGCATACTGCAGCCAATAGATGACTTGGGAACTGGAGGTGCATTTGAAGTCAATAGGTGAACTGGAATCACTAGATGATACAGGGACTGGAGGTGCAATGGCAGTCACTGGGCATACTGGAGCCACTAGAGGACATGGGGACTGGAGGCACTATTGGAGTCATTGGGCCCATAGGGTTGAATGTGCTCTTGGAGTCACTAGACGCACTGGGGCCACTAAATGACAAGTGGACTGGAGGCGCACATGGGGTTACTGGTGACATTGGGGTCATTAGATGGAGGTAGGTTTGGAATCACTTGGTTCACTGAAGTCACTAGATGACACAGGGACTAGAGGCGCAATTGGAATACCTGGGCGCACTGGGGTCCCTAGATGTCACAGGGACGGGAGGCGCACAGAGTCACTGGGCACGCTGGTTTTATTATATGACGCATGGACTGGAGGTGCACTTGGAGTCACTAGGTGACATGTGCACTAGAGGTGCACTTGGGGCTACTGGGATCACCAGATGACACAGAGACTAGTGTTGCAATTGGAGTCCCTGGGCACACTGGGGTCCCTAGACGTCACAGGGACTGGAGGTGCAATTGGAGTGCCTGGGTGCACTGGGGTCTCTATATGACACGGGGATAGAGGCACATATAGAGTCATTGGGCCCACTGGTTTCCTTAGATGCCACAGAGACTGGAGGTGCACTTGGTGTCACTAGGTGACATGTGCACTTGGGGTTACTGGGGACTCTAGATGACACATGTACTCAGGGGCGGACTGACCATTGAGTCACTCGGGCACTGCCCTAGGGCCCCATGCCACTAGGGGGCCCCATCAGGGTTGCCAGGCTCAGTAAAACCAGGGACAGTATGTAAATATCTGTTTTTTTTACATCTGTCCCTGATATGTCCGAAACTGACATGCTTTTGATGTGAAAATCCAGAGATTTTAGCTGCCCCGCCTCTGCACTGCCTCCTGGCGTGGTGGCCATCTGTAAGCCCAGGGGCTCCATAATCTTCTATTGCCTGGGGGCCCATGAGTTGTCAGTCCGCCCCTGCATGTACTGGAGGTGCAATTGGAGTGCCTGGGACTGGGTGCACTGGGGTCTCTAGACGTCACAGGGACGGGAGGCGCACAGAGTCACTGGGCACACTGGTTCTCTTATATGACACAGGGACGGGAGGTGCACAGAGTCACTGGGCACACTGGTTCTATTATATGACAAAGGGACGGGAGGCGCACAGAGTCACTGGGCACACTGGTTCTCTTATATGACACAGGGACGGGAGGTGCACAGAGTCACTGGGCACACTGGTTCTCTTATATGACACAGGGACGGGAGGTGCACAGAGTCACTGGGCACACTGGTTCTATTATATGACACAGGGACTGGAGGTGCACAGAGTCACTGGGCACACTGGTTCTATTATATGACACAGGAACGGGAGGCGCACAGAGTCACTGGGCACACTGGTTCTATTGTATGACACAGGGACTGGAGGTGCACTTGAAGTCACTAGATAATACAAGGACTGAAGATGAACTTGGAGTCACTGGGCACAATGGAGTCACTAAGTGACACAGGGACTGGAGGTGCATTTGGAGTGTCTGGGCTTTTTGGGTCACTTGATGTCAAGAGGACCAGGGGTGTACTTGGAGTCACTGGGGTCACCAGATGATATTGGGACTGAAGGCACACTTGGGGTCACGGGGGGCGCACTGCAGTCACTAGTTTACACAGAGACTGAAGACTCTCTTCAAGACACTGGGGTCCCTAATGACACAAGGACTGGAGGTGCACTCTTTAGATTGAAATGTAGTCATGTGTTCCTCAAACGCTGAGCCATTCATCACTTTTCAATTTAAAGGCGGCACCAATCAGGAGAGCGTCTCCTGTCCTAATTGCCTGCAGTGCTGATGTGGAGAGTTATCTCCTGATCTCCTGTGTATCCACTCCGAGTAGTCCAGATGTATACCACCTTATATGTATACCACCTTATATGTATACCTTCTTATATGTATACCACCTTATATCTATACCACCTTATATGTATACCACCTTATATCTATACTACCTTATATGTATACCACCTTATATGTATACCACCTTATATGTATACCTTCTTATATGTATACCACCTTATATCTATACTACCTTATATGTATACCACCTTATATGTATACCACCTTATATGTATACCATCTTATATGTATACCACCTTATATGTATACCTTCTTATATGTATACCACCTTATATCTATACCACCTTATATGTATACCACCTTATATCTATACTACCTTATATGTATACCACCTTATATGTATACCACCTTATATGTATACCTTCTTATATGTATACCACCTTATATCTATACTACCTTATATGTATACCACCTTATATGTATACCACCTTATATGTATACCATCTTATATGTATACCACCTTATATGTATACCATCTTATATGTATACCACCTTATATGTATACCACCTTATATGTATACCATCTTATATGTATACCACCTTATATCTATACCACCTTATATGTATACCACCTTATATGTATACCATCTTATATGTATACCACCTTATATGTATACCACCTTATATCTATACCACCTTATATCTATACCATCTTATATGTATACCACCTTATATGTATACCTTCTTATATGTATACCACCTTATATCTATACTACCTTATATGTATACCACCTTATATGTATACCTTCTTATATGTATACCACCTTATATCTATACCACCTTATATCTATACCACCTTATATGTATACCATCTTATATGTATACCTTCTTATATGTATACCACCTTATATGTATACCACCTTATATGTATACCACCTTATATCTATACCACCTTATATGTATACCATCTTATATGTATACCTTCTTATATGTATACCACCTTATATGTATACCACCTTATATGTATACCACCTTATATGTATACCACCTTATATCTATACTACCTTATATGTATACCACCTTATATGTATACCTTCTTATATGTATACCACCTTATATCTATACCACCTTATATCTATACCACCTTATATGTATACCATCTTATATGTATACCTTCTTATATGTATACCACCTTATATGTATACCACCTTATATGTATACCACCTTATATGTATACCACCTTATATGTATACCATCTTATATCTATACCACCTTATATGTATACCTTCTTATATGTATACCACCTTATATGTATACCATCTTATGTATCTTATGTTACATTGTTGCTGAACCAATACATGGGACACGCACTTACAATTTAGCATCTCAAAATGTCCATTTGGCGCAATAACGTTCATTGTGTATTTTGTACAGAACTAGAGCTGAAGTTCCCATTATTACTGCCTATGAATCCTCATCTACAGGTGTAATGTAGTCTGTATCCACTGTTATATTGAACTTCTGCATTGTTGATATGATATGTGACCACTAGATGGCGACATCACACTGCACAAATGATGAAAAAGGTCTTTTTTTTGGGGGCTCATGTCCCTTTGGGACTGCTAAGTAGTCATATTCATTCTACAGCACTGGACTTCTGGGCTCAATTCTCACTAGTCTGATTTTTTTTCACGAAAAAAAAAAAAAATGCTAGCAATTTCCTTGCGTCAGACTTCACCGTGCGTTACTCTTTCGCACAAGAACAAAACAAAAAATGTACAATGTTGTGCCACAACGCATGGAAGCACCTTACCCATAGCTCCCAACTGTCCTTGATTTTGAGAGACTGTCCCTGATTTGGAGCAATGTCCCTCTGTCCCTCATTCGTCCCTCATTTTGGTCTGATCCATATACTTGTATATAAAATGCACTTTCTATCTATCAAAAAGTGTTTCCCCAGGGCTAAAACTTTCATCCGATTTTCTAAATTGCTGCATTTGTGCATTTAAAAGCCAATATAAAGGAATTCTAGTGGTAAAAAAAAGCTTCGTGGATTTAACCTTTTTTTGGGGGTTAATTTTTCTTTAAGGGGGTGTGGCAGGGGGCGTGTCCTATGCCTGCATACATTTGCTTGTAGGTGTCCCTCATTCCTATCTGTGTTGTGTATGTTGGGTGGTGTGACTTTACTGCATTTGTGCTGTTTGTGGTTCAGAGGCGCGTTGGGTTGCCGCTAAAAGTTGTTTGTTTTCCCTCTCCCCAGGTGATGGCGCCTCTCCCGCGATCTGGGGCTGCGACAGTTTCCTCGGTAATTGCCGATTGGCCTGTTTTGTTCGCGAGTCCTCCGTAGGGCAGAAGGAGTGTGCCGAGGGAATGCTGTAAGTGATCTCTGACATAGGTATAGCACCACAACTGTCCACATTTTGCACCTCCATACTCCCACTCCTCCAGGCTGACCACCAACCCATCAAGGCATTTTTTATATTTGCATAACTCCTCCCAAGAGCCAGCCCACTGCTTGCATCAGGACTGAGGACCTTTAACCACTTAAGGACTGCCTAAATGCCGATATACGTCGGCAGAATGACGCGGCTGGGCACAATCACGTACCGGTACGTGATTGTTTAATGCCCAGCCGTGGGTGGGTCCGAAGCTCAGTGACCGCGGGACCCGATCGCCGCTAGGGTGACCACGTGTCCTCGATTGCCCGGGACAGTCCCGCATTTTTGGAGGTCTGTCCCGGGCACCTTCATTCCAGGACAATACAGTGTCCCGGAATGAAACTGACACAGCCACCCCCCCTTCGCCAATCTGTTGCCCCCAAAAAAGGCCGCCACATCACCGCTTTACTCACTGACAGTACTTGTCCTGGCCGGGAATGCCTGGAGGCGCACAATCCCCGCCCCCCCTGCTTGTGATTGGAGAAATCATAAATCCCGCCTCCTGCGTCCAATCACTGTGCTGTAAATCGTTACAGGACAAGCTGATTTTTGGGAAGGGAGAGTGTCCCTGAATGGTAGTTTGGAAATGTGGTCACCTAAATTGCCGCTGAAGTCCCGTGATCGGAGCTGAAGAATGGGGAGAGGTGAGTGTAAACAAACCTTCCCCGTTCTTCACTGTGGCAGTGTCAGTGATCGTCTGTTCCCTGATATAGGGAGAGGCGATCAATGATGTCACATGTCCAGCCCCGCCCCCCTACAGTTAGAAACACATATGAGGTCACACAGAACCCCTACAGTGCCCCCTAGTGGTTAACTCCTAAACGGCAATTGTCATTTTCACGGTAATCAGTGCATTTTATAGCACTTTTCACTGTGAAAATGACAATGGTCCCAAAAATGTGTCAAAATTGTTCGATGTGTCTGCCATAATCAGCTATGAACAAGCACTATATGATAGTGTGAAACGCGTTAGATTTTCCATCTGATTTTTTATTTTTATATTTTGCTGTGACCTGTTTCTTTTGTGACCAGCTTTATTAAAAAGGAACAACATTGTGCGGCCGTCCTAGTCTTTCTCTACAAATTTTGCGTGTCCGCCATAATGTCGCAGTCGCGAAAAAAAAATCGCTGGTCGCCGCCGTTAGTAGTAAAAAAAAAAAAAAAATGTTATAAAAATGCCATAAAACTATCCCCTATTTTGTAAACGCTATAACTTTTGCGCAAACCAATCAATAAACGCTTACTAAAAATAGGTAGAAGAATACGTATCGGCCTAAACTGAGGAAAAAATAATGTTTTTTTTATATCTTTTTTGGGGGATATTTATTACAGCAAAAAGTAAAAAAATATTGCATTTTTTTTTAAATTGTCGCTCCATTTTTGTTTATAGCGCAAAAACTAAAAACCGCAGAGGTGATCAAATACCACCAAAAGAAATCTCTATTTGTGGGGAAAAAAGGACGCCAATTTTGTTTGGGAGCCGCGTCGCACGACCGCGCAATTGTCTGTTAAAGCGTCACAGTGCCGAATCGCAAAAAGGGGCCTGGTCCTTTACCTGCATATTGGTCCGGGTCTTAAGTGGTTAGGAAGGTGCTGTCATGTTTTCAGGTAGCGATGTACAGCCCCTCCCACCAGCCAGCCTGCATTGCCTAGGAGAAGTACAGAGACCCAGTAATGATGTCACTAGGTGTAAAATACGTAGTGGGTCATTTCCCTGTATGGTGCTATGGAGGACATGAAAAAAGTTTGTAGTTCATGAGATGCTGTTTATTGGCTAATTACATGTATGAACCACTTCAGCCCCGGAAGATTTGACCCCCTTCCTGACCAGAGCACTTTTTACAATTTGGCGTTGCGTCGATATAACTGACAATTGCGTGCGACATTGAAATTTGCGTCCCCACAAATAGAGTTTTCTTTTGGTGGTATTTGATCACCTCTGCGAATTTATTTGTTGTGCTATAAACAAAAAAAAAAAGAGCAACAATTTTGAAAAAAAAAAACAATATTTTTTTTACTTTTTGCTATAATAAATATCCCCAAAAATGTTTGTAAAAAAAAATAAAAAAAATCACAATAAGCGTAAATTGGTTGGTTTGGTTATAACATCTACAAACTATGGGAAAGATTTATGGCATTATTCTTTTACTAGTAATGGCGGTGATCTGCATTTATTTTTTATTTTTTTTGCTGTATTGCGGCGGACACATCGGGAACTTTTGACACATTTTTGGGACCAATTGATATTTATACAGCGACCAGTGCTATAAATATACACTGGATTACTGTATAAATGTCACCGGCAGGGAAGGGGTTAACACCAATGCCGCGTACACACGGTCGTTTTTTGTGATGAAATAAAACAACGTTTTAAAAAAACGTCATTTAAAATGATCGCGTGTGGGCAAAACGTCGTTTTATGCCTTTCGAACACGCTTCAACTTTTTATGTCGTTTTTTTGTGTCATAAAAAATGATCGCGTGTGGGCTAAAACGAAGTTTAAAACAACGTTTTTAAACCGGCGCATGCTCAGAAGCAAGTTATGACGCAAGTTATGACGCGAGCTTGAATGGAACAGAGTGCCGTCGTACGTGTTGTACGTAACCGCGCTTTGCAAGAGCATTTTCAGAAAACGATGGTGTGTAGGCAACGTCGTTTTTTAAAATTAAGTTTGAAAAACTTCGTTTTTTTTTTTCATGAGATAAAACAACGTTTTTTAAAAAGACAAAAAACAACCTGTGTGTACGCGGCATAAGGGGGTGATCAAGGGGTTAAGTGTGTGTTCCCTCACTGTGTTCTAACTATGTGGGAATGGGACTAACTAGGAGAGATGACAGATCGTGGTTCCTACACATGATCTGTCTCCTCTCCTCTGACAGCACAGGGATTTGTGTGCAGGAGCTCGTGCACGTAATCGCATGTGGCTAGCGACGGTCCCGCCGAACACATGCCTCGGGTTCCCCGCTGAGCATCGGACGTGCCTTCGGCGGCGCTTGTGCGCCCTCTGGTGGCTCTCCTGGGCAAATCTGTATATATATACAGGGGGCCGGATTCAGATACATTTGATGTATCTGTCTGGCGGCGTAGCGTATGCTGTTAACGCTACGTCGCCGCAAATATTATGGGCAAGTGCCTTATTCAGAAAGCACTTGCTCCATATTATGCGGCGGCGTAGCGTAAAGTGCCCGGCGCTAAGGCCGCGCAATTCAAATTTATTTTTTATTTTTTTTAAAGTGTATTTTGTGCGTGAACTCGAGAGAGAGGAGCCGGACTGCAGGAGTTGAGAGTAGGCAGACCCTCCCCCCGGAGGCAATCGCCATCCTTCTCCATGCCCCCGGTGGCAATGGCGGGTGTTTTTTTTTAACGTCTGTGGACGTTCCCAGTGCGCATGCGCGAAATCACGTCGCTTTTTGTAAACGACGTGAATGTAACTTACATCGAGCCCCATTCCCGAAAGATTTACGCAAACGACGTAACCGACGTACAATTCGACGCGGTCCCGACGTCCATACTTAACATTGGCTACGCCTCCTATAGCAGGGGTAACCTTACGCCGCTATAACGCTAACGTAAACTACGACAGCCTGGCTGCAAGTACGTTCGGGAATCGCTGTAAATCCCCTCATTTACATATTCGACTCGTAAAACTTCGGAAGCGCCACCTAGCGGCCAGCGTAAAAACTGCAACTAATATACGACGGCGTAACAGAATTACGCCGCTCGTATATTAGCAGAATTCCGGCGTATCTACTTTTCTGAATAGCAAAAAAAGATACGCCGGCTATTCTTAGTATTTACGCGGCGTATCTCTTGATACGCTGACGTAAATACGTTCTGAATCCGGCCCAGGATTTTGCCCGGGAGACATTCTGCCGCAGTATATCTGCGTGAGCCGGTCAGGAACTGGTTAATAATTAAAGCTTTTGGTGCGTAAGCACTTCTCTTATGGCGGAGCTGGTAAGATTGAGATCTTTCCCATCCTCCCTCTGGCACACAAAATGTGCATGGGGTGATTAGGGTGTGCCTATGGTTTGGACCACTGCACAAAACAAGGTCCATGAAGACATGGTGAGAAAGTTTGGGGTGGAGGAACTTGACTGGCCTACAAAAAGTCTTGACCTCAACCCAATAGAACACCTTTGGGATGAATTAGAGCGGAGGCTGGGATCCAGGACTTCAGTGCCTGACCCCACAAATGTGCTTCTGGAAGAATGGTCAAACATTCCCATAGACATTCCCATGGACACACTCCTAAACCTTGTGGACGGCCTTCCCAGAAGAGTTGAAGCTGTTATAGCTGCAAAGGGCGGGGCCAACTCAATACTGAACCCTACGGTCTAATGCCGCGTACACACGACCACATTTTTTGGTGGAAAGACTTTGGATGGTTTTTTTTTCCAACGGAATTCCGCTCAAGCTTGGCTTGCATACACACGGTCACACAAAAGTTCTCAGAACTTCTGACCGTCAAAAATGTGTGATGTACAACACTACGACGAGCAGGGAAAATAAAGTTCAATGCGTCCGAGCAATGCGTCGAAATTGCTACAGACGAGTGGATTTTTGCGATAGGAATTTTTTCCAGCGGAAAATTTGAGAACCTGCTCTCGATCTTTTGTTGGCGGAAATTCCAACAGCAAAAAGTCAGATGGAGCCTACACACGGTCGGGATTTACGTTTAACCACTTAAGGACCGCCGCATGTACATTTACGTCGGCAGAATGGCACCGACAGGCACATCAACGTATATATACGTTGGTGCCTTGGGGGGGGGATCGGGGGTCCGATCGGACCCCCCCAGTACATGCGGCGGTCCGCGCGGCTGCAGGAGCGATCCGACAAGAGGGGGCGGCTATTCATTTTGGTCCGCCCCCTCCGGATCGCTCCCAGCCAATGCGCGCGCCCGCCCGCCCTGTCACTTCCTCATCCTGTGTAAACACAGGAAGGAGGAAGCGATGTGATCTCTCCCTCGGCGGTTTTTTCAACCACCGCTGAGGAGAGATCACCACACAGTCCTGCACCAACACTACACTGCACTACACTACATGTAGGCACATTTAACCCCCCCCCCCCCCGATCGCCCCCCCTCCCCCCTGTCACAGTGTCACTGAATGCAGTAATCATACATGTATGATTACTGTATTTAGTGTCGGTGTGACAGGCAGTTAGTGTTAGGTTCAGGGTAGCCCCCCTAATAAAGTTTTAACCCCTTGATCACCACCCTAGTTAACCCTTTCACTCCCTATTGCCAGCGTCACTAAGCGATCATTTTTCTGATCGCTGTATTAGTGTCGCTGTTCCCGCTAGGTAGCTAATTTTTTTTTTATTGTGATTTTTTTTTTTTACTAAATACATTTTGGCCTAAATGTTTTACTAAAATTTAGTTTATTGATTTTTCTTATAACAACGCTCTATTTTTGTATATAGCGCAAAAAATAAAAATCGCAGAGGCGATCAAATACCACCAAAAGAAAGCTCTATTTGTGGGAAGAAAAGGACGCAAATTTTGTTTGGGAGCCACGTCGCACGACCGCGCAATTGTCTGTTAAAGCGACGCAGTGCCGAATCGCAAAAACCCCTTTGGTCATTTGGCAGCATATTGGTCCGGGGCTTAAGTGGTTAAAAGCTCACATTGGACTTTTGCTGTCGGAATTTCGGGACATAAGAGTGAGATGCCATTAAAGTTTATGTGTGTGTAAATTCGGTGTCCCAATACTTTTGGTAATATAGCGGTAAGTGGTTTAACAGTGCCGAAGTATGTTGTGTTTACCTAAAGTTTGAATTTTAAAGGGGTTGTAAAGGTAAAAAAAAATCCTAAATAGCTTCCTTACCCTTAGTGCAGTCCTCCGTCAGTTACCTCATCCTTCCATTTTGCTTTTAAATGTCCTTATTTCTTCCTCACTTCCTGTTCTTCTGTCTGTTACTCCACACAGTAATGCAAGGCTTTCTCCCTGGTGTGGAGTGTCGTGCTCGCCCCCTCCCTTGGACTACAGGAGTGTCAGGACGCCCACTAACACACAGCTCCTTTCTCCATCTGCAACGTAGAGAGCGTCCTGACTCTCCTGTAGTTCAAGTAGGGTGACCACATTTCTAAATTACCATTCAGGGACACCCCTCCTTCCCAAAAATCTGCTTGTGCTGTAACGAATCACAGCACAGTGATTGGACACAAGAGGCGGAATTTATGATTTCTCCAATCACAAGCAGGGGGCGGGGACTGTGCTCCTCCAGGCATTTCCAGCCAGGACAAGTTCTGTCAGTGAGTAAAGCGGTGATGTGGCGGCCTTTTTTGGGGGCATCAGATTGACCCGGGGGGGGGGGGGTGGCTGTGTCAGTTTCATTCCGGGACACTGTATTGTCCTGGAATGAAGGTGCCCGGGACAGAGCTGCAAAATGCGTGACTGTCCCGGGCAATCCGGTTTTGTGAGGCCTTAGGCAAAACTCTCACCCATGATGGGAAAAATAATTCAAGGACAAGAACCTCTTCCCCACAACCCTGGCCGGTAGTTGTGGGGGGGCTTATCGGAATCTTAAAGCCCCCCAGATCCTGCTCTTTAATAACTAAGGGACGAGGGGCCATTCAGTGATTTCACCTGGTAAACCTGCCCCCTTGTGACATCATTGACTGAGGGCATGCTGGGTCACTGACGTCACAAGGGGTGGTGTCACCGATATTCACTGGTTGTTAGGGATGCTGGCGGACCTGCTCCTGAGTCAGGGCTCTTTGCACTGACTGAGGACAGCAGCCTTAAGGTTTCCTGGGGTAAAGCATTGGCTAAGTTAGGCGGCCGCGAGGCCCCTGCGACTGCGAGGCCTTAGGCGACCACCTCTGGTGGTCACCCTAAGTCCAAGGGAGGGGGCGAGAACGACACTCCACACCAGGGAGAAAGCCTTGCATTACTGTGTGGAGTTACAGACAGAAGAACAGGAAGTGAGGATTTCTCAGAAGAAATGAGGACATTTAAAAGCAAAATGGAAGGATGAGGTAAGTGAAGGAGGACTGCACTAAGGTAAAGGAAGATATTTAGGGAAAAAAATTGTACCTTTGCAACCCCTTAACTGACAAGTCCACTTTAACCAGTATATGTTACTTGTGTCCGCCAACAGGTGCTGCATTCCCAATGTGTTCGGGACTTTCTGGTGAGGACTCCGGAGAAGAGCTGCTGTTTGATGAAAATCAATTGAATTTTTTGTTAAACTGTAAAAATTAGTATTTTGTGATTATGTCTGTGAAGTGTGAGGGTTTAATGTGCGGTTTTAACACTTTTTAGAGCTAAGCCATCCTATTACAATGGATCGTTTTGTATTTCTTTTATGAAATATTCTGTTACAAATACAAATTTTTATTCAATAAAATATACCTCTGTGTTATGTTCCTCCCGCACCTTCCTGTGCTCTCCTCCCGCTCCTTCCTGTGCTCTCCTCCCGCACCTTCCTGTGCTCTCCTCCCGCTCCTTCCTGTGCTCTCCTCCCGCACCTTCCTGTGCTCTCCTCCCGCTCCTTCCTGTGCTCTCCTCCCGCACCTTCCTGTGCTCTCCTCCCGCTCCTTCCTGTGCTCTCCTCCCGCACCTTCCTGTGCTCTCCTCCCGCTCCTTCCTGTGCTCTCCTCCCGCTCCTTCCTGTGCTCTCCTCCCGCTCCTTCCTGTGCTCTCCTCCCGCACCTTCCTGTGCTCTCCTCCCGCTCCTTCCTGTGCTCTCCTCCCGCTCCTTCCTGTGCTCTCCTCCCGCTCCTTCCTGTGCTCTCCTCCCGCAACTTCCTGTGCTCTCCTCCCGCTCCTTCCTGTGCTCTCCTCCCGCTCCTTCCTGTGCTCTCCTCCCGCTCCTTCCTGTGCTCTCCTCCCGCTCCTTCCTGTGCTCTCCTCCCGCTCCTTCCTGTGCTCTCCTCCCGCACCTTCCTGTGCTCTCCTCCCGCTCCTTCCTGTGCTCTCCTCCCGCTCCTTCCTGTGCTCTCCTCCCGCTCCTTCCTGTGCTCTCCTCCCGCTCCTTCCTGTGCTCTCCTCCCGCTCCTTCCTGTGCTCTCCTCCCGCTCCTTCCTGTGCTCTCCTCCCGCTCCTTCCTGTGCTCTCCTCCCGCAACTTCCTGTGCTCTCCTCCCGCACCTTCCTGTGCTCTCCTCCCGCTCCTTCCTGTGCTCTCCTCCCGCAACTTCCTGTGCTCCCCTCCCGCAACTTCCTGTGCTCTCCTCCCGCAACTTCCTGTGCTCTCCTCCCGCAACTTCCTGTGCTCTCCTCCCGCAACTTCCTGTGCTCTCCTCCCGCTCCTTCCTGTGCTCTCCTCCCGCTCCTTCCTGTGGACCGCCTCCATACACATCGTCAGAATGGCACGGCTGGGCACATGCACGTACAGGTATGCCGCCTTTAAGAGCCCAGCCGTGGGACGCGCGCACCGCCTGCACGCGCGTGCGACCCAGTCCGAAGCTCCGTGAGCGCGCCCGCGGGACCCGATCGCCACCGGTGTCCCGCGATCAGGTCACAGGAGCTGAAGAATGGGGAGAGGTGAGTGTAAACACACCTTCCCCGTTCTTCACAGTGTCAGTGATCGTCTGTTCCCTGATATAGGGAACGACGATCACTGACGTCACAAATCCAGCCCCGCCCCCCTACAGTTAGAAACACATATGAGGTCACACATAACCCCTACAGCGCCCCAAAGTGGTTAACTCCTAAACTGCCATTGACATTTTCACAGTAATCAGTGCATTTTTATAGCACTTTTCCCCGTGAAAATGACAATCGTCCCAAAAATGTGTCAAAATTGTCCGATGTGTCGCAGTCACATAATGTCGCAGTCACGAAAAAAAAAAACGCTGATCTCCGCCATTAGTATTAAAAAATATATATTAATAAAAATGCCATAAAACTATACCCTATTTAGTAAACGCTATAAATTTTGCGCAAACCAATCGATAAACGCTTATTGCAATTTTTTTTTATACCAAAAATAGGTAGAAGAATACGTATCGGCCTAAACTGAGGGAAAAAAAATGTTTTTTTTTTTTATATATTTTTTGGGGGATATTTATTATAGCAAAAAGTAAAAAATATTGAATATTTTTTCAAAATTGTCGCTCCATTTTTGTTTATAGCGCAAAGAATAAAAACCGCAGAGGTGATCAAATACCACCAAAAGAAAGCTCTATTTGTGGGGAAAAAAAGGACGCCGATTTTGTTTGGGATCCACGTCTGAACGACCGCGCAATTGTCAGTTAAAGCGACGCAGTGCCGAATCGCAAAAAGGGGCCAGGGTCTTTACCTGCATAATGGCCCGGGTGCTACAATATCTCCCACCTGGTCAAAGTGTATACTGTAGATGAAATAAGCACACCGACAAGCTTGTTTCAAAGTGCAAAGCTCTTTATTTCCTGTTAGATCACATAGAAAACCAACGTTTCGGGACCGCGCAGGGACCCTTCCTCAGGCATGTGGTGGTCGGCCTCACGCTAAAATGAGTAAAGGGGTGAGAAAGGCGCTTTAAATATTTAACGTATAACTATAGGCAAACCTTTTTTTTTGTATTTTGGATAGAGCAAGGGAGGGTTATATAACCCAATGTTTCTCAACTCCAGTCCTCAAGGCGCCCCGACAGGTCATGTTTTCAGGCAATCCGTTATTTTGCACAGGTGATTTGATCAGTTTTACTGCCTTAGTAATCACCACAGCCGTTTCATATGAGGGTAATCCTAAAAGCATGACCTGTTGGGGCGCCTTGAGGACTGGAGTTGAGAAACGCCAATATAACCCATGTCAGATTTTTTTTTTTTTTCTGCCATCTGTGTCCCATTGCGGAGATTTCCCTTCACTTCCTGTCCCATAGCCAAACAGGAAGTGAGAGAAAATCCCTGCAAAGTGAGGGAATTCCTTGGGGACCCCCAGGTCACCTGAATTATTGTCCACTTTGGAAGATTTCCACTCTACAGTGCAGGGACAAGATCATCCAGTGCCCAGGGCAGAGATGCCAAATTGTGATCTCCGCCACCCTCACCTTTAGCCCAGGTTCACACTGGGCTGCGGGAGTGAAGCCGTGAGAGTTCAGCTGAAGTCGCACGATTTCACTCCCGCTGGCAGTCACGATTTCGGACGCGATTTAAGAGACGTCTGTGCAGATGTAAATCGCGGGCTGAAATCCCAAAAAGTAGTACAGAGACTACTTTTTTAAATCGGTGCAATGCCACCGATGCAGCGTCGCGCCGATTAGGCCGGTGCCATTGCCATCAATTTGCGGCAAAATCCGCCGCTGTGACATGCCAAATCGCATGTCAAAACGCACCAGTGTGAACCAGGGCAAAAGCTTACGAGGAGGAGAGGGGGAGAGAGCACAGCCGCACCTCCTCCTGGCTCTGTCCTTAGCACTTCCAATGAAGGGCTGACAGAAGTAGTGATACGGCCGTCACTACACCTGTCAGTCTTATAGTAGAAGAAGGTGGGTGCCCCCATCCCTACAATACAAGCTGCGCCCAGGGTAGCCGCCCATTCTGCCCACCCTTTCTCCTGGTGCTGCCCCCTCTATGACTTTTCTGGGGACAACCCAACATTTTTAATTTTTCTTTTACTTTCACTTTTTTAACCACTTCCCGTCTGGCCTATAGCAGAATGACAGTCGAGCAGTGGTAGCGTTATCCTGACTGGACGTCATATGATGTCCAGCAGTATAACAGCCGCCGCACGCCCGTGGGGGTGCTTATCACGACAATCGGTGGTGTGTCAGTCTGTCACACCACTACACCGATCTCAGTGAAGAGCCTCCGGCAGAGGCTTTTTACCCCATGAGATCAGCCGTGTCCAATCACGGCTGATTATGATGTAAACAGGAAGAGTCATTGATCCTCTTTTACTCACTCGCGTCTGGCAGAATCGAGTAGAGGAGAGCCAATCGCCGGCTCTGCTGACAGGGGAGGTCTGTGCTGCCTGCCCAGGACCACCAGGATGCCAGATTAGACCACCAGGGATGGCCACCTCACTGGACCACCAGGTATGCCACCTAGACCACCAAGGAAATGGCAATTTGTGCCCAAACAGCTACCAATCAGTGCCCACCCAAAATATCTGCCAGTGCCACAAGGGATGACTATCAGTGCCATCTTTCAGTGATGCATATCAGTGCTACGTATCAGTGCCGCCTATCTGTGCCACTTATAAGTACCCATCAGTGCAGCCTTTTAGTGCCCATCAGTGTCACCTATCAGTTCCCAACAGTGCCACCCATGAGTGCCCATCAGTGCCGCCTATCAATGCCCATCAGTGCTGCCTACCAGTGCCCATCAGTGCCACCTATCAGTATCCATCGTTAGTGCCACCTCATCGGTGCCACATAATCAGTGCCCATCAGTGAAGGAGAAAAACATACTTATTTTCCAAATTTTATAACTGAAACAAAAGAAAAACATTTTTTTTCAATACTTTCTCTTTAAATTTTGCCTTTAGTTATACTTTAAAGGAGTTGTAAAGGAAACATTTTTTTTTTGCTGAAATGACTGTTTACAGGGTATAGAGACATAATAGTTAACTGATTCCTTTTAAAAATGATTAAAAATAGATTTAAAAAAAATCAATCATATAATGTGCCTGCAGTTTAGTTTATTTTTTAAAATAGTTTCGTGTTTCTGTGAAGTACAGAGACACACAGAACAAAAACAAACAAACACAGGGAGTTTTAGACACATAGGCCCGGATTCACGTACATCGGCGCATCTTTGTGCGGGCGTAGCGTATCTTCTTTACGCTACGCCGGCGCAACGGTGGGAGGCAAGCATGGTATTCACAAAGAAAATGCGCCCAACGTTGCGCCGCCGTAGCCTATAGTTGTCGACGTAAGCAAAAGTAGGTGGAAGTGGGCGTGATATATTTAAATGAAGCGTGACCCCATGCAAATGATGGGCTGAGCTTCAAAAAACGAACTGCGCATGCGTCGTCTCTTGAACGCATCCCAGTGCGCATGCTCACAGTCACGTAGAAATAGCTGCCTAAGATACGTCAATACACTGCCTACGACGTGAACGTAACCTACGCACAGCCCTATTCACGTACTACGTAAACGGCGTTAAAATCGACGGCGTACGTTCCCGTACGTTCCCTGATCCATACCTTTGCATGGGTTGCGCCTCCTATATGAGGAATAACTTTACGCCGGACGTAACCCTTACGCGAATCGCTTAAAACATGCGCCGGGCGCAAGTACGTTCGTGAATCGGCGTATCTCCCTCATTTGCATATTTAAAATGGGAACGCCGAATGCGTCCAGCGTAATTATGCGCCCACGATACGTCGGCGTAGGCAAGTTACGTCGGGCGGAGGAAGCCTATTTTTTACGACGTATCTAGCTTTGGAAATCGGCGCAGAGATACGACGGCGCACATTTGTACTTACGACGGCGTATCTCGAGATACGTCGGCGTAAGTCCTACGTGAATCCGGGCCGTAGTAATCACACCTTCTTCTTGATCATGGACCACAGTGAAAAGCTCCCGTGAGTTTTTTCATAAGGAGCCAGACAAGCAGGAAGTGCGGAGATCAGAGAAGGATTACAGCAAAAACGAACCATGAGGACATGAAACCAGGACTGCAGTAAGGTAAAGGATGCTATTTAGCAAAAAAAATAAAAAAATCCTTTAGTGACCCTTTAAGTCTAGCAAAAGGTTCCTGAACAGTAGTTCACCCAGTTCTTTGTTCCGTACCCTTTGATCATGATGAAACGCGTCAGTGCAGAGCAGGATGTAAACTATGATACTGTAAAATTTGGAGAACTGTGTAAACAATGAAGCTATTGGGACTAATGAGGAATCGCACACCTCTGACCATTGTTCAAGCCTTTATACAAAGTCTGTGCCTCCACTTTAGCACATTGGAAGCAGCTCATCCATCCAGCCACATGAGAGTTCAAAAGCACCTGTGATATGGCCCTGGACATTTTCAGGCCTGGGTCCCTACAAAGGACACCAAAAACTTGGGTCCAAGGGAGTTAAAATTCCAGGAGGCGGGCCCATAACCTATTTAGAGAACCAGCAGGATCCTTGTGCCGCCAAGGTGGTTTTTACTGTAGAAGTTCCATGTTGTATCACAATTCCATGACACGTCACGCTGCAATACCACAGGTAATCAGTAGTTGGCACTGTAGATAAAAAATATTACTACGTTGCAATACCACAGGTAATCAGTAGTTGGCACTGTAGATCAAAATATTACTACGTTGCAATACCACAGGTAATCAGTAGTTGGCACTGTAGATAAAAATATATTACTACGTTGCAATACCACAGCTACTGTAATCATCAAGTGGCATTGCAAGTAAAAATAATACTATATTGTAATACCATAGTTAATCAGCAGGTGGCACTGTAGGCCAAACATTAAAATGCAGCTCCCGCTCCAGGTAAAATCCAGGCTATGGGTGGAGTGACGCCGACTTCAAGTCGTTATAACACAGCTCTAGGCAACTTATTATTATTATTATTCGAGGTTTGAAGGTTTCTTCAAAAATATTCTTCCCGGTGTAGCTCTATGCTGCAAACCAACAAGCAACGAGACACTCTATCAGCCATTGGCCAGCCAAATAAGAGACTCTGTCACCAACTTCAAAAGAAAAATCATCAAAAAGTCCATAAATTCTTTTAATAATAATTTTGAACTTTCTAGCAAATTTGAATACCCCAGGAAGCGTCAAACCTCGGGCACAGCACCATCCCCCTCCTTTCATGTTCTAGCCCTACCCTCTTCTTGCGCTGGCCCAGCTACTCCACCTTCCCCTCTCTTTTATCTACCTTTTCAGGTAGTGCCTGTGCTGGCCCAGCTACTCCCCTCACCTTTCTACATAACCGTTGCTGCGACTGCCAGGGTTGGATCGGAAGGGAATACTAGAGAAACCATTCTCAACCAGGGTTCCTCCAAAAGGTTGCAAGGGGTTCCATTAACTGTGATGAAGCAGCAGTCTTGGGGCTTCTGGATGCTTCTACATAAGGTAGGTCATCAGGGTTTGACAAATTGTCTTGGAATCTAAGAGCCAGCTAAAATAGTTAGGAGCCAGAAAACGCGCCTCGTCCCGACGAGCTTGCGCGCAGAAGCGAACACATACGTGAGCAGCGCCCGCATATGTAAACGGTATTCAAACCACACATGTGAGGTATTGCCACGATCGTTAGAGCGAGAGCAATAATTCTAGCTTTAGACCTCCCCTGTAACTCAAAAGATGCAACCTGTAGATTTTTTTTAAGTGCCTATGGAGGAGATTTTAAATGGTAAAAGTTTGTCGCCATTCCACGAGCGGACGCAATTTTGAAGCGTGACATGTTGGGTATCATTTTACTCAGCGTAACATTATCTTTCACAACGTAAAAAAAATTGGGATAACTTTACTGTTGTCTTATTTTTTAATTAAAAAAAAGTGCATTTTTTCCCCAAAAAAGTGTGCTTGTAAGACCGCTATTCTCTAGGGCGTTAGAATAAAAATATATATATAATGTTTGGGGGTTCTAAATAGAGGGAAGGAGATGGCAGTGAAAATAGTGAAAGATTACATATGGGAACGGCTGTTTAACTTGTAATGCCAACAGATGGCGCCAGCTCACAGAAGGAAGAGCTTGGGACTTCACAAGGCCACAAAGCCGCGGCCTCAATTACCGGCTGCCGCGGGCCCGCCACGATCGGGGAGGTGGGGGCGCAAGGAGACACAGGATCTCACGGCCCACAGCAAGCCGTTAATTGAGGCCGCCGCTTTGCGGCCTTGTAGGCCGCAAAGCCGTGGCCTCAATTACCGGCCGCCGCGGGCACCAGGTCACAATTTCTTGTCGCAATTGCGACCTGGCCCCTGGATTTTGTCGACCCCTGAGGTAGTCAATTTCATGCCTATAATACATTATGGGGAGGTTTCTGCTGGAGCTACTGACATCACATCAAAGATGGCAGCACCCAGTAGCACTTTTAGGGGGTTCCTCTGGGGTAACAAGCTTAACCACTTAAGGACCGCCTCCTGCACATTTACGTCGGCAGAATGGAACGGCTGGGCACAGGCACGTACCTGTACGTCCCCTTTTAGTGCCCAGCCGTGGGTCGCGCACCCTGGTCCGAAGCTCCGTGACCGCGCCCGTGGGACCCGATCACCGCCGGTGTCCCTCGATCGGTCACAGGAGCTGAAGAACGGGAAGAGGTGAGTGTAAACACAGCTTCCCCAATCTTCTCTGTGGCAGTGACACTGATCGTCTGTTCCCTGATATAGGGAAAGGCAATCAGTGACATCACACGTTCATCCACGCCACCCTACAGTTAGAAACACATATGAGGTCACACATAACCCCTACAGCACCCTCTGGTGGTTAACTCCTAAACTGCAATTGTAATTTTCACGGTAAACAATGCATATTTATAGCACTTTTTGCTGTGAAAATGACAATGGTCCCAAAAATGCGTCAAAATTGTCCGATGTGTCTGCCATAATGCCGCAGTCACAAAAAAAAAAAAAAAAAAAAACCCTGATCGCCGCCATTAGTAGTAAAAAAAAAATATATTAATAAAAATGCCATAAAACTACCCCCTATTTTGTAAACGCTATAAATTACATGCAAACCAAATCGATAAACGCTTTTTGCGATTTTTTTTTTTACCAAAAATATGTAGAAGAATACGTATCGGCCTAAACTGAGGAAAAAAAAATGTTTTTTTATATCTTTTTTTGGGGATATTTATTATAGCAAAAAGTAAAAAATATAGGTCCGGATTCAGATACTAATTACATCGGCGTATCAAGAGATACGCCGCGTAAATACTAAGAATAGCCGGCGTATCTTTTTTTGCTATTCAGAAAAGAAGATACGCCGGAATTCTGCTAATATACGAGCGGCGTAATTCTGTTACACCGTCGTATATTAGTTGCAGTTTTACGCTGGCCGCTAGGTGGCGCTTCTGTCGTTTTACACGTTGACTACGTACTTGTAAGGCACTTTACATACACTCGTAGGTATGTCCTTACTTGCGAGTGTATGTAAAGTGAGTGTACTTAAAGCGGGGTATGCCTGTATGTAAATGAGGGGTTTACGGCGATTCTCGAACGTACTTGCGGCGGCGCGTCGTAGTTTACGTCGTTTGCGTAAGCGTTATTGCGGCGTAAAGTTACCCCTGCTATAGGAGGCGCAGCCAATGTTAAGTATGGACGTCGGGAAAGCGTCCAATTGTACGTCGGTTACGTCGTTTGCGTAAATCGTTCGGGAATGGGGCTTGACGTTAGTTACGTTCACGTCGTTTACATTGACCAAAAGCGACGTGATTACGCGCAGGCGCACTGGGAACGTCCAAAAAAAACGTCAATTACGTGGGGTCATGATTAATTTACATGAATCACGCCCCCACATCACAAATTTGAATTGCGTGGCCTTACGCCGGGCACGTTACGCTACTCCGCCGCATATTATGGAGCAAGTGCTTTCTGAATAAGGCACTTGCCCATAATATTTGCGGCGGCGTAGCGTAAACAGCATACGCTACGCCGCCGGACAGATACATCAAATGTATCTGAATCCGGCCCATTTTTTTTTTTTTTAATTGTCGCTCTTTTATTTGTTTATAGCGCAAAAAATAAAAACCGCAGAGGTGATCAAATACCACCAAAATAAAGCTCTATTTGTGGGGAAAAAAGGACGCCAATTTTGTTTTGGAGCCACGTCGCACGACCGCGCAATTGTCAGTTAAAGCGACGCAGTGCTGAATCTCAAAAACTGGCCAGGTCCTTTACTTGCGTAATGGTCCAGGCCTTAAGTGGTTAAGAAATTCTGACTACTCCAGAAGAGTGAGTTCCCTAGCACATCCCCCCCCTTCCTTGCCTTCTCCCCTTCTGGGAGTGTTTAATTACTGTCTGCGCTGGCCCAGCTCCTTTGCAAGGTGCATACCTGTCTTCATACATAACATTTTATGTAGCTGCCAGGGGAGCTATGGAGTTGAGTCTGCTGGGGCTGCTGACATCACATCCAAGATGGCGGTACCCAGCAGGAGTTTTGATATCTACACGGGGGGGGGGGGGGGGGGGGTCAATATCATGCCTAAAATACGTTAAGTGCTCATTGAATCTTATGGGAAGGTTGGTGTTGGACTGGAGACAGAGTCTCTTTAAATGTAACAGTAAAAAGCCATGTTTAGAGTAACTAAACAAGAACAAGGCATGCTGGGACTTGTAGTTTGTAGACAGCTGACGCACCATCGTTTCCAAACATTTATGTTGTATCAAGAAACCGATTAAGGTTTTGCCAAATTTTCCAACAGCTCCTTTACGGTGAACCTTCGAAAGATGATATTCTCACAGGCGTCTACGCCACACTCGAAGAGGCATCCAAATGCATGTGTGCCCTGGCAGACGGCTAGGTCGGAGTACCCGCTGGGGCCCTGGTTAATGATCCACGGTTGGTTCCATCCAGTGGGTTTCAGTGGGGATTTGTTTAGGTAGATGCCCAAGTCAACCCTTTCATGTTTGCTCGTTGGGTGGGAGTAGAGCAGCCAAGACTTAGCATGGTCTCTGCCATCCAGGTCATCTGCCTCTTGGTGGATCTCCAAGGGCTGGTAGCTCACCACACTTCCCTGGCACCCATGGGGTGGTTCACAAAGGTTCCTGCAGAGATCAGAACTGTCGAACCCCATGGCCTGGTCGCTACTGGTAGCTTCTACCCGGAAGTGCTTGTTTGTCCGGGCGCTGCAGTACAACACGTCGGGACCGTTGCTGCAGGACACATCTGCCACCTCGCACTCGCCGGTCTGCCGTTGCCAAATGGTGCACCCCTTGTGCCATCTCTTACCGTGGTCATCACTGTAGAAGATGAAAGAGTGAGGCTTGGTTTTCCATGGAACGGGTAGACCGCAGACACGGGAGTGGATGTAGTAGAGGTAGGCGGGCACTATCAGCTTTCCCGATGTGGACTGGATTCCGTGACCAGGCCCAACAGCCACGGTGGCACAGTTCTCCAGCTCCCTGCCCAGAACTTCCTCCGTTACGTCCACCAGGGAGCTCCAGGATTTGCCGAAGTCGGTGCTGGTGACGTAGCAGATTCGGGCAGCGTTTTTGCCGGTAATGATCTGCCTCATTTCTGAGCTGTATCTCCGGACGCAGATGAAGAAAAGGAAGATGGTTCTGGTGTGCTTGTCGTACACCGGGCACGGGTTCATGGTTCGGTGGTCCAGTAGCTTGGCATGTTTCACGGCAATAATTTTTTCCCACTGGAGGAAGAAAATGATAAGAAATTTATTAGAGCCACAAAATCTTCAGTTTAAACCATTGCCGGCCCACTCACAGTAGGTACAGCAAGCAAGCAGCAGAGCCAGGCACCGCAACGTCGTGGCGTCCTCCCTGGTCTGGTGGCGCACATGCACGCACCCCCCTCCAGACCCGTGTTGTGATTGGCCACAGCACAAGTTTCGCAGCAAATTTCAGCCAGCGATTTTGGCTGAAACCTGCTGATTGGCTGTGGCCAATCACAGTACAGAGTTCTGTGTTTACAAAACGGAAATGCAGGGAGAAAAACAGCCAGATCAATAAGTAAAATCAGCACACATTACACATTGTTAGGCACACAATTAACCCGTTAATTGCCACTAGATATTAACCCCTTCCCAGCCAGTGTCATCAGTACAGTATTATCACTGATCACTGTATTAGAGACATCGGTGTCAGTAAGTGACCGTCCCAGGCATTGTCCGTTAGCACCAGACTACCCGCCACCCTATCACAGTCGCATTAGAAGTCGCTGATCACCACCTTTTACAGTACATTGCCTTGAAAAAGTATTCATACCCCTTGAAATTTTCCACATTTTGTCATGTTACAATCAAAAACGTAAATGTATTTTATTGGGATGTGATGTGATAGACCAACACAGAGCGGAACAAAATTATGGAGTGGAAAGAAAATTATAAATGGTTTTCAGAATTTGTTACAAATAAATATCTAAAAAATGTGTGTGTGGGGGTGGGGGGGGGAATTGGTATTCAGCCCCCTTTACTCTGAGACCCCTAACTAAAATCTAGTAGAACCAATTGTCTTCAGAAGTCACCTAATTAGTAAATAGAGTCCAACTGTGTGTAATTTAATCTCAGTATAAATACAGCTTTTCTGTGAAGCCCTCAGAGGTTTGTTAGAAGACCTTAGTGAACAAACAGCATCATGAAGGCCGAGGAACACACCAGACAGGTCAGCATAGGTGTGCGCAGCCTATTACATTAGGGTGTGCACCCCAAAGCTCAAACACACATGCTATATATCTATCTATATATATAGAGATATATCTATCTATCTATCTATCTATCTATCTATCTATCTATCTATCTATCTATCTATCTATCTATATATATATATATATATATATATAGGGCAGTGGGGCAATGGAAAATGTCAGTAGAACAGTTGATGGTGTCAGTGGGCAGGGACTGTTGTCAGTAGTTTATTTGTAATATTTTTTTATTATTACATTTTGCAATTTATTTGTCTTTATTTTATGCTATATATTTTTAGAATACTTTTTTATTATTTTCTTTTATAATTTTTTAGGAGCACCATTGGGGGGCTTTGGTGAGGTATCAGGGGCCTAGACAGACCCCTGATATGTCACTTTTGAGACAGAGAAAGGGGCTGAGGACAGGGCTGAGGACAGAAATTCCCGAGTCCCTTTCTCTGCAGCCAAGCAGCAGGGGGAATCTGTGTAACACATGGTGATTAGGGTGTGACTGGGCACACCTGGCACACCCTGTACGCACGTCTATGCAGGTCAGGGATAAAGTTGTGGAGAAGTATAAAGCAGGGGTAGGTTATAACAAAAATATCCCAAGCTTTGAACATCTCACAGAGCTCTGTTCAATCCATCATCCAAAAATGGAAAGAATATGGCACAACTGCAAACCTACCAAGACATGGCCGTCCACCTAAACTGACCGGGCCGGGCAAGGAGAGCATTCATCAGAGAAGCAGCCAAGAGGTCCATGGAAACTCTGGATTGGCTGCAGAGATCCACAGCTCAGGGGGGAGAATCTGTCCTCAGGACAACTATTAGTGGTGCTCTCCACAAATCTGCCCTTTATGGAAGAGTGACAAGAAGAAAGACATAAGAAGTCCTGTTTGCAGTTTGTGAGAAGCCATGTGGGGGAGGGGACACAGCAAACATGTGGAAGAAGGTTCTCTGGTCACATGAAACCAAAATTGAACTTTTGGCCTAAAAGCAAAATGCTATGGGCCAGATTCAGGTAGGAGATACGCCGTCGTATCTCAGCGTCGGAGGCCTCCTATCTATGCGCCTGATTCATAGAATCAGTTACGCATATATTTGCATTAGATCCGACTGGCGTAAGTCACTAACGCCGTTGTATCTAAGTTGCATATTTACGCTGGCCACTAGATGGCGTTTAAGCGTAGAATACGCAAATGAGGTAGATACGCCGATTTCCGAACGTAGTTGAGGCCGGCGTATCTACTTGCGTCGTTTACGTTAGGCTTGCGCCCGGCGTAAAGTTACCCCTGCTCTATGAGGCGCAGCCAATATTAAGTATGGACGACGGGACAGCGTCGAATAGGACGTTGTTTACGTCGTTTGCGTAAGTCGATTCTGAATGGAGCTGGGCGTAAGTTACGTTCACGTCGCTTTCATTGACAATTTGGAGCATGCGCGCTTGAAAACGTTCGCGGCCGGCGCATGCGCAGTACGTTTTTGGCGCAGGCTCGCGCTTAATTTAAATACTAGACGCCCCCTATCCGCCCAATTTGAATTACGACGGGCCATTTACGTTACGCCGCCGCAACTTTACAGTATAATAAAGCACTTGCCTGTAAAAGTTGCGGCGGGGTAACGTAAAGGGGGTTTGCACGAGGTAACGTAGAGGGGGTTTGCACTGATCGATTATTAGCACAGCCCCCCCCCACTGGACCACCAGGGATGCCACTAGTCCACCAGGGATGCCACTAGTCCACCAGGGATGCCACTAGTCCACCATGGATGCCCACCATAGATGCCACCAGGGATGCCCACCTAGACCACCAGGGATAACAAACACAAAGGATGCCAATCAGTGCCACAATGAATGCCAATCAGTGCCCACAATGGGCATCACTGATTGGCAGGCATTGTTTGGCACTGATTGGCATCCATTAGTACAAAACATACAATAGTGCCACCTATAAGTGCCCATCTATGCCCATCCATGCCGCCTATCAGTGCCCATCAATGCCGCCTATCCGTGCCGCCTATCTATGCCCATCTGTGCCGCCTATCCGTGCCCATCCGTGCCGCATATTAGTGCCCATCAATGCCACCACATCAGTGCTACCTCATCGGTGCCCATCAGTGCCGCCTTATCAGTGCCCGTCAGTGCAGTACCATCAGTAAAGGAGAAAACGTACTTATTTACAATGGGCCAGATTCAGGTAGGAGCGCGTATCTTTGTGCGGGCGTAGCGTATCCTATTTACGCTACGCCGGCTCCGCAACTTTTACAGGCAAGTGCTGTATTCACAAAGCACTTGCTCCGTAAGTTGCGGCGGCGTGGCGTAAATGTGCCGTCGTAAGTGCGTGTAATTCAAATTAGGCAGGTAGGTGGCGTGTTGTATTGAAATTAACAGTGACCCCACGAAATTACGCCGCAAATACTCATTGGTTTCGACGTGAATGTAACTTACGCAAAGCCCTATTCGCGAACGCTTTACGCAAACGACAGAAAATTCGACGCTGTCCCGACGTCCATACTTAACATTGCGTACGCCCCATATAGCAGGGGTAACTTTATGCCGGACTTACGCTTACGCAAACGACATAAAAAAAATACAACCGGGGCGAAAGTACGTTTGTGAATCGGCGTATCTAGCTCATTTGCATATTCAACGCGTAAATCGACGGAAGCGCCACCTAGCGGCCAGCGTAAATATGCAACTAAGACACGACGGTGTAAGAGACTTACGCCGGTCGTATCTTAGCAAAATTCCGGCGTATCTTGCTTTCAGAATACAGAAAAAAAGATACGCCGGCGCATCCTAGAAGTTACGCGGCGTATCTCGAGATACGCCGAAGTAACTTCTTCCTGAATCTAGCCCAATGTTTTATAACAGAAACAAAAAAAAACATTTTTTTTTCAAAATTTTCGGTAATTTTTTATTTTTTTTTGCAGAAAATAAAAATCCCAGGGGTGACCAAATAAAGCCAAAAGAAAGCTCTATTTGTGGGAACAAAATGATACAAATTTAGTTTGGGTACAGTGTAGCACGACCGCGTAATTGTCATTCAAAGTGCAACAGCACTGAAAGCTAAAAATTGGTCTGGGCGGGAGGGTGTATAAGTGCCCACTATGGAAGTGGTTAACTTACGCAATCCAGTATTATTTTATACAAGTGTATTTTATGGTTTTTATATAAGTGTATATTCTGCATCACGGTGATCGTGGATGACGTCCTTTTAATTACTTTTGCAAAATATCTTTTTGCTATGAGAAGGTAAACATATTGTTTTTTCCCCTTTTTTGTTTTTTACAGAGGAGCTTTAACCACTTAAGGACCGCCTACTGCACATTTACGTCGGCAGAATGGCACGGCTGGGCACATCAACGTATATATACGCGCGCCCGTGACCCGGTCCGAAGCTCCAGGACCGGGACCGCGGGATTTGCGGACCCGATCGCCGCAGCAGTGCGGCGATCCGTCCCTGGAGCGGAAGAACGGGGAGAGCCGTGTGTACACACGGCTTCCCCGTGCTTCTCTGTGGCCGCAGCATCGATCGCGTCATCCCTGTAATAGGGGGACGCGATTGATGACGTCACACCTACAGCCACACCCCCCTACAGTTGTAAACACAACACATAGGCACACATCCCCTACAGCGCCACCTGTGGTTAACTCCCAAACTGCAACTGTCATTTCCACAGTAAACAATGCAAATTTAAATGCATTTTTTGCTGTGAAAATGACAATTGTCCCAAAAATGTGTCAAAATTGTCCGAAGTGTCCGTCATATTGCCGCAGTCACGAAAAAAATCGCTGATCGCCGCTATTAGTAGTAAAAAAAAAAAAAATTTATAAAAATGCAATAAAACTATCCCTTATTTTGTAAACGCTATAAATTTTGCGAAAACCAACCGATAAACACTTATTGCGATTTTTTTTACCAAAAATACGTAGAAGAATACGTATCGGCCTAAACTGAGGAAAAAAATGTTTTTTTTATATATTTTTGGGGGATATTTATTATAGCAAAAAGTAAAACATATTGCATTTTTTTTTTAAATTGTCGCTCTATTTTTGTTTATAGCGCAAAAAATAAAAACCGCAGAGGTGATCAAATACCACCAAAAGAAAGCTCTATTTGTGGGGAAAAAAGGACGCCAATTTTGTTTGGGAGCCACGTCGCACGACCGCGCAATTGTCAGTTTAAGCGACGCAGTGCTTTAACTGACAAGGGCAAAAAGGGGCAAGGTCCTTTACCTGCATTTTGGTCCGGGTCTTAAGTGGTTAATATACCTTTTTGATTTTAAGCAAATTAGTTATCATGTTGGCACATTGGGGTTCTCTCTCCCCTGGCATACACATATAACCTGTTTAAATAAGGCTTTTTAATAGGGCTGGGGAAATTAAAGATTAATTCCTCGATTAATTTTTAATTTTTTTGATCGATCAAAATTCTTGACGTCACCGGACAGTGAGACTTACCCTGCTGGATGCGAGCAAACTGCACCCATTGGATTGAGGTACCTTTGCATCTGTAGAGCAGGAGGATGCATCAGGCTCCATCAGGGGAAGGGGGCAAAAATAACCATCGTTTTCCTGTCCTAAGCAGTTTTGTGCAGACAATTCTTTGTGTATCGGCAACATCGGTTCTGTGCAAAAGACTGTTCAGTTCTTCAGGGTATATTGTCAATAAAATGTGATCATGTCGGTTTCCAGAACATGTAAACACTCTGGTATGTCTGTGTGACTGGCTAAAGTGATGCCTACTATAAAGTGACTGACAGTCAATATACTAGATACATTTTATAATTAAAGTTAAACTAACTTTCTACGTTTTGTATGTGCGTTAGAATTAAAGGGACACTAAAGTCAGGGCTTTTTAAAAAAAAAAAAATAACAAACATGTTATACTTACCTCCACTGTGCAGTTCGTTTTGCACAGAGTGGCCCGGAAAGCTGTCTTCTGGGGTCCCTCGGCGGCTGTCTGGGCTCCTCCTCGCAAAAGCTTTCCCTCTTCATGCGAGGGCGCTCGCACGGAGGAAAGCTTTTGCGAGCGCGCTCCCGTGATACAGCGGCGGCCATAGCCGCCGACTGTATCACTCGGCTCCGCCCCCGGCGCGCCGCGTCATCCGCTCTGATTGACAGCAGCGCTAGCCATAGGATGCATTAAGGTAAAAAAACTTGTACCTTTACAACCCCTTTAATCGAAATTAGTCGATTAATCGATTAAAATAAAAATCGATTAATCGAACATGAAAATTGTAATCAGTAACAGCCCTACTTTTTAATAAAGTGGCAAGATTTGAAAATTGCTGATCACAGACGCTCTCCATCCAATCTGACAGAGCTTGAGATATTTTACAAAGAAGAATGGGCAGAAATGTCCCTCTCTAGATGTGTAAAGCTGGTAGAGACACCCCCCAAAAAGACATACAGCTGTAATTGCAGTGAAAGGGGGTTCTACAAAGTATTGACTCGGGGGGGGGGGGGGGGGGGGGCGCCATACAAATGTACACCCCACACTTTTCACATATTTGGAAAAAAAATAAAGAATTGAAAACCATTTATAATTTTCCTTCCACTTCACAATTATGTGCCACTTTGTGTTGGTCTATCACATAAAATCCCAATAAAATACATTTACTTTTTTAGTTGTA
Source organism: Rana kukunoris (assembly GCA_029574335.1). NCBI lineage: Eukaryota > Metazoa > Chordata > Amphibia > Anura > Ranidae > Rana > Rana kukunoris. The sequence continues at coordinate 10,228,289 of CM056050.1, forward strand.
ACATGACAAAGTGTGGAAAATACCAAAGGGTATGAATACTTTTTCAAGCTGGCATTGGTGCATCCCGAGTGACAACACATCTTGGCACGTCACTGCTGCAGAGGCAGTGTTGTCAGCTCATACAGGAAGTAAGGGGCTTCCTAGCAGAGCAAGAAGAATAAAAATTGATGGCAATTTCCACGATTTTAATTTTTTTGGGCAGTTTTCATTACCATTTACCTGACCTGGGGCGATCAGGGGCGGATCCAGGGGAAATTGCGTGTGACAGAACCGGCCGGCGGCTCCTTGAGTGACAGAGCCGGCCGGCGGGTCTGTGATTGAGAGAGCCGACGGGCGTGCTCAGCGAGTGACAGACGCGGCTGGGCTGGGCTGGGCCGCTCGGTTGGTGAGCAGCTGTGTGGCTCGGTAAAGGTGTGCGGGCTGCTGGCCAATCAGGGAGCTGGGGGGCGGGGAGCAGAGAGATGACATGATCTCTGACCGCCCAGTGCCCGCCCTGCATCCCTGAAGTTCCGCCCTCACTGTGCACTGTGTGCAGGCAGCTGCGGCAGCAGAGAGATTACATCATCTCTCTGCTGACTTACTCTGACACACAGCAAGAGGCCACCTAAGCAGGAAAGTGACAATCCGCAACGTGTGGCATGGGATGTGGCAAGTGACAATCAGCGATGTGTGGCATGGGATGTGGCAAGGGACAATCCGCAATGTGTGGCATGGGATGTGGCAAGGGACAATCCGCAATGTGTGGCATGGGACGTGGCAAGTGACAATCCGCAATGTGTGCCATGGGACGTGGCAAGTGACAATCCGCAACGTGTGGCAGGTGACGTGGCAAGTGACAATCTGCAATGTGTAGCATGGGATGTGGCAAGTGACAATCCGCAACGTATGGCATGGGATGTGGCAAGGGACAATCCGCAATGTGTGGCATGGGATGTGGCAAGGGACAATCCGCAATGTGTGGCATGGGACGTGGCAAGTGACAATCCGCAATGTGTGCCATGGGACGTGGCAAGTGACAATCCGCAACGTGTGGCAGGTGACGTGGCAAGTGACAATCTGCAATGTGTAGCATGGGATGTGGCAAGTGACAATCCGCAATGTGTAGCATGGGATGTGGCAAGTGACAATCCGCAACGTGTGGCATGGGACGTGGCAAGTGACAATCCGCAAAGTGTGGCAGGTGACGTGGCAAGTGACAATCCGCAACGTGTGGCATGGGACATGGAAAGTGACAATCCCCAATGTGTGGCATGGGACGTGGCAAGTGACAATTCCGCAACATGTGGCATGGGACATGGCAAGTGACAATCCGCAATGTGTGGCATGGGACGTGGCAAGTGACAATTCCGCAACATGTGGCATGGGATGTGGCAAGGGACAATCCGCAATGTGTGGCATGGGACGTGGCAAGTGACAATCCGCAATGTGTGTCATGGGACGTGGCAAGTGACAATCCGCAACGTGTGGCAGGTGACGTGGCAAGTGACAATCCGCAACGTGTGGCAGGTGACGTGGCAAGTGACAATCCGCAACGTGTGACATGGGATGGGGCAAGTGACAATCCGCAATGTGTGGCATGGGACGTGGCAAGTGACAATTCCGCAACGTGTGGCATGGGACGTGGCAAGTGACAATCCGCAATGTCAACGTGTGGCATGGGACGTGGAAAGTGACAATCCGCAATGTGTGGCATGGGACGTGGCAAGTGACAATCCGCAATGTGTGGCATGGGACGTGGAAAGTGACAATCTGCAACATGTGGCATGAGACGTGGCAAGTGACAATCTGCATCTGGTGACAGGCGACGTGGCAAGTGACACACTCAGGGCTCCCACTGATTCTGCATTATGGTAAGTTAAACTATTTAATTTTTTTTATAACAAAAGTAATAATTGAAATAATGCACTTCAATCATCCTGACACCATAACAACCATGGTGCCGGGATGATTGAAGCGCCAACAACCATTGCCCCGATAAATTTACCCCCAAAATAAGTATTTTCTGGCAGTGCCCCTCCCAAGACAAGACTCTGGATCCGCCCCTGGTCCAGATAATAGAACGTACCTGCAGAGTCCCATGAGCCTCCACTCCTCTCCTCATCACCAGGTACAGAGCGTCCTGATCCCGGGGGGACGAACGTTTCTCTGCAAACGCCAAAAACATGGAGGGATGCTCGATGTAGATGAGAGCCGGGATCCGGTACGTCACCCCGCAGGGCTCCCGCTCGAACAGTGTGGACACGTCTGGTACTGCCGCCTCCGCCATGGTGTATCTGGAGAACATCACATCAGTCTGTGCACCACAGGAGCTTACACTCTAATAACCCCCCCGCCCCCAACATTCTATATTTATACAGCTCTGACATATACCATGATAGAGTACAAATAATGACCCAGATCAAAACAAACTGGGTCTTTGGTGTCAGTGCCCCCCGGCCTGTGGTGTAGGTGCCCCCACCCGGTGTGTAGTGTCGGTGCCCCCCCTAGTCTGTGGTGTCGGTTCCCCCCCTAGTCTGTGGTGTCGGTGCCCCCCCTAGTCTGTGCCCCCCCCTAGTCTGTGGTGTCGGTGCCCCCCCCACCTAGTCTGTGGTGTCGGTGCCCCCCCCTAGTCTGTGGTGTCGGTGCCCCCCCCTAGTCTGTGGTGTCCCAGTCAGTGTCAGAAAGTGTGGTTGTCAAGTCTGTGTCTGCACCTATTGGGCGTGCTGGACCAGAGTGTATGGTGGTGCCAACCCCTCCTCCTCAGCGTGGCAGAAGTGCGGGAAGGATTGGAGGATGGGAGAGGTGGGAAGGGCATGAGGATGGCTGGTGCAAATTGCAGAGTGAATGATGTGGAAGGCGGGAGGGAATGATGTGGAAATTGGGGGGAGAATGATGAGGAAGTCGGGGGGAAAATGATGTGGTAGTCGGGGGGAGAATGATGTGGAAGTCGGGGGTGAATGATGTGGAAGTCGGGGGGTGAATGATGTGGAAGACGGGGGGTGAATGATGTGGAAGTCGGGGGGAGAATGATGTGGAAGACGTGGGGTGAATGATGTGGTAGTCGGGGGGTGAATAATGTGGTAGTCGGGGGTGAATAATGTGGTAGTCGGGGGGGAGAATGATGTGAAAGTCGGGGGTGAATGATGTGTAAGTCGGGGGGTGAATGATGTGGAAGTCGGGGGGTGAATGATGTGGTAGTCGGGGGGAGAATGATGTGGTAGTCGGGGGGAGAATGATGTGGTAGTCGGGGGTGAATGATGTGGAAGTTGGGGGGTGAATGATGTGGAAGTCGGGGGGTGAATGATGTGGAAGTCGGGGGGTGAATGATGTGGAAGTCGGGGGGTGAATGATGTGGTAGTCGGGGGGAGAATGATGTGGTAGTCGGGGGAGAATGATGTGGAAGTCGGGGGGTGAATGATGTGGAAGTCGGGGGGAGAGTGATGTGGAAGTCGGGGGGTGAATGATGTGGAAGTCGGGGGTGAATGATGTGGAAGTCGGGGGTGGATGATGTGGAAGTCGGGGGGGAATGATGTGGAAATCGGGGGGTGAATGATGCGGAAGTCGGGGGGTGAATGATGCGGAAGTCGGGGGGAGAATGATGCGGAAGTCGGGGGGTGAATGATGTGGAAGTCGGGGGGTGAATGATGTGGAAGTCGGGGGGTGAATGATGTGGAAGTCGGGGGGAGAATGATGTGGAAGTCGGGGGGGAGAATGATGTGGTAGTCCGGGGGGTGAATGATGTGGAAGTCAGGGGGTGAATGATGTGGAAGTCATGGGGTGAATGATGTGGAAGTCGGGGGGGGAGAATGATGTGGAAGTCGGGGGGAGGAGAATGATGTGGAAGTCGGGGGGGGGGGGGATGATGTGGAAGTCGGGGGGAGAATGATGTGGAAGTCGGGGGTGAATGATGTGGAAGTCGGGGGGTGAATGATGTGGAAGTCGGGGGGTGAATGATGTGGAAGTCGGGGGGTGAATGATGTGGAAGTCGGGGGTGAATGATGTGGAAGTCGGGGGTGAATGATGTGGAAGTCGGGGGTGAATGATGTGGAAGTCGGGGGGTGAATGATGTGGATGTCGGGGGGTGAATGATGTGGAAGTCGGGGGGAGAATGATGTGGAAGTCGGGGGTGGATGATGTGGAAGTCGGGGGGAGAATGATGTGGAAGTCGGGGGGAGAATGATGTGGAAGTCGGGGGAGAATGATGTGAAAGTCGGGGGGTGAATGATGTGGATGTCGGGGGGAGAATGATGTGGAAGTCGGGGGGAGAATGATGTGGAAGTCGGGGGTGAATGATGTGAAAGTCGGGGGGTGAATGATGTGGAAGTCAGGGGGTGAATGATGTGGAAGTCGGGGGGAGAATGATGTGGAAGTCGGGGGTGAATGATGTGAAAGTCGGGGGGTGAATGATGTGGAAGTCGGGGGGGGGGAATGATGTGGAAGTCGGGGGGAGAATGATGTGGAAGTCGGGGGGAGAATGATGTGGAAGTCGGGGGGAGAATGATGTGGAAGTCGGGGGGAGAATGATGTGGAAGTCGGGGGGTGAATGATGTGGAAGTCGGGGGGTAAATGATGTAGAAGTCGGGGGGTGAATGATGTGGAAGTCAGGGGGTGAATGATGTGGAAGTCGGGGGGTGAATGATGTGGAAGTCAGGGGTGAATGATGTGGAAGTCGGGAGAGAATGATGTGAAAGTCGGGGGGTGAATGATGTGGATGTCGGGGGGTGAATGATGTGGAAGTCGGGGGGAGAATGATGTGGAAGTGGGGGGGAATGATGTGGAAGTCGGGGGTGAATGATGTGGAAGTCGGGGGGTGAATGATGTGGAAGTCGGGGGTGGATGATGTGGAAGTCGGGGGTGGATGATGTGGAAGTCGGGGGGAGAATGATGTGGAAGTCGGGGGTGGATGATGTGGAAGTCGGGGGGTGAATGATGTGGAAGTCGGGGGTGGATGATGTGGAAGTCGGGGGTGGAATGATGTGGAAGTCGGGGGGGAATGATGTGGAAGTCGGGGGGGAATGATGTGGAAGTCGGGGGGGAATGATGTGGAAGTCGGGGGGGAATGATGTGGAAGTCGAATGATGTGGAAGTCGGGGGGGAATGATGTGGAAGTCGGGGGTGAATGATGTGGAAGTCGGGGGGTGAATGATGTGGAAGTCGGGGGGTGAATGATGTGGAAGTCGGGGGTGAATGATGTGGAAGTCGGGGTGAATGATGTGGAAGTCGGGGGTGAATGATGTGGAAGTCGGGGGGTGAATGATGTGGATGTCGGGGGGTGAATGATGTGGAAGTCGGGGGGAGAATGATGTGGAAGTCGGGGGTGGATGATGTGGAAGTCGGGGGGAGAATGATGTGGAAGTCGGGGGGAGAATGATGTGGAAGTCGGGGGGAGAATGATGTGAAAGTCGGGGGGTAAATGATGTGGATGTCGGGGGGAGAATGATGTGGAAGTCGGGGGGAGAATGATGTGGAAGTCGGGGGTGAATGATGTGAAAGTCGGGGGGTGAATGATGTGGAAGTCAGGGGGTGAATGATGTGGAAGTCGGGGGGAGAATGATGTGGAAGTCGGGGGTGAATGATGTGAAAGTCGGGGGGTGAATGATGTGGAAGTCGGGGGGGGGAATGATGTGGAAGTCGGGGGGAGAATGATGTGGAAGTCGGGGGGAGAATGATGTGGAAGTCGGGGGGAGAATGATGTGGAAGTCGGGGGGAGAATGATGTGGAAGTCGGGGGGTGAATGATGTGGAAGTCGGGGGGTAAATGATGTAGAAGTCGGGGGGTGAATGATGTGGAAGTCAGGGGGTGAATGATGTGGAAGTCGGGGGGTGAATGATGTGGAAGTCAGGGGGTGAATGATGTGGAAGTCGGGAGAGAATGATGTGAAAGTCGGGGGGTGAATGATGTGGATGTCGGGGGGTGAATGATGTGGAAGTCGGGGGGAGAATGATGTGGAAGTTCGGGGGGGGGGGAATGATGTGGAAGTCGGGGGTGGAATGATGTGGAAGTCGGGGGGTGAATGATGTGGAAGTCGGGGGGTCGGGGGAATGATGTGGAAGTCGATGATGTGGAAGTCGGGGGGAGAATGATGTGGAAGTCGGGGGGGAATGGGGATGTGGAATGATGTGGAAGTCGGGGGGTGAATGATGTGGAAGTCGGGGGTGGATGATGTGGAAGTCGGGGGTGGATGATGTGGAAGTCGGGGGGAGAATGATGTGGAAGTCGGGGGGAGAATGATGTGGAAGTCGGGGGGGAATGATGTGGAAGTCGGGGGGGAATGATGTGGAAGTCGGGGGGTGAATGATGTGGAATGTCGGGGGGTGAATGATGTGGAAGTCGGGGGGAGAATGATGTGGAAGTCGGGGGTGAATGATGTGGAAGTCGGGGGTGAATGATGTGGAAGTCGGGGGGAGAATGATGTGGAAGTCGGGGGGAGAATGATGTGGAAGTCGGGGGGTGAATGATGTGGAATGTCGGGGGGTGAATGATGTGGAAGTCGGGGGGAGAATGATGTGGAAGTCGGGGGTGAATGATGTGGAAGTCGGGGGGTGAATGATGTGGAAGTCGGGGGTGAATGATGTGGAAGTCGGGGGGAGAATGATGTGGAAGTCGGGGGGTGAATGATGTGGAAGTCGGGGGGTGAATGATGTGGAAGTCGGGGGGGGGGAATGATGTGGAAGTCGGGGGGAGAATGATGTGGAAGTCGGGGGGAGAATGATGTGGAAGTCGGGGGGGGGGAGAATGATGTGGAAGTCGGGGGGAGAATGATGTGGAAGTCGGGGGGTGAATGATGTGGAAGTCGGGGGGGTAAATGATGTAGAAGTCGGGGGGTGAATGATGTGGAAGTCAGGGGGTGAATGATGTGGAAGTCGGGGGGGTGAATGATGTGGAAGTCAGGGGGTGAATGATGTGGAAGTCGGGGAGAGAATGATGTGGAAGTCGGGGGGTGAATGATGTGGATGTCGGGGGGTGAATGATGTGGAAGTCGGGGGAGAATGATGTGGAAGTCGGGGGGGAATGATGTGGAAGTCGGGGGTGAATGATGTGGAAGTCGGGGGGGTGAATGATGTGGAAGTCGGGGGTGGATGATGTGGAAGTCGGGGGTGGATGATGTGGAAGTCGGGGGGAGAATGATGTGGAAGTCGGGGGTGGATGATGTGGAAGTCGGGGGGTGAATGATGTGGAAGTCGGGGGTGGATGATGTGGAAGTCGGGGGTGGATGATGTGGAAGTCGGGGGGAGAATGATGTGGAAGTCGGGGGGGGGGGAATGATGTGGAAGTCGGGGGGAATGATGTGGAAGTCGGGGGGGAATGATGTGGAAGTCGGGGGGGAATGATGTGGAAGTCGGGGGGGAATGATGTGGAAGTCGGGGGGAGAATGATGTGGAAGTCGGGGGGTGAATGATGTGGAAGTCGGGGGGTGAATGATGTGGAAGTCGGGGGTGGATGATGTGGAAGTCGGGGGAGAATGATGTGGAAGTCGGGGGGAGAATGATGTGGAAGTCGGGGGGAGAATGATGTGGAAGTCGGGGGGGAATGATGTGGAAGTCGGGGGGTGAATGATGTGGAAGTCTGGGGGGGGGATGATATGGAAGTCGGGGGGAGAATGATGTGGAAGTCGGGGGGAGAATGATGTGGAAGTCGGGGGGGAGAATGATGTGGAAGTCGGGGGTGAATGATGTGGAAGTCGGGGGGAGAATGATGTGGAAGTCGGGGGGAGAATGATGTGGAAGTCGGGGGGAGAATGATGTGGAAGGGGGGTGAATGATGTGGAAGTCGGGGGGGGGGTGAATGATGTGGAAGTCGGGGGTGGATGATGTGGAAGTCGGGGGTGGATGATGTGGAAGTCGGGGGGAGAATGATGTGGAAGTCGGGGGGAGAATGATGGGGTCGGGGGGGAATGATGTGGAAGTCGGGGGGTGAATGATGTGGAAGTCGGGGGTGGATGATGTGGAAGTCGGGGGTGGATGATGTGGAAGTCGGGGGGTGAATGATGTGGAAGTCGGGGGGGTGAATGATGTGGAAGTCGGGGGGGGGTGAATGATGTGGAAGTCGGGGGTGGATGATGTGGAAGTCGGGGGGAATGATGTGGAAGTCGGGGGGAGAATGATGTGGAAGTCGGGGGGAGAATGATGTGGAAGTCGGGGGGGAGAATGATGTGGAAGTCGGGGGTGAATGATGTGAAAGTCGGGGGGGAATGATGTGGAAGTTGGGGGGAGAATGATGTGGAAGTCGGGGGTGGATGATGTGGAAGTCGGGGGGGAATGATGTGGAAGTCGGGGGGGAATGATGTGGAAGTCGGGGGGGAATGATGTGGAAGTCGGGGGGAGAATGATGTGGAAGTCGGGGGTGGATGATGTGGAAGTCGGGGGGGAATGATGTGGAAGTCGGGGGGGAATGATGTGGAAGTCGGGGGGAGAATGATGTGGAAGTCGGGGGTGAATGATGTGGAAGTCGGGGGGAGAATGATGTGGAAGTCGGGGGGAGAATGATGTGGAAGTCGGGGGGAGAATGATGTGGAAGTCGGGGGTGAATGATGTGGAAGTCGGGGGGTGAATGATGTGGAAGTCGGGGGTGGAGTCGGGGGGATGTGGAAGTCGGGGGGAGAATGATGTGGAAGTCGGGGGGAATGATGTGGAAGTCGGGGGGGAATGATGTGGAAGTCGGGGGGAGAATGATGTTGAAGTCGGGGGGTGAATGATGTGGAAGTCGGGGGGTGAATGATGTGGAAGTCGGGGGGTGAATGATGTGGAAGTCGGGGGGAGAATGATGTGGAAGTCGGGGGGGAATGATGTGGAAGTCGGGGGTGGATGATGTGGAAGTCGGGGGTGGATGATGTGGAAGTCGGGGGGAGAATGATGTGGAAGTCGGGGGGGAATGATGTGGAAGTCGGGGGTGGATGATGTGGAAGTCGGGGGGAGAATGATGTGGAAGTCGGGGGGTGAATGATGTGGAAGTCGGGGGGAGAATGATGTGGAAGTCGGGAGAGAATGATGTGAAAGTCGGGGGGTGAATGATGTGGAAGTCGGGGGGGAATGATGTGGAAGTCGGGGGGGAATGATGTGGAAGTCGGGGGGGGGGGAATGATGTTAAAGTCGGGGGGGGGATAATGTGGAAGTCGGGGGGGGGGGGGGGAATGATGTGGAAGTCGGGGGGGGGGGAATGATGTGGAAGTCGGGGGGGAGGGGAATGATGTGGAAGTCGGGGGGGGGGTGAATGATGTGGAAGTCGGGGGGTGAATGATGTGAAAGTCGGGGGGGGGGGGAATGATGTGAAAGTCGGGGGGTGAATGATGTGTAAAGTCGGGGGGTGGATAATGTGGAAGTCGGGGGGGGGGGGAATGATGTGAAAGTTGGGGGGTGAATGATGTGTAAAGTCGGGGGGGGGGGGGGGGAATGATGTGAAAGTCGGGGGGAATGATGTGGGAGAGGGGTTAATGGGGGGTTTTGGAATCACATTCTGGATTGTGGTTAGGTTGAGGTTCGGGGTTTGTAGTCTCTTTTTTGTTGTCATTAAAATATGTTTCTTTCTATGTTATCTTGTGAGGAAACGGTTTTCTCTACTTGCTGATGTAAGTAACGCTTGTTTCTGTTTATTTTGGTGTAAATAGGTTTTTATAAGTGAACTGTATGTTTGTACAATAAAAAAAAAAAATGTACACTCTAATGTCCCCTCCCCCACAGTCACACACTATTCTTACCATACATTTGTATAGCTCTGACATATACTGCCGTGCTGTACAAATAATAAAACAGACTAGTCTGTACCAGAGGAGCTTACAGTCTAATCCCCCTCCCCCATATATATAGCTCTGATATATACCATGAGTATTAGGATGATGAGCGCATATACATAAACACTGAGGCTGTCAAATACAGTTCTGTAAAAAACAAAGTGCAATCCGTGCAAAAAGTGCAAATGCATAAATGTCAAATGATAAACAGTTCCATCCGTGGTGCAAATGCAGATGGTCTCTGATGAAGCTGCGAGGCGTGGCGTAACATGTAAGACCCGGAACCGGAAGTAAAAGGTATAATCGTGTATCCGAACGTTCGTTCGACTGTTTTAACACTTTGATGTAAGTTTCTACTTTATTATTAAAATTACACCTATATACTTCACTATGGCACTACTTTTCTTCATTTGAGCACCACTGGAAACCTTCCTTTTCCATACCTTGGAGCATTGGACCACAACCAGGATTACTATACCATCTCACAGAGAGGATAGAGGGACACCTACTGGAGACCCACGAAAGTGCCACACAAACATTAAGGCTTATTCATTGCCTTATTAAGGTAAGCGCAATGTGAGCTCATTTATTTAAAGAAAGTCACTTATTTCTCAGAATTAGCTGCAACATCACGGATGGAACTTTTATCATTTGACATTTATGCATTTGCACGGATTGCACTTTGTTGTTTTTTACAGAACTGTACTTGACAGCCTCAGTGTTTATGTATATGCGCTCATCATCCTAATACTCTGTCACTGTTGTTTTATTTTATATCACAATTTAGATTGAGCAGCACGTACACACACCCCCCCCCCTCCCCCCATTGTTTCACTTTATTTATTTGGTGGCGCAAGAGCTTCACTTATTCATTCTGATATATACCATAGTGATGTACAAAAAAAATGAATCGCTCAGCATCAGAGAAGCTCCATTTAAATGTTCAACCCCACTATTACTATCACGCCCCATGCACACGAGACGCTGGTAAACGCGTGTTCGGAGGCAGTTGGACAGCTTCCCCTGAACACATTCAATGTTATCCTATGGGCCAGATTCAGGAACAGTTACGCTGGCGGATCGAGTGATCCGCCAGCCTAACTGTGACTTTGAGCCGGCGTTTCTGTTTTCTGTAACCAGAAAACAAGAAACGCCGGGTTGAAGTTCCGATGCGAGCAGCGTAACTGAGTTTCGCCATCGCATCGTTACTTCAACTTAAAAATGGCGCCGGGGGCGTTCCCGCCGATTTACGCTCAAAAAATATGTTAATGAGCGGAAATCGTCAATTCACGATCGAATTCCGGCGCGACGCAATGACGATACGACGTTTCCGGACGGGATACGCGGCGCATAGTTGTACCTACATGGGGTTGGAGTATCCTATGTTAGGTATAGGCAGATTTTGGAGCATGCGCACGGGGATGTTTTGACACTCGACGCATGCGCAGTACGTTGGCGGCGGGATCGCGCGTAGTTAGCATACTACACGCCCCGTACCCGCTAAATTTGAATTCCGCCGGCTCATTTGTGATGCGCTGCCGCAACTTTAGGAGCAAGTGCTTCGTGAATACCAGCACTTGCTCCTAAAATTTCGGCAGCGCAACGCAAATGAGAAGCGTTACTCCAGAGCAAAGATGCTCTGGACTACCTGAATCTGGCCCTATGTGTCCATGCACACAGTCTCGTTTGTTGCCGTTTTTAGGCAGTTGCGTTTAACCTCGTTTTTCCAGAAGCAAAAAAAAATGGGTTGAGACGCAAAAGTTTCCCACGTTTCAGACGCAAAACGCGGTACCGGCGTTTTTTGCTGCGATTTCGTTGCGTGGCAAGGTCACGTGGCCAGTGGACAATCCACAACTTGTGGCAGATGATGTGGCCAGGTGATGTGGCAAGAGACGTGGCCAGGTGACATGGCCTGGTGATGTAGCAAGTGAAGAATCCACATTTGTGCCAGATGACGTGGCCAGTGGACAATACGCAACTTGTGGCAGGTGACGTGACCAGGTCATGTGGCAAGTGGACAATCCACAACTTGTGGCAGATGATGTGGCCAGAGACGTGGCCAGAGACGTGGCCCAAGTGACATGGCCTGGTGATGTGGCAAGTGAAGAATCCACATTTGTGGCAGATGACGTGGCCAGTGGACAATACGCAACTTGTGGCAGGTGACGTGACCAGGTGACGTGGCAGGTGACGTGGCCAGGTCATGTGGCAAGTGGACAATCCACAACTTGTGGCAGATGATGTGGCCAGAGACGTGGCCCAAGTGACATGGCCTGGTGATGTGGCAAGTGAAGAATCCACATTTGTGGCAGGTGATGTGGCCAGTGGACAATACGCAACTTGTGGCAGGTGACGTGACCAGGTGACGTGGCAGGTGACGTGGCCAGGTCATGTGGCAAGTGGACAATCCACAACTTGTGGCAGATGATGTGGCCAGAGACGTGGCCCAAGTGACATGGCCTGGTGATGTGGCAAGTGAAGAATCCACATTTGTGGCAGGTGACGTGGCCAGTGGACAATCCACAACTTGTGGCAGGTGATGTGGCAAGAGACGTGGCAGGTGACGTGGCAAGTGGACAATACGCAACTTGTGGCAGGCTTACACTACAACCCCCCCTCATTAAATATCCATCGCTCTTTCTCTCTCTCTTTCTCTCTCTCTCTCTCTCTATATATATATATATATATATATATATATATATATATATATATATATATATATATAGCTCTAATATATACCATAATAAGACAGATCAGTCTGCACCAGAGGGGCTTACACTCTAATGTCCCCTCCCCCACAGTCACACACTATTCTTACCATACATAGAACTCTGACATATACTGCTGTGCTGTACAAATAATAATAAGACTAGTCTGCACCAGAGGAGCTTGCAGTCTAATTGCCCTCCTCCATATATAAAGCTCTGATATATAATGTAGGGAAGTACAAATAATGAGACAGATCAGTCTGCACCACAAGAGCTCACACTCTAATCCCCTCCCTATTGTATCTATCTCTATAGCTCTGATATATACCATAGTGATGTACAAAACAATGCATCGCTCAGCACCAGAGAAGCTCCACCCAGGTATTACTATTATATAATTATATAGCTCTGACATATACTGTAGGGAGGTACAAATAATGAGACAAATCAGTGTGCACCAGAGGAGCTTACACTCTAATGTCCCCTCCCCCCCTATATTTATATATAGCTCTGACATATACTGTAGGGAGGTACAAATAATGAGACAAATCAGTGTGCACCAGAGGAGCTTACACTCTAATGTCCCCCCCCCCTATATTTATATATAGCTCTGACATATACTGTAGGGAGGTCACAGCTGACACCCCTCCCCTCCCCTCCCCCACACACAGAAATGTAAACAAACCTCTCCGTCTCCTATCCAGAGTCTGCACTAAAAGATGACAGCGAGCAGAGCAGCGAAACTAAAGGCTAACATACAGTACTTCAGGGTGTCCGCTGGCCGCCATTTTCTCGTAGACCATTCCTTACGGTAGAAGAAAGAGGCGAAAAGAAAATGGCTTCCGTTTGCCTGAGAGATAAATCTGCCTCTAGTGCACGTCCTCCTCGTAAAGCGTTTTTTTTTTTAACCCAACGAGCAACCTGAGGCGGACACCGCCCACCCACCTGCAAAGTAAACACCGCCCACCTGGGAAGGCAGACCACGCCCCCGGCTGAGGAAAACACCGTCCAGTTTGCTAAGGCGGAGCAGATATAGACTCCGCCCACTGCCGTAAAGTGAAGTTTCAGTTGCTCATCACTTTCCACACCCGGCCTATCAATGTCTATTTACCTGTCCATAGAAAATTCCTGGTGTATGTGCATTGCCCTGTCAGTGATCAGTTCCTGGTGTATATACATTGCCCTGTCAGTGATCAGTTCCTGGCGTATATACATTGCCCTGTCAGTAATCAGTTCCTGGTGTATATACATTGCCCTGTCAGTGATCAGTCCCTGGTGTATATACATTGCCCTGTCAGTGATCAGTTCCTGGCGTATATACATTGCCCTGTCAGTGATCAGTTCCTGGTGTATATACATTGCCCTGTCAGTGATCAGTTCCTGGCGTATATACATTGCCCTGTCAGTGATCAGTTCCTGGCGTATATACATTGTCCTGTCAGTGATCAGTTCCTGGCGTATATACATTGCCCTGTCAGTGATCAGTCCCTGGCGTATATACATTGTCCTGTCAGTGATCCGTTCCTGGTGTATATACATTGCCCTGTCAGTGATCAGTTCCTGGCGTATATACATTGCCCTGTCAGTGATCAGTTCCTGGCGTATATACATTGCCCTGTCAGTGATCAGTTCCTGGCGTATATACATTGCCCTGTCAGTGATCAGTTCCTGGTGTATATACATTGCCCTGTCAGTGATCAGTTCCTGGTGTATATACATTGCCCTGTCAGTGATCAGTTCCTGGTGTATATACATTGCCCTGTCAGTGATCAGTCCCTGGCGTATATACATTGCCCTGTCAGTGATCAGTTCCTGGCGTATATACATTGCCCTGTCAGTGATCAGTCCCTGGTGTATATACATTGCCCTGTCAGTGATCAGTTCCTGGCGTATATACATTGCCCTGTCAGTGATCAGTTCCTGGCGTATATACATTGCCCTGTCAGTGATCAGTTCCTGGCGTATATACATTGCCCTGTCAGTGATCAGTTCCTGGCGTATATACATTGCCCTGTCAGTGATCAGTTCCTGGCGTATATACATTGCCCTGTCAGTGATCAGGTACTTCCTGGTGTATATACATTGCCCTGTCAGTGATCAGTTCCTGGCGTATATACATTGCCCTGTCAGTGATCAGTTCCTGGTGTATATACATTGCCCTGTCAGTGATCAGTTCCTGGTGTATATACATTGCCCTGTCAGTGATCAGTTCCTGGCGTATATACATTGCCCTGTCAGTGATCAGTTCCTGGTGTATATACATTGCCCTGTCAGTGATCAGTTCCTGGTGTATATACATTGCACTGTCAGTAATCAGTTCCTGGTGTATATACATTGATCTGTCAGTGATCAGTTCCTGGTGTATATACATTGCCCTCTCAGTGATCAGTTCCTGGTGTATATACATTGCCCTGTCAGTGATCAGTTCCTGGCGTATATACATTAGGGTGACCAGACATCCCCAGTTTCAGGGGACAGTCCCCTGATTGAGGACACTGTCCCCGGATCAAGTCTGTCCCTGGTTTTGTCCCCAGATTGAATTTAATGGGGGCAGGGGCAATTTCAAAGACAATCAGTGCAGAATTAAAATAAAAAAAATTGAATTACACCCCCCTGCTCTGCCGTGCCTACTAGCATAGGGGGTTGTATTTTTCCCATTATCTGTGCCCCCTTCTGATGATCATGTGCTGGTCGGAGTGGAGGGAATATTTCTTCAGTTTCGGGTGCATGTCCATTCAGCTCTGCTCGCATGTTCTTCTGCCTTGGCTCAAATCCTGGCCAGCCACCTGCCTATCTCCTTGCCTTCCCTGGCGGAGTGATCTTCCTCCGCTCCCCACCCAGTAGTAGCCGGGGCCCGAAAAGTAAGACTTGAGAGGCTGTGAGGAGGGCGGCGAGGGGCAGAGAGTCGCTGATTGTTGCCATTACTAGTAAAGAAAAAATATGTCCCTGGATTTCATTAAAAAAATCTGGTCACCTTAATATACATTGCCCTGTCAGTGATCAGTTCCTGGCGTATATACATTGCCCTGTCAGTGATCAGTTCCTGGCGTATATACATTGGCCTGTCAGTGATCAGTCCCTGGCGTATATACATTGCCCTGTCAGTAATCAGTCCCTGGCGTATATACATTGGCCTGTCAGTGATCAGTCCCTGGCGTATATACATTGCCCTGTCAGTGATCAGTTCCTGGTGTATATACATTGCCCTCTCAGTGATCAGTTCCTGGTGTATATACATTGCCCTGTCAGTAATCAGTCCCTGGTGTATATACATTGCCCTCTCAGTGATCAGTTCCTGGCGTATATACATTGCCCTGTCAGTGATCAGTTCCTGGTGTATATACATTGCCCTGTCAGTGATCAGTTCCTGGCGTATGTTCATACACTGGAGCTCTGTCAGAGTGACCATCGGGTTCCTGGTCACCTCCCTGACTAAGGCCCTTCTCCCCGATCGCTCAGTTTGTCCGGGCGGCGCGCTCTAGGTCTAGGAAGAGTCCTGGTGGTTCCAAGCCTCTTCTATTTACAGATAATGGAGGTCACTGGGCTCATTGGGACCTTCAATGCTTCGGAAATGTTTCTGTCCCTCCGTAAAATCCTGTCTCAGAGGTCTACAGACAATTCATGGCTTGGTTTGTGCTCTGACATGCACTGATAACTGTGGGATAGGGTTGCCACCTGTCCGGTTTTGACCCAGACAGTCCGGGTTTGGACACATGTGCCCGGTTTTGAAGCCTCCTGAAACCCGGGCACATTTAAAAAAAAAAAAAAAAAAATTTTTTTTTTTTTTTTTTTTTTTAGCTGTCCATCCTGGCCCGGCCGCAACAGAGCTGCACATCCCCCGCTCCACCAGCTTGCCTGAGTGTTAGTAGAAGGTGTGCCGCCCGCAGCAGTGCTCTCTGTTAGCCCCCCGACCAGGCTGTAAACATGTGTGCAACTTCTCACTGTGCTAGCCCCTCCCCCTCCCTCCCTCCGGCGCGCCTCCGTCTGCATTGTGTGCTGCAGAGTGGAAGAGGACACATGGGACACAGAGTGCTCAGCTCTTCTCTGACTGGCTACAGAATACACATGGAGGTGGGTGGATGGGCGGACCATACACTACCCCCACCATACACTAAACATACAGTTCTGCCCCCCCCTGCATATACCATTACCATCCACAGCCGTATATACAGTTCTGCCCCCCCTCCATACCATCCACAGCCATACATACAGTCCTGCCCCCCCTCCATACAGGGCCAGATTAACAGAGGGGCTGATGGAGCGGGGGTTGTAGCTCGATGACCAGAGGTCACAGAAACCCCACATTTGGGGGGTAGTCAGTTGAAGACCTACCCCACAACTGGTCAAAATATGGGATGGCTATCATTTATGGTTCTGGAGATATGGGCCTGCTTGCACAGCCTGTCAGAAGCTACATACAGAGCGGCCATTATAAATACAAGCTGACACACTGCAGCAGACTGAGAAAAAAAAATCATCATTAATTTTTTGCTAGAAAATGACTCTATGGTGGTCTTTGCAACTTTTTATGTTGCACGGCATAGAGCTGCACGATTCTGGCTAAAACGACAACTGCAATTTTTTTGCTTAGAAGATAGATGACGATTCTCTCACGATTCGTGCGGCATAACATCATCTTTCACATTAAAATGAAAAAAATAAAAATGGACTAACTTTACTGTTTTGTTTTTATGGTTTTTATTATTCAATGAAGTGGGCAAATGCAGTGTGACATAAAATATTGCAGCAATTGCCATTTTTGTCTCTGCTAATATATATATAATGTTTGGCGGTTCCAAGTAATTTTCTAGCAAAAAATATTGCTTTTTAACAAGTGTTGGACTTTAAGTGGTTACATTTCCTGCATTTACACACAGAAGTTTAATCTAAAAAGGAAGTTGGTTACAGTGTTTCATGTTGTTTACAAACTTGGCAGACTGCCCGGATATTTTCTTTACACACAGAAGTTTATCCCTTTGATCTATGAAGAAAGTGTTAGTTACAATGTTTCCTGCTAACTTGGCAGACTGTCCAGATATTTTCTTTTGACAGCTGAAAGTCTCTCCACTTGTTATATGAAAGAATCAGCAAACTCTGCATTGGAGATGTCAGGGGGGGAGGGGAATCGACATCACAATTTTTTAACGATTAATTGTGCAGCTCTAGCACGGTACTGTATTTGCGCAGCAATTTTTCAAACGTGTTTTTTTTTTTGTGGAAATAAACTGTTTCATTCATTAAAAAAAAACACTAAAGTTAGCATGATTTTTTTTTGGTATCCTAAGCGATGCTTTAAATTTTTTTAGGTTACATGTTTAGAGCTACAGAGGAGATCTAGTGCTAGAATTATTGCTCTAATGATCGCGACGTATGTAACCTGTGTGTATCTGGCTCTGATACTAGCCAGTGCCTACCCAGCCACTGACTGGTATCTCTCCCTAGCCTGTCCCCACACACCCTCTCACCTGCTGACCTGTGGATGGGGGAATCACTCCTGTAGTGTTATGCCGCGTACACACGGTCGTTTTTTGTGATGAAATAAAACGACATTTAAAAAAACGTCATTTAAATTGATCGTGTGTGGGCAAAACGTCGTTTTATGTCTTCAAAAAAACGACCAAAAAAAATTCCAACATGCTTGAATTTTTTGTGTCGTTTTTCAAAAGGTCGTTTTTTGTTTCACAAAAAGTCACCGTGTGTAGCAAAAACGTCGTTTAAAACGACGTTTTTCAACCTGCGCATGCCCAGAAGCTAGTTATGAAGCGAGCTTCAATGGAAAAGAGTGGTGAACGTAACCTCGCTTTTTGTGAAAAAAACGATGGTGTGTATGCAACATTGTCTTTGAAAGTGACGTTTCAAAAACGTCGTTTTTTACTTCACAGAAAACGTCGTTTTTTTTTCATCACAAAAAATGATCGTGTGTACGCGGCATCATTGTGTCCTGCCAGTGAGTACAATGATCAGTGTTGCTATCTATAGCTGGCAGCACTGATTGTTTTTGGAAAAACAGGCTGGTTGTACTCAAGTCAATTAATAGATTGACTCGTGTAAAACCAGCTAGCCCATACATAGATCGACTATGGCTGGTCTCTGCATAATTGGTGTAATTTCAATTCATGTATGACCCACTTAACCACTACGCAGTCCCTAAACATCCTTCCACTCCTATACATTGTGCCCACTGTCATACCCTCCACACTCCACTCCTGTACATAGTGCCCACTGTCATACCCTCCACACTCCTCTCCTGTACATAGTGCCCACTGTCATACCCTCCACACTCCTCTCCTGTTCATACTGCCCCCATCATACCCTCCACACTCCTCTCCTGTACATACTGCCCACTGTCATACCCTCCACACTCCTCTCCTGTACATACTGCCCACTATCATACCCTCCACACTCCTCTCCTGTACATAGTGCCCACTATCATACCCTCCACACTCCTCTCCTGTACATAGTGCCCACTATCATACCCTCCACACTCCTCTCCTGTACATAGTGCCCACTATCATACCCTCCACACTCCTCTCCTGTACATAGTGCCCACTGTCATACCCTCCACACTCCTCTCCTGTTCATACTGCCCCCATCATACCCTCCACACTCCTCTCCTGTACATACTGCCCACTGTCATACCCTCCACACTCCTCTCCTGTACATACTGCCCACTGTCATACCCTCCACACTCCTCTCCTGTACATACTGCCCACTGTCATACCCTCCACACTCCTCTCCTGTACATACTGCCCACTGTCATACCCTCCACACTCCTCTCCTGTACATACTGCCCACTGTCATACCCTCCACACTCCTCTCCTGTACATACTGCCCACTGTCATACCCTCCACACTCCTCTCCTGTACATACTGCCCACTGTCATACCCTCCACACTCCTCTCCTGTACATACTGCCCACTGTCATACCCTCCACACTCCTCTCCTGTACATAGTGCCCACTGTCATACCCTCCACACTCCTCTCCTGTACATACTGCCCACTGTCATACCCTCCACACTCCTCTCCTGTACATAGTGCCCACTATCATACCCTCCACACTCCTCTCCTGTACATAGTGCCCACTGTCATACCCTCCACACTCCTCTCCTGTTCATACTGCCCCCATCATACCCTCCACACTTCTCTCCTGTACATACTGCCCACTGTCATACCCTCCACACTCCTCTCCTGTACATACTGCCCACTGTCATACCCTCCACACTCCTCTCCTGTACATACTGCCCACTGTCATACCCTCCACACTCCTCTCCTGTACATACTGCCCACTGTCATACCCTCCACACTCCTCTCCTGTTCATACTGCCCCCATCATACCCTCGCACTCCTCTCCTGTACATAGTGCTCCCATCATACCCTCCACACTCCTCTACTGCATATACTGGTCACTGTTACACCCTCTTCACTCCTTTCCTGCAAGTAATACCTACCCTCTGCACTCATTTCCTGTACATAATGTCCTACACTTTGCACTCCTTTCCTACACATACCAACATACGCGCCACACTCTTGTATATACTGTTGTAAATTCTGCACTCCCTCCCTGCACATACTGTAATACCCTCTGTACTTAATGAAAATTAAAAGGTGAACTAATGCCCCTGATCTCCACTGCACTTACCTCTGTAGTAATGGAAGAGTTTTATTTTTTTTAAATGATTGTGCTGAGGTTTATTCATGTCAGTGAGACTCTTACTTGTGGCACAGCAAAGTAAGCATATTTTATAGGTAAAATAATTATTTTGTTTAATTTAATCATGCCTCGTGAGGCCCCTCCCTCAATATGGCCACACCCACCATATGTAGTGGCGTGTTCGGGTTTGGCTTGAGGAAAAGGTGGCAACCCTACTGTGGGACCTTCTATAGACGGGTGTGTGTCTTTCCAAATCATGTCCAATCAACTGACTTAACCACAGGTGAACTCCAATAAAGTTGTAGAAATATCTCAAGGATGATCAGGAGGCACCCGAGCCCCATTCTGAGTGTCACAGCAAAGGCTGTGATATTTATGTACATAGGAGGAGTCTGTGATACTTATGTACTTGGGAGGAGCCTGTGATACTTATGTACATGGGAGGAGCCTGTGATACTTATGTACATGGGTGGAGCCTGTGATACTTCTGTACATGGGAGGAGCCTCTGATACTTATGTACATGGGAGGAGCCTGTGATACTTATGTACATGGGAGGAGTCATTCACACAGCGTCCCCGCGTGCCTTCGATCTCCGTTCCCTGCGACGTTACGTCGCACGGGGGTGGAGAAACGGCGCCATATTTAAAAATATGAACAAACACATTACATACAGTACAATGTAATCTTATAGATTACAGTACTGTATGTAAAAAATACACACCCCCCTTGTCCCTAGTGGTCTGTGTGCCCTACATGTCCTTTTATATAATAAAAAGTGTTCTTTCTCCCTGCAAACTGTAGATTATCCATAGCAACCAAAAGTGTCCCTTTATGTCAAAAATGGTTTTAGATCAGCTAAAAAACAGCGATAATAAACTATAATCACTTGCAGAATTTAGCGATAGCGATTTGTGGGGAAATTCGTCATAAAAAAAAAAAAATTACATCGACACTTCTGCAACTGAGCAAATTTCAGTGTTTTTGATTTCATTACATTATTGAATAATTTTTACTATAATTATATTATTATTTGTTATAATTATTTATTATATTATAATTTTTTTTTTTTTTTTTTTTTTAATGTCATGCCTATTAGGCCTCGTACACACGAGTAAATAGATTTGTTCAAAACGGTCTGTCCGACCGATTTGAACAGATCTGTCTGCTGGGATTTTGGTTTGCTCGCGTGTACACACGAGCAAACCAAAATCCCCGCCAGCAGAGAGCGCGCTGACGTGTCGGTGACGTTGACGCCGCCACGTCACCGCACCAGGAAGTAAAACACTTCCGCGCATGCGTCGAAACCATTCGGCGCGTGTGCGAGAAGACATGTCTGCTGGTTAGCGTACTAACCAGCAGACATGTCGGGCGGACGGGTTCCCAGCCGACAGATTTCAAAGCATGCTTCGAAATCTGTCGGGTGGCCAAATCCGTCTGCTCGCCCGTACACACGATCGAATCTGTCTGCTGGGACGGTCTAGCAGACCGTTTCCAGCAGACAGATTTGATTGTGTGTACGAGGCCTTAGACTTTTGTTTGGTCAGATTTAAGTAAGTTATTCCTAAGAATTACAGGCCTACAGTATAAAACGCCAAATTTCCTTGCAAATAATGGTACCGCTTTCAGCACCTAAAATCTGAAAGAATCATACCGCCAGGGAGGTTAAAGATCTCCATAGGCAACACTTTATTTTATTTTTTACAGGTTACCAGTTTAGATTTACAGAGATCTAGTGCTAGATTCGTTGCTGGCACTCTAACGCACGCTGCAATACCTCACTTATGTGGTTTAAACAGCGTTTACATATGTCGGCGGGACTTGTGTGTGCGTTCGCTTCTGCACGCGAGCTATCGGGCACAGGGGCGTTTTCATTTTTTTTTTTTTATCTTTTTTTGACTTATTTTTTATTTATTTTTACACTTTTTTTCAAAAAAAAAATTCCCACTTTTATTCCTATTACAAGGAATGTAAACATCCCTTGTAATAGGAAATGTGTGTGACAGGTCCTCTTTATGGAGAGAGGCGGGGTCAATAAGACCTCACATCCCTCCTCATCCCTCCTCCAGGCTGATCTCATGAATGGTGGCTTATAGCCGCAATCGCGGCTTTGTTTACTTACGGGGACCCGGGCGTGACGTCATCACATCGCGCCCGGGTCCTCCGACGGTCATAGAGATGACTGGTGACCATCTGGTCACCAGTCATCTCTATGCTTCCTGCCGACGATTCGTTCTCCGGGCCCCCGAAGGCACGGGAGAGCCCGGAGAAGCACCGGATGGCGGCGGGAGGGGGGGGGGGGTGTCCCCTCCCGCGGCCTGTAAGAACGATCAAGTGGCGGAATCGCCGCTATGATCGTTCTTACGTCGTGCAGAATCGCCGACTGAAGAAGAGGATATCTGGATGATGCCTCTGGCTGCAGGCATCATTCAGATATCCACCCGCAAAGCCCAGGCCGTCAATTGACGGCCACTTAGGATGGTAGATTCCATCTCAGGCCGTCAATTGTCTATGGCTGGGTATTGAAGTGGTTAAGGCTGCTCCTCCAGCACATCCTGATTCTGGTCCCTTCCTGTCTGACTGCCAACCTGCCCTGATCTGATCCATCCTGCATCCTTCTTGTCTTGTTCTATGCCCTTGTTACCAGCTGTGTCCTTTTCCTTGTGTCCCTGTTGCCTTTTCCCTTGTTGTAGATATTGTATATAGATAGCCGTTAGGTTTATTAGTTATTCTTGTTTGCTGGAGTGGTTTATGTTTTCATGGGTTTCTGTGTGTGTTTATTGGTGTATGTTCACTGTAAATAAATATCACTTAATTATATATGTATCCTTTGTTTGGTCTCAGTTCCATTGTGTAGCATACGTGTCTGGTCACCTTTTAGATGCTGAACCTGACACTGTGATACTTCTGTACATGGGAGGAGCCTGTGATACTTCTGTACATGGGAGGAGCCTGTGATACTTCTGTACATGGGAGGAGCCTGTGATACTTCTGTACATGGGAGGAGCCTGTGATACTTCTGTACATGGGAGGAGCCTGTGATACTTCTGTACATGGGAGGAGCCTGTGATATTTGTGTACATGGGAGGAGCCTGTGATATTTGTGTACATGGGAGGAGCCTGTGATTCCTTTGTACATGGGAGGAGCCTGTGATTCCTTTGTACATGGGAGGAGCCTGTCATACTTATGTACATGGGAGGAGGCTGTGATTCCTTTGTACATGGGAGGAGTCTGTGATATTTCTGTACATGGGAGGGGCCTGTGATACTTCTGTACATGGGAGGAGCCTGTGATATTTGTGTACATGGGAGGAGCATGCGATTCCTTTGTACATGGGAGGAGGCTGTGATTCCTTTGTACATGGGAGGCTGTGATTCCTTTGTACATGGGAGGAGCCTGTGATATGTGTGTACATGGGAGGAGCCTGTGATATGTGTGTACATGGGAGGAGCCTGTGATATGTGTGTACATGGGAGGAGCCTGTGATATGTGTGTACATGGGAGGAGCCTGTGATACTTCTGTAAATGGGAATTTTTCGTTTTTTATTTTAAATAAATTTGCAAAGATTTCAAACAAACTTCTCTCACATTGTGGGATATTGTTTGTAGAATTTGGAGGAAAATAATAAATTGAATCCATTTTGGAATAAGGCTGTAAACATAAAATGTGGAAAAAGTGAAGCGCTGTGAATACTTTCCGGATGAACTGTATTGAGGTGGACAGGAGACAAGAGCCCCATATATACCATTGGCTGCCCAGTCTGAAATAATCACCAGCGATCCTGCCATGAAGGTCTGTGTTCTGGCATTTCCTGTTACAGGGCGGCAGCAGGGTGGTGTCCCCATGAAGGCTACAAGTGGCCATTTCAGCACAAGTTACACAGGCATGTCACCATCAGTTACCCCATCCCCTGGGAAATGCCAACTGACACCGGAGAGCATGTAGACAGGAAATGGCTGCAAAGAGGATGTATTTGATCAGCAGGACCACGAGACACCATCTATATTAGGACAGGTCTGGATTTTTTTTTTCATGCAGACTTGTAATGTTACCAAGAGGCTCAATTCAATTAGTTTGGCTTTTTTTTTTAAGTTGAAAATTGTGGACTCCAGGTCATTCAGGACGAAGTGCCAATGTCATTGTAAAGCTGATACCTCAACACAAAATACCTCCAGGTGTTCGGGGAGGATGTGTCCACCTTCCATGGTAAAGGATGAGAGATGGACAACTTTGCTTACTCCCGGGGCTCAGTCTGACTAAAGGTCTAGCTGGGATGGTGGGAACCCCCTCATAATAAACACAGCAGGTGTACAGACCCGGGAAATCGGCACAGGGATGGTGGGAACCCCTCATAATGGGCACAGCAGGTGTACTGACCTGGGAACTCAGCACAGGGACGGTGGGAACCCCTCATAATGGGCACAGCAGGTGTACAGACCCAGGACAGGAAGGGTGGGAACCGCTCATACTGTGCACAGACCCGGGAACTCAGCACAGGGATGGTGGGAACCCCTCATAATGAACACAGCAGGTGTACTGACCTGGGAACTCAGCACAGGGACAGTGGGAACCCCTCATAATGGGCACAGCAGGGGTACAGACCCAGGAACTCAGCACAGGGATGGAGGGAACCCCTCATAATGGGCACAGCAGGTGTATAGACCCAGGAACTCAGCACAGGGATGGTGGGATCTCTTCATAATGGGCACAGCAGGTGTACTGACCCAGGACAGGAATGGTGGGAACCGCTCATACTGTGCACAGACCCAGGAATTTAGGACAGGGATGGTGGGAACCCCTCATAATGGGCACAGCAGGGTACAGACACAGGAACTCAGCACAAGGATGGTGGGAACCTCTCATAATGGGCACATCAGGTGTACAGACCCGGGAACTCAGGACAAGGGCGGTGGAAACCTCTCATAATGGGCACAGCGGGTGTACAGACCCGGGAACTCAGGACAAGGGCGGTGGAAACCTCTCATAATGGGCACAGCGGGTGTACAGACCTGGGAACTCAGCACAGGGATGGTGAGAACCCCCTGCTAGGGACCTCCTCGTAATGGGCACACCAGGTCACTAATAGGGTTTCTATGGGTGGGTAGCAGGCCTTTTCCCCAACATGGTAAGCAGTGATGATCACCCATTTGTACTGTTTAAAAAAAATAAAATAACTGGCTACAAGAACGACACACCGGAACACATCAGACGTGAATTGCAACAGAATGAGAAGAGGGACACCTCTAAAAATGCTCTTTTCTTTTATTATCAATAATAATAATAACAAGAGGATTCGGCCTTAAGACAAAGCTAAGCTTTACAGATACAGCAGACGGACTGTCCTCCCTGTTTTCTATTGTCCCCACTGACGGTGTACAAAAAAAAAAGAACAAGTAAATTCCCGTTGAATAAATAAAAAGAAAATGGACAGAATCCTGTGCGACAAAGTTTTGTCCTGAAACTCACAAGAAGAATGAATGAGGAGCCGGTCAGTGATGATGCAGCCCTATGGATGTGATTGGTCAGGAAACATGCGTACATACAGGGCGCTCTTATTAAAGGGCACCTTCCATGGCAGGAATGCTGTGCGTTTTTGTATCTGGCCGCTGGGGTCACCCCAAAGTGTTGGAGCATGGGGGGGGGGGGGGGGGGTGGGGCGGGCAGCAATCAGGCTGTTGTGTTGGATGGGCAGAGGGCTAGCCAAAAAAAAACACTGTCATACAGCCCCCCCCCAAAAAAAAATAAGAAAACCATTCCATTTGCCATGGAAGTTCCACCCTAAATTAGAACTCCTGCACAACAAAATAGTCTTAAAAAGTCCCCCCACCTGCTACCTAACCTGTGTGGGGGAGAAAAAACCCAGAATACAGTGGAACCTCTGATTACGAGCATAACCTGTTCCAGGAGAATGCTTGTCATCCAAAGCACTTGCATATCAAAGCGAATTTCTCCATAGAAGTCAATGGAGACAAAGATAATTCGTTCTGCATTGACTTCTATTGCATGCAATACCGCTTGTGGCCACAGGTGGGGGGGGCACCGGAGACCCTCGGGGACAGCTCGGCTGAACTAAGAAACCCTCGAGAACGAAGTATTTCCGTATGGCTCCGAGTGTCATCGGCGCCCCCGCACCTCTGGCCAAATCCGCAAGACAACACTCCAGGATTTTTTTTTTTTAATAAGTTGCTTGTCTTTCTAAACTCTTGTTAACCACGTTACTCGTAAACCAAGGTTCCACTGCACATGCTTAACCCATTTCAGCCCACCCTGCTCCAGTCAAGTGATCCAGCTCCTCTGTGGCAGCTGCAGGGAAGAGGGCGAGCTTCCAGATTTCCCAGCTGATGTTGAGTGTTCTCTCCTTTCCCCTACAGCAGCCGCTCAGCGACATGGGAATCACACGACCAGGCTGAAAATGGACAAGTATACCCTTTATTTTGGTGCATAAGTAGCATGGAGGGGACAGTTTTAGGCACAGTTAGGGTTAGGTGGGAACTCCACTTCAAAGTGTTGGGATTCCCAGTAATGAGGCTGTCCCAGTTGATGAGCCAAGGATTCTAAATCACCCCACTTTGCCCCTTCTCAGAGTATCCTTCCTATGGAGGAGTGCGGGGTGTAGCAAGATGGCGGCGACGGAACCTCATTTCCGTTACAAACTCTGACAGGTCACCAAATCTGACGAAACATCGGTCCAGAATCTGGAGGGATTTCCCCTTACTTCCTGTCTTGCGAAAAAAACCATTTAACCAAACAGGAAGTGAAAAGGTGGAGGGGGAGGGATCTGCAACAAACAGAAGCGGCATGCAAAAACTAAGACCCCTTTCACACTGCAGCGCCAGTCGTTTTTGCTCTGCTTTTCGGGCAGGATATTTTAACAAAAAAGTCCCATTTTGCAGCACTTTCAAAATGCTTTTAAGGCGCTGCCCATTGATTTGAATGGGCAGGAGCATTTTGGGAGCACTACAGCTCCCAAGCTGCCCAAAAATGGTGCTTGCAGGTCTTTTTCGAACGTCCCGCAAGCTTGAAAAAGCGGCTAAAAACCGCCACCCATTCATTGCAATGAGTGCGCTTACACTGGGGCGGTGTGCCCTAGAGCAGTGGTTCCCAACCTGGGGGTCGGGACCCCCCTCAGGGGTCAAATGATGATTTGCCAGGGGTCACCAAATCCTGGGCTGTTCCTGAAGCCCGCACCACTCTCCCAGCCTTCTTGCGGCTGCTCAGCAGGGCTGTCTCTGGAAGCCGGTGGCACCTAGCTAGGCTGTTCCTGGAGCACACGGCCGCCCACTCAGCCTCTTCGCAGCCGCCTATTCAGTTCACGGCATGGCTGGGGGGCAGAGACTAGAGGTCCGCTGACCGGTGAGGATTGTGAAGTGGAAGGGGCTGGAGGGAACCCTATCTCCTGATTTCTCTGCTACGAGACACCACAAAGTCAAAGACACACTGGGTAACACTACCTGTGATTATAGTAGTATTAAAAGTCCCCACTACAGTTCTTAGATCAGCAGATGACCTTGATCAAGAGCATCTAAGTTGGCCGATCAGAATTCCCCCCAGCATTGATACTCATCCCATTCCCCCTCCACCAAGGAGTAAGAGAAGTAAATAAAATAGAGAATACATGGAAGGCAGAGGAAAAGAGGGCGAGGAAGAAAGAAAAGGGGAGAGAAAGAATAAGAGAAAAAACAAGAAAGACGGCTAGAGAGAAGGATGGGGGGGGGGGGGGGGGGGACACACGAAATTAGGATAGCGAGAGATAAAAGGGAAAAAGAGGAGAACAAAGAGAGTGGCACATCCTAAAATGTACCATAAGGGGTTTTAATACTGTAGGAGGACTCGGGGAATGCAACATTTCCATGGGTTAGGGGTGCAAATTAATTATTTTGCCTTGGGTGCTGACAACAACCCACGCTACAATTTTTTTTTTTACTGTTAGGGGTCCCCACAACTTGGGAAATTTAATCAAGGGGTCACGGCACTAAAAGATTGAGAATTATTGCCCTAGAGTATGAGCACTCATTGCAATGAATAGGTGGCACTTTTTTGGTGCGTTTTCGAGCGCTAAAACGCCTGAAAACTGCCTCAGTGTGAAAGGGGCGTCTTACAAGAGGTCTATCCTTCCCTTACTACTGAAAAGATCACATCTTATTGCCCCTCTCACAGGTTTTTCCCTTAATTCCAGCGTGGCAAAGTTATAGGAAGTGGGGACGAGTCTCTCCATCTGTGCCCTGGTTAGCAGCAAACCAGATACGGGTTTCAGTTATTGCCACTCCTCCCAAAACTATAAAATAAGGAAGGCTTGCCTGGACATACAATAAGTGTATGGTTATAGAAGACCAGACTCATACAAGAAGCTACATATCTGCCCTTCAATTATAACCATGCAGGATTATTTATGAAAGATTCATATTATACAAGATTGGGTGTCGAGGGTCACCTACAGTCTGGCACATGTGCGTCTCTCTCCCAGCTTCATAGAACGAGGCCTTTCCACATTCCTTTGTTGCTCGATCCAGATATGCACACTCAGCAGCTGAGAGAAGGGGGGCATCCGCAGTTAAAAGGATGGCACCTCTTGGCTGCAAAGACATTAAGGCCGAGTTCACACCTATACGAATTGAATATATGTGTTCAATGCGCATAGCAGGAGAATGTTACTGGCTCTCTATGGAGCCGGTTCCCATATCTCCGGTGTGCCAGAAAAGCGTGTGCCTTTTTTGGCGAGTTTCAGCCCAAAATTTGAACCGGTGAATCAGCACGCACCGGACCCTTTCTGTGAGCTGCATGCGAGGACGGTGTGAACACGGCCTCAAAGTAAGGCCCCTTTCACACTGGTGCGGGAGCAGCGGTGGCGGTACCACCAAAATTGCCCGCTGGAGGTGCGGTATTAACCCCCGCTAGCGGCCGATAAAGGGTTAATACCGCCCGCAATGCGCCTCTCCATTGTTTTAAATGGGAAGGAGCGGTATACACGCCACTCCTCCACCGCTGTGAACATAGCAGCACTAGGCAGGCGAGCTGGCAGCAGGGAGAGAACACACAGGCAACTATTTGGCGAGGCTGCGGTCTGAGTAGTATGATTACTGGGGCCGGAACTGGACCGCGGTCTGCCATTTAGTGATTCCCGATTTACAGTAACAGGAAGTTACGTGATTGGAGATCTCAATGAATTGGCTATTTTTGACAAAACACCAGGAATGCCACTGTTTTTTGAAACCAATAAGGGGGAACTAAACTCTTCTATAATTTTTTCCACCAAGGAAGCTGCCATCTTGGCCTACACTTGATCCTCAACCACCATGATGCTGCACGTGAACAGTTTTGACACCAGCCGTATGACAGTTTGGTCGATGGTACAAGCAAATGTGGCACGTGCCGGGAATGTAACTTTTTTTTTAAACTGGTAATTTGATGGGTTTAGATCCGCTTGAAGGATTTCAACACGAAAGAGATTAATCCATCTCCAAGAATAAACTATTTTCCAGGTGGGCCATATCTGAGTGAGAAGAGTTCGGAAAGGGGGATGAGGGTGAACCTTCTGCGTTATCGTCCAGAACAATAAAGTTTACCCATGCTGATGTCATCAGAGTGAGAAGGGTCAGGGTGGACCTTCTGTGTTATTGTCCAGAACAATAAAGTTTACCCATGCTGATGTCATCAGAGTGAGAAGGGTCAGGGTGGACCTTCTGTGTTATTGTCCAGAACAATAAAGTTTACCCACACTGATGTCATAGTAAGAAGGGTCAGGGTGGACCTTCTGTGTTATTGTACAGAACAATAAAATTTACCCATGCTGATGTCATCAGAGTGAGAAGGGTCAGGGTGGACCTTCTGCGTTTATTGTACAAAACAATAAAGTTCACCCATGCTGATGTCATCAGAATGTGGTCAGTATTGATGCCTGTGAGGCATGCAGGAGGATGGGGGGGGGGGGGGGGGGTTAATTAAATCTTCCATAAGTAAACATGTATTATAACTAAAGACAAAATAGTCACACAGTCTGTAACAGGCAAGAACTGACTTTGTAACATGGCTAAAATAAAAACGACAGCTTCTCTTATCCTACAATGAAGAAGAGACTATACATGGACTCACGTTGACATATATGTCCCTATAGAATCCATTCTGAAACCAGCAGCAGTTCTTGTGAATGTGGATGGAAACGCCCCAAAAAAAAAAAAATCTCCCCCGTTCCCCGAGCAGAGGATTGTGGGAGTGGCGGTATTAGCAGAGTAAGGTGGGCTCAGGTATGCAGCGCCTGGGGCAGCGCTTGGCTATTCTGACAGCGGTGTGTGTTTGAGTCAGTGGCCGTTCTTTATCCATGTGGCAAAAGCCGTCTGTGTAACCCCCCCCCCACAGTAACCAATCGCATTTAAATGTCATCTAGAAAAAGGGGCAGTTGAAGCTTTTTAAATTCATTTGGTAGGTTTGGGGGTGTTACAGACTGATGAGACACGTGGATAAACGTGGCTTATTTACTAAAGAATTCTTCTAGTCTGGTCTACAAAAGGGGAGAGACTGAAGGAATGTTGAGACCCCCAGAATCCTCTGGAGATCCGGTGTGATGAATGTATTTTATTTAGAACAGAACCTTGTCATTGGCCCTCGGGCCTATCAGAAAGGGCCTACGCCACGGTCTATGGCAGCTTTGCTAGCGAAATGTGTGGCTTTACAAAACCCCAAGCCGAGGGGGGAGGGTAAACATAATTCTTTGTTTTTCAAATACCGCTTCTGCATTATCCCTCATAAGCATAACTCGACAGACAGGCCCCCCCCCACTGTTCTCTCTTTACTTCATTTTCTTCTCCGCAGCCAAACTGTCATGGAGTTTGGAGACATCGGGTTCAAACAAGTCCATGACTAACGTGCCGTTGTCATCAAAGAACTTGGCTATCGACTTGGTGAACTCGGCGTCCCGCTGCTGCTTGCTCTTGCTACTGATGAAGGTGACTTTCAGGGTGTACTTGTCATCAAACCTAAAGAAGGGAGGAAAACACAGGGATTAATGGAGGAATGTACCAGGAAATCCTCATGGCTCATTTACACTTGTTTCAAAAATGTTTCATTGGACACTTGGCTTTTTTTTTTTAAAAGCATTCTGAATGCCAATCAAAGCCCCTGTTACTAAATAAAACGGTTACCTTACAGTCCTGTCTACACGTTGTGTTTGCTTTGTTTAAAAAAAAAAAAAATGACACCCCACTTTGCTTTCTTGGTAGTTCAAAGCATCTCCATAGAAGTCTATGGCAATGTCTGCTAACAGTAACAGCTTTGCTTTTGGAGGTATTGCAGGTACAAGAAATCCCAGGATGCACTGGAATACCAACAAGTGTACAAGATCAGCAGTCATTCCCAGTTCAAGTATATATTCTGGGAGTGTCTGGTGCAAATGTCACATTTGGCATGGAGCAGGCCGGCGAGCAGGGTCCAGGCTGGAGTGAAGGAGAATAGCAGATGGCACATGTGGCGTGCAACATGGGAACACTATAGCAGAGGGCGATTGGAGAGAGAGAGCGAGAGAGAGGACTGAGCAGCAATGGGGTAGCAGAGTTGGGGAACAGGAGAAACTAGCAATGTCACATGTGGCGAGCAGCGTGGGAACAATATAGTGGGAGGTTAGCGGGGACTGGAAAAAGCGGAGGACCTGCCCAACTGGCGCTACCACCGAGCTGGGGACCCGGCGAACGAGGGGGTCCACCAAGCTGGGCCTCTTTAAAACAAATCTAAAATTAAAAACACACACAGTATTTGCCAAGCTTTAAAGAAACATGTTGAAGTAGTAGGGGGCTTTAATGGGTTTAAAGTTGAAGAGTAAATGAGCTCTTAAAACTTTTTTGGGGGGGGGGGGCATATACATTATATTTGCAGGGGGGGAAAAAAAAGGGATTTTTAAATACAGCTTACCTGTAAAATCCTTTTCTTGGAGTACATCACGGGACACAGAGCGGCATATTCATTACTATATGGGTTATATGGAGTACCTTCAGGTGTGGACACTGGCAATCTCAAACAGGAAGTCCCCTCCCTATATAACCCCCTCCCCTAGAGGGAGTCCCTCAGTTTTGTAGCAAGCAGTATGCCTCCCAAAAATGTTCCCCAAAAGAGGGGTGGGAGCTCTGTGTCCCGTGATGTACTCCAAGAAAAGGATTTTACAGGTAAGCTGTATTTAAAAATCCCTTTTTCTTTCTCGTACATCACGGGACACAGAGCGGCATATTCATTACTATATGGGATGTCCAAAAGCAATGCTTTAATGAGGGGAGGGAGACATCTTCTCAAACGAGATTTAATTTAGAGGTATACTCAAATAATAATAATAATTCCAACTTAGTCAAGAAAAAACTTTTTTTTTTTTTTTTACAACCAAGGGTGCCCCTGATCCCGAGGATCTTAAACTGCAGCCTGTAGTACTGCCTGTCCAAAGGCAGAATCCGCATTCCTTCTCACGTCTAGTTGATAAAACTTTGTAAACGTGTGGACTGATGACCACGTCGCCGCCTTGCATATCTGAGCCATAGAGATCTGATGGTGTGCTGCCCAAGAGGCGCCCATGGCCCTGGTAGAATGGGCCTTTACCGACAACGGAGGAGGCAACCTCTTCAACCCGTAGGCCTGAATGATTAATTGTCTAATCCATCTCGAGATGGTGGATTTTGCAGCTGCCTGCCCCTTCTTGGGGCCATCTGGTAGAACGAACAACACATCTGTTTTCCGGATCTTTTCTGTAGCTTTAAGATAGGCCTTCATGGCCCGGACAATATCCAAGGTATGCAGCAACCCCTCCTTTCTAGACGTGGGTTTCGGAAAGAAGGATGGAAGTACCAAATCCTGGTTCAAGTGAAAATTGGATATAACCTTTGGTAGAAAGGAAGGATGGGGCCGGAGAACTGCCCTGTCCTTATGTAGAACGAGATATGGTTCCTTACACGATAAGGCTGCTAACTCTGACACTCTCCTGGCCGAAACTATGGCGACCAAGAAAACCAACTTTCTAAAGGAATCTCAGCCAACGGCTCAAAGGGTTGTTTCTGTAGAGTGGACAGGACAAGATTTAAGTCCCATGGACAAATTGGTGACTTGACAGGAGGATTAATACGCAAGACCCCCTGTATGAAGGTCTTTACCAGCGAGTGGGTGGCCAGCGGCCTCTGAAACCACACTGACAGAGCTGAAATCTGTCCCTTGATTGTGCTTACTGCCAGGCCTTTATCCACTCCTAGCTGGAGAAAAAACTTAACACCCTATCAATGGTATATTTGCGGGAATTCCATCTTTTGGATTCACACCAGCCTACGTAGTTCCTCCACACCCTGTAATAAATCACCCTGGAGGCCGGCTTTCTAGCCCTAATCAGGGTAGGAATTACCTGCCTAGACAGACCTCTACCCCTGAGAATCAGGGATTCAGCCTCCAGGCCGTCAAATTTAGACGTTGTAATGTAGGGTGGAGGATCGGGCTTTGTGAGAGTAGGTCTGGTCGTAGAGGAAGAGTTCAAGGGTCTCCCACTGCCATCTTCAGGACCAGCGAGTACCATGTCCTCCGGGGCCAAGCTGGAGCTACTAGAATGACTGGCTTGTGCTCCACTCTGATCCTGCGCAACAGGCGCGGAAGTAACTGTAGCGGAGGGAATGCATATAGAAGTTTGAATTGATGCCAAGGGCAAACCAACGCATCGGTTCCGCAGGCCATAGGGTCCCTCGCTCGAGACACGAACCTGTCTAGTTTCTTGTTAAACCTGGATGCCATTATATCTACGTCCGGCATTCCCCACCTCTGGCAGATTGTCTGAAAGACCTGGGGATGCAGAGACCACTCCCCTGGCGACAGAATCTGGCGACTTAAGAAGTCTGCCTGCAGGTTGTCCACTCCGGGAATGAATATCGCCGAAATGCAGGGTACATGAACCTCTGCCCACTGAAAACTCAAGCTCACCTCCCTCTGAGCGGCCTGACTCCTGGTTCCCCCTTGGTGGTTTATGTATGCCACCGCTGTGGCATTGTCTGACTGGATTCTCACCGGGGACCCCTGTAATCTGGAGGTCCATGCCAGAAGGGCTAGGCGAGCAGCTCTGATCTCCAAGATATTGATGGGGAGCTGCCTCTCTGTTTTCACCCAAGTTCCCTGGCGAGAGAACCCCTCGAAGACCGCCCCCCAGCCTGCCAGGCTGGCGTCTGTGGTAACTACCTTCCAGACAACAGGGCTGAAGGATCTTCCCTTTAGAAGATTCTGAGGGTTCAACCACCAGGCCAGGCTTTGTCGGACCCTTGATGATAGCGTCAAAGGGGACTCTAAGGCATGTGCTCTCTTGCCCCAGGCTGCTAGAATGGCCGCCTGCAGGACGCGAGTGTGGATCTGAGCGTATGGTACCGCCTCGAACGTGGCCACTAGCTTGCCTAGTAATCGCATACACAGGCGAATAGTTGGTTTTTTCTTGCTTAGAACCAACTGAACCAACCCCTTGATAGCCTCGATCTTTACAAGGGGCAGGAACACCCTTTGCTGTTCTGTGTCTAACCTCATGCCGAGGTATTCCAACTGCTTTGTAGGCTGGAACGCTGACTTTTCCCGGTTTAGGACCCAGCCGAACCCTTCGAGGTACTGAACCGTGAGGTTTACTGCCTGTTGCAGACACGGCCGTGAGTGATCTATGATTAAAAGGTCGTCCAAGTATGCTAGGACTGTGACCCCTTGGATCCTTAGATTGGCCAGAACTGGGGCTAGGATCTTCGTGAATACCCGGGGGGCCGTGGCCAGCCCGAAGGGGAGCGCCCTGAATTGGAAGTGTCGCTGCCCCACCGCGAAGCGTAAAAATCTTTGATGCGACTGAAAGATTGGTACATGAAGGTAAGCATCCTTTATGTCTATGGAAGCCAGAAAATCGCCCCTGAAGCGTGGCGACTGCTGACCGGATGGATTCCATCCGGAAAGAACGAACCCTTAGGTAACCGTTTAACCTCTTTAGGTCCAAGATTGGCCTGACATCGCCGTTGGGCTTTGGTATGACAAAGAGATTGGAATAGAAACCTAGCCCTTGCTCTTGGGCTGGCACCTCTATTATTACGTCCTGGCAAAGCAGGAGATCCAAAGCTGCCAGCATCGAGGCCTTCCTTGCTGGATCCTTTGGTAGCCTTGACTCTTGAAAATGAGGCGGAGGAAAGTTTAGAAACTCCAGTCTGTAGCCTGCGGTTACAGACGCCCGGACCCATTTGTCGGGGATCTTGGCTTCCCAAACTTCTGAAAAGAAACGAAGCCTTCCCCCCACCCGCGAGAGTGGGGGCGCCCCTTCATAAGGCAGACTTAGGGGCTGTCTTTGTCGGCTTGCGATACCATGGTCTCTTACCCCCAGGGGCCTGTCCCTGCGATCTACTGTTAACGTTGGATCGTGCAGGCGGCCGTCGATACTGCCTGGAATTTGAGGGCCCTGAGACAGGAAAGAGCTGCCTTTTAAATGTAGGACCCCGGAATGTCTTTTTGACCGGTAAAAGGGTACTTTTGCCACTTGAAATAGTCTGAATGTATTTATCCAGATCCTCCCCGAAGAGTCGTCCTCCATGGAAGGGAAAACCTGCCAGAAGCTTTTTGCATGGGGGCTCCGCCGCCCAGTTCTTCAACCATAAGAGCCTTCTCATGTGCACCAAAAATAGTGATAAACGAGAGGCCTGCTGGATGGAATCCTTTATAGCATCTACAGCAAAACACAGAGCTCTGGGAATGTCAGAAAACTCTTCTGCTTGTTGGGTAGGCATGTCCTTTAGCATTTCTTTTGTCTGGTCCTTCAACGCCTGACAAACTCCAATTGCAGCCACAGCTGGCTGTACCACTGCTCCTGCCGTAGCAAAGGAAGCTTTTAAAAGTGTCTCTAACCGTTTATCAACCGGATCTTTAAACATATGTATGTTTTCCACCGGGCAAGTTAGTGATTTATTCACACATGAGATGGCTGCATCCACCACTGGGAGCCTCCACCTCTTGGAGAATTTTTCCTCCATGGGGTAAATGACCGCAAATCTTTTCGGTGGCAGAAAAATCCTATCCGGCCGTACCCAATCCCGAAAGATCAATTCCTCCAAGAGAGGATGGACCGGAAAAACCGCGTTGCTTGAAGGAGCTTTCAAAGAGCCCAGAGAGGATACCGGAGGAACCTGAGGCTCTGGCAATGGTAAACTAAATGCCGAGCGGACCATGTCCGTCAAAGACTGCACCCACAGTCTCTCTGTCTGGGAGTCTGAAAATGGTTC
This sequence comes from Rana kukunoris, assembly GCA_029574335.1. NCBI lineage: Eukaryota > Metazoa > Chordata > Amphibia > Anura > Ranidae > Rana > Rana kukunoris. The sequence continues at coordinate 10,264,585 of CM056050.1, forward strand.
CTCAGAGGTAGATCCCTCAATCCCTGAACCCTCTTGGTTCAGGTCTAGTTGATCCTCCTGTGATTCCAATTCCTCCGGAGAGAGAATCTCAGCATCTGAGGATACACCTCTTGGTGATGGGGATCTAACCCGTTTCTTGCCAGGAATAGCTCTAGCGATCAATGCTGCTATTCTCTCTTCTAGCCCCCCTAGGGATACAGCTAGCATCTCCTCTGTGATAAACACAGGGCTGGGCTGATCTGGGCCAGCCTCCGCACCAGACCCCCCTAATGGCTCATCCAAGGCGACCTTTATGGGAATAAGTTGCGGGGAAAGTATCGGCATATCATCAGAATCAGAGGGGGAACCCCTTTGTTTTTTGGTCTTTTTTGTACCCTTTGACCCCGAACCTTTGGAAGCCATAATACAAAATCGAGGGACTCCGCCAACCACAACAGACTGTAGTGGCCAGGAGTACAAAACTAGAGCTTAGGGGACAATAGCTCAGTAATGCCCAAAAACTGATGGGGCCCCGTATGTTTTTTTTTTTTTAAATATATATAAGTCTCTTTCTTTTTTTTTTTTTTTGTTAAACATACAGCGACCCCAAACTTAGTTTGCCAGCCTCCAACCTGTTGCAAAAAGGGGGATTTCTTGGCTTAACAGAAAGGCATTGGAACCAAGTCCAGCCTGTACTACCCCTCTTCCGCCACCGGGAGTCACCGTTCTGCCGCTCTGCGTCCTCTCCCTTTGAGATCAGCCTCAGACTGAGCACTGACAATGCCTGCTGATCTATAACAGCACAAGGCGCGCCCCTGTATGACGCTGCAGGCACGCCCCCCCCCGCCCTCCTCTCCGAACGGCACGAAAAACGTCTATAAGACGTGCGCGCGCACGCGCGCGTATGCCGGAGCAGGAAGAACATGGAGGAGCCACGCTGCTGGAGACCCAGGACTGCAGAACCAGGCGGCAGATTCAAACCCCCGGCCAGGTAGGACTCTCCAAAAGGCCCCATAGGGATCCTTACAGTCCTAGGAAGAAAGCAGCAGGTAGCTAGCAACACCATTCTTAGACAGGGGAACCTAGTGATGGGGGAAATGGGATCATCCTGTCTTTCACAGACATAGTGAGCAAGGTTGCCAATGCAGAGCATACTTAGGCTACCCCCCTTTTAGGTTACCCCGGAGAGCCTGCTGTCGAACCAAGTCCCGCAGGCTCCCCTCTTACCTGCTCCGTGCTGCAGGATGTTTGTCTAGCAAAACGATCCAATCTTCTCCCATCTCCGTGGGTAGCATAATAGACCTTCAGGCCCTGGGGTCCTATGAAGGTACCCACTGTCCTGGACCTATATAGCACCCTGGCAAACAGGAACTTATGGTCTTTACGAACTCCAAGTCCTGGGCCCAGGGTCCAGCCCTCCAAAGAGGAGCATTATAGGCAAAACCCCACGGTTTGGGGCCCGGGTACTGTCCACTTTGGCACTGAGGCTCCTTGGACAGATCCGGTTAGCCCGCCCTTAATCCCAAGGATGTGGAGCAAAGCTATTCCGTGACCAACACCTAAGACACTGGCGAAAAAACTGAGGGACTCCCTCTAGGGGAGGGGGTTATATAGGGAGGGGACTTCCTGTTTGAGATTGCCAGTGTCCACACCTGAAGGTACTCCATATAACCATATAGTAATGAATATGCCGCTCTGTGTCCCGTGATGTACGAGAAAGAAAGTGCATTATTTTATTGCCACTGAGCCAGCAAAGCACTGCAACCGCTATCAGTGGATGGTGGGTGCAATGCCAGGCTCCTGCAGACTCTTCCTCCAGCTCTATATCTGTACCAAAGTACAGACTTTCAGATAGAGAGCTGGATGAAGTGTCAATGGACTAATTTTTGTACTGGGCACAGGCCTTGTGGTCTATTTATTGAGATTCCTGTGAATGAATGAGACGTCTGTGCGAGCAGATCCACGTACAAACGCAACAATTTTAAGTCTGATGACAAGTGTAGTGCACATTTATATTCAGCGCCTTTTACTCTGATACCCCCAACTAAAATCTAGTGAAACCAATTGCCTCCAGAAGTCGCCTAATTAGAAAATAGAGTCCACCTGTGTGTAATATAATCTCAGTATAAATACAGCTGTTCTGTGAAGCCCTCAAGTTTGTTAGAGAACCTTAGTGAACAAACAGCATCATGAAGGCCAAGGAACACACCAGATAGGTCAGGGATAAAGTTGTGGAGAAGTATAAAGCAGGGTTAGGTTATAACAAAATATCCCAAGCTTTGAACATCTCACGGAGCTCTGTTCAATCCATCATCGGAAAATGGAAAGAGTATGGCACTGCAAACCTACCAAGACATGGCCGTCCACCTAAACTGACCGGGCCGGGCAAAGAGAGCCTTCATCAGAGAAGCAGCCAAGAGGCCCATGGTAACTCTGGAGGAGCTGCAAAGATCTACAGCTCAGGGGGGAGAATCTGTCCACGGGACAACTATTAGTCGTTCTCTCCACAAATCTGCCCTTTATGGAAGAGTGGCAAGAAGTAAGATATTGGTGAAAGAAAATCACAAGTCCTGTTTGTAGTTTGTGAGAAGCCATGTGGGGGAGGGGACACAGCAAACATGTGGAAGAAGGTGCTCTGGTCAGCTGAGACCAAAATTTTACTTTTTGGCCTAAAAGCAAAACTGTGTGGAGGAGAACTTACACTGCACATGACCCTAAACACAATCCCCACTGTGAAACATGGTGGTGGCAGAATGATATTGCAGGGATGCTTTTCTTCAGCAGGGACAGGGAAGCTGGTCAGAGTTGATGGAAAGATGGATGGCGCCAAATACAGGGCAATCTTAGAATAAAACCTGTTAGAGTCTGCAAAAGACTTGAGACTGGGGCAGAGGTTCACCTTCCAGCAGGACAACGACCCTAAACATACAGCGAGAGCTACAATGGAATGGTTTAGATCAGGGGTCTCCTTACTTTTAAAGCAAAAGGGCCAGTTTACGATCTGACTTCAGGGGGGCCGGGTTCTGACCAGTTGGGGTAGAAAATGCCCCAGGGCCGAGCATCAGTGAGAATAATCATGGCCCCAGTGTTGGTGGGCAGTAGGAGGAGGAATAGTGCTCCATCATTGCTATTAGTCTAAGAAATTGTGCCCCATTGTTGGTGCCATTGGAAGACATAGTGCCTCATATCATTGGGAGCAATACTGCCCCAAGGGTCCGATAAAGGCTAGCAAAGGGTCACATCCGGCCCTTGGGCCGCAGTTTGGAGACCCCTGGTTTAGATCAAAGTATATTCATGTGTTAGAACAGGGGTGTCAAACTCAATTTCATCGAGGGCCGCATCAGCATTAGGATTGCCCTCAAAAGGGCCGGTTGTATCTAAGATTCGATGTCCAGCGCATCCCCTCACCTTACATTAGATGTTAAATGCCACCCCACCATCAGATGTTGATCCCCCCACTTTCCCTTACATCACAGTGTACCCCCTTTTCCTTATGCTGCTGCTGAGAATAAGCTGGATGCATTGCTTGAAAGCAGAAAGTCTTGAGGACCAGAGGAAGGCGAGGGCCACATGAAATGGCTTGGAGGGCCGGATTCGGCCCGCGGGCCTTGTGTTTGACACCCCTGTGTTAGAATGACCCAGTCACAGTCCAGACCTAAATCACGTTGAGAATCTGTGGCAAGAGTTGAAAATTGCTGTTTACAGACGCTCATTAAATCTGACAGAGCTTGAGATATTTTGCAAAAATGTCCCTCTATATGTGCAAAGCTGGTAGAGACACCCCCAAAAGACTTGCAGCTGTAATTGCAAAGAAAGGAGGTTATACAGAGTAGTGACTTGGGGGGAGGGGGGCGCGCCCCATACAAATGTACCCCCCACACTTCACATATTTGTAAAAAAACAAAAAAAATTAAAAACCATTTATCATTTTCCTTCTACTTCACAATTATGTGCCACTTTGTGTTAGTCTATCACATAAAATCCCAATAAAATACATTTACGTTTTTGGTTGTAACATGACAAAATGGGGAAAATTTCAAGGGGTATGAATACTTTTTCAAGGCACTGTATAGGGCAGGGAAATGCAATTAGCGGACCCCCAGCTGTTGCAAAACTACAAGTCCCATCATGCCTCTGGGTGTCATGCTTGAAGCTGTCAGGGTCTTGCTATGCCTCATGGGACTTGTAGTTCTGCAACAGCTGGAGGTCGGCCAATTACATATCCCTGGTATAGGGACGGCTCTTTCATTGCACACAGATGGCGTATAAAATGGGACACGTTACCGTTTGAGGCTGGATGAGAGGTGCCAGATGTCATCAGGGTCCATCCCAGTGGGATCCTTTCTGTGGGCCACAAGGAAAATGCTCTTCTCTTTGTATGAGGTATAAACGGTGAGGACCCCCATCATCAGGAAATAAGTGAACATAAGTCAAGGTAACAACCTAAAAGGGTTAACTCCGAACATTGAACTTCTCTCATTGGGTAACTTGTGACCTGGTAAAGTATATACAAAAAGGCAAAACCTTTTACAGAGAACGTGGGAACCAATGGATGCCGTGCCTCTCCAGCTCAACAGTTGATATGTGATGTAAACGGCCTTAGCTGCCTCCTATGCCACTCCTCTAACACGTTTCGCCCCCAATCAGAAGCTTTCTTTTGCATTTCATGAAAAGGATGCATACATTCCAGCATCTTGCTCCACTTTTTCACCTTTGCAATTAACCACTTCATTACCGGCCCATTGTAATATGACGTCCACAGAGGGGATCTCCCATCCTGGTTGGACGTCATACGACGTCCTGGGCTTTGTGGGGGGGGGGATATCTGAATGATGGGTGCAGCTAGAGGCATCCAAATCTCATTCTTTCGTGCCGGTGATTCTGTGCACGATAAGAACAATAATAGCGGCAGTTCCGCTGCTTGATCATTCTTCTAGGCGGTGGGAGGGGACAGCCCCCCCCTCTTGTGCTTCTCCGGGCTCTCCCGTGCCATGGGGGGCACAGAGAAAGAATCGTCATCCGCTGGATGGGAAACAGATGACTGTACCAGTCATCTCTATGACCATCGGAGGACCTGGGCGCGATGTGATGATGTCACGCCCGATACTTGGAAGTAAACAAAGCCGCGATTACGGCTAGTAAGCACGAGATCGGTGACATTTTTTTCATGATCTGATGCTTTCCAGCCTGGAGGAGAGATGTGGGGTCTTATTGACCCCCCCCCCCCCGCATCTCTTCATAAAGAGGACCTGTCACACACTATTCCTATTACAAGGGATGTTTACATTCCTTGTAATAGGAATAAAAGTAAAAAAAAAAAAAAAAAAAATGCAAAAATAAAATAAGTAAAACAAAAAAAAAAAAAAAAGTAAAAAACGCCCCTGTCCCCGGTAGCTCAGCTCGGAAGCGAACGCACATGCAAGTCCCGCCCACATATGTAAATGCTGTTTAAACCACATAAGTGAGGTATCGCCGCTTGCGTTAGAGTGCCAGCAACAATTCTAGCACTAGATCTCCTCTAACTCTAAACTGGTAAACTGTAAAAAAAAGATACAGAGATTTTTAAGTACCGAAGTTTGGCGCCATTCCATGAGTGTGCGCAATTTTAAAGCGTGACATGTTAGGTATCCATTTACTCGGTGTAACATCATCTTTTATATTTTACAAAGAATTGGGCTAACTTTACCGTTTTGTTATTTAATTCATGAAACACACACAAAAAAAAAAAAAAAAGGCATTTGAAAATTGATTGCGCACATACCGTGCAAGATAAAAAGTTGCAATGACCGTCATTTTATTTATTCACTAGGGCAGTGATGGCGAACCTTGGCACCCCAGATTTTTTTGGAACTACATTTCCCATGATGCTCATGCACTAGGCATTGTAGTTGAGCATCATGGGAAATGTAGTTTCAAAACATCTGGGGTGCCAAGGGTCGCCATCCCTGCTCTAGGGTGTCTGCTAAAAAAACATATATAATATTTGGGGTTTCTGAGTTGTTTTCTAGCAAAAGAATGATGATTTGTACATGTAGGAGAGAAGTGCCAGAATAGGCCCGGTATGGAGGTGGGTATGAAAGCCCGGTATTGAAGGGGTTAAGCCCCAGGGACGGGACAAAGCGCGTTAGGGAGCCGGAGACCATTGAAATCACCTGTTGCGATGGCGATGTGCAACATTCATCCCCACATACTCGTATCTGTTGGGATTAAGAGGACAACCGGACTTATCAAACGTCAGGACAAAGGTATCGTCAGAACCTTTTTTTAGATTCGTTTCGGATGGAGTTTGGAAGGGTTAGACCCCCTGTAAAGATTTTATTGCCGTCTTTGTCCCCAATATGGAGATTCGCCCCTTTTGTTTGTCCCGGGGGCGCTATAACCAAAAAACTGAAAGTGGAAATCTTACATTTTTGAGTTATGAGGAAAGGAGTTGAGGGGGGTAAATCTTCCAACCATCTAAGATGGAAATCTACCTAAATTTAGGTGAGATTTAATCCAACTTCCTGTTGTATCTCCAAGACAGGAAGTGAAGGAAAGTCTGCCCGGCAGGCAGGACACAGACAGCAAAGTATAACCTCGATAGGGGCTTTAAACTTTCCCTTTTCAATCCAAAACTAATATGTTTTGACCATACATAAAACTTTACGCATACAATTGAACGCATTACATCTGTTTAGAAACTGCAAAAAAAAAATCTAATAAAATACCTGCCGATCCTGCCAAAAAAGACTTCCTGTGCTGCACTACAGGTATACAGTTACCAGTTATCTCTCTCGACTACAGAACGCATTCCCCTCTGTTATGAGGATAAGGAGATGTGAGGTGTTCTTTGTTCTGTCCTAGGGTGACAACCCTGCTCCTCCATAGATACAGTATAGCGAGTGTTGTCACCCTAGACAGGAAGTGGGCTACTGGCAGGATCACCAGATGAAAATAAAGGATAGAAAGCCTGAAAAGGGAAAACTGATGCAGCCACCACATTGAAGGCCTGTTAATTAATGGAATACATTTTTGTTTTTAGGTGTAGATGTACCTTTAGATCGTCATTGTTGGGCCCATTAGCAAAACTGTCAGTGGCAACATCATGTCAAACGAAATGAATAGAGGAATCCACACACTTGGTGATGGAGATTCTACAGATTTCTGACCAACAAGGGAATGATGTCCATTAGGTAAAGTGGCGGTTGCTTCTTGCCATCAGAGGTGTGACATGATCCCTACTCCCGTTGGCAGCCAAGGTGGGTCACCGGCATTCAGATGTGGTGGAACTTTCATGTACACAATTTTCTATGAACCTGTCCCCCAACATCTAATCCTGACAAATTTCTACCTCATATGAAGCTGGGTCGCCCGGCTACTGAAGCTCTGCAGGGGCGGGGCTTAGCTCTAAATTGCTGCCCACTCTATAAAACACACCCAGGACTTAGGAAATTCTAAAAATGCTCAGATTGATCTCTTTGCCCTAATGACTCTGCAGTACAGCACCACATAGAGGCTCTGTAAAGTATATTTACCGAGACGGCAGGGCCATTAGGGCAAAGATGACCTGGAGCAATTATTGGGATTTCCTTGCCCCTGCAGAGCTTCAGTTGCCAGCAGAGACATTTTATCATGGACAGGTAAAAATCAGGCTCATCACCACATAGAGACTCTGTGTACAGGGTGGGCCATTTATATGGATACACCTTAATTAAATGGGAATGGTTATATTAACTTCCTGTTTGTGGCACATTAGTATATGTGAGGGGGGGAACTTTTCAAGATGGGTGGTGACCATGGCGGCCATTTTGAATCCAACTTTTGTTTTTTCAATAGGAAGAGGGTCATGTGACACGTCAAACTTATTGGGAATTTCACAAGGAAAACAATGGTGTGTTTTAACGTAACTTTATTCTTTCATTAGTTATTTACAAGTTTCTCTTTGTTTACAGCCATTGACATGTCGCCGAAGTTAAAGCGGATGGTTCACCTCAAAAAGATATTAAAAGCCAGCAGCAACAAATACTGCAGCTGCTGACTTTTAATATTAGGACACTTACCTGTCCTGGAGTCCAGCGGCGTCCGTAGCAGAGGACGAGCGATCGCTCGTCACCCTGCTGCTCCCCCCTCCATCCACGGTGAGGGAACCAGGAAGTGAAGCGCTGCGGCTTCACTGCCCGGTTCCCTACGGCGCATGCGCGAGTCGCGCTGCGCCCGGCGATTGGCTCCCGCTGTGTGCTGGGAGCCGAGAGTTCCCAGCACACAACGGGAAAAGCCCGTCTTTTGCCCGAGACTGCGGGCCGGAAGTGGGTGCGGATACCTGTCTTTAGACAGGTATCTGCACCCCCCTCCCCCCTGAAAGGTGTCAAATGTGACGCCGGAGGGGGGGAGGGTTCCGATCAGCGGATCTTCACTTTAGGGTGGAGATCCGCTTTAACACGTGCGGAGCGGATAGAAATTGTGTTGATGTCTGGTGAACGCAGTAACCGGGTCATTGCAGCAGATTTCAATGCAAGACAGCCTACGAGACCACCCATCTCCCATTCTACAGTTAGCAAACTGCTTGCTAAGTTTTGTGAAACTGGTTCAGTGTTGGATTTGCCAAAATGTCGAAGCATGAAATCTGTCACTAATGAAGAAACATCAGTGGCTGTCCTAGCTTCATTCAGCAAGAGCCCACAGCGTAGCACTCGCCGCATGTCACTGGAGAGCACATTGAACACATTTTATAAGTGGTTAGAAACTTGTAAATAACTCAATAAAATTACGTTAAAACCAAGCACAACATTGTTTTTCTTGTGAAATTCCCAATAAGTTTGATGTGTCACATGACCCTCTTCCTATTGAAAAAACAAAAGTTGGATTCAAAATGGCCGACTTCAAAATGGCCGCCATGGTCACCACCCATCTTGAAAAGTTTCCCCCCCTCACATATACTAATGTGCCACAAACAGGAAGTTAATATCACCAACCATTCCCATTTTATTAAGGTGTATGCATATAAATGGCCCACCCTGTAGTATATGCACCAAGCTCAATTTTACCAGTCCATGAAAATGTCTACTGGCAAAAGGTCTGCAGGGGCAAGTCTTCGGTCCAAATTGCTGACTGCTTTATAACACGCCAGGACTAAGGATATCCCAATAATTGCTCAGATTGATCTTTGCACTAATGACCCTTCAGTCTCAGTGCATATACTATACAGAGCCTCTATATGGTACCAGGTCCTTATTACCATTGTAATATGTCTCTACTGGCAACTGATGCTCTGCAGGGGCAAGTCTTTGTTCCAAATTGCTGACCGATTTATAACACATGAAGGACTAAAGAAATCACAATAATTGCTCAGATTGATCTCTACACTAATGACCCTTCAGTCTCAGTGCATATACTATACAGTCTCTATATGGTACAAAGTTCTTATTACCATTGTAATAGATCTCTACTGGCAACTGAAGCTCTGCAGGGGCAAGTCTCCGCTGCAAATTGCTGACTGCATTATAACACGCCAGGACTAAGGAAATCCCAATAATTGCTCTGATCGATCTCTGCACCAACGACCCTTCAGTCTTAGTGCATATACTATACAGTCTCTATATGGTACCAAGTCCTTATTACCATTGTAATATGTCTACTGGCAACTGAAGCTCCGTAGGGGCAAGTCTCCGCTGCAAATTGCTGACCGCTTTATAACGCGCCAGGACTAAAGAAATCCCAATAATTGCTCAGATTGATCTCTGCACTAATGACCCTTCAGTCTCAGTGCATATACTATACAGAGCCCCTATATGGTACCAAGTCCTTACTATTGTAATATGTCTAGGACTAAAGAAATCCCAGGACTAAAGGAATCCCAATAATTGCTCTGATTGATCTTTGCGCTAATGACCTTGCAGTCTCAGTGAATATACTATACAGAGCCTCTATATCAGGGGTGGGCAACCTCGGCCCTCCAGCTGTGATGAAACTACAAATCCCATCATGCCTCTGCTTTTAGGAGTCATGTCTGATTGTCAGGGTCCTGCAATGTCTCATGGGACTTGTAGTTTCACCACAGCTGGAGGGCCAAAGTTGCCCACCCCTGCTCTATATGGTACAAGTCCCTATTACCAGTTCATTGCAAAATGTCTCTACTGGCAACTAAAGCTCCGCAGGGGCAAGTCTTCACTCCAAATTGCTGACCGCTTTATAACACATGCCCAGGACTAAGAAAATACCAATAATTGCTCCCATTGATCTCTTTCTAATGACCCTGCAGTCTCGGTGCATTTACCATACAGAGCCTCTATATCACTGATGGTGAACCTTGGCACCCCAGATGTTTTGGAACTACATTTCCCATGATGCACATGCAATGTAGATGAGCACCATAGTAAATGTAGTTTCAAAACATCTGGGGTGCCAAGGTTCGCCATCACTGCTCTATGGTACCAAGTCCTTGTTACCAGTTCATTGTAAAATGTCTCTACTGGTAACTGAAGATCTGCATATTGCTCCATATTGATGCGTGATCTAAAGCACAAGTCCTATACTGGGGAATCCCTGAGCTTACAGAAACCAACTCTAGACCTCCAAAGACTTATGGACACTGTACACTTCATGATGACTGGCAGTAGAAAGACCGCCATAATGTTGGTTGCGGTCAGTAAAAGGATATGATATGACGCAAAAGGCCAGAACAGGTTTTGACTCGGGGAACGGGTGCAAGTAATCCCACACCAAGGCCACAATGGCAAAGAGGCAGGAGATGGTGCAGATGATGAGGCGGCCATCGATGAGGGAGAAGTTTTCAACGTACTTGTATTTCTCCAGCAGGACCTGAAAACCAAACATCATTAATAACTCTACACATCAATAAAAGATCCATTATTGAGCCTGAAAATGCAACTTTTTACATGTAGGGCGGCAAGATGGCTCTGGACCACGTACTAGGAACGCGACCTGCCATTTCCGGGGGGGGGGCCACACATGCTGCCGGCGACCCCGCTGTGATAGGATGTGACACAGCTGATGTCAATCAACAGGTACCGGCCAATGGATGACTGCCGGGACCCGTCATGGACTTCCTTTTTTAAAAGCACAACACTGGCTAGGCACACATTTAAACAATCACTAAAGAGAATTTTCTTCTCTTAAACAACAAACATGTTATAGTTACCTCCACTGTGCAGCTTGTTTTGCTTGTGGCCCTGAACCTGGTCTTCTGGGGTCCCTCTGCAGCTGTTTTGGCTCCTCTCTGCAAGAACTTTCCACCTTCATGCGAGCTCTCTCGAATGGTGGTAAGTTCTTGCGGGCGCACTCCCGTGATACAGCCGGTGGCTATAATTGCTCACTGTATCACTCGGCCCCACCCCCCAGCCATTTAAGAGTCAAGAACCCCAGGCAGCGAGGGAGAGCGTGTCTCCGCCGAGGGAACGAACGGGCTCAGGTGAGCGTCAGAAATGTTTTCATCATAATGGATAGGATGCATTAGGGCCGTTCACACTGCTGTGAATTCTATTGCAAATTTGATCCGTTGCGATTGCTCAAATTTGCAAGTCATTTTACCAACATAGTTATCCATGACTGCCGATCACATCAATGCGTTGCTAATCTAATCTGCGTTTAAGGGTCCTGTGCGAGTTTAATACACGTGTGATGCAAATTCAGCGCTATAGACTGCCATTCCCTGAAATCACGGTAAATTACCGCAATTTTGAAGTTGCAGTAGTGTGAACCGGCCCTAAAGGTGAAAAAAACCACCAGGGTTTACAACCCCTTTAACCACTTAACCCCCGGACCATATTGCTGCCCAATGGCCAGAGCACTTATTGGGGGGGGGGTCTGTTATGTCTGTTTTTCATTTTGAATATTAACCACTTCAGACCCGGACCATTTGGGTGTTTAAAGACCAGGACACTTTTTGCGATTCGGCACTTCGCTTTAACCGACGATCGTGCGACGTGGCTCCCAAACAAAATTGGCGTCCTTTTTTTTCCCCACAAATAGAGCTTTCTTTTGGTGGTATTTGATGATTTCTGCAGTTTTTATTTTTTGCGCTATAAACAAAAATAGAGCGACAATTTTGAAAAAAAAAAAATGCAATATTTTTTACATTTTGCTATAATAAATATCCCACAAAAATATATATAAAAAAAAGTTTTTTCTCAGTTTAGGCCAATACGTATTCTTCTACCTATTTTTCAAAAAAAAAAAAAAAAATCGCAATTAGCGTTTGATTGGTTTGCGCAAAAGTTATAGCGTTTACAAAATAGGGGGTAGTTTTATGGCATTTTAATTAATATTTTTTTTTTTACTAGTAATGGCGGCGATCAGTGATTTTTTTCAGTACTGCGACATTATGGCGGACACTTTTGACAAATTTTTGGGACCATTGGCATTTTTATAGCAATCAGTGCTATAAAAATGCATTAGATTCCTATTACTATAAAAATGCCACTGGCAGTGAATGGGTTAACACTAGGGGTAGGGAAAGGGTTAAGTGTGTTCTAACTGTATGGGGGGGTGGACTTGCTAGGGGAAATCACTGATCTTCTGTTCATACATTGTATGAACAGAAGATCAGCGTTTCCCCCGCTGACAGGACCGGGAGCTGTGTGTTTACACACATAGCTCCCGGTCCCCGCTCTGTACCAAGCGATCGCGTGTGCCTGGCGGTGATCGCACCCTGCACTCGGGGGCACGGGCCGCCGGCAGCGCACGCCCCCTAGTGGCTGCGAAAAGAGCCGACGTAGAGCTACGGGCCGACCTGCCGCAGTAAAATGACGGTGGCAGGTCGGCAAGCAGTTAAAAGGCGCCAGTTTAATTTTATCTAAAAGCGGGATTCCACCCGCTAACAGTGTAGCAGCTGACTTTTAATAAGGACACTTACCTGTCCTAGTCGCCCGCGATGTCAGTCCCCCAACGGCGATCCTTCTGTCCCGACGCCTTCATCCTTACTACAGGTAGTAAAAGCCTTATGGCTTCACTGCCCGTTTCCTACTGCGCATTCGCGACTCGCACGGTGCTTTGTGAATGGGCGGCTGCCTCCTGGGATACACACAGTTCCCAGAATGCAGCGCAGCTCATTCACCAGAAGACACCGCGACAAAGGACGAGCCAGAAGATCCACTGCGGTGGAAAAGAAGGCAGAAGAGCTACCGTATTTATCGGCGTATACCGCGCACTTTTTTGCCCTAAAAATCAGGGCAAAATCGTTGGTGCGCGGTATACGCCGATACTCGCTTTCCTGAACCGATTTCGAATACTGCGTCGGCATATACCGAGCGCAGTACACTCGGGTATAGTCGGGCAGACTTGGCTCCTCTCGCACGGACGTACAGGACGTGAGCGCGAAAGGAGCCGAGCCTGCCCGACTATACGCGAGTGTACTGCGCTCGGTATATGCAGACGCAGTACAGTCGTGAATAGTCGGGCAGACTCGGCTCCTCTCGCGGTGACGTCCTGTACGTCAGCGCGAGAGGAGCCGAGTCTGCCCGACTATACCCGAGTGTACTGCGCTCGGTTTATGCCGGCGCAGTATTCGAAATCGGCGCGGGAAAGCGAGGATCGAGCGGGGAGGACGCCGGACCTGACGAAGAGGACACCCAAAGCCGCCGATGGACGCCGCGCAAGACACCAAAACTAAGTATAAAAAAAACTTTTTTTCCACAGGAATGGGGGCCACTTTAGGGGTGCGCGCTATACGCGGGAGCGCGCTATACCCCGATAAATACGGTACTTCTGCATCCCAACAGCCCTTTCAGGCGAGTATAAAAAAAAAAAATAAAACATTTTATTTTAGGATTTTTAGTGATAAAAAAATAAATTAAAAAAAACGGGTGGAACTACACTTTAAGTATTCAAAAAAGTAAATCTTGATGTTTTGAATACTTCCAAGTGCAGAGGAGGGGTTTGGGAATTTATAGACCCCCAATGCCTCCATGAAGAGGACCTGTCACTGCCTATTACTGCCACGAGGGATGTTTACATTTCTTGTGACATCAATAACTGTAAAAGGACAGTGTAAAAATGGAAAGGAAAAGAAAAACGATCCCTAGAAAGAACCCTTACTGTAAAGAACCCCTCCCTATAGAGAAAAGGTACAAATAGCCTTTCATTCGTTGCCTTGTCCTTAGTAAAGCCCCAGGAATAAAACGTTCCTTTGCTGAATGTTTATAAGAATTCTTCATAAAAGCCAATTACCTTTTTGGCCGCATCATCCAAGGAGTTTTTAACTGCAGATCCGTCCCATTTGTCAATTTTTACTGGCTTGTCGTCAATTTTCCACTGGAATGAAAGAGGAAATAAAAAAAAAATCAATAAAAAAAAAAAAATATCAAATAAAAGATTAACTACTTCTTACACACTACTTTCATTGTCATCATGCAAATGCACAATTCAGCACAGCATACTGGGACTTGTAGTTCTAATAAAACCTAGAGAGCCACGTGTGCAACCCTCAATGCAACCACAAAATGAAGGCTTTCCAGACCAGCGATCTCCAAACTACGGCCCTTCAGCTTTTGGAGGAACTACATGTCCCATGAAACTCTGACATTTACAGATATGACTGGGCATTAGAGCTGCACGATTCTAGCATTAAAACAAAAAATGGGCCAAGAGCCGGTTCACACTGGGGCGACTCACAGGCGTCCCATTCAATGCAGTAGAACCGTTCTAATAGGAGCGAAAAAGGTTCCTGCACGACTTCGGGGGCGACTTGCATTGACTTCTATACAGAAATCGTTTTGCTGGTCGCCTCTGAAGTTGTGCCGCGGAAGTGTGAATCGGCTCTTACTTTACCATTTTTTTTTTTGTTTTATTATTATTCATTGAAGTGTATTTTCCCACAAAAAAATTGATTTTGAAAGACCGCTGGGCAAATACAATGCGACATAAAATATTGCAGCAATTTACATTTTATTCCCTAGGGCAAGGACACTCAAATTGTTTAACCACTTGCTTACTGGGCACTTATACCCCCCTCCTGCCCAGGTGATATTTCAGCTTCCGGCACTGCGTCGCTTTAACTGACAATTGCGCGGTCGTGCGACGTGGCTCCCAAACAAAATTGACGTCCTTTTTTCCCCACAAATAGAGCTTTCTTTTGGTGGTATTTGATCACCTGCGGTTTTTATTTTTTGCGCTATAAACAAAAAAGAGTGACAATTTTGAAAAAAAATACAATATTTTTTACTTGTTGCTATAATAAATATCCCAATTTAAAAAAAAAAAAAAAACACACTCTCAGTTTAGAGCGATACGTATTCTTCTACATATTTTTGGTTAAAAAAATAAATAAAAATATCGCAATAAGCGTCTGGTTAGCGCAAAATGTATAGTGCCTACAAAATAGGGGACAGAATTATTATTTTTTATTTATTTTTTTACTAGAAATGGCGGCGATCTGCGATTTTTATTGGGACTGCGACGTTATGGCGGACACATCGGACACTTGACAAATTTTTGGCGTCATTCACATTTATACTGCCATCAGTGCTATAAATATGCTCCAATTACTGTATAAATGTGATTGGCATTGAAGGGGTTAACACTAGGGGGTGAGGAAGGGGTTAAATGTATTCCCTGCATAGTGTTCTAACTGTGGGGGGAGGGAGGGTGACCGATCTGTGTCTTTATGTACAAGGAACACAGATCGGGCTCCTCCTCTCCAGAGACAGGACGCTGTCTCTGTGTAAAAACGGCAATGAGAGATGATCTATGAGATCATCTCTCATTCGCCCACAGATCGCATCGCAAACGGCCACTCTGATTGGCCGTTCGCGGCGATCTGTGATTGGCTGTGTCCAAGGGACACGGCCAACACAGTGTTTCCCCGCAGCGCGCTCTGGAGCGCGCGCAGGGAAGCTGCTAGTGACAAGCCGTCAATTGACAATTTAGATCCGCGCCAAAGCCGTCATTCAGCTATAGCACGGATCTCAAGTAGTTAAACAGGGGGCCAGTTCATGGTCCCTCAGACTGTTAGGGGGCCGGACTATAGTTAAAAAAAATATTAACAAATTCCTATACACACACCTTATTTGTAGTGCAAAAAACAGGAACAGCTTAAGGACCACCTACGCCATCTATACGTCGGCAGGATTGGACGGACAGGCATTATCACGTACCTGTACGGGGCCCTTTAAATGCCTGCCATGTGGTAGCGAGTGCGTCGCCGGGCTCGCAAAGTTGCCGCCTTCCCTGTGCGTCTGACCGCGGGTCCCGCGGACTATCGCCGCGGGAATCCCCGCGATCTTCTCATGGAGTTATAGAGCGGGGAGATGCGTGTGTCAACAAGTATCTCCGTGCTCTGCCTAGTGAGAATGACACCGATTTCGGCTCCGTGTACTTGGAGCGGAGATCGGTGTCATGTGACACAGAGCCCATCCCCCCCTACAGTTAGAAACAATGCAGGGCACACTAAACCCCTACAGCGCCACCTAGTATTTGACCCGATTCACCGCCAGTGTCATTTTCACAGTAATCAGTGTATTTTTATAGCACCGATCGCTGTAAAAAATACAATGGTCCCAAAAATGTGTCAAAAGTGTCAGATAATGTCGCAGTCGTGAAAAAAAAAAATCACCGATCGCCGCCATTACTAGTAAGGCCCCTTTCAGACGTACGCCTCCGTTCGTCCGTTTTTAAAAGTCTGTAAACAGACTTTTAATGGGCCCCTATGGGATCGCGTCCGTTAGCGGATGATGCATCCGCTAACGTCCGCAAAGATCCGCGTCCGTCTGGATCCGGTTTTTCGGACGGAAGAAAAGCCTATTTTTCTTCTGTCCGGCGGAATGGATGAATACGGAGACACGGTCCGTATTGATCCGATTCCCCATAGGGGAGAGCGGAGGAGAGACAGGGCGGTCCCTGCACAGTGTGCGGGGACCGCCCTGTCCGCCGACAGCTCAGCGGGGATGCCCGCTGAGCCGACGGACACACACGGAGCGGACCGAAAAACGGTCCGCTCCGTGTGAAAGGACCCTAAAACTTTTTTTTTTTATAAGAATGCCATAAAACGATCCCCTATTTTGTAAACGCTATAACTTTTGCGCAAACCAATCAACACTTATTGCGATTTTTTTTACCAAAAATAGGTAGAAGAATACGTATCGGCCTAAACTGAGGAAAAAAACTTTTGTTTTTTTGTTTTATATTTTCTGGTGATAATTATTATAGTAAAAAGCTAATATTGAATTTTTTTCAAAACTGTCGCTCTATTTTTGCTTATAGCGCAAAAAATAAAACCCGCAGAGGTGATCAAATACCACCAAAAGAAATCTCTAAATCTCTATTTGTGGGAAAAAAAGGACGCCAATTTTGTTTGGGAGCCACATCGCACGACCGCGCAATTGTCGGTTAAAGCGACGCAGTGCCGAATCACAAAAAGTGGCCTGGTCTTTAAACACCTAAATGGTCCGGGTCTGAAGTGGTTAATATTCAAAATAAAAACAAACAGACCCCCCCCCCCCCCATAATAGACTCCCCCATAACAGATCCCCTCCATCGAAATTACACTTCTATAATATCACAGCACCCCCCCTCCCCGCTGCTACATTAATCACACAAGACATTAAAAACAGGGCAGGTCCGGACAAAGGGCGGGACTTTGCAAGTAAAAGGCAAGTGATTGGTTACTGGGCAGCAGGACGTTCCCAGCAATCACCCGCTTCTTAACTGGAAAGGTCACGCCCCTTGTCTGGACCTGTCATGTTTCTCCTCGTGCGATAAAGGTAGCAGAGGGGAGGGCGATTGCTGCAATGTTAAAGGGGCAGTCCGCGGCCCGGGTAAATCACACTGCCAGGCCAGATGCGGCCCGCAGTTTGAGGACCCCTCCCCTAGGGTCTCTGCTAAAATATATAATGTTTGGGGTTCCGAGTAAATTTCTAGCAAAAAAAATGATTTTAACCTAAGAAACAAGTGTCAGAAAAAGATTTAGACCAAGTGGTTAAACTTCCTGCATTTACACACAGAAGTTTATCCCTTTGATCCAAGGAGGAAGTGTTGGTTACAATGTTTCATAGTATTAAAAACTTAGCAGAGGATTTGTTTCTTTACACACAAGTGTATCCCTTTGATTTGAGAAGAAAGCATTAGCTACAATGTTGTTAAGAATTTGGCAGACTGCCCTTCTTTTGACAGTTGAGTGAGCAGAGAAGTCTCTCCATTTGTTACATTAAAAAATCGGCAAACACTGCATTGGAGATGTCAGGGGGGGTTGAATCGAGATTGCGCTTAACCACTTAAGACCCGGACCAAAATGCAGGTAAACGACCTTGCCCCTTTTTGCGATTCGGCACTGCGTCGTTTTAACCGACAATTGCGGTCGTGCGACGTGGCTCCCAAACAAAATTGGCGTCCTTTTCTTCCCACAAATAGAGCTTTCTTTTGGTGGTATTTGATCACCTCTGCGGTTTTTATTTTTTGCGCTATAAACAAAAATAGAGCGACAATTTTGAAAACAACGCAATATTTTTTACTTTTTGCTATAATAAATATCCCCCAAAAATATATATAACATTTTGTTTTTCCTCAGTTTAGACCGATACGTATTCTTCTACATATTTTTGGTATAAAAAAAATTGCAATAAGCGTTTATCGGTTGGTTTTCGCAAAATTTATAGCGTTTACAAAATAAGGGATAGTTTTATTGCATTTTTATTATTTTTTTTTACTACTAATAGCGGCGATCAGCGATTTTTTTCGTGATTGCGACATTATGGCGGACACTTCGGACAATTTTGACACATTTTTGTGACAATTGTCATTTTCACAGCAAAAAATGCATTTAAATTGCATCGTTTACTGTGAAAATGACAGTTGCAGTTTGGGAGTTAACCACAAGGGGGCGCTGTAAGATTTGTGTGTTCCCTGTGTGTGTTTACAACTGTAGGGGGTGTGGCTGTAGGTGTGACGTCATCGATCACGTCCCCCTATAACAGGGATGACGTGATCGATGCTACAGCCACAGTGAAGAACGGGGAAGGTGTGTTTACACGGCTCTCCCCGTTCTTCAGGTCCGGGGATCAATCGCCACACTCCAGCGGCGATCGGGTCCGCGGTCCCGGAGTGCGCCGCGGGCGCGGGACCCACGGCTGGGTACTAGAACCAACGTATATATACGTTGATGTGCCCAGCCGTGCCATTCTGCTGACGTAAATGTTCAGTAGGCGGTCCTTAAGTGGTTAATTGTGCAGCTCTACTGGGCATGACGGGATTTGTAGTTCCTGAACAACTGGAGGGCCGTAGTTTGGAGACCCCCGCTATAGACCAATAAAAACCTGCTTATATTAATGCGTCCCCCCTCCATGTATCCCGGGTTCTGCTTGTCTATCTGTGGGCCTGAGACGGACATAGTGGGTGCCCCCCGGGTAAAGGGGAGGGAGTAGAGCAGGCTCACATTCAGAGGTAGACCGATATGGGTTTTTCTCTGGCCGATGCTGATATTTAGAAATTGGGGCGGCCGATGACCGATATTTGATGCCGATTTTTGTGGTCGATATTTTAGGCCAATTAAAAAAATTGGTGGTGGCACTGGTAGGTTTTACACTAAGCCAAGTGTAACTAACTATGTGAAACTAACAGGAGCGAGAGAGGAGCTGTCGGCTCGATGTCGGGGGTGGGCGGGACCCAGCAGCAAAATTACACCAGCCAATGATTGGGCTGCTTTAGAAAGGGGGCGTACCACATACACATAGCGGCCAGCCCAGATACCATCCCATTGGCTGGTGTAATATAGCTGCTGGGTCCTGCCCACCCTCGACTTAGAGCCTGTCAGTTTCACACTCAGCGTAGCGCTTGAGGCTGCCAGAGCCGCTGAGTTTGGAGAAGGAAGGAGGAACGGCGGTCAGTGTAAAATATCGCCGATGACGATTTATGAAAAATGGCTAAATATCGGCCGGCATATTGGTCTACCTCTACTCCCATTCCTTTCTCTTCCCTACGTGTTGCTGACCTGGAAAGCCACGTGTACAACGTCACTTCCAGGTCTGCCTGTCAGTGTCGACGGCCAGCATACCCGGGAACAAATGTAATGCGATGTGCATAATCATTACATTCAGTGGAGCACAGGGGAGACATGCAGGGTCTTTTATACTTGTCCCCCATGTGATGTAAAAAAATAAATAAAAAACGCATGCCAGTGTGAGAGCAATAATTCTAGCACCAGATCTCCTCCATAACATTAAACTGAGGACCTCTAGGGGGCCTTTAAAGCAGAATTCCACCCAAAAATGAAACCTCTGCTTATCTGAAAAAAAAGCAAAGGAAAGACAAGAAAAAAGCAAAAAGAAAGGAAAGTTCTAGGTCATCACTTGGAGCTTACACTGGGCTGAGTATTCACTCGCATCTCTGGCCCCCATATGACAGCATTGGGTACCCAAGTGGCCAAGTACCACAGCTGTCACAGGGCATAGGACCCCCTTCTTACCTCCAGATGAGAATTCCAAGCTACCTAAACAACTAATCAATGCTGCTGAAGGGTGTCACAGCTATCACAGGGCTGAGCACTCTCCTACTACCCCCATGTAACAATATAGGGGGCCCTAAATGGGCCAATCACCAAGGGCCACTGCTAACAAGACTCTCTCTGCCCGCCGAAGACAATGCTGGTTACCTGAAGCAGCAAAGCATCACAGCTGTCAAAAGGATGAGGACTCTCTCCCTACCCCCATGTGACAATACGGGGTACCTCAATGTACAGGCCTGAGGACTCTCCCTACCCCATGTGACAATACGAGGTACCTGAGTGTACAGGCCGGAGGACTCTCCCTACCCCCATGTGACAATACGGGGTACCTGAAGACTCTCTCCCTACCCCCATGTGACAATACGGGGTTACCTGAATGTACAGGCCCGAGGAATCTCCCTACCCCATGTGACAATACGAGGTACCCGAGTGTACAGGCCGGAGGACTCTCCCTACCCCCATGTGACAATACGGGGTACCTGAAGACTCTCTCCCTACCCCCATGTGACAATACGGGGTACCTGAAGACTCTCTCCCTACCCCCATGTGACAATACGGGGACTCTCTCCCTACCTGAAGACTCTCTCCCTACCCCCATGTGACAATACGGGGTACCTGAAGACTCTCTCCCTACCCCCATGTGACAATACGGGGTACCTGAAGACTCTCTCCCTACCCCCATGTGACAATACGGGGTACCTGAAGACTCTCTCCCTACCCCCATGTGACAATACGGGGTACCTGAAGACTCTCTCCCTACCCCCATGTGACAATACGGGGTACCTGAAGACTCTCTCCCTACCCCCATGTGACAATACGGGGTACCTGAAGACTCTCTCCCTACCCCCATGTGACAATACGGGGTACCTGAAGACTCTCTCCCTACCCCCATGTGACAATACGGGGTACCTGAAGACTCTCCCTACCCCCATGTGACAATACGGGGTTACCTGAAGACTCTCTCCCTACCCCCATGTGACAATACGGGGTACCTGGAGACTCTCTCCCTACCCCCATGTGACAAAACTACTTTTTAGGGCACAACCGAACCCCCAGGCTAGTTACCAGATGTATGGGGGTTCCTCTCCACCTTTCATCCTACTTCTCGTCTCTGTACCGTGGTAAACACGCATTTTTATAACCACCCGAGAAAATTACCATGGTAATCCCTGTGACGTCACCGCTTCCATTCATATACGTCTGGGCACCGGGAGGCGGTAGAAGGGAAGCTGCTGTGAGACTACAATTGCCATCTTGTAATGGGGATTGTAGCAGCAATGGGTGTGAATGTGAGGGACAGACCAGGAGTCTCCTGGAAATAGATGAAGGAATTGCTAAAAAGTAAGAAATGGTCTCTAAATATGGGGAAAACATTTTTGCTCAGAGTCTAGCTTCAACATCTCTAAATGCTTCATCTATGAGGACTTTAGCACCCCGGCCAACTCAGTTCTCAACATGCCCTCATCTCTTGGCCTAAGCTAGTGGGACTCCAAACTGCGGCCCTTTGACTTTATCCCACTCTTGGGGCACCGACACATGGCAATATTCTTCTCTATTGACACCAATGATAAAAAATCACACCCCCCGCCCCCCGGCCAAAAATGGTGTCTTTGGGAGGAATGGTTCCAACAATGGGGAACCGTTTCTCCCAAGTTTCCAACGCAATATTCCCAACACACACATTCCTGTAGAAATGGCTTTATTTATAATTGGGTGCTGGAACCGTAATATAGGCAGAGAGAAATGTCACCAGCACACCAGGATCTCCAAAAAAGGAGTCCAAACTTTAATCAGCAATCACATATTTACAGCAGAAGACGACGTTTCGGAGCCACGCAGGACCCCTTCATCAGACATGTGACCTTCTGCCTGATGAAAGGGTCCTGCGTGGCTCCGAAACATCGTCTTCTGCTGTAAATATGTGATTGCTGATTAAAGTTTGGACTCATTTTTTGGAGATCCTGGTGACCAGTGGCGGCTGGTGCTCAAACTTTTTGGGGGGTGCAAACAAACGGAAAAAAAAATAAAAAAAATTGCAGCCTCACTGTGCCCAGCAATCGCCGCCACTGTGCCCAGCAAAATGCCCCCTTCCCCCCTGCCTGGCACTTACCTTTCTGAGGTCAGCCATGCTTCCAACGTCCCTCGATGTCTTCTCCCGCCCTCGATGACGCTTTAGCCAATCATGTTACCGGTAACCAGAACCGGTGAACCTGATTGGCTGAGACGCCTATCACTCTTACCCAAGGAACGCACCACCGTGCGTCCCGAGGATAAGCATCTGGAAGCCGCTGGCTCTGATAGGCACTTCCACAGCCGCCGTTATTCAGATGGCCAGCGCTCGCCAGCCATCTGAATATTCGGCGGCAATACATAGATTCATGCAATGTATATTGCGTCAGTGGCGTGTGCGGGAGCCAGAGGGGGCGGCGCTCTGGCGCCCTCTATACACGCACCGCCACTGCTAGTGACATTTCTCTCCATTCCTCCCAAGGGCACCAACAATGGGGCACCATTTCTCCCACGGGCACCAATGGGGCACCGTTTCTCCCAAGGGCACCAATGGGGCACCGTTTCTCCCAAGGGCACCAACAATGGGGCACCATTCCTCTCCCTATTACCACCAACAATGGGGCATTGTTTACTCCCAATGAGGTCAGGGTATTTTCTACCCCAACTGGCCACAGTTTGGCCCCCCTAAAGGACAGTAAATTTGTTTTTTTTGTAAAAGTTTGGCAACCCCCGTCATAAAGCTGGCAACACAGAATACAAAATGTTCCTATTCAAAATTTCCTTTGAGCCTCATACACACGGTCGAATGTCAAAAAAACGTTTCCGTGGATTTTTGTTTGAAGGGCGTTTGTCCGTTTGCAGAGCGAACATTAGTCCAATGAAAACCTGCTCACTTTGAAGTTTGTTGTCAAAAAGTCAGATGGTGTGTATGGGGCTTTAGATTTACCTTACGTTATGTGGTGCAATTGCCTGCCTGACTGCATACAAATTAACCACTTAAGGACCGACCCTCCTTTTCAGACTGTTAAAAACAAGTTTTATTTTGCTAGAAAATTACTTAGAACCCCCAAACATTATATATATTTTTTCTAACACCCTAGAGAATAAAATTGCGGTCATTGCAATACTTTTTTGTTACACTGTATTTGCACAGCGGTCTTAGGCCCCTTTCACACTGAGGAGTATTTCTAAAAATAGGGCCTGATAAACTCCTGCCCAGCATTCTCAATGTAAAAGCCTGAGGGCTTTCACACTGAGGCGATGCGCTGGCGGGAGGGAAAAAAATCTCCTGCAAGCAGCATCTTTGAAGCGGTGAGAGGAGCGGCGTGTATATCACTCCTTCCCATTGAAAACAATGGGAAATCTGCAATACCGCCCACAATGCGCCTCTGCGGCGATATACCGCCACCAGCCCCCCTGCCCCAGTGTGAAAGTAGCATTAGAAAAAAAACACTTTTCTGAATTAAAAAATAAGACAACAGTAAAGTTAGCCCATTTTTTTTATATTGTGAAAGATAATGTTACGCCGAGTAAATTGATACCCAACATTAAACGTTTTAAAATTGCGTCCGCTTGTGGAATGGTGACAGATTTTTACCCTTAAAAATCTCCATAGACGACGTTTAAAAAAAATTCTACAGGTTGCATGTTTCGAGTTACAGAGGAGGTCTAGGGCTAGAATTATTGCTCTCGCTCTAAGGATCGCGGCGATACCTCACTTGTGGTTTAAACAGTTTTCATATGCGGGCGCTACTCACGTATGCTTTCGCTTCTGCGTGCGAGCTCGTCGGGACGGGGCGCTTTAAAAAAAGAAAAGAAAAAAAAATCTTATTTTTCCACTTTATTTTATTGATTTTGACACTTAAAATATATTAAAAAATAAAAAATGGGTTTTATTCCTATTACAAGGAATGTAAACCTCTCTTGTTATAGAAAAAAGCATGACAGGTCCTCTTAAATATGAGATCTGGGGTCAAAAATATCATATTTACACTAAAATGCACTAAAAAATAAATAAGGCCCTTTCACACGGAGCGCCCGATCAGGTCCGCCTGCCAGTTTCTTATGCAGACCTGAACGGGCACTCTGTGCTCCTCTATGGAGCCGCGGATATCAACTAGGGGTGCAACAGATCGAAAAACTCACGGATCGGATCATTTTCGGATCGGCAAAAAAAAGAGACAAATCTTGTTACACCCACCAGAGTTTTAGATTTCACAGTTATTCTCAACACAAAACGGAGCTTATGTGCTTAAATACAGTGTTTGCAAATCCGACGGACTGTTTATTGCTGATGTGACAGAACACCTCTGATTTTCACATTAAATTTTACATTTAACCACTTTAGCCCCGGACCATATTGCTGGTCAAAGACCAGAGCACTTTTTGTGATTCAGCACTGCGTTGCTTTAACTGACAATTGCGCGGTCGTGTGACGTGGCTCCCAAACAAAATTGGCGTCCTTTTTTTCCCACAAATAGAGCTTTCTTTTGGTGGTATTTGATCACCTCTGCGATTTATATTTTTTGCGCTATAAACAAAAATAAAGCGACTATTTTGAAAAAAATGCAATATTTTTTACATTTTGCTATAATAAATCTCCTCAAAAAATATATAAAAAAAAAAATTTTTTTCCCTCAGTTTAGGCCGATATGTATTCTTCTACATATTTTTCATTAAAAAAAAAAATCGCAATTAGCGTTTATTGATTCGTTTGCGCAAAATTTATAATGTTTACAAAAAAGGGGGTAGTTTTATGGCATTTTTATTAATATTTTTTTTTACTAGTAATGGCGGCGATCGGCATTTTTTTTCAGTACCGAGACATTATAGCGGACACATCGTACAATTTGGACACATTTTTGGGACCATTGGCATTTTTTTTAGCGATCAATGCTATAAAAATGCATTGGATTACTATAAAAATGCCATTGGCAGTGAAGGGGTTAACACTAGGGGGGCGGGGAAGGGGTTAAGTGTGTTCCTGGGTGTGTTCTAACTGTATGGGGGGGGGTGGCCTCACTAGGGGAAATCACTGATCTTCTGTTCATACATTGACAAACACACAAAGCTCCCGGTCCCCGCTCTGCAACGAACGAGCGCGCGTCCCCGGCGGCGATCGCGCCCGCGGGACTTGGGGGACGAGCGGGGGCGCGCGGGCAGCCGGCGGCGCGCGCCCCCCCCTAGCGTCCGCTAAAGGGAGGACGTAGAGCTACGTGCTCTCGCCCAGCAGTGCCGACCTGCCGCCGTAGAATGACGGTGGGCTGGTCGGCAACTGGTTAGTCCGTCGGATTTACAAATACTGTATTTAAGGGTATAAGCTCTGTTTTGTGATGAAAATAACTGAATGTAAAACTCTATTGGGTGTAATGAAAGATGTCCACTTGCCCCCATGCCCTCCCATTACAGATGCAGCTGTTAGGGGGCCTCTCCACAAATACCTCTGGCCCCTTATCTCCCTCTGTCTTGCTATCTTCAGATTGAACATTACAATCCTGCTTACTAGGGGTGCAACGGATCTCCTACCTGCAGGAGCTCACAGATGCGGTCTCCACATGTCTGCAGTGAGCGCGCTGTGCGGGGAGGCATGTCACGCTATGCATTGGGCTCTGGCAAGCACACGGGGGTGGAGCAAGATGGCCGCCGCTCCGGAGCTAGGCCGAAGACGGGGACTTTCCTACAGCCGAGGCTCCGCGGAGCGCATGGTGTACCGATCCGAACGGGGTGGCCTGTTCGGATCACGGATCGGTGACGATCCGTTGCACCCCTAATATCAACGGTGACACGCCCGCTGACATCCGACCCGCTCCGATCCGCCAAAGTGTGACGGAGGAAAAACCTACTTTTCCATCCGTCTGGCGGATCAGATGAACACAGACACACGGTCCATGTTCATCCGATCCCCCCCATAGGGCAAAGCGGAGAAAAGACGGGGCTCAGCGGAGAGCAACGGAGCGATCCCCGTTGAGCAAACGGAGGTTCACGGGGCGTATCATTACTGATCCGCCCCGTGTGAAAGAGCCCTTAAGAGCTATGGGTGGAAGTGATGTTTTGATGTCGCTTCCGCCCTATGGTATGGAGACGGGTGGGGGCCATCTTGCCCTCGCTTGTCTCCATACCCAGCACAAGATAGGACACGATCGCCTCCAGAAGCGAGAGAGGGCGTGGGAGAGTGGAGGGGGCCCTCTCCCACCAATAACTGTGATCTCGCTGTGAATCCACCGCAGAGACCACCACTATCGGAAACCGGACCACGTACTGAAAAGATGGATACCTGGGTTCTGGCAGCGGCAGCCGGCACTTCTCTCCTTCATGTTAAAATCATCATTGTTTGTTTTGCTAGAAAATTACTCAGAACCCCCAAACATTATATATGTTTTTTTAGCACACACCCTAGGGAATAAAGTGGCGGTCATTGCAACTTTATCTCACACGGTATTTGTGCAATCATTTTTCAAATGCCTTTTTTTGGTGATAAAAAATGTATTCATTCATCAAAAATCTCATGATTTAACCATTTAAGGACCGCCTCCTGCACATATACATCGGCTGAATGGCACGGCTGGGCACATCCACGTACAGGTACGTCCTCTAAGTGCCCAGCCGTGGGTGCACGCCCGTGATCCGGTCCAAAGCTCCGTGACCGCGGCACCCTATTGCCGCTGGAGTCCCGCGATCGCCCCCCCCCCCCCCCGGAGCTGAAGAACGGGGAGAGCTGCGTGTAAACACACCTTACCCATTCTTCAATGTGGCGGCGTGATCGATCGTGTGTTCCCTCATATAGGGAACCTCAATCAATGACGTCACACCTACAGCCACACCCCCCTACAGTTAGAAACACACATTAGGTCACACATAACCCCTTCAGCGCCCCCTAGTGGTTGACTTCCAAACTGCTATTGTCATTTTCACGGTAATCAGTGCATTTTTATATCAATTTTTGCTGTGAAAATGACAATGGTCCCAAAAATGTGTCAAAATTGTCCCAAGTGTCCCGCAATTGTCTGTTAAAGTAACACAGTGCCGAATCGCAAAAAGTGGCCTGGTCCTTTAGCTGCCTAAAGGTCCGGGTCTTAAAGTGGAGTTCCACCCATTTTTTAATGTTTGTCTGTGCTGCATGCCCTAATCTCAGTGTTCAGAATGGACAATTTTTCATTTATTTTGTTGCTTGTAAATACCTTTATTTTGTAGTCCTTCATTAGGCTATTAAGTCACAAGGCTATTTGCAAGGGTTTCTGGGATAGGCATCATGTTTCCCAGTAGCCCTTGCAAACCTGACTGAAACCTATTACATTGC
Source organism: Rana kukunoris (assembly GCA_029574335.1). Lineage (NCBI taxonomy): Eukaryota > Metazoa > Chordata > Amphibia > Anura > Ranidae > Rana > Rana kukunoris. The sequence continues at coordinate 10,292,298 of CM056050.1, forward strand.
TTGTGCAGCACTGAGCATGTGCGAGATATGCAAAGCTGAAATCCAGGAAGTCATACAGTCTGGCTTCATGATGCCCACACTTAACATGGCCCCGGTCTATTCCTGTTTTATAAAGTATCTAAATGCTGTAACAACCTAACAAAACGGACCTTAGTTTACAGACTAACTTTACCAGAATACATTAAGCTTGTGTATTACAGGGGTATTTATATTTAAAAAGTGAAATTGTGGGTGGAACTCCCCTTTAAGTGGATACACAGTACAGGCAGATTTCACCTTTTGTCATTGTATAAATGCATCCATACTGCAAAAAAATAAATAAAAACAAAAAATAAAAGCCAACATGTATTCATTTTTTGCATTGCTGACACTACAAGCTCCCTTTAAGATCCCAAGTGATCATCACAGTACAGAACACAGAGCCTGTACATTCCTTCTAAAGCCCAACTCCAGACTGTCCCTTGTGGTAGAATAATGACATTACACTGCAATGGCTGCCCCAGCATCTCTCCACCTCCATGAAGATAATCACATGACAACGGTTCATTAGAGATACAGGAGATTGTACGCTGGCAGATAACGTAGAGGGAGGAGCTGTGGGCGGGTTCTAAAGCCGACGTGTGACAGTTTTCTCCAGATGTCCAGTTTCTCAGGGTAAAGCTGGTTAGATCCGCTTCTTTCCTGTACAGGGGAGGTCGGCCACTTACGAACCTCTCCTACTTACGAACAGGGCACTGCTGGGACCCTCTGCCAACGCATACGTGAGTAGCGCCCGCATATGTAAACGGTGCTCAAACCACACATGTGAGGTATCGCCGCAATCCTAAGGCTCCATTCACATCTGAGCGACAAAACGCCGGTCGCCCGACGCTCTTGTCGCTCGAGATGTGAAATAACATTGCGGTCTATGGAGATGGTTCACGTCTCAACGCCTGTCGCCTGAAAAAAAAGTCCCGGACCCTTTTTTTCAGGCGACATTGGCGTTCGCTCATAGACCGCAATGTTAAAGAAAGAAGAAAAAAAAAAAAGTTTAATCTACAGGCGGCAAGATAAGCCGCGTACGCGGCGTATCGTGTCGCCTAGGTGTGAATGCAGCCTTAGAGCGAGAGAAATAATTCTAGCTCCAGACCTCCTCTGTAACTCAAAACAGAATTTTTTAAACGTCGCCTATGGAGATTTTTAAGGGTCAAAGTTTGTCGCCATTCCACGAGCGGGGGCAACTTTGAAGCGTGACATGTTGGGTATCAATTTACTTGGCGCAACATTATCTTTCACAATATATTTATAAAAAAAATTGGAATAACTTTACTGTTGTCTTATTTTTTTAATTCAAATAAGTTTCCCCCCCGCCAAAAGTGCGCTTGTAAGACCCCTGCACAAAGACGGTGTGAAAGTATTGTAACGACCGCCATTTTATTCTCTAGGGTGTTCAAAAAAAAATATATATGTTTGGGGTTCCAAGTAATTTTCTAGCAAAAAACAAAACAAAAAAACAACAACCAGTTTTTAACTTGTAAACAGCAAATTACAGAAAGAGGCTCGGTCCTTAAAGGGGAGTTCCAGCCCATTTTTATGTTTATTAAAAGTCAGCAGCTACAAAAAGTGTATCTGCTGGCTTTTAATAAACAGACACTTTCCTTCTCCACGTTCCAGCGATGCGCCGGCCGGGGCTCCGCTCCTCTCCCCCCCCTCCCCGGCCGGCATCCTCATTGCAACTGTGGGCACCCAGCCGTGACAGCCTTCGGCTTCACGGCCGGGCACCCACTGCGCATGCGCGCGCGGCCCGCCGCTGATTGGACAGGCGATCGTCTGGGACCTGTCAGTGTCCTAGACCTAGACGATCACCAAAGGGAGGGGCTGCAGTAAGGCGATTAAGCCTAATCGCCTTACCAGCCCCTCGACGGAAGCAGGAAGTGGGACAGGAAGTCCCACTCCTACTGAAGCCCCCACTCCCCCCCCCAAAAAAATTACATGCCAAATATGGCATGTATGGGGGAGGGGAGGGGATTAAGCGGAAGTTCCATTTTTGGGTGGAACTCGGTTTTAACCACTTAAAGAGGAGTTCCACCCTAAAAATTAAGTTTCGCTCAATCCCCTCCCCTCCCCCTTACATGCCACATTGGGGGGGGGGGGGGGGGAGTGGGGGCTTCAGTAGGAGTGGGACTTCCTGTCCCACTTCCTGCTTCCGCCGAGGGGCTGGTAAGGCGATTAAGCCTAATCGCCTTACTGCAGCCCCTCCCTTTGGCGATCGTCTAGGACACTGACAGGTCCTAGACGATCGCCTGTCCAATCAACGGCGAGCCGCGCCGTGCGCACATGCGCAGTGCGGCTAGCGCATGCGCAGTGGGTGCCCGGCCGTGAAGCCGAAGTCTGTCACGGCTGGGTGCCCACAATCGCAATGAGGAATGCCGGCCGGGGAGGGGGGGAGAGGAGCGGGGCCCCGGTCGGCGCGTCGCTGGAACGTGGAGCAGGTAAGTGTCTGTTTATTAAAAGCCAGCAGCTACACTTTTTGTAGCTGCTGACTTTTAATAAACATTACATTTTGGTGGAACTCCCCTTTAAGGACCGCCCCCCTGCACATTTACATCGGCAGAATGGCACGGCTGGGCACATGCACGTACCTGTACATCGCCTTTAAGCACCCAGCCGGGGGTGCATGCCCGCGACCTGGTCCGAAACTCTGTGACCCGATCGCCGCCGGTGTCCCACGATCGGTCACAGGGAGAGGTGATTGTAAACAAACCTACCCCGTTGTTCTCTGGGTCACTGATCGTCTGTTCCCTGATATACGTCCAGCCCCACCCCCTACAGTTAGAAACACATATGAGGTCACACTTAACCCCTTACAGCGCCCCCTAGTGGTTAACTTCCAAACTGCAATTGTCATTTTCACAGTAATCAGTGCATTTTATAGCAACTTTTGCTGTGAAAATGACAATGGTCCCAAAAAATTGTCCGCCATTATGTCGCAGTCACAAATAAATAAATAGCCAACATTAGTAGTAAAAAAAAAAAAAACCAACATTAGTAGTAAAAAAAAAAAAAAAACTATCACCCATTTTGTAAACGCTATAAATTTTGTGCAAACCAATCGTTAAACGCTTATTGCGATTTTTTTTTTTTTTTTATACCAAAAATAGGTAGAAGAATACGTATCGGCCTAAACTGAAAAAAAAAATATAAGATAAAAAGTTTATATATTTTTGGGGGATATTTATTATAGCAAAAAGTTTTTTTCAAAGTTGACGCTATTTTTGTTTATAGCGCAAAAAAATAAAAAAAATAACCCGCAGAGGTGATCAAATACCACCAAAAGAAATCTCTATGTGGGAAAAAGGGACGCCAATTTTGTTTGGGAGCCACGTCGCACGACCGCGCAATTGTCAGTTAAAGCGACGCAGTGCCGCATCGCAAAAACTGGCCGGGTCCTTTACCTGCATAATGGTCCGGGGCTTAAAGGATCACTAAAGGAATTTTTTTTTTTTTTTTTAGCTTAATAGCTTCCTTTACTGGTTTCATGTCCTCATTGTTCGTTTTTTGCTTTGAAGTTGCTGTAATTCTGCTCTGTTCTCCACACTTCCTGCTTGTCTGTTTCCTTATAACCACAGTGCTGGGAGCTTTCCCACTGTGGTCTAAGCTGTCATTACTGTGTGTCTAAAACTTCCCAGAACCAATCAGATTCATTTCAAAAACAAAACACTGCCCTGGATTTGTTTGTTTTTGTTCTGTGTGTCTATTTCTACTTCACAGAAACAAAAGTTAAACTAACCTGCAGGCACATTATATGATTGATTTTTATCTATTTTTAACCATTTTGAAAAGGAATCAGTTAACTTTTATGTCTCTATACCCTGTAAACCGTCATTTCAGCAAAAATAAAATGTTTTTTCCAAGGCAAATGATTTATCTTCATGCAGTCCCTGTGTGTCTGTGTAGCGGCTCCCTTCGGCCTCCGCTAATCACTTACCTGAGGTCCATCTAGTTCCAGCGATGTCCATAAATGTCTCAGCCGTCAGATTCTCCTTCCTGATTGGCTGACACAGCGTCAGTGCCATTGGCTCCCGCTGCTGTCAAAGTCAGCTAGACAATCAGGGGAGAGAGAGGGGGTGGGGCTCAGTATCTGAATGGACACAGAGCTGTGGGGACACTAGACAGGAGGGAGGGGCCAGGAGCTCAGATGAGGGACCTGAGAAGAGGAGGATGGGGGCTGCTCTGTGAAAATCCACTGCATGAGGCAGGTAAGTAGGTTTGTTATTTTTATTGGGGAACAATTGTCCTGCCATTTCCATGATGGGCGGGAGGCACACAATGGAATCATCTGAGAAAGTCAATGGAGCACGGCATGGTATTGTGCCGAGGACCATACAACACATAGGAAGGATTGACTTTGGGCAAAAAAAAAAAAAACACACTGACCCTTTAGGGGACGGGTGCTCAACCTGGGGCCCTCCAGCTGTTGCAAAACTACAAGTCCCATCATGCCTCGGAGTAATTGAAACTGCCAGCCTTGCAATGCCTCATGGGAAATGTAGTTCCACAACAGCTAGAGAGCCCCAGGTTGCCTACCCCTGCCCTATAGCATAGGTGCTCTACGCTGCGGCCCTCCAGCTGTTGTGAAACGCCAAGTCCCATCATGCCTCTGCCTTTGGGAATCATACTTGTACCCATCAGCCGTGCAATGGCTCATGGGACTTGTAGTTTCACAACAGCTGGAGGGCCACAGCTTGAGCACCTATGCTTTAGGGGAGGGGCCCTTCAGCTGACGTGGAACTACATTTCCCATGGCCGGCAGTTTCAATTACTCCCAGAAGCATGATGGGACTTATAGTTTTGCAACAGCTGGAGGGCCCCAAATGGCCTACCCCTACTTTAGGGGCATGGGTGCTCAACCTGCGGCCCTCCAGCTGTTGCGGGACTATCATACCTAAGCCTTTGGGAACCATACCTCTACCCATCAGCCTTGCAATGCCTCATGGGACTTGTAGTTTCTCCACAGCCGGAGGGTCAAGGTTACCTGCCCTAGAGCACGGGTGCTCAACCTGCGGCCCTCCAACTGTTGTGGTACCACAAGTCCCACCATCATGCCTCTGCCTTTGGCAGTTATGTTTGTAACTGTCAGTGGCTTGCAATTAGTCATGTGACTTGTAGATCTGCAACAGCTGGAGGGCCACAGGTTGAGCACCCGTGCTCTAGGCCAGGGGTAGGTAACCTTGGCCCTCCAGCTGTGGTGAAACTACAAGTCCAATGATGCATTGCAAGGCTGATCGGTACAAGTATGATTCCCAAAGGCAGAAGCATGATGGGACTTGTAGTTCCGCAAACAGCTGGAGGGCTGCAGGTCAAGCACCCATGATCTAGGGTAGGGGTCTTAAACTGGGGGCCCTCCAGCTGTTGCGAAACTGCAAGTCCCATCATGGCTCTGCCTGTGGCAGTCATGCTTGTAACTGTCAGCCTTGCAATGCCTCATGGGACTTGCAGTTTCACAACAGCTGGAGGGCCGCCAGTGCAGAGCCTGTGCACCCGTCTTTATCTGCTTTGGCAGGCAGCCCATATAAGTGAGTAAAACGCATCGGCTGCATGGACTAAGCAGAGTTTGGGGCGCATGCACAGACCCCGTACATCCATGACCACTCACCCGTCCTCATTTACCTTTCTGTTTTAGCGCTGATCTGCATGCAGGCGGCCCATATTAGCCAATGAGGACACAGCAGCTGTACGGACTAAGCCCACCCAACCGAACCTGGCTGCCTTCACGGACCCCCGACACAGAGCCTGTGCATCCACGACCGCGGACCTACTTCTTGCTTAAATGTCCCCATCACTAGTATGAGCCGCCTGCATGCAGCGCGGTGCTAAGATAGAAAAGCAGAGCCGGGTATCGCTGTCGTGTCCCCATCACTAGTATGAGCCGCCTGCATGCAGCTCGGTGCTAAGATAGAAAAGCAGAGCCGGGTATCGCTGTCGTGTCCCCATCACTAGTATGAGCCGCCTGCATGCAGCGCGGTGCTAAGATAGAAAAGCAGAGCCGGGTATCGCTGTCGTGTCCCCATCACTAGTATGAGCCGCCTGCATGCAGCGCGGTGCTAAGATAGAAAAGCAGAGCAGGGTATCGCTGTCGTGTCCCCATCACTAGTATGAGCCGCCTGCATGCAGCTCGGTGCCAAGATAGAAAAGCAGAGCCGGGTATCGCTGTCGTGTCCCCATCACTAGTATGAGCCGCCTGCATGCAGCTCGGTGCCAAGATAGAAAAGCAGAGCCGGGTATCGCTGTCGTGTCCCCATCACTAGTATGAGCCGCCTGCATGCAGCGCGGTGCTAAGATAGAAAAGCAGAGCCGGGTATCGCTGTCGTGTCCCCATCACTAGTATGAGCCGCCTGCATGCAGCGCGGTGCTAAGATAGAAAAGCAGAGCAGGGTATCGCTGTCGTGTCCCCATCACTAGTATGAGCCGCCTGCATGCAGCTCGGTGCCAAGATAGAAAAGCAGAGCCGGGTATCGCTGTCGTGTCCCCATCACTAGTATGAGCCGCCTGCATGCAGCTCGGTGCCAAGATAGAAAAGCAGAGCCGGGTATCGCTGTCGTGTCCCCATCACTAGTATGAGCCGCCTGCATGCAGCGCGGTGCTAAGATAGAAAAGCAGAGCCGGGTATCGCTGTCGTGTCCCCATCACTAGTATGAGCCGCCTGCATGCAGCGCGGTGCTAAGATAGAAAAGCAGAGCCGGGTATCGCTGTCGTGTCCCCATCACTAGTATGAGCCGCCTGCATGCAGCTCGGTGCTAAGATAGAAAAGCAGAGCCGGGTATCGCTGTCGTGTCCCCATCACTAGTATGAGCCGCCTGCATGCAGCGCGGTGCTAAGATAGAAAAGCAGAGCCGGGTATCGCTGTCGTGTCCCCATCACTAGTATGAGCCGCCTGCATGCAGCGCGGTGCTAAGATAGAAAAGCAGAGCCGGGTATCGCTGTCGTGTCCCCATCACTAGTATGAGCCGCCTGCATGCAGCGGTGCTAAGATAGAAAAGCAGAGCCGGGTATCGCTGTCGTGTCCCCATCACTAGTATGAGCCGCCTGCATGCAGCGCGGTGCTAAGATAGAAAAGCAGAGCCGGGTATCGCTGTCGTGTCCCCATCACTAGTATGAGCCGCCTGCATGCAGCGCGGTGCTAAGATAGAAAAGCAGAGCCGGGTATCGCTGTCGTGTCCCCATCACTAGTATGAGCCGCCTGCATGCAGCTCGGTGCCAAGATAGAAAAGCAGAGCCGGGTATCGCTGTCGTGTCCCCATCACTAGTATGAGCCGCCTGCATGCAGCTCGGTGCCAAGATAGAAAAGCAGAGCCGGGTATCGCTGTCGTGTCCCCATCACTAGTATGAGCCGCCTGCATGCAGCGCGGTGCTAAGATAGAAAAGCAGAGCCGGGTATCGCTGTCGTGTCCCCATCACTAGTATGAGCCGCCTGCATGCAGCGCGGTGCTAAGATAGAAAAGCAGAGCCGGGTATCGCTGTCGTGTCCCCATCACTAGTATGAGCCGCCTGCATGCAGCTCGGTGCTAAGATAGAAAAGCAGAGCCGGGTATCGCTGTCGTGTCCCCATCACTAGTATGAGCCGCCTGCATGCAGCGCGGTGCTAAGATAGAAAAGCAGAGCCGGGTATCGCTGTCGTGTCCCCATCACTAGTATGAGCCGCCTGCATGCAGCGCGGTGCTAAGATAGAAAAGCAGAGCCGGGTATCGCTGTCGTGTCCCCATCACTAGTATGAGCCGCCTGCATGCAGCGCTAAGATAGAAAAGCAGAGCCGGGTATCGCTGTCGTGTCCCCATCACTAGTATGAGCCGCCTGCATGCAGCGCGGTGCTAAGATAGAAAAGCAGAGCCGGGTATCGCTGTCGTGTCCCCATCACTAGTATGAGCCGCCTGCATGCAGCTCGGTGCTAAGATAGAAAAGCAGAGCCGGGTATCGCTGTCGTGTCCCCATCACTAGTATGAGCCGCCTGCATGCAGCGCGGTGCTAAGATAGAAAAGCAGAGCCGGGTATCGCTGTCGTGTCCCCATCACTAGTATGAGCCGCCTGCATGCAGATCAGGCCTAGGGCAGAAAAGTAAACAAGGATGGATGCATGGTCATGGATGCACAGGCTCTAGCTGGGGCCCACGTATGTATTGATTTTCAGAGACAAAGTCTGTACAGCCGTGCTGTATTGGGGGGGGTGGGTGGGGGTCTGTACAGCCGTGCCGTGTTGGGGGGGGGGTGGGGGGCTGTACAGCCGCTGTATTGGGGGAGGGCTGTACAGCCGCTGTGTTGGGGTGGGTGGGGGGCTGTACAGCCGCTGCGGTGTTGGGGGGCTGTACAGCCGCTGCGGTGTTGGGGGGCTGTACAGCCGCTGCGGTGTTGGGGGGCTGTACAGCCGCTGCGGTGTTGGGGGGCTGTACAGCCGCTGCGGTGTTGGGGGGCTGTACAGCCGCTGCGGTGTTGGTAATGGGGGGGCCTCAATCTCTGGTGATTGGATCAGCGCAGCCAATCACACGCGGCGTACATCGATGGCGGTCAGCTGTCCCTTTAAGGACAGTCACCCCCACACAGGTTAGGCTGAAGAGCTGACAATCATTTCCCAGCTGTGGGATCCCCTCCTCCTCCCCAGTCAGGCCCTCACACCCCAGAATTCTGGGGTCTCCAGTCACCCATACCAACCAGCCAGCTGTTCCCCCTTCTCCAATCACACAATGGTTACCACGGGCAACAGTCACCGCCTCCCACCCCCCATGTGTTACCATCCCCCCTCTCATCCCCTGTATCATTCCACCCCATCCCCCCACTCCCCGGACCCCCATTACTTTCTCCAGAATCCCGTTCTTGCCGCCTCTCGCCGCCATCTTGTCTCATCCCCGCTGTCTCCTGACCTGGCGCCCGCCGATTGGTGGAAACGCAACCCCCGGCCCCGCCCACTCTTCCGCTCGCCGCGCGCACGGCACACTGAGCCCGGGCACGCGAGGAAGAGGGGCGGGGTTTTGGAGGGGGCGAGATGAGCGTCCTCGGTTGCTAGGAGACGATGGCGCTGAAATGATGATGACGGGGTAAGTTGTGAGGGAACCCAATATATGTGTATTTATAATGTCACCTCATCACCGACAGGGGCCCCCAAAGAGGGGACACCAATACCCCGACAGGGGCCCCCAAAGAGGGGACACCAATACCCCGACAGGGGCCCCCAAAGAGGGGACACCAATACCCCGACAGGGGCCCCCAAAGAGGGGACACCAATACCCCGACAGGGGCCCCCAAAGAGGGGACACCAATACCCCGACAGGGGCCCCCAAAGAGGGGACACCAATACCCCGACAGGGGCCCCCAAAGAGGGGACACCTCTACCCCGACAGGGGCCCCCAAAGAGGGGACACCTCTACCCCGACAGGGGCCCCCAAAGAGGGGACACCTCTACCCCGACAGGGGCCCCCAAAGAGGGGACACCAATACCCCGACAGGGGCCCCCAAAGAGGGGACACCAATACCCCGACAGGGGCCCCCAAAGAGGGGACACCTCTACCCCGACAGGGGCCCCCAAAGAGGGGACACCAATACCCCGACAGGGGCCCCCAAAGAGGGGACACCAATACCCCGACAGGGGCCTCCAAAGAGGGGACACCTATACCCCGACAGGGGCCCCCAAAGAGGGGACACCAATACCCCGACAGGGGCCTCCAAAGAGGGGACACCAATACCCCGACAGGGGCCCCCAAAGAGGGGACACCTCTACCCCAACAGGGGCCCCCAAAGAGGGGACACCTCTACCCCAACAGGGGCCCCCAAAGAGGGGACACCTCTACCCCAACAGGGGCCCCCAAAGAGGGGACACCTGTACCCCGACAGTGGCCCCCAAAGAGGGTCAATAGGAGTCCTGAGGTGTGAGTCTATGGGGGCCCAGACGCCGCCCCCCCCCTCGGAGTCTACGGGGCCCAGACGCCGCCCCCCCCCCTCGGAGTCTACGGGGCCCAGACGCCGCCCCCCCTCAGAGTCTACGGGGCCCAGACGCCACCCCCCCTCAGAGTCTACGGGGCCCAGACGCCACCCCCCCTCAGAGTCTACGGGGCCCAGACGCCACCCCCCCTCAGAGTCTACGGGGCCCAGACGCCACCCCCCCTCAGAGTCTACGGGGCCCAGACGCCACCCCCCCTCAGAGTCTACGGGGCCCAGACGCCACCCCCCCTCAGAGTCTACGGGGCCCAGACGCCACCCCCCCTCAGAGTCTACGGGGCCCAGACGCCACCCCCCCTCAGAGTCTACGGGGCCCAGACGCCACCCCCCCTCAGAGTCTACGGGGCCCAGACGCCACCCCCCCTCAGAGTCTACGGGGCCCAGACGCCACCCCCCCTCAGAGTCTACGGGGCCCAGACGCCACCCCCCCTCAGAGTCTACGGGGCCCAGACGCCACCCCCCCTCAGAGTCTACGGGGCCCAGACGCCACCCCCCCCTCAGAGTCTACGGGGCCCAGACGCCACCCCCCCTCAGAGTCTACGGGGCCCAGACGCCACCCCCCCTCAGAGTCTACGGGGCCCAGACGCCACCCCCCCTCAGAGTCTACGGGGCCCAGACGCCACCCCCCCCTCAGAGTCTACGGGGCCCAGACGCCACCCCCCCTCAGAGTCTACGGGGCCCAGACGCCACCCCCCCTCAGAGTCTACGGGGCCCAGACGCCACCCCCCCTCAGAGTCTACGGGGCCCAGACGCCACCCCCCCTCAGAGTCTACGGGGCCCAGACGCCACCCCCCCTCAGAGTCTACGGGGCCCAGACGCCACCCCCCCTCAGAGTCTACGGGGCCCAGACGCCACCCCCCCTCAGAGTCTACGGGGCCCAGACGCTGCCCCCACCCCCTCGGAGTCTACAAAAAAAAATAAAAAATTGGGCTAACTTTACCGTTTCTTTTTTTTTTTTATTTATTATTAATATTGTGTATTTTTTCCAAAAAAATCCATTTAAAAACCGTTGGACAAATACAGTGCAACATAAAATATTGCAGCCATGGACATTTTATTCCCTAGGGTCTCTACTAATATATAATGTTTGGGGGTTCCAAATTATTTTCTAGCAAAAAATATTGATTTTAACTTAAGAAACAAGTGTCAGAAAAAGATTTGGGCTTTAAGTGGTTAAACGAGATCACAATTTTTTAACAATTAATTGTGCGCTCCTCCAGACCTCCGAGGGGGCCCACGCGCTCCTCCAGACCTCCGAGGGGGCCCACGCGCTCCTCCAGACCTCCGAGGGGGCCCACGCGCTCCTCCAGACCTCCGAGGGGGCCCACGCGCTCCTCCAGACCTCCGAGGGGGCCCACTCATTTATGGAGGGGGAGGAGTAGGTCAGGCAAAGGGAACGAATAGGATAAAATGTCCCTTGTTTTACAGATCTCTTACCCTATACATACAATAAATGGAAAGTAATCCCCTGTAAATGTTTCGTTTTACAGATATAGCGACAAGACTGTATAGGATGGACGCAGGCGGTGTGCACACGAGCAACTGTTTTCCTGCGAGAAACCTTTTCCGAACAAGTCATGGAGGTACGCCGGGATCTCTTCGCTTTGTGAAAAGTGCTAAACTGACAAATCAGTGTACAGATGACAGATTGATGGGGCGGGATCAGTGTCCTCTGTACAGCACTGCGGTATATGTCAGAGCTTTATAAATGTGTATTAATAATAGTGTGTGACTGTGGGGGGACATTAGAGTGTAAGCTCCTCTGGTGCAGACTGTCTGCAGTCTTATTTGTACTTCACTACAGTATATGTCAGAGCTATATAATGGCACTTTATAATATGGGCCATTAGAGTGTAAGCTCCTCTGGTACACAGACTAATGTGATTGGCTCAGTGTACTCTGTACAGCACTGTGGTATATGTCAGAGCTATATGAATGTATATTGGTGTGTGACTGTGTGTGGGGGGGGGGGGGTCATTGAAGTGTAAGCTCCTCAGGTGAAGAGTCTGATGTTATTTGTGTCCTCAGGGGCTGGACATTGGCTGGTTTCACAGAAGACCCCGCAGGAGAATAGCTTCCGGACGGTTGTCTGTTCTGCCTCCTCGGATCAGAAGAGAAGTTTGGAGATCCGAGAAATTCCACGCCGGAGTAGGAGCTGCCCATCGGACAAGACGAGGCGGACACCCAAATATGTATTGGATGCAGCATTTCTGGTATGAGAAGACCGTGTGCTCCTTCACCACTGTGCTGTACAGATTCCCACCTCAGAGCAGCCCCCAATTCCTGCATCTTCCCGCCTCAGAGCAGCCCCCAATTCCTGCATCTTCCCGCCTCAGAGCAGCCCCCAATTCCTGCACCTTCCCCACCTCAGAGCAGCCCCCAATTCCTGCACCTTCCCCACCTCAGAGCAGCCCCCAATTCCTGCACCTTCCCCGCCTCAGAGCAGCCCCCAATTCCTGCACCTTCCCGCCTCAGAGCAGCCCCCAATTCCTGCACCTTCCCCGCCTCAGAGCAGCCCCCAATTCCTGCACCTTCCCGCCTCAGAGCAGCCCCCAATTCCTGCACCTTCCCGCCTCAGAGCAGCCCCCAATTCCTGCACCTTCCCGCCTCAGAGCAGCCCCCAATTCCTGCACCTTCCCCACCTCAGAGCAGCCCCCAATTCCTGCACCTTCCCCACCTCAGAGCAGCCCCCAATTCCTGCACCTTCCCCACCTCAGAGCAGCCCCCAATTCCTGCACCTTCCCCACCTCAGAGCAGCCCCCAATTCCTGCACCTTCCCCACCTCAGAGCAGCCCCCAATTCCTGCACCTTCCCCACCTCAGAGCAGCCCCCAATTCCTGCACCTTCCCCACCTCAGAGCAGCCCCCAATTCCTGCACCTTCCCCACCTCAGAGCAGCCCCCAATTCCTGCACCTTCCCCACCTCAGAGCAGCCCCCAATTCCTGCACCTTCCCCACCTCAGAGCAGCCCCCAATTCCTGCACCTTCCCGCCTCAGAGCAGCCCCCAATTCCTGCACCTTCCCCACCTCAGAGCAGCCCCCAATTCCTGCACCTTCCCGCCTCAGGGCAGCCCCCAATTCCTGCACCTTCCCCGCCTCAGGGCAGCCCCCAATTCCTGCACCATCCCCGCCTCAGGGCAGCCCCCAATTCCTGCACCTTCCCCGCCTCAGGGCAGCCCCCAATTCCTGCACCTTCCCCGCCTCAGGGCAGCCCCCAATTCCTGCACCTTCCCCGCCTCAGGGCAGCCCCCAATTCCTGCACCTTCCCCGCCTCAGGGCAGCCCCCAATTCCTGCACCTTCCTGCCTCAGAGCAGCCCCCAATTCCTGCACCTTCCCCGCCTCAGAGCAGCCCCCAATTCCTGCACCTTCCCCGCCTCAGAGCAGCCCCAAATTCCTGCACCTTCCCCGCCTCAGAGCAGCCCCCAATTCCTGCACCTTCCCGCCTCAGAGCAGCCCCCAATTCCTGCACCTTCCCGCCTCAGAGCAGCCCCCAATTCCTGCACCTTCCCGCCTCAGAGCAGCCCCCAATTCCTGCACCTTCCCCACCTCGGAGCAGCCCCCAATTCCTGCACCTTCCCCACCTCAGAGCAGCCCCCAATTCCTGCACCTTCCCCACCTCAGAGCAGCCCCCAATTCCTGCACCTTCCCCACCTCAGAGCAGCCCCCAATTCCTGCACCTTCCCCACCTCAGAGCAGCCCCCAATTCCTGCACCTTCCCCACCTCAGAGCAGCCCCCAATTCCTGCACCTTCCCCACCTCAGAGCAGCCCCCAATTCCTGCACCTTCCCCACCTCAGAGCAGCCCCCAATTCCTGCACCTTCCCCACCTCAGAGCAGCCCCCAATTCCTGCACCTTCCCGCCTCAGGGCAGCCCCCAATTCCTGCACCTTCCCCGCCTCAGGGCAGCCCCCAATTCCTGCACCTTCCCCGCCTCAGGGCAGCCCCCAATTCCTGCACCTTCCCCGCCTCAGGGCAGCCCCCAATTCCTGCACCTTCCCCGCCTCAGGGCAGCCCCCAATTCCTGCACCTTCCCCGCCTCAGGGCAGCCCCCAATTCCTGCACCTTCCCCGCCTCAGGGCAGCCCCCAATTCCTGCACCTTCCCCGCCTCAGTGCAGCCCCCAATTCCTGCACCTTCCTGCCTCAGAGCAGCCCCCAATTCCTGCACCTTCCTGCCTCAGAGCAGCCCCCAATTCCTGCACCTTCCCCGCCTCAGAGCAGCCCCCCAATTCCTGCACCTTCCCCGCCTCAGAGCAGCCCCCCAATTCCTGCACCTTCCCCACCTCAGAGCAGCCCCCAATTCCTGCACCTTCCCGCCTCAGAGCAGCCCCCAATTCCTGCACCTTCCCGCCTCAGAGCAGCCCCCAATTCCTGCACCTTCCCCACCTCAGAGCAGCCCCCAATTCCTGCACCTTCCCCACCTCAGAGCAGCCCCCAATTCCTGCACCTTCCCCACCTCAGAGCAGCCCCCAATTCCTGCACCTTCCCGCCTCTGAGCAGCCCCCAATTCCTGCACCTTCCCCGCCTCAGAGCAGCCCCCAATTCCTACACCTTCCCCGCCTCAGAGCAGCCCCCAATTCCTGCACCTTCCCGCCTCAGAGCAGCCCCCAATTCCTGCACCTTCCCGCCTCAGAGCAGCCCCCAATTCCTGCACCTTCCCCACCTCAGAGCAGCCCCAGCGCATATATTTTAGCCCTGGTGTATACACTTCAGACCTTAGATCAGCCCCAATGCATATTCTTCAGCCCTCCAGGATAAGCCCCAATGCATGCTCCAAGCATCAGTTGTGTGGCGTCCACCTATAAAACACCTTCCTCCTTTGTCAATGTTATCAGCTTTCCAAGCTATCCGCAAAATAACAGAGGTTATGAAGAAAAAGGGAGGTAGTGTGATGACAGCTCTGCGCCCCCCCCCCCCCCCATTAACCACTTACCCTCCTTAGGCTACCACAGTCCTGATCCTGGTATGATTTTGTTAGTCCCAGCTATTCTCTTTCTAGTAAAAGTAATCCAAGCAACTATGAAGCCGCTGGATTACTTTTATTTTTACTGGCGGTGGAAGTGGGTCCCTTTCGTCACTTCCGGCTTTGGCCATTACTGTCTTTTAAAAGCATCAGATCAAACCGTTTGACAGCCAGAGGTATGAGGTCTAATAGACCCCAGATGTCTCCATAAAGAGAACCTGTCACAGCCAATTCTATCACAAGGGATGCTGTTCATCCCTTCTGACAGCAATAAAGTTGGTTAGAAAATTAAAAAGGTACAGTGTAAAAAAAATAATTGAATAAAAAAAAATGTAAGCACCCCTTTCCCTGTGTGCTGATGCACAGACGAGCACGCACCTTGGTCCCTCACACACATGTAAGTGGTGATCCACCCATGTGAGGTATCGCCACGAACGTCAGAACAAGAGCAATAAATCACCAGACCTCCTCTAACGCTAAACTAGTAACTTGTAAAGGCTTTAAAAGCACCGCCTATGGAGATTTTTAGGTCCCGTAGTTTGGCGCTGTTTCACGGGCGCATGCAATTTTAAAGCGTGACATGTTGGGTATCTATCCACTCAGCGGGACATCATCTTATATTTTACCAAAAATTGGGTATTGTATTTTTGCACATTAAAATTCATCAAAGTATTTTTGCCAAAAACTTTTTTGGTGAAGAAATCGGCGCGCAAATATCGTGGGACATAAAAAAATAAAAAAAAATAAAAAAATCACAACATTTACCACTTTATTCTCTAGGGCCTCTGATGCTTATAAAAAAAAATGTTTGGTGGTTTTAAAGCGGCTGTAGATCTCACTTTGTTATTTTTACCTACAGGTAAGCCTATAATAAGGTATACTATTTAGGAGATATTCACCCTGCATGCAGCCGCTCATGTCAGCAACGCATGCGCAGTGAAGGTCCGGAATTCCGTGACGGAACTTCATAGCTTCTTGCCAAGGGCTCCCGCGCACATGAGTGACGTCATCGCGGCGCCAGACACCCACAGCCCTGGAGCACGCAAACCCCAAAGACATGTCAGGGGAACATGTCGGCCCCCTCTGTGGTGTTTGGGTGCTGCTTCGTTCTAAGGCATACTAGCACATTATGCTTTATACTATGCGTTATGTCTTGCAGGTTTGTTTTTCAGAGGTTTAAAGCGGTTGTATACCCACTGACTTTTACAACCGGAAAGAGAAAAGGCATAATGAGCTAGTATGCACCTTAGAACGTGGCGTCTGTGTCCCTCAGAGGTTCCACTGTATATCTAAAGATTCCTTTTTTTAATTTTAAAGGAGGAAAAGGTTTTAAAACTTTTTTTTTGTTGTTTTTTTTTTTTTGCCGTGTCCTATTGGGGAGATTTGTTTTCATGTACACCCAACAGGAAGCAAGAGGAAATCTCTTCAAATTGAGGGAAATCTGCTTGTAGACAGCTGTCATCAGAACAGGTATCCCCATTGGAAGGTTTGCTCTCTATTCCTGTTCTGCCGACAGCTCATATACAGTACCTCACAAAAGTGAGTACACCCCTCACATTCATGTAAATATTTAACATTTTTCATGCAACAACACTGAAGAAATTACACTTTGCTCAGGGCCGCCATCAGGGGGGTACAGGCAGTACACCTGTAAGGCATCCCCCTTTTTTTTTAATCATTTTTTTATTAACCATTTAATACCCGGACCTTTAGGCAGCTAAAGGACCCGGCCAGTTTTTGCGATTCGGCACTGCGTCGCTTTAACTGACAATTATCGCGGTCGTATGACGTGGCTCCAAAACAAAATTGGCGTCCTTTTTTCCCCACAAATAGAGCTTTCTTTTGGTGGTATTTGATCACCTCTGCGGTTTTTATTTTTTGCGCTATAAACAAAAATTAAAGCGGATCTCCACCCTAAAGTGAAGATCCGCTGATCGGAACCCTCCCCCCCTCCGGTGTCACAATTGACACCTTTCAGGGAGGAGGGGGGTGCAGCTACCTGTCTTTAGACACCCACTTCCGGCCCGCAGTCTCGGGCAAAAGTCGGGTTTTTTGGCGACATCCCGTCGCCCCCCCGTTGTGTGCTGGGAACTCTCAGCTCCCAGCACACAGCGGGAGCCAATCGCCGGGCGCAGCGCGACTCGCGCATGCGCCATAGGGAACCGGGCAGTGAAGCCGCAGCGCTTCACTTCCTGGTTCCCTCACATTGGATGGAGGGGGGAGCAGCAGGGTGACGAGCGATCGCTCATCCTCTGCTGCGGACGCCGCTGGACTCCAGGACAGGTAAGTGTCCTAATATTAAAAGTCAGCAGCTGCAGTATTTGTTGCTGCTGGCTTTTAATATTTTTTTTTCTAGTGGGCCATCCGCTTTAAGCAACAATTTTGAAAAAAATTCAATATTTTTTACTTTTTGCTATAATAAATATCCCCCAAAAATATATAATTTTTTTTCCCCTCAGTTTAGGTTAGATACGTATTCTACCTATTTATGGTAAAAAAAAAAAATCGCAATAAGCGTTTATCGGTTGGTTTGCTCAAAATTTATAGCGTTTACAAAATAGGGGATAGTTTTATGGCATTTTTATTATTATTTTTTTATACTAGTAATGGCGGTGATCAGCCATGTTTTTCGTGACTGCGACATTATGGTGGACACATCAGACACTTTTGACACATTTTTGGGACAATTGTCATTTTCACAGCAAAAAATGCATTAAAAATGCACTGATTACTGTGAAAATTACAATTGCAGTTTGGGAGTTAACCACTAGGGGCGCTGAAGGGGTTATGTGTGACCTCATGTCTGTTTCTAACTATAGGGGGGTGTGGCTGTAGGTGTGACATCATCGATTGTGTTTCCCTATAAAAGGGAACACAATTGATCACGGCACCACAGTGAAGAACGGGGAAGCTGTGTTTTAGCTCTCCCCGTTCTTCAGCTCTGGGGACCGTTCGCGGGACTCAAGTCCTGCGGTCACAGAGCTTCGGACCGGGTTGCGGGCGCGCGCCCATGACCCACGGCTGGGCACTTAAAGAGGACGTACATGTGCCCAGCCATGCCATGTGCAGGAGGCGGTGGTTAAAAGGACCAGAGATCCCCGGATGGCAACCCACTTTTTTTATTCATCAGCACCCAAAGCCCCCCGACCCCAATTCTCAGGGGCAGCACCCCCTGCTTCTCAATTTTTTCAAGGGGCCCCATAATTCCTGATAGCAGCCCTGACTTTGCTACAATGTTGTGTAGTGAGTGTACAGCTTGTATAACAGTGTAAATTTGATGTCCCCTCAAAACAACTCAACACACAGCCATTAATGTCTAAACCGCTGGCAACAAAAGTGAGTACACCCCCAAGGAAAAATTTCCAAATTACCAACAAAATTATTATTTTTTGTACAATTTTCAAGATAGTTTCCAGCGTATCTAAACCGAAAAAGAAAAATGTAACATATTGCATCTTATCAGACCTTAGATGTGGTGGCTGCATTTTTTTTTTTTTCTGGCCAAGAACATTTACAGCAAATACAGAAAATACATGCCGAGCTTTCCAGAAATCCAGTCCTCGTCCTCAATTGGAAGCACAAAAATGTTATCTTCCTTCTGTGAACTAACCAATACCCCCCCCCCCCCATGTAATGAAGAACCAAGGCTGAAATGTTTGAAGTCCAGCCTGGGTGACAACCATTGCTCCCTTCTTAGGCTGGCCATACATTGAGCAAATTTCTTTCCTGCAACCACGGGTTGCAGAAAATCAATTTGTTTGATTCCTCCAACACAAGACAGTGCTGTTGCAGGAATCTCTCTTGCTGGACCATTGTCCTCATCAGAAATTTTGGGGCCCCTTACACAGCTTCAGGCATGGGCTCCCCTGGAGAGCAGAGAACTGGGGGGGTGGGGTGCTGCCGCCACAAATTGAGAAGCAGGGTGGAGTGTCGCAAGTTGAGAAGCGGGGTAGGGGGGGTTCCACGAATCGAGAAACAGGGGCTGCTGCAGCAAATTAAGATCAGGGGGCTTTGGGTGCTGACGGAAAAAAAGAGAAAGAGGGTTGGCATCCAAGCCCCTTGGGACCACCGGGCCCCTTAAAGGTCGGGGGGAGCTTTTGGTGCGGACGAAAAAAAAAAGAAGATAAGTGGGATGCCATCCGGGCCCCATACAGGTATACTGCCTGTACCCCCCTGATGGCGGCCCTGCTTCTCTCAGCGGCGGGGAGGGGGGCGGAGAAAGCCGTCCCAGCCAGGAGAAGACAGCGATTATCCCCAGCAGCTATAGCAGTGATAATCCCAAGAGAATCCGGCAGGCTGATTGCACCCCAGTGTATCGATCAACTTGGTACATTCAGCCTGCCCATTAACGATTCGCACCGGCTGAGATTGGAATCGTGTATGGCTGCCCTTAGATGCAGTACGGTAAGCATAGGCGTGTGCAGACGATTGCATTAGGGTGTGCACCCCAAAGATCAAACACATAGTACCAATCACTTACGATGAAAGGGAAGGGGCTGGTAAGTTGCATATTTACCAGCCCCTTCCCCTTCTCATCCTATAACGTCACTGCAGCAACAGCTTGAGGGAGAGGAGAGTAAGGAAGTTGGAAGCGCTGTGGGGGGAAAGAGGAGGGAACCAGGGCAGTAGGGGGATATGTGCACACCTGGCACACCCTGTGCGCACGCCTATGACGGCAAGTATGGTCACCCTAGGACAGGAAGTAAACAGGATCAACAGCTAAAAATACAAACAAAAATAGGAAATGAATGCAGCCACCACATCTAACGACTGGTAAGCAGCAACATACTGGATCAGATTTGTGTTTTGGGTTGAGAAACACTTGATGCCCGGTTCACATCAAGCGACTTGGAAGCACAGGCAGAATCGGCATTTTTTGTCATATTTCCAAATCGCTCTGAAATGTTTGAGCGCCATTTTTTTTGGGTGAAAAATCGTGCCAGACTTTGGGACAAAATTTGGTCCATGAGCTTTTGTGCCATGACAAGCGCACATAGGGCAGTCCATTCAAATGAAGCGCCTCTAAATCATGGCGAAATAAAAAAAAATGGAAATGCGGATTCCCGCTAGGTGAGATGTGTGCGGGGCCCTTAGGTCCTCTGGATGATGGAAATCCAAGGCTGGTCCTATGTTGTGTGTAGATTGTATGTTGCGTGTCCCGCTCCTCATTTTCTTCTTTCTTTGGACTCTCCCTCTAGATGAAAGTTCATCGGATAAAGGATCCCTCCGACCTGTGCTCTGTGGATGTCAGCGACAAACGCCTGACTACGGTACGTAGGAGCCCTGCTGCTTTTTTTTCTACAGTATAACATTGTATATTATGGTCCCAGTGTATACAGCAGCATTGTATATTATGGTCCCAGTGTATACAGCAGCATTGTATATTATGGGCCCCTGTATACAGCAGCATTGTATATTATGGATCCCTGTATACAGCAACATTGTATATTATGGGCCCCTGTATACAGCAACATTGTATATTATGGACCCGTGTATACAGCAGAATTGTATATTATGGGCCCGTGTATACAGCAGAATTGTATATTACGGGCCCGTGTATACAGCAACATTGTATATTATGGTCCCCGTGTATACAGCAACATTGTATATTATGGGCCCCTGTATACAGCAGAATTGTATATTATGGTCCCGTGTATACGGCAGCATTGTATATTATGGTCCCGTGTATACGGCAGAATTGTATATTATGGTCCCGTGTATAAAGCAGAATTGTAGATTATGGATCCCTGTAAACAGCAGCATTGTATATTATGGATCCCTGTATACAGCAACATTGTATATTATGGGCCCCTGTATACAGCAACATTGTATATTATGGACCCGTGTATACAGAAGAATTGTATATTATGGTCCCGTGTATACAGCAGAATTGTATATTATGGGCCCGTGTATACAGCAACATTGTATATTATGGACCCGTGTATACAGCAGAATTGTATATTATGGATCCCTGTAAACAGCAGCATTGTATATTATGGATCCCTGTATACAGCAACATTGTATATTATGGGCCCCTGTATACAGCAACATTGTATATTATGGACCCGTGTATACAGCAGAATTGTATATTATGGATCCCTGTAAACAGCAGCATTGTATATTATGGATCCCTGTATACAGCAACATTGTATATTATGGGCCCCTGTATACAGCAACATTGTATATTATGGACCCGTGTATACAGAAGAATTGTATATTATGGGCCCGTGTATACAGCAGAATTGTATATTATGGTCCCGTGTATACAGCAACATTGTATATTATGGACCCGTGTATACAGCAGAATTGTATATTATGGATCCCTGTATACAGCAACATTGTATATTATGGGCCCGTGTATACAGAAGAATTGTATATTATGGGCCCGTATATACAGCAGCATTGTAAATTATGGGCCCGTGTATACAGCAACATTGTATATTATGGATCCCTGTATACAGCAGCATTGTATATTATGGGCCCCTGTATACAGCAGCATTGTATATTATGGATCCCTGTATACAGCAACATTGTATATTATGGGCCCGTGTATACAGCAGCATTGTATATTATGTTCCCCGTGTATACAGCAGCATTGTATATTATGGATCCCTGTATACAGCAGCATTGTATATTATGGATCCCTGTATACAGCAACATTGTATATTATGGGCCTCTGTATACAGCAGCATTGTATATTATGGTCCCGTGTATACAGCAACATTGTATATTATGGTCCCGTGTATACAGCAGCATTGTATATTATGGTCCCGTGTATACAGCAACATTGTATATTATGGTCCCGTGTATACAGCAACATTGTATATTATGGTCCCCTGTATACAGCAGCATTGTATATTATGGTCCCCTGTATACAGCAGCATTGTATATTATGGTCCCCTGTATACAGCAGCATTGTATATTATGGTCCCCTGTATACAGCAGCATTGTATATTATGGTCCCGTGTATACAGCAACATTGTATATTATGGTCCCGTGTATACAGCAACATTGTATATTATGGTCCCGTGTATACAGCAACATTGTATATTATGGATCCCTGTATACAGCAGCATTGTATATTATGGTCCCCTGTATACAGCAGCATTGTATATTATGGTCCCCTGTATACAGCAGCATTGTATATTATGGACCCGTGTATACAGCAACATTGTATATTATGGGCCCGTGTATACAGCAGCATTGTATATTATGGACCCGTGTATACAGCAACATTGTATATTATGGGCCCCTGTATACAGCAGCATTGTATATTATGGACCCCTGTATACAGAAGAATTGAGCTCCGTAAATAAAAATAAAAAATAATCAGTAACAATTTTGGACCTGTGGTCTGCATTTCTGCACACATGCAATATATATTACTTTATATGTATATATGCGATATTAATTGATTTTTATTTTCCCATGTGCTCTTATGTATTATGTAATAAAAATAAAAAACACAAATTACCAGTAATTAATTGACCGATTGATTTTGCTTGTGTGTATAATATAACAATGTGGTGTTCCTCCTCCTTTGCAGGCCAAGCCAGAGGAGTTTGTGCCGTTTAATAGTGTCGCCTACATCAACGCAGCCGAGAACGCGCTCGCTTTAGGTAAGAATTCCCATTTCTCTGTGTCCAGGGACACTCTGCTGGTAATCTCACCCATTCACCGATCATCGCTGAGACTTTGTTCTACAAATGTTCCACATACAGCTGGTTGGATCATTTTATTTGCAATACTTTTCTTTTGGGTCATGCGAGTACATTTAGGGCTACATGCCACCGCTCTGAAAAGTGATCCATGGTGGATCGCTCTTCAGAGGGCGGTTGACAGGCTGCCAGGAGGCAATATGCCATCCTCCTCATTGCTTGTTTTACCCTTGAGTTGCAGCATGGCCTCACTCACTTGAATGGTGGCGGTACTGGCCAAACAGACTTACTATTGTTGCCCATTGCATATGTGTGAATAGACCCAATATTGGCCCTTGTTGCATACGTGGGAATGGGCTGCCCCCGATTGCTTGCCGTTGCATACGTGGGAATGGGCCGCCCCCGATTGCTTGCCGTTGCATACGTGGGAATGGGCCGCCCCCGATTGCTTGCCGTTGCCTACGTGGGAATGGGCCGCCCCCGATTGCTTGCCGTTGCCTACGTGGGAATGGGCCGCCCCCGATTGCTTGCCGTTGCCTACGTGGGAATGGGCCGCCCCCGATTGCTTGCCGTTGCATACGTGGGAATGGGCCGCCCCCGATTGCTTGCCGTTGCATACGTGGGAATGGGCCGCCCCCGATTGCTTGCCGTTGCATACGTGGGAATGGGCCGCCCCCGATTGCTTGCCGTTGCATACGTGGGAATGGGCCGCCCCCGATTGCTTGCCGTTGCATACGTGGGAATGGGCCGCCCCCGATTGCTTGCCGTTGCATACGTGGGAATGGGCCGCCCCCGATTGCTTGCCGTTGCATACGTGGGAATGGGCCGCCCCCGATTGCTTGCCGTTGCATACGTGGGAATGGGCCGCCCCCGATTGCTTGCCGTTGCATACGTGGGAATGGGCCGCCCCCGATTGCTTGCCGTTGCATACGTGGGAATGGGCCGCCCCCGATTGCTTGCCGTTGCATACGTGGGAATGGGCCGCCCCCGATTGCTTGCCGTTGCAGTCGCATACGTGTGAATGGGCAGACATGTTTGTGCTGCCTTTATTGCACCCCCCCCCACTTAGGCTGCAGTAGGCAGCAGATGGGGTTGTTTTTCATGCTACAGTCGCGATGCTTTGCTTCACATCCGTGGCAAGGTTGACCCAACATGCCACCTACTGAACGCTAACCATTCAATCAAACAAACTCCCTGCAATGTCGCCCGTTTGACGGCAAGCATTGTGGTAAAACAAGCGGTGAGGAAGCATCACATCGCTTCCTTACCGCTTGTCAAGATTAATCCAAACATAGATCAGGCTTCAGAGGGAAGGAAGATTTAAACGCACACCGAAATCTACCCATACATTACATAGCCTGGCCATCTAAATCAGTCTCTCCAGTCTGCAGGTGTCATCACTTATCAGGGTTGCTCAGAGACACACAAGTCACTGCTGTCATGAGTCTGCATTGTATGCCAAAGGAGAGGAGCTTCACCTTCGTGGTCGGCCAGAACAAACCTCATTTGGGACGACAAATCATCTCAGCGTGGAATATTCTCAGTATCGGAATTGGCATGTTCTCCATTCCTTTTCAAACAGACTGGTACCCTTCTGCCGCTGGGGTCCCAAACTAGGGGTATGAACTACCATGTCTGTTGTTGCACCCTTGCTAAGACACCAACCCCAGCAGCTGGTTGTAAACCCTTACATATACCCGGTGAAGTGACTGGCCTCAGGTGATACGCAGAAATTAAACAAATCCTTCTA
Organism: Rana kukunoris; assembly: GCA_029574335.1. Lineage (NCBI taxonomy): Eukaryota > Metazoa > Chordata > Amphibia > Anura > Ranidae > Rana > Rana kukunoris. The sequence continues at coordinate 10,316,628 of CM056050.1, forward strand.
TGTATGTTGTACCCGTTTATCCTCAGCCATCTCTCCTCTACAGCCTTCTAAAACACACAGGTCAAAGGCTTTTTTTTCAGCTCCAGAAGACATATAACATCACACACTGCTGAGCATAGTGTCAGGACCTGGATCACCTGCTGGTGGCACTGTGGTTCATTAGACGGTGGGTTGTAATTCCAGGGTCCACCAGCAGGTGTCTCCCAGAAGCCAGTGTTCTGTCGATGAGTGGCCTATCGAAAAAGGCCTGAGCTGCAACGCACATGTGCAGTATGGAACGGCATAACAGCTGATTTTCCAATCAGCTTTTGCTACGCCATATGCACGGATCGTCAGCCACAATTGCCAATGGGACAATGTTATTGTCAGATTGTGCCTCGCTTTCATTCTATTGAAGGGCAGTTTTTTTTGTGTTGATAGGCGGGTGTTCGGCGATTTGCAGGGCGTATTCCACAGTCCCCGATACCCAGCCAACTCCACCCCGATACCCAGCCAACTCCACCCCGATACCCAGCCAACTCCACCCCGATACCCAGCCAACTCCACCCCGATACCCAGCCAACTCCACCCCGATACCCAGCCAAATCTGCTCAGCTAGCTAAATACGCCCTGCAAATCACTAAACACCCGCCCATCAAGACCAAAATAAACCCCGGCCTTCAGCACACTAAACACACCCCTCAAGGTTCCAGGCACAATAGAAGAATAACATTCCATTATCATCACTGCCCATCAATAGATAAAATACCGCCCTTCACTAGAATGAACCCGCCCCGCCAAGCACGAGGCACAATCTGACAATAAAATTGTCCCGTCGGCTATTGTGGCCGACGATCCGCACATGCGCCGTCACAACAGCTGATCGGAAAATCAGCTGTCGTGCCATTCCATACTGCACATGCGGGGGCACTTGGGCACAAATCGTCAGAAAACCGGCAAACCCCAATAATCAGTTTCCACCTGATGCTGGCTGCTGGGAAGGTATTTAGGTCCTCCCCTGTACTAGTGCCTCTTGCTCCAGTGTTTTGTCCAGTGGCTGTCAATCACCTATGTGCTGGAGGGTATTGGGTCCATCTCCCAGCATTGCTTGGTGTCCCGTTAGAGCATGGGTGCTCAACCTGTGGCCCTCCAGCTGTTCCAAAACTACAAGTCCCATGAGGCTTTGCAAGGTTGAACAGTTACAAGCATAACTCCCAAAGGCAAAGGCATGATGGGACCTGTAGTTCTGAAACATCTGGAGGGCCACAGGTTGAGCACCCATGTGTTAGACCATCAGAAGTCACTAATGCAAATAGAGGGAGGACGGAATCACATAGGAACCACACCAGGTGCTTTGGATTTAGGCTAGTGTGCTTTGGTAAGTTCAGAGGTTTAACCCCCTTTACCCATCCTACTGGTGCCCACCATATAATAAAATCTCAGCTTTGGTTGGAGTTGACCTGCAAAATAAATTCTTGTGTAGCCGTACTACAGCTTCTTTTCTTGCAGCGATGACTGCCTGCCCATTAATTTTTCAATGTCTGCAGTGACTCGGGGTGACCGATGTTTATAATGCGGATGGGAAGCAAATGTTCCGTGCCTGACATGACCGGTCCAGGGAATTTATATTACAATGGCAGGCTGCCAGACAGCGCCGGTGAATCCCTCGGTCACCTCACCCTTGTCAATGACTCAGTATAAATAATGCAGCAGTCTTTAGCCTATTCTTCCCTGCTTCTCCCTCAGCGGCGTACAGAAATAACCATCACCCTATAATATAAATGGCTGCACTTCATCACTTAAAGTGTCAAAAGACCAGATTTATTTTTTCACTGCAGACCCCGTTAAAAAAAAGGTCTATGTGCTCTTCTTTGGGCCTCATTGACATGGCGCATACCACTGTATAGCGTAAATTGTGGGCGTATTACCCTCAGGAGGGGGGAGTGGTCATATGACCTGTCAAAGTCACAAAACCAGCCCTCTTCCCGTCATGTGCACAGATAAGAGGAGAGAACTCCGGGGGGACACCAAAGGTTCCCCGCCATTTGCCAAGTTGCAAAATGCGGCCTGCGTCTAAATTTGATAGATATTGACGTCCACGCTCCTTAATAAATGGGCCCACCAGCCTCAATGGACTTCCACACCGGGCCTATTCTGGCACTCCTCTCCTACATGCAAAAATCATATTTTTTTGCTACAAAATTATTCAGAACCCCCAAACATTATATATGTTTTTTTAGCAGACACCTTTATCGCGCACAGTATTTGTGCAATACATTTTCAAACCCTTTTTTTGATGTTACACCGAGTAAAAAGATACCCAACATGTCCCACTTTAAAATTGCGCACACTTATAGAATGGCACCAAACTTTAGTACTTAATCTCCATAGGCGACGCTTAATCTTTTTTTTACTCTAATGCCGCGTACACACGGTCGTTTTTTGCGATGAAAAAAAAAATGACGTTTCTGTGAAGTAAAAAACTACGTTTTTGAAACGTCACTTTTCAAAGACAATTTTGCATACACACCATCGTTTTTTCACAAAAAGCGAGGTTACGTTCACCACTCTTTTCCATTGAAGCTCGCTTCATAACTAGCTTCTGGGCATGCGCGCGTTGAAAAACGTCGTTTTGAACAATGTTTTTGCTACACACGGTGACTTTTTGTGAAACAAAAAACGACGTTTTGAAAAACGACACAAAAAATTCAAGCATGTTGGAATTTTTTTTTGGTCGTTTTTTTTAAGACAAAAAACAACGTTTTGCCCACACACGATCAATTTAAATGACGTTTTAAAAAACGTCGTTTTTTTTCATCGCAAAAAACGACCGTGTGTACGCGGCATAAACCTCTGGGAGAGCGCTTACCTGTTATTGGTTATCAGATGCGGGGGAGGAGCCGCAAGAGCCACCGAGGGACCCCAGACGTCGCGGATTGGGGCCACTCTGTGCAAAAAGAGCTGCAAAGTGAAGGCAAGTATGACGTGTATGTTTAACCACTTCTACACCGAGGACGTCATAGGACGTCCTCCACTTTGTGCGGAGATATCTGAATGACAGGCATCATTCAGACTTTAGAGTTACAGAGGAGGTCTAGTGATAGAATTTATGCTTGCGCTCTAACGCACGCGGCGATACCTCACATGTGTGGTTTGGACGGAGTTTAAATATGTGGGCGGGACTTGCGTGTGTGTTCGCTTCTGAGTGCAAGCTACTTGGGACAGGGGCGGTTTAAATTTTATTTACTTCTTTTTTTATTTTTACATCTTTATTTTTTTTTAGCACTTTTATTTCTATTACAAGGAATGTAAAAAAAAAAATTGTAATAGGAATATATTGCGACAGGTCCCCTTTATGGAGAGATGCGGGGTCAATAAGACCCCACATCTTTCCTCCAAGCTGGAAAGCATGAGATCAGGAAAATAAATTCACTGATCTCGTGCTGACAGCGTGATTGTGGCTTTGTTTACTTCCGGGTACCTGGGCGTGACATCACAACGTCGCACCTGGGCCTCCGAGGGTCATAGAGATGACCCGTGACCATCTGGAAATCTATTGTCGTGTGACCCGACCGATTCGTTCTCTGGGCCCCCGATGGCACTGGAGAGCCTGAAGCACTGGATAGCGGCAGGAGGGGGGGGGGGTTGGAGTCCCGTCCCACCGCCTAGAACAATCAAGCGGTGGAACTGCCACTATGATTGTTTTTATCATGCACAGAATCGCCGGGGCAGAAAACAGTGATATTTGAATGATGCCTGTAGCTGCACCCATCATTCAGATATCACCGTCATATGACGTCCTCAGTGTAGAAGTAATTAAACATACATGTAATACTTGCATCCACTTTGCAGCTCGTTTTTGCACAGAGTGGCCCCAATCCGCAACATCTGGGGTCCCTTGGCGGCTCTTGTGGCTCCTCCCCCGCATCAGATAACCAATAAAAGGTAAGCACTTTTCTGGGGGTTACCTTGCAGGCACACTCCTGAGTCATTCATTTGGCTACCATAGACGCAGAGTGTTTTACTCAACCCCGCCCCCTGGCGCCCGCATCATTGAATTTGATTGACAGCAGCGGGAGCCAATGGCTGAAAAGTCGCGCCCGCTCATGGGATGGCGACAAACGTTTACCCTTAAAAACCTCTATAAGCAACGTTTAAAAAAATTGTACAGGTTGCGTGATTTGAGTTAGAGGAGGTCTAGGTCTGAAATTATTGCTCTTGCTCTACCTATCGCAGCGATACCTCACGCGTGTGGTTTGAACATCATTTTCATATGTGGGCGCTGCTCACGTATGCGTTCGCTTCTGTGCGTGAGCTCGTCGGGACAGGGCACTTTAAAAAATATTTTTCTTATTTATTTTACTTTCATTTTTTTATTTTGACACTTTAAAAAAAAAATACAAATGTTGGGTCACTTTTATTCTTATTACAATGAATGTAAACATCCCTTGTAATAGAAAAAAAAACATGACAGGTCCTCTTAAATATGAGATCTGGGGTCAAAGACCCCAGATCTCATATTTACACTAAAATGCACATTTTTTTATGTAATTTAAAAGAAGAAAAAAAAAGGTCCCTTTAAGCACATTGGGCGGAATTGACTTTTTGACATCGCTTCTGCCCTGCTAATATATAGAGACGAGTGGGGGGGTCGATCGCCTCTGCTGCTACCGATGGCTCCGGAGAGCGGCGGGCCTTCTCCCTCCACGATAAAAGTTATCTAGGTGCGAATCCGCCACAGAGACCACTTTTATCTGAAAGCGGACCGCCCACTGAAGAAGAGGATGCTGGAGTTATAGTAGCTAGCTGCTGACATAATGGAGATATCCTACTTCAAAGTAGTGAGGTATTCCTGCGGCAGGCGGTCCATAAGTGGTTAATGCATAGGATGCATTAAGGTGGAAAAAAAACTTTAACCCCCCTCCCTTTACCAGGCTACTTTTTTGCGATATGGCACTGCAATACTTTAACCGCTTGCCGACCGCCGCACGCACTTTTACGTCGACAGAATGGCACGGCTAGTCAAATAAGCGGATATATACGTCCCCTTTAATTTTCCGCCGTGTGGTAGCATGAACGCACCACTGCTGGCGCGCTCACAATCCTGTCACGAGCTTTGCGACTGTGCCAGTGGGAACCTCGGACTCGATGTCTGTTGGTGTCCCGCGATCGGGTCGGAGCTGAAGAACGGGGAGATGTCAGTTTAAACACAACAGCTCCCCATTCTTCCTAGTGACATGTCACTGATCGTCTGTTCCCTCTCATCGGGAACAGCGATCAGTGACATGTCACTCGTAGCCACGCCCCTAACAGTTAGAATCACTTCCTAGGACACACTTAACCCCTTCAGCGCCCCCTACAGATTAACCCCTTCACTGCTAGTGTCATCATTACATTACAGTAATCAGTGCATTTTTATAGCAGTGATCGCTGTAAAACTTAGTGATCTCAAAATGGTGTCCAATGTGTCCACTGTAATGTTGCAGTCACAATAAAAATAAAAAAAAAGGAGCTGAGCGCCTCCATTGCCTGTAAATGTTTTATTTTTTTTTATAAAAGATGCCATAAAACTATCCCCTATCCTAGACGATAAAAGTTTTGCGCAAACCAATCAATATACGCTTATTGCGAATTTTTTTACCAAAAGAATGTAGAAGGAAAAATGAGGGAAATTTTTTTTTTATATATATTTTTTGGGGGATATTATAGCAACAAGTAAAACTTTTTTCTTCAAATGTGTCGCTCTATTTTTGTTTATAGCGCAAAAAAAAAAAAACGCAGGGATGATCAAATACCACCAAAAGAAAACGCTATTTGTGGGGGGGGGACGTCAATTTTGTTTGGGAGCCACGTCGCACGACCGCGCAATTGTCAGTTAAAGCGACGCAGTGCCAAATCACAAAAAGTGGCTCGGTTTTCGGCCAGCCAAATGGTCCAGGGTTTAAGTGGTTAACTGACAATTGCACAGTCGTGCGACAATGCACCCAAATAAAATGTATGTCATTTTTATCGCACAAATAGCTTTTTTTTTTTTAGGTGGCATTTGATCTCCTCTGCATTTTTTGCCGTTATAAACAAAAAAAAGAGCAACAATTTTGAAAACAAAAATAATATTTTTTACTTTCTGCTATAAAACATACCCAATAAAAACCCGATACAGAACACGCTTCTGTCACAGTCCAGTCTGCAGGCTTCTCCTGTGAAATCCTCTTACCTCCTTGGAGATCTGCGACTTCATTGTGCTGTTTGGCTTCTCTGTTCACCGTTGGGCGTCGCCTCCTCCACTCTGCCTTTATATCCCTTTTCCTTCTATTACTTCCTGGGTCACCTCCTTGTTTGCTTCCCCATATACAGGTGTAGCACTCACCCCCAAAGGAGCGTCTGGCTAGAACTGGGATGGCATGTTACCTCTGTGACTCCGCCCTCTGGGGTAGTTGATGAGAGCAGTAATGATGGAATGTCCAAACAGCAGGTGTCTTTTATCTTGTGCTTTTATTTACCCAACAGGGTAAAACGGTACTTCTTACAGTGAAGAGTACAGTTGGGTTAGAAGAAAGAAACAGCAGGTTCAGGCGTAGGATTGAGAAAGCAGTGCTGCTTCCAAAAAGAAAACTCTTTCTTCTTCACCACTCCAGCGAGAGCGGGGTTTAGCGCCTACCTCCCAACCGTCCCGGATTTCGCGGGAACATTCCCTGCGATTCGCGGTATATGCCGCGGTCCCGCGATCACTGCTGAAGTCCCGCGCAACCCCCCGCCCAACAACTCAGACCCGCGCAACCCCCCGCTCAACAACTCCGATCCGCGGACCCCCTCGCTCAACAACACACTGCATACTTTTTGCTGTTTGCTTATAGGTGTCCCTCATTCCCATCTCAAAAAGTTGGGAGGTATGTTTAGCGTACCCGAACAGGCCTCTGCCACAGACCTGGCAGCCAGAGTATCACTCGGAACACTTTGAGGGAAAGGACTTTTGCCACAGGCCCTCCCCAGAACTTAGATCACAGAGACAATCCTCCTCAATAGACTTTTTGGCTTGAATCAACTTCAGGTAGGTTGCAGTTAGGTTACCGACTGACAGGCGGGCAATGTCACACCTCTCAGGCCGCGTACACACGATCAAATTTGTCCGCTGAAAACGGTCCGATGGACCGTTTCAGCAGACAAATCCGATCGTGTGTACGGGCTAGCGGACAGGTTTGTCCATCGGACAAATTTCAAAGCATGCTTTGAAATTTGTCCGCTACAAACCTGTCCGTCGGATATGTCCGCTGGTTAGTACGGCAAACCAGCGGACATATCTTCCCGCACATGCGTCGTATCCTGTGAATGGATTTGACGCATGCGCGCGGAAGTGTTTACTTCCTGGTGCGGTGACGTGGCGGTGTCAACGTCACCGCTGCGTCACCACGCTGTCTACCAGCGGGGATTTTGATCCGATGGTGTGTACACGCCATCGGACCGAAATCCGATGAGACATGTCCGCTCTAAACTGTCCGCCGGACAAGTTTGAGCGGACATATCTCATCGTGTGTACGAGGCCTCAGTGTCCGGTCACCTCAATCCCAGTGGATTCTGTCAAGTCCCAGTCAATCAGTGGGATCCAACCACAGCTCCGATGTCCCAAACCAAAGTGGTCCCAGAGCTCCACGAGTAGGGTTGCCACCTCATCCCTTTAAAACCGAACACATAATAATTACACAGGCTCTGTGGCTGACTAAGGTGGTAATTAAACTCAATTGGTGCTTTACCTGCATTAAATTAGCCACAGAATCTGTGTAATTTATAAGTGTTCAGTTTTAAAGGGATGAGGTGGCAACCCTATCCGCGAGGCATGTGCACCCCGGCCTGGTAGGCCATAACGCCAGGGTGCGTGGTGCAGACACCCTGAAGGTGGGTGACGAACTGCAGAAGAAACCTCGAACACAAAATATCCGTCTCTTAAATACCCTCTCCCGGCATGCCCAGCGAGGCTCAACCCTCCCCATTGGCTGCCAAGAGAAAGCACCATAATCCTCGACTCCACTGCTGCCACCTATCGTCCTGGGGTGAAAACAGCACCCCAGGAACAACAGAGTAAACCCAAGACACAGCTGAGCCGAGGTATAACCCAATTTAACAGATCAACATGGATAAGAGCTAACTCTTTTATCCTCCCTTAAATTTAGAGCAGCACCCGTACTTGGAAGTACATGGGCGCTACACGGGTGAAACTCCAAAAATTCTAATATCGTGCAAAAGTTAAAAGGTGAAACTAATATATGAGAGAGACTCATTACATGCAAAGCAAGATAGTTCAAGCCGTGATTTGTCATCATTGTGATGATTATGGGTTACAGCTCATGAATACCCCAAATCCACAATCTCAGAGAATTACAATATTACAGGTAATCAATAAAACAAGGATTGTACACAGTTCAGGCAGAAACGGCAGGCAAATGGATGGTCAGAGTTCAGGCTGGTTTTGACGATGGAAAATCAGACAGACGGATAAACAGAGCAGGGTCAAGGAAGCCAAAGGTCAGGACTGGAGACAGCAGCAAGGTTAGAGAGCGGGTCAGTATGAGATCGGGTGCAGATTCAGGATCAGGTCTCAAGATAATCTGTAAATCAAACAGCAAGGACTGAACAGTAGGAGCCCTTTTAACCACTTCAATACCGCACATAGAAATATGACGTCCACAAAGGGGATCTCCTATCCCAGGTGGACGTCATATGACGTCCTGTATTTTGTGGGGGGATATCTAAATGATGGGTGCAGCTAGAGTAGGGTGACCAGACATCCCCAGTTTCAGGGGACAGTCCCCTGATTGAGGACACTGTCCCCGGACCAAGTCTGTCCCCAGATTGGATTTAATAGGGGGCAGGGGCAATTTCAAAGACAGTCAGTGCAGAATAAAAATAAAAATATTTGAATTACCCACCGCTCAGCCGTGCCTACTAGCATAGGGGGGTGTATTTTTCCCATTATCTGTGCCCCTTTCTGATGATCATGTGCTGGTCAGAGCGGAGGGAATATTTCTTCAGTTTCTGGGGCATGCCCATTCAGCTCCACTCACATGTTCTTCTGCCTTGGCTCAAGTCCTGGCCAGCCACCTGCTTATCTCCTTGCCTTCCCTGGTGGAGTAATCTTCCTCCGCTCCCCACCCAGTAGTACCTTGGGCCCGAAGAGTAATGCCGCGTACACACGGTCGTTTTTTGCGATGAAAAACAAACAACGTTTTTTAAAACGTCATTTAAATTGATCGTGTGTGGGCAAAACATGCTTGAATTTTTTGTGTCGTTTTTCAAAACGTCGTTTTTTGTTTCACAAAAAGTCACCGTGTGTAGCAAAAACGTTGTTCAAAACGACGTTTTTCAACCCGCGCATGCCCAGAAGCTAGTTATGAAGCGAGCTTCAATGGAAAAGAGTGGTGAACGTAACCTCGCTTTTTGTGAAAAAAACGATGGTGTGTATGCAAAATTGTCTTTGAAAAGTGACGTTTCAAAAACGTCGTTTTTTACTTCACAGAAAACGACGTTTTTTTTTTTCATCGCAAAAAACGACCGTGTGTACGCGGCATAAGACTTGAGAGGCTGTGAGGCGGCGGCAACGGGCAGAGAGTCGCTTATTGTTGCCATTACTAGTAAAGAAAAAATATGTCCCCGGATTTCTTTTTTTTTTAAATCTGGTCACCTTAAAGGGGTAGTTCCCCCAAAAACCTTTTTTTTAACATTGATTGAGGCTCGTTTTGTCAAGGGGAATCGGGTGTTTTTTTTTTTAGAATCGAAGCAGTACTTACCGTTTTAGAGATGCATCGTCTCCGACGCTTCCAGGTATGGTCATCGGGGAAGGGCGTTCCTATTTGATTGCCAGGCTTCCGACGGTCGGATACATCGCGTCACGATTTTCCGTAAGTAGCCGAACGACGGTGCGCAGGCGCAGTATAGAGCCGCACCGGCGCTCGACTTCTTTCGGCTACTCGTGACGCGATGTATGCGACCGTCGGAAGCCTGTCGGAAGCCTGTCAATCAAATAGGCACGCCCAGACCAGACGATCATACCCGTAAGCGACGGAGACGATGCATCTCTAAAACGGTAAGTACTGCTTAGATTCTAAAAGAAAAACACCCGATTCCCCTTGACATAACGAGCCTCAATCAATGTTAAAAAAAGTTTTTTGGGGGAATTACCCCTTTAAGCTAGAGGCATCATTGAGATATCATTGTGTTCCAGCGGCGATCCTGCGCACCATAAGAACGATCATATCGGCGGTTCGGTGCTTCTCCGGGCTCTCCTGTGCCTTTGGGGGCCCGGAGAAAGAATCGCCCTCCAAATAGGGTTGCCACCTGTACACGATTCACCCGGACAGTTCCGATTTTGAATCATGCATGCGAGTTTCAGACCACCTGAAACCTGAACACATTATTCAGACTATGGCTTCCCGGCAGGGTTGCTGGCTGCAGTTGTCTAAGCTGAGAGTGTCTGTTACACTCTCTTTCACACTGCCCAAAGCCAGAATTAACAACCCCCCCCCCCTACATACAGATGGGAGAGGAGAGAAGGTTTGATCTGCTCCTCTTCCTCCCACCCCTACCCCTTTGTGTCTGCTTACACTGAAATCACTGAAATCCCTGGTGCTGTTTGAAGTTTGAAATTTGAAGCCCAGCAGCCGCAGATAAATCTGGATGAGAGGTGCTGACTGCCATTGGGTGAGTGAGCTCACCATCCATTCCTGTCTGTGACTGAAGTCCCCCCCCCCCCCCCCCTTCTCTCTCCTGCCTCTGAGTGAGTACACTAAGGTAAATCAGAGTTCTCAGAGCACCCCTAACATCAGAGTTCCCTTTTACATTAAAGTCCACAGAGCTCCCCCTTAAAGTCTAAGTGGGAATGCTGATGTAAAGGGGGTTTTCTGACGGATGTTGGCTCAAACATGTCTAACATACACACGGCCACACAATTGTTGTTGGAAATTCCGAGCGCTAAGAACGTGGTGACGTACAAGAGCGTGATGAATGTGCCATCTCCATTAAGGATGCTAGTTTTACCAGACCGAGCGTTTCCGTCTCGTACTTGATTCAGAGTATGCATGGATTTTTGTGTGTCGGAATTACAAGAAACGATTTTGTTGCCGCAAAATTTTAGAACCAGCTCTCAATTTTTTGTTGGAAATTCTGACAGCAAATGTCCGATGGAGCCTACAGACGGTCGGAATTTCCAAAATAGTTTCTGAAATAGTTTTTCTCTCCAGCTTTTTTTTACCAGGTTTAGGGTATTCAGACATCTTTATTGGCAGGGCCCGGGTGACGCAGCTCCTGAGCATGTGCATAGTTGTTTATTTTATCCCGGCACCAAGGTGTGCCAAGAATGTTTATTGAACTGAGCATACATGTAGTATGTCTCTTTTGTGATAAAAATCCTTCCTGCCAAGAGCCAAGTTGACCCTCACCCACACGGATGTACTAATCTGTACACCCGCGTAAAGGGCCGTCTTCAGGGCCGATCCTAGGCAGGGTGCGCAGGGTGCTTCGCACCCAGGCTCCTGCAGAGGTGGGGGCGCCGATGTGTATACACACACGAAAGTGCCTCAAAGAAGCTACTTGCAGGAAATTTTTGGACGTTCCGCAAGCGCACCGCTTCAGTGTGAAAACACCCGGGTTCTTACACTGGGATTGCAGATGAGGCTTTTTTCAGGTGCTATTTTTAACGATAAAGCACCTGAAAAACCCCTCCAGTGTGAAAGGGGTCTAATGGACCATCTTCTCTACTATTTTCTTCAGTCTCTGACCATCTCCTATATCATGTCTGCAGTCTCTGACCATCTCCTGTACTATGTCTGCAGTCTCTAATCATCACCTATACCATGTCTGTAGTCTCTGACCATCTCCTATATCATATCTGCAGTCTCTGATCATCTCCTGTATCATGTCTGCAGTCTCTGTCTCCTGTACAATGTAAGAAGTCTCTGACCATCTCCTGTACTATGTCTGCAGTCTCTAATCATCTCCTATATCATGTCTGCAGTCTCTGTCTCCTGTACAATTTAAGCAGTCTCTGATCATCTCCTGTACTATGTCTGCAGTCTGTGACCGTCTGCTGTATCATGTCTGCAGTCTTTGACCATTTCCTCTACTTTGTCTGCAGTCTCTGACCGTCTCTTGGATCTTGTCTGTAGTATGTGTCATGGACCATGAAATACTGAAATCCTAATTCATGTATTACAGAAGATGTAATTCTGAACCCCAGCCAGGTCAACAGACTCATAAGAAATACTCATTGTCCATTGTGTGATAACCCTATCTAAAGCCTTTCTATTATCAGGTGTAAATGACTTCTGCCCTGTCTCAATTCTCCAGACGGCTCCATTGTTCTGGGGCTGGCCATTGTGTACATTGATTGACCCCCTGGGGCTTTTGTCTGAAAACACATCACAGGCCAGCCACACATATTCAGGCTATTCAAACTTTGGGACCAATCTCTGCGGAGACATTTTCAAGTCCTCATTTGCATGGTTTAAGAGGACCAGAGTGAAAACTGAATACTTTACAATGGACCGATAGGAAAGCGGTTGTTGGGGGCGGGATGTTCCAAATCCTGTATAAAGTGTGCTGTGTTCTTTTATTAAAGTGTGTCCTGTTACATCCAGTATTAAGCCATGGCTCATGTGTGGATGATTCGGCGATTCCAGGGATATTCCTAAGTCGGGGAATATTGGGTGATTTCTTTTATGGGAGAAGAAGGGAGAGGATGGCGGAGATATGCTCTAATACCGTCACACTGGTTGGCAGCAGCAGGATTTTCCCTTCTACCTTCCTTTACACCAGGATTCCAAGCAGACACTGGGAACAGTGAATGGAAGACTGGTACACCCTGCTTAAAAGAAATACACGGAAAGGACTACTGGAAGTTTGTGGAAGGATTGCTAGCAACAAAACCGAGCGTGTCATCATAGCAGAATAAATGGAGCTAGACCAGGAGAACTCGGTTGCAGCAAGGCCTGCAGTACAGAAGATGGGGACACCAGTGATTCAGGGTGAGGAATCACCAGCTAACAAGCTAATAAGAGAGAAATTAGCATGGTTCGGTCCGAACCCAACGGCGGATGTGGTGCTGAAAGTGATGACCCTGGTAGCGGAGGAGGCGAAACAAATAAGAAACGCAGAACTACAGTTAAAACTGGCAGCAGTCCAACAAGCAGCCGCACATTCTCCAAACAGTGAGTACAGCACAGCAGACACAAGGAAGATTCCGTTTAGAGCTTTTAAAGCTTTTGATGAGAAAGAACGAGAGCGGCAACATGAGCTGAGAATTGCAGAAATACGACGATCAGTGACAACGCCTAAAGAAGCAGCACCAAATGAAAGACAGGAGATGGTGAACCTCTATCCCCAGACACCAGTTGCAGAGACAGGGGATCTGATAGACTTCTCTGCTGAGGAAGAACAACCTGATGGGCCTCCAGCAGAAGAGCGGGTATCAGGGCCACACTTCACTGTGCTCTGTCCAGCCCCAAGAGCAGTATTTGTGGAGTTACAAGGAACTTCCCCAGCTGAAGCGCTGGTCACCGGACAGAGGGTTCAAGACCTCTGCCCCACCCCTGTGGCAGTTTTGGAGGCTCAGGGTGAGAAGATGGCGATCACTCCCCAGCCACAGATTACAGAATGTATGGACTGTTCAGAGGATGTTATGGATTATGCATCCCCAGCAGAAGTGCTGGCAACAGGGCAGATTGCCAGCCATCTCTGCCCAGCACCGGGACCAACTGTGGAGTTCCAGGGAGCCGGGGCGGTTGGCCCCCCTCCCCAGCAACCAGCTGAGGTGGTAAAGCTCTTACTCCCAGCGGAATCACTGGCAGCAGGACAGGATGCTACTGGCGGCTGCACCCCACTACAGCTTGAGTGGATACCAGTGGATGGGACTTTAGTCTCCACTGGTATACCCCATAAATGGTGGCCAGTTGGCCCAGACCCCCAACAGCATGATGGACTGAGCCCAGCCACCCTGTCATCTCTCCAGCGGCTGAAAGGACTCCAGGGAGAAGGGCCAGTCCAGGCCTCTCCCCAGCGGCAGACGTGTTCCCTGAGAGAGGCAGAGGATGGCGGGGTGAGTAATGCTCGGTTTGGAGCAAGTGATTTGGGGTACTGTATGGATATCGGCATTGGGGGACTGGAACTACTGACTGAATTCAGAGACAACCCATCTGGTGTCTCCGACTGGGTTAGTCCCCTGCCAAAAGGGGAGATGTGTGACAGGCCTAGCCGGGACAGGGGCTTTTGGAGAGGACTGAATGCGAGCCTCTTGCCGTCCGATTATGGGCCAGGGCCGCAAAGCAGGAAGGCGGATGGGTTATCCTGGCAGACAGTCCTGGAACCTTAAGACTACTTGCCCAACATCCTCGAGTGACCCGTTTGGGTCCCACTGCAGATGTTGAACTATTTCCCAGGGGGAGTAATGTCATGGACCATGAAATACTGAAATCCTAATTCATGTATTACAGAAGATGTAATTCTGAACCCCAGCCAGGTCAACAGACTCATAAGAAATACTCATTGTCCATTGTGTGATAACCCTATCTAAAGCCTTTCTATTATCAGGTGTAAATGACTTCTGCCCTGTCTCAATTCTCCAGACGGCTCCATTGTTCTGGGGCTGGCCATTGTGTACATTGATTGACCCCCTGGGGCTTTTGTCTGAAAACACATCACAGGCCAGCCACACATATTCAGGCTATTCAAACTTTGGGACCAATCTCTGCGGAGACATTTTCAAGTCCTCATTTGCATGGTTTAAGAGGACCAGAGTGAAAACTGAATACTTTACAATGGACCGATAGGAAAGCGGTTGTTGGGGGCGGGATGTTCCAAATCCTGTATAAAGTGTGCTGTGTTCTTTTATTAAAGTGTGTCCTGTTACATCCAGTATTAAGCCATGGCTCATGTGTGGATGATTCGGCGATTCCAGGGATATTCCTAAGTCGGGGAATATTGGGTGATTTCTTTTATGGGAGAAGAAGGGAGAGGATGGCGGAGATATGCTCTAATACCGTCACAGTATGTATGGGGGGTCTATCTAACAGACTCTCTAACAGAAGCCCTCTCTGTGTCCATCAGAGAGGCCCCCCTCGAGGTCCCAATGAAGTACTCTGCTTCTCTTCCTGTATTGTGTTTATTGTTAAGAGATCATGTAAGGATCCCAGGGTAATGAAGACTTTGTGGGGGAGCATTTCTGTGGTTGAGTCGTTACCATAGAAACATTTATAAAGGGGAGGAGTTGGTAAAATGACCACGCCCATGTGGGGGCACCAGAAATATTTCTGCACCCAAGCGCCTGTGACCCTAGGATCGGCCCTGGCCGTCTTCACCCATGCAGGATGCAGAGTTGTTCCATGCAGGCGCATACAAGCAGCCTGCTCAGATCATTGACAGGCGGGCAGCTGCATGAACCAGCACAGATTTCCAAGTGTATCCTAGAGTGAACATACATGTAGGATCAATGCACAGATCAGAACACAGGCAGACTGCATGGAACTCCTGTGAGGGTGAAGACGGCCCTTTCCTCTGGTGTAAGGATCAGCACGGCAATGTGGATGAGGCCTCAGGCCCCTTTCACACCAAGGCGTTTTAGCGCTAAAAATAGCCTAAATAACGCCTGATAAAATCGTGCCCTGCAGTCTTCAGTGTGAAAGCCCGAAGGCTTTCACACTGAAGCGGTGCGTTAGCAGGACCGCTCCAAAAGTCCTGCTAGCGGTGAAGGAGCAGTGTGTTTACCGCTGCTGCCCATTAAAATCATTGGAACAGCGCGGCTATACCGCTCCCGCCTGTAGCAGCGTTTTGCGGGCGGTTTTGACCCTTTCTCGGCTGCCAGCGGGTGTTAAAACCGCACCGCTAGCGGCCGAATATCGCAGAAAAAACGACGGTATAGCGGCGCTAAAATAGCACGGCTATACCGCCAGCGTGCCTCCTGTGCCCAGTGTTAAAGGGGCCTAACTGTTAGGTGATTTAAATCAATAAGGTAAACAGAAGCCGAAGAGAAGATCACTACGTACCATATGCAGTGGGTCATGTTGAGTGCCCGTGTGCAAGACAGTATCATATAACTGTAATTGTTTACGTTCCTCTCTTATTTGACGCGGTTATGCACACTCAGGAGTTAGGACACAGCATATCAGTCCTGCATGTCCAACCATCAAAGGCAACATAAGGTACATCATTTATCCTTTGTCACTGCAAGTCTTCCTATGTGTGCTGCTTCTTTTTCAGAGAATTTTCGGACATTTCTACAACTCAGAGAGCTCGAGCTGTCTTTAAACAACATCCGGTCTATAAAAATCGAACCCGGGGATTTCCCACATCTTGAGGTGAGGAACTTTTTCTGAATGTTATTCTGTCCCTGTACTGGGCTCTAATCTTGAGGAAGCAAAACTGATGATGTGCATTGAGTAGGTACAGTTAGAATATTTATGGACCCGTGTTGGGCCAGATATACTATTAGGTACTGTGAGCCTGTGCCCATAGGCAGCGGGGACAAAGAGGTAGCTTTCCTCATTATTAATAGCCTCATATTATTTTTTTAACCATCATTAGCAAACAAGCAGTCATCAAATATTTACACATTGTCACAATGTTCTAAACCAGTGGTCTCCAAACTGTGGTCCGCGGGCTGGATGTGGGCCTTTGCCTATATCTGGCCCTAGGGGCACGATTCCACCAACTGACACTAATGATGGAGCACCATTCTCCCTACTGACACCATCAATGAGGCACTATTCTTCTCATAGGTATCAACAATGGGGCACTATTCCTCCCACTCAAATCAATGTTGGGGCACTGATGCTGGAACATTTTCTACTACCACTGGCCACAGTCCGGCCCCCCTAAAGCCAGAAGGTGAGCAAACTGGCCCTTTGCTTAGAAAGTTTGGAGACCCCCGTTCTAAACTATATTATGACTAGTAAATGTTTTGTGCAGAAAAGGTGGTCCTGGAAGAGCGGTTTGCCATTGGGTGCCTAGAGGCCTCAGTGATAGAATCTATACCCAAATGTGGTATTATTTATGATTATTATGTATGCCCATTCAATGATGAAATACTACATTGTTGTGAATGTACACGTTGTACAGTACAGAATTCAGCAGTCAGGGGAATGCAATGTGTTACACATTGTATTTGTGGTACATGATGTGCTATTACCAGTAGCTGTCAATTACATTGGGGGTCCTTGAAAGTGCACAGTACAGGGGTAGTCCGTGTAGAATTGCACCATTGGTGGTCAGTACAGAAGAGTATGGTACATTAGCTGTTAATGGAGAATTAAATGGTATTGTGTTGATCAGTGGAGAAGTGCCCCCATACGGTGGTGATGGTCAGTGGAGACATGCATGGTACAGTGGCTGTCAGTGCAGTTATGGCCATTGGAAACGTGCAGCAGTACAGTGGCAGTCAGTGCAGTTATGGCCATTGGAAACGTGCAGCAGTACAGTGGCAGTCAGAGGAGATGAGTATCAGTACAGTGGTGGTCCATGGAGGACTGCAATGGTGCAGTGTCAGTCAGAGGTGAACAACATTGGTTCAGAGGTAGTCAGTGGAGAACCGCATTGGTTTAGTGGCAGTCAGTGATCAACCATGTTGGTTTGATTCTGGTCAGTTAAGAAATTTGTTGGTTCAGTGGCTGTCACTGGAGAACTATGTTGGCTAGGTGGTTGTCACTGGAGAACTATGTTGGTTCAGTGGTTTTCAGTAAAGAACCATGCTGAGTCAATGGTGGTCAGTGGAGAACTGTGTTGGTTCAGTGGCTGTCATTGAAGAACTTTGTTGGTCAATGGTGGTCAGTAGAGAACTGTGTTGGTTTAGTGGCGGTCAGTGAAGAACTGTGTTGGTTAAGTGGTGGTCAATGAAAGACTGTGTTGGTTTAGTAGTGGTCAATAAAGAACTGTGGTGGTCAGTGCAGAACAGTGTTGGTTCAGTGGCTGTCAATGGAGAACCATGTTGGGTCAATGGTGGTCAGTAGAGAACTATGTTGGTTTAGTGGTGGTCAGTGAAGAACTCTGTTGGTTCAGTGGTGGTCAGTGAAGAACTGTGTTGGTTTAGTGGTGGTCAGTGAAGAACTGTGTTGGTTTAGTGGTGGTCAGTGAATAACTATGTTGGTTCAGTGGTGGTCAGTGAATAACTATGTTGGTTCAGTGGTGGTCAGTGAAGAACTGTGTTGGTTCAGTGGTGGTCAGTGAAGAACTGTGTTGGTTCAGTGGTGGTCCGTGAAGAACTGTGTTGGTTCAGTGGTGGTCAGTGAAGAACTGTGTTGGTTTAGTGGTGGTCAGTGAAGAACTGTGTTGGTTTAGTGGTGGTCACTGAAGAACTGTGTTGGTTCAGTGGTGGTCAGTGAAGAACTGTGTTGGTTTAGTGGTGGTCAGTGAAGAACTGTGTTGGTTTAGTGGTGGTCAGTGAATAACTATGTTGGTTCAGTGGTGGTCAGTGAAGAACTATGTTGGTTCAGTGGTGGTCAGTGAAGAACTGTGTTGGTTCAGTGGTGGTCAGTGAAGAACTGTGTTGGTTTAGTGGTGGTCAGTGAAGAACTGTGTTGGTTCAGTGGTGGTCAGTGAAGAACTGTGTTGGTTCAGTGGTGGTCAGTGAAGAACAGTGTTGGTTCAGTGGTGGTCAGTGAAGAACTGTGTTGGTTTAGTGGTGGTCAGTGAAGAACTATGTTGGTTCAGTGGTGGTCAGTGAAGAACTATGTTGGTTCAGTGGTGGTCAGTGAAGAACTATGTTGGTTCAGTGGTGGTCAGTGAAGAACTGTGTTGGTTTAGTGGTGGTCAGTGAAGAACTATGTTGGTTTAGTGGTGGTCAGTGAAGAACTATGTTGGTTCAGTGGTGGTCAGTGAAGAACTATGTTGGTTCAGTGGTGGTCAGTGAAGAACTATGTTGGTTTAGTGGTGGTCAGTGAAGAACTGTGTTGGTTTAGTGGTGGTCAGTGAAGAACTATGTTGGTTTAGTGGTGGTCAGTGAAGAACTATGTTGGTTCAGTGGTGGTCAGTGAAGAACTATGTTGGTTTAGTGGTGGTCAGTGAAGAACTGTGTTGGTTTAGTGGTGGTCAGTGAAGAACTGTGTTGGTTCAGTGGTGGTCAGTGAAGAACGGTGGTGGTCAGGGAAGAACTGTGTTGGTTTAGTGGTGGTCAGTGAAGAACTGTGTTGGTTTAGTGGTGGTCAGTGAAGAACAATGTTGGTTCAGTGGTGGTCAGTAAAGAACTGTGTTGGTTCAGTGGTGGTCAGTAAAGAACGGTGGTGGTCAGGGAAGAACTGTGTTGGTTTAGTGGTGGTCAGTGAAGAACTGTGTTGGTTTAGTGGTGGTCAGTGAAGAACAATGTTGGTTCAGTGGTGGTCAGGGAAGAACTGTGTTGGTTCAGTGGTGGTCAGTGAAGAACGGTGGTGGTCAGGGAAGAACTGTGTTGGTTTAGTGGTGGTCAGTGAAGAACTGTGTTGGTTTAGTGGTGGTCAGTGAAGAACAATGTTGGTTCAGTGGTGGTCAGTGAAGAACTGTGTTGGTTTAGTGGTGGTCAGTGAAGAACTATGTTGGTTAAGTGGTGGTCAGTGAAGAACTATGTTGGTTTAGTGGTGGTCAGTGAAGAACTGTGTTGGTTTAGTGGTGGTCAGTGAAGAACTGTGTTGGTTTAGTGGTGGTCAGTGAAGAACGGTGGTGGTCAGGGAAGAACTGTGTTGGTTTAGTGGTGGTCAGTGGAGAACAGTGTTGGTTCAGTGGCTGTCAATGAAGAACTATGTTGGGTCAATGGTCATCAGTTAAGAAATGTGTTGGTTCAGTGGCAGTTAGTGGAGAACATAGGGGGTTCAGTGATGTTTAGTGGAGAGCAGCTTTGGTTCAGTGGCAGTCAAGAAAGGACCATTTTGGTTCAGGCTGTCAAAAGAAGAGCTATGTTGATTAGTGGCGGTCATTGGAGAACAGTGTCAGTTCGCTAGTGGTCAGTGAAGAAGTGCTGCTATTTCAGTGCTCTGCTGGTCCTGTGGCAGTTCTTCGAGGAGTACATTTGCAGAGTGAAAATGTTCGGTTAGCAGTTCAATACCAGTGTCTATGACTTCTATGGCTCCAGTATTGGATTGTTGAAGGGTGGGGGACGGAGCTTGGTACAAGGTGTCTAATATGAATGAATGAAAAAACTTATATAGCGCGACACATGCGAACTAAATCGCATCTGGGCGCTTGTTGTTCCGGTCTCCCTTGATATCAAAAGAGATGAGTTAGTAGGTGCGCAGTATGTCATGTATGCCATCAGCAGCTTCCCAGGCACACCTAACCTACTGGGAGGAGCTAACTTGTTTAAAGCTGCATATATATAAGCCATATTTTAAAAGGTTTAGTCTAATATGTAACACAGGTGACATGTTTATTTAAATGATTCTTTAATGATCCTTTATGTCTTCTTTGTTGCTTTCATTCACTAATTGCCACTGAAGTTCCTGCAATGAAAATCGATGTTGTGTATGGGTCACACAGCCTTCTATGTACAATGGACATACAATATATTACAATGTACACAGGGATCCGTTAGCAGGAGATATATGAAATATTAGTCAGATACTATGTCAGGCAAATTACAGAATCTGGTAGTAAATAAACCATATTAGGTGCATTTTAATCAGCCGTTATATGCAAAAAAGCTTTCCTGGCACACAAGGACCTGTGAGCGTATTATAGACAATATTTATCTGCTGCTAGTATTGTGCTCAACATACAAAGTATAAACTGAGACAAAGCAGGCAGGTCTAAAATCAATACTGGGGATTAGCTGTTAGCAAGCAGCAAATATCCCCAATGGGAATAAACAGATGCTCACATCTAAAAAAGAAAAATAATTACAGTATGTTTTACTAATGACCAAATGACACTATTTAGTGCTTTGCAGCTGCAGGACCATTCACAGTGCGCTGCACAAGCACACGCATGCACAGTGGGGAGCTGGCTATTTGTAAAAAAAAAATCTCTTTAACCACTTAAGACCCGGACCTTTAGGCAGCTAAAGGACCCGGCCAGTTTTTGCGATTCGGCACTGCGTTGCTTTAACTGACAATTGCACGGTCATGCGACGTGTCTCCCAAACAAAATTGGCGTCCTTTTTTTCCCACAAATAGAGCTTTCTTTTGGTGGTATTTGATCACCTCTGCGTTTTCTTTTTTTTTTTGGGCTATATACAAAAATAGAGCGACAATTTCGGAAAAAAAATGCAATATTTTTTACTTTTTGCTATAATAAATATCCCCCCAAAAATATATAATTTTTTTTTTTTTCCTCAGTTTAGGCCGATACGTATTCTTCTACATATTTTTGGTAAAAAAATCGCAATAAGCGTTTATCGATTGGTTTGCGCAAAATTTATAGCGTTTACAAAATAGGGGATAGTTTTATTGCTTTTTTATTATTATTTTTTTTTACTACTAATGGCGGCAATCATTGTTTTTTTTTTTTCGTGACTGCGACATTATGGCGGACACTTCGGACAATTTTGACACAATTTTGACACATTTTTGGGACCAGTGTCATTTTCACAGCAAAAAATGCATTAAAAATGCATTGTTTACTGTGAAAATGACAATTGCAGTTTGGGAGTTAACCACAAGGATCTATGTATGACCTAATATGTGTTGCTAACTGTAGGGGGGTGTGGCTGTAGGTGTGATGTCATCAATTGTGTATCCCTATAAAAGGGATCACACGATCGATCACAGCACCACAGTGAAGAACGGGGAAGCTGTGTTTACACACACCTCTCCCCGTTCTTCAGCTCCAGGGACTCCAGCGGCGATCGGGTCCTCTCACGTGTCCCAGATGATCGCCTACAGAGCCCCCAAAAGGCGATATGACGTATTGGCCTTAGCGGCCCCTCGGCGGAAGAAGGAAGTGGGACAGGAGCGACAGGATGTCCCACTCCTCCTGAAGCCCCCACGCATCCCCCCCCCCGAAAAAAAATACATGTCAAATGTGGCATGTAAGGGGGCAAGGAGTAGATTAAGCTTAAGTTCCACTTTTGGGTGGAACTCCACTTTACGGAAATTGTTAGTAAGCAGGGTAGAATCTTCACAAGAAGTGAACCAGCCACTATTCTTTGAGAAGACACTGCAGGAAGCAAGACATGTCATTCTCAATCTATCGCCATCACCCCTTAGAGAACTTAAAAATTTCACCTGGTTTGTTCTAATAAAACTGAGATCAAAGAAATATGGTATCTGAAGTTTATGGGACAAGAAGGTTTAGCTATCTGCCCTAGGGACAGAACACCCGCCCCTTCCCAGTTTTTGTACATGCGCAAATGTGTCACAGGGCTTTGGGTCCTGACAGCCCGGTGCCACATCTGCTCATGTGAGGGTGACACTGTACATCTGGGCATGCCCATGGCAGTCCAAAAACTGTGCCATCCTTGTGAACATGCTGGAAACATCCTGCACATGTACAGATGTGCTTTTGGTATATCTGCACAGGCGCTGTAATGGCAGTGCTGAAAAAGGTTTCCTTAATTTTTATGTAAAAGTAAAAATGCACATTATATTTTAGCATACGTGTGAAAAAATAAATAAATGAGTGTTGATTTCCCACTTGAAGACCAGGCCTTTTCTGCCTCTTATTGTTTATAAGTTTTAATCAGTATTTGTTGCTAGAAAATCACTTATAACCTCCAAACATTATATATATTTTTTTTATTATTTATATATTTTGGGCCAGATCCACATACGATTGCCCTGGCGCAGTGTATTAGAGATGCACTACGCCGCCGTATTTTACGTGGCTCTAAGTCGAATCCAGGAAGATTTCGGCCCGTAAGGTACGGCGGCGTAGTGTATTTCTTGCGGCGGAATTGAATTACGCGGGTAGGGGGCGTGAATCATTTAAATGAAACGCGTCCCCGCTGCGATCGAACTGCGCATGCTCCGTTCAGAAATTTCCCGCCGTGCATTCGGCGAAATTACGCCGAAACTTTGTCTTTTTTTTTTTTTTGTAGCGTAAATTACATACATTCCTGTTCACGGACGACTTACGCAAAAAAAAAACAAATTGAAATTTTGACGCGGGAACGACGGCCTTACTAAACATGGCAAGTCTAACTATAGACCGGATAATAGCAGCTTTAACTATACGCCAGAAAAAGCCGACTAGCGACGATGTAAGAGAATGCGACGGCCGTTCGTAATTTCGTGGATCGCCGTAAAAAGCTCATTTGCATACCCGACGCGGAAAACTACGCGAACTCCACCCAGCGGGCGCAGAAATATTGCAGCTTAGATCCGAAGGTGTATGAAGACGTAAGCCTGTCTGATCGAAGCCCGAAGCCGTCGTATCATGGTTTGAGGATTCAAACTAATGATACGACGCGGGTAATTTGAAAGTACGCCGGAGTATCAGGAGATATCAGGAGATACACCGGCGTACTGGCTCTGTGGATCTGGCCCTTTATTCCAAAATGTTGATTGTTGCAATTTTTTACTTTGCGCTGTATTTGCGCAGTGCTTTTTCAAACAATTTTTTGGGGGAAAAAATACACTTTAATGAAAAAAAAACAAACAAAACAATAAGTACCCCAATTGTTTTGTAAAATTTAAAAACGCGCATTTAAAAAAAAAAATTAAAAACGTGCATGCTCAGAATCAAGCAGAAGAGCCAAACTGCCTATTGAACTTCATTGATCTCGGCTCGTCGTACGTGTTGTACTTCACCGCGTTGACATTTGGAATTTCAGCAAAGATTTGAGTGACCGTGTGTATGCAACACAATTTTGAGCCGTTTTCCTGCTGAAAAAACCCCCACGGTTTTCCTGTTGAAAAAACTGATTGTGTGTACAGGGCATAAGCCCAAGAACCACTGGCGAGTGTGTGTGTGTGTGTGTGTGACACACATCCTCTCCCACTGCTTCTGAAAGCGATCCAGCAGCTAATGAACTGCTTGGACCGCTTTCATGAGAAAGCCAGCCACCGGCTGAAAAAAAATGAATACAGGGGTTATGGCTGATAAACCACTTGCAAACCGCAACATATATATACGTTTTGCAATTGGCAAGTGATTACTGTATGGTAAATTACTTGTAAAGATAAAATGTAGGTGTTAAAGGGGCACTTGGACAATGAAGACAGTAATTATATATATATATATACAGTGTGGAAAATAAGTATTTGAACACCCTGCTATTTTGCAAGTTCTCCCACTTGGAAATCATGGAGGGGTCTGAAATTGTCATCGTAGGTGCGTGTCCACTGTGAGAGACATAATCAAAAAAAAAAAAAATCCAGAAATCACAATGTATGATTTTTTTTAACTATTTATTTGTATGATACAGCTGCAAATAAGTATTTGAACACCTGAGAAAATCAATGTTAATATTTGGTACAGTCGCCTTTGTTTGCAATTACAGAGGTCAAACGTTTCTTGTAGTTTTTCACCAGGTTTGCACACACTGGAGGAGGGATTTTGGCCCACTCCTCCACACAGATCTTCTCTAGATCAGTCAGGTTTCTGGGCTGTCACTGAGAAACACGGAGTTTGAGCTCCCTCCAAAGATTCTCTATTGGGTTTAGGTCTGGAGACTGGCTAGGCCACGCCAGAACCTTGATATGCTTCTTACAGAGCCACTCCTTGGTTATCCTGGCTGTGTGCTTCGGGTCATTGTCATGTTGGAAGACCCAGCCTCGACCCATCTTCAAAGCTCTAACTGAGGGAAGGAGGTTGTTGCCCAAAATCTCGCAATACATGGCCCCGGTCATCCTCTCCTTAATACAGTGCAGTCGCCCTGTCCCATGTGCAGAAAAACACCCCCAAAGCATGATGCTACCACCCCCATGCTTCACAGTAGGGATGGTGTTCTTGGGATGGTACTCATCATTCTTCTTCCTCCAAACACGGTTAGTGGAATTATGACCAAAAAGTTCTTTTTTGGTCTCATCTGACCACATGACTTTCTCCCATGACTCCTCTGGATCATCCAAATGGTCATTGGCAAACTTAAGACGGGCCTTGACATGTGCTGGTTTAAGCAGGGGAACCTTCTGTGCCATGCATGGTTTCAAACCATGACGTCTAAGGCCGCGTACACACGAGGGGATATGTCCGCTGAAAACGGTCCGATGGACCGTTTCAGCAGACATCTCCGCTCGTGTGTATGGGCTAGCGGACAGATTTCTCCACCCGACAGATTTCAAAGCAAGCTTTGAAATCTATCCGGTGGGAATCTGTCCGCCCGACATGTCTGCTGGTTAGTACACTTACCAGCAGACATGTCGGCTCCCACCGCCGCCGCGCCGCTGCCGAATGGATTCGGCGCATGCGCGGAAGTGTTTTACTTCCTGGTGCGGTGACGTAGCGGTGACGCGGCGGCGTCAACGTCACCGCCGCGTCATCGCCACGTCACCGCGCCGTCCGGCGGCGGGGAATTTGATCCGATGGTGTGTACACGCCATCGGATCAAACTCCCGATCGGACATATCCGATGGAAATGGTCCGCGGACCGTTTTCATCGGATATATCCGATCGTGTGTATGGGGCCTTAGTGTATTACCAACAGTAACCTTGGAAACGGTGGTCCCAGCTCTTTTCAGGTCATTGACCAGCTCCTCCCGTGTAGTCCTGGGCTGATTTCTCACCTTTCTTAGGATCATTGAGACCCCACGAGGTGAGATTTTGCATGGAGCCCCAGTCCGAGGGAGATTGACAGTCATGTTTAGCTTCTTCCATTTTCTAATGATTGCTCCAACAACGGACCTTTTTTCACCAAGCTGCTTGGCAATTTCCCCGTAGCCCTTTCCAGCCTTGTAGAGGTGTACAATTTTGTCTCTAGTGTCTTTGGACAGCTCTTTGGTCTTGGCCATGTTAGTAGTTGGATTCTTACTGATTGTATGGGGTGGACAGGTGTCTTTATGCAGCTAATGACCTCAAACAGGTGCATCTAATTTAGGATAATAAATGGAGTGGAGGTGGACATTTTAAAGGCAGACTAACAGGTCTTTGAGGGTCAGAATTCTAGCTGATAGACAGGTGTTCAAATACTTCTTTGCAGCTGTATCATACAAATAAATAGTTAAAAAAAATCATACATTGTGATTTCTGGATTTTTTTTTTTGATTATGTCTCTCACAGTGGACATGCACCTACGATGACAATTTCAGACCCCTCCATGATTTCCAAGTGGGAGAACTTGCAAAATAGCAGGGTGTTCAAATACTTATTTTCCGCACTGTATATATATTAGGGTTGTCCCGATATCGGTATCGGGACCGATACTGAGCATTTGCGGGAGTACTTGTACTCCCGCAAATGCCCCCAATGCCAGATCCGATACTCAGCCCCTCCACGCCACCGCAACGCCGCCGCATACCGCAACGCCGCCTCCGCATAGTTAATACGCGTGGGGAACATTACAGCTTTCATTTGAATAGCTGTAGTGTTCCCCGCCGCGCCGCGTATAGACACTCCCTCTTGCTCGGGATTGGACGGGTGATCTGTCCAATCCCGAGCAAGGGGGAGTGTCTATGCGCGGCGCAGCGGGGAACACTACAGCTATTCAAATGAAAGCTGTAATGTTCCCCGCGCGTATTAACTATGCGGCGGCGGCGGCGGCATCCAGGTATGGGGGACATGGCTGGCTGCAATATGTGTGGGGACATGGCTGCATATGTGTGGGGACATGGCTGCAATATGTGTGGGGACATGGCTGCAATATGTGTGGGAACATGGCTGCAATATGTGAGGGGACATGGCTGCAATATGTGTGGGGACATGGCTGCAATATGTGTGGGGACATGGCTGCATATGTGTGGGGACATGGCTGCATATGTGTGGGGACATGGCTGCATATGTGTGGGTGACATGGCTGCATATGTGTGGGTGACATGGCTGCATATGTGTGGGGACATGGCTGCATATGTGTGGGGACATGGCTGCATATGTGTGGGGACATGGCTGCATATGTGTGGGGACATGGCTGCAATATGTGTGGGGACATGGCTGCAATATGTGTGGGGACATGGCTGCAATATGTGTGGGAACATGGCTGCATATGTGTGGGGACATGGCTGCAATATGTGTGGGGACATGGCTGCAATATGTGTGGGGACATGGCTGCAATATGTGTGGGGACATGGCTGCAATATGTGTGGGGACATGGCTGCAATATGTGTGGGGACATGGCTGCATATGTGGGGGGACATGGCTGCATATGTGTGGGTGACATGGCTGCATATGTGTGGGTGACATGGCTGCATATGTGTGGGGACATGGCTGCATATGTGTGGGGACATGGCTGCATATGTGTGGGGACATGGCTGCATATGTGTGGGGACATGGCTGCATATGTGTGGGGACATGGCTGCAATATGTGTGGGGACATGGCTGCAATATGTGTGGGGACATGGCTGCAATATGTGTGGGAACATGGCTGCATATGTGTGGGGACATGGCTGCAATATGTGTGGGGACATGGCTGCAATATGTGTGGGGGCATGGCTGCAATATGTGTGGGGGCATGGCTGCAATATGTGTGGGGACATGGCTGCAATATGTGTGGGGACATGGCTGCAATATGTGTGGGGACATGGCTGCATATGTGTGGGTGACATGGCTGTATATGTGTGGGTGACATGGCTGCATATGTGTGGGGACATGGCTGCATATGTGTGGGGACATGGCTGCATATGTGTGGGGACATGGCTGCATATGTGTGGGGACATGGCTGCAATATGTGTGGGGACATGGCTGCAATATGTGTGGGAACATGGCTGCATATGTGTGGGGACATGGCTGCATATGTGTGGGGACATGGCTGCATATGTGTGGGGACATGGCTGCAATATGTGTGGGGACATGGCTGCAATATGTGTGGGAACATGGCTGCATATGTGTGGGGACATGGCTGCGATATGTGTGGGGACATGGCTGCAATATGTGTGGGGACATGGCTGCAATATGTGTGGGGACATGGCTGCAATATGTGTGGGGACATGGCTGCAATATGTGGGGGACATGGCTGCAATATGTGTGGGGACATGGCTGCAATATGTGTGGGGACATGGCTGCAATATGTGTGGGAACATGGCTGCATATGTGTGGGGACATGGCTGCGATATGTGTGGGGACATGGCTGCAATATGTGTGGGGACATGGCTGCAATATGTGTGGGGACATGGCTGCAATATGTGTGGGGACACGGCTGCAATATGTGGGGGGACACGGCTGCAATATGTGTGGGGACATGGCTGCAATATGTGTGGGGACATGGCTGCAATATGTGTGGGGACATGGCTGCAATATGTGTGGGGACATGGCTGCATATGTGTGGGTGACATGGCTGCATATGTGTGGGGACATGGCTGCAATATGTGTGGGAACATGGCTGCATATGTGTGGGTGACATGGCTGCGTATGTGTGGGGACATGGCTGCATATGTGGGGGGACATGGCTGCAATATGTGTGGGGACATGGCTGCATTTGGGGACACATTTAAAAAAAAGTATCGGTATTCGGTATCGGCGACTACTTGAAAAAAAGTATCGGTACTTGTACTCGGTCCTAAAAAAGTGGTATCTGGACAACCCTAATATATTTATATAGCACAGGGTATAGTAAGCACACATGTCCAAACAGTAGCTACATGCACTGAACAACCCCCTCTCCCGCTCCACATTCCATATACAGTGCATGGTAAGTCTCTCCTCCTGGGCCCCAATATAAAAGCATACAAACACCATTGCCGGCACTGACATTCTCTCTGATATTGCTTAATTGGAGATCCTTCCGCGCTGGTGAGGCTGCATTGATGAGCGCTGGTGAGGCGGCATTGATGAGCGCTGGTGAGGCTGCATTGATGAGCGCTGGTGAGGCTGCATTGATGAGCGCTGGTGAGGCTGCATTGATGAGCGCTGGTGAGGCTGCATTGATGAGCGCTGGTGAGGCTGCATTGATGAGCGCTGGTGAGGCTGCATTGATGAGCGCTGGTGAGGCTGCATTGATGAGCGCTGGTGAGGCTGCATTGATGAGCGCTGTTGAGACTGCATTGATGGGCGCTGGTGAGGCTGCATTGATGATCGCTGGTGAGGCTGCATTGATAGGTACTGGTGAGGCTGCATTGATAGGTACTGGTGAGGCTGCATTGATAGGTACTGGTGAGGCTGCATTGATAGGTACTGGTGAGGCTGCATTGATAGGTACTGGTGAGGCTGCATTGATTGGCGCTGGTTAGGCTGCATTGATTGGCGCTGGTTAGGCTGCATTGATTGGCGCTGGTTAGGCTGCATTGATTGGCGCTGGTGAGGCTGCATTGATTGGCGCTGGTTAGGCTGCATTGATTGGCGCTGGTTAGGCTGCATTGATTGGCGCTGGTGAGGCTGCATTGATTGGCGCTGGTGAGGCTGCATTGATTGGCGCTGGTGAGGCTGCATTGATTGGCGCTGGTGAGGCTGCATTGATTGGCGCTGGTGAGGCTGCATTGATTGGCGCTGGTGAGGCTGCATTGATGAGCACTGGTGAGGCTGCATTGATGAGCACTGGTGAGATTGCATTGATTGGTGCTGGTGAGGCTGCATTGATGAGCACTGGTGAGATTGCATTGATTGGCGCTGGTGAGGCTGCATTGATGAGCACTGGTGAGGCTGCATTGATGAGCGCTGGTGAGGCTGCATTGATTGGCGCTGGTGAGGCTGCATTGATGAGCACTGGTGAGGCTGCATTGATGAGCGCTGGTGAGGCTGTATTTGATGGGTTCTTCATTAAAAAAGGGGGGGTTATACATGGGCAGGGCAAAGGGGATGGAGTCAGGGGTGGAGCCAGGGGGATGGGGGGGTCGGCAAAATGAGGTTTGGCCTAGGGTGTTAAAGCCCTGGGTGTTCCTATGCGATAGTAAGCACTCTTAGGTCCTCCAATAGAGTCTAGAAGTAAGCAGAAGGTTGATTTATTACTCCAACATTGACCAATGCATACCATGTCTTGTACCCCAGGTACTGGATCTATCATACAACAGCCTGTCTCCAGGTGACATCACACAGCTTGGGGTACTCCTACGGCTCAGAGTACTCTACCTAACAGGAAATGATCTGACTCAGCTGCCCCCCGACCTGACCGCTCCGCCATGGTGAGTACCGCTCATAATTACACATTAAGAAATGGTCCCTCATACTTGTGGTGTACACGGGCGATCTCGTGGCCTCTGACAGATTTGGTGTTAGGAGGTTATGCTTCCTAACAGGAAAATCTTTGATTCGCAATGGAAAATATGATGGAATGTCTTTGGATGTTTGTGATATCTATGTATCTCTCAGCCATTGGACGTAAACCTTTGTGGGGGGGGGGGGGGGGTTTGTACTGTTTGTACCATCATTGGAATCTTTTTTAACTTTATAATGAAAAAAAAAAAAGTTCCTGTTTTTGATTTGCTGCATGTGACCTACTGACATTAGGATTTAATTAGAAAAAATGTCTTGCAAGGTAAAAACGACATATGAGTGTGAAAGGGCTTTTATGCTTTGATTTGAATTAATTTTAGGTAAAATATCTGCGATTGTGAAGTATAAATACAGTATACAGTGGGCAAGAAAGGACTGGGAGAAATATGACATAAATATGAAACAATCTCTTACATTAGCAGTTATGTTGGTTTTATTGGGGTCAGGGCCGTCTTCAACCACTAGGATCACTAAAGGAATTTTTTTTTTTAGCTAAATAGCTTCCTTTACCTTACTGCAGTACTGGTTTCATGTCCTTATTGTTCATTTTTGCTTTGAAGTTGCTGTAATCCTGCTCTGATCTCCACACTTCCTGCTTGTCTGTTTCCTTATAACCACAGTGCTGGGAGCTTTCTCACGGTGGTCTAAGTTGTCATTACTGTGTGTCTAAAACTTCCCAGAACCAATCAGATTCATTTTAAAAACAAAACACTGCCCTGGATTTGTTTGTTTTTGTTCTGTGTGTCTATTTCTACTTCACAGAAACATGAAGCCAGTTCAAAGGTGAAACTAACCTGCAGGCACATTATATGATTGGTTTTTATCTATTTTTAATCATTTTGAAAAGGAATCAGGTAACTTTTATGTCTCTATACCCTGTAAACAGTCATTTCAGCAAAAACATGTTTTTCCTTTAGTGACCCTTTAAGCCCCGCACCATTAGACAGCTAAAGGACCGGACAAAATTGGCGTCCTTTTTTTTCCCCACAAATAGAGCTTTCTTTTGGTGGTATTTGATCACCTCTGCAGTTTTTATTTTTTGCGCTATAAACAAAAATAGAGCGACAATTTTGAAAAAAATTCTATATTTTTAACTTTTTGCTGTAATAAATATCCCCAAAAAATATATAAAAAATATTTTTTTTCCTCAGTTTAGGCCGATACGTATTCTTCTACATATTTTTGGTAAAAAATAATCGCAATAAGCGTTTATCGATTGGTTTGCGCAAAATTTATAGCGTTTACAAAATAGGGGATAGTTTTATTGCATTTTTTTTTTTTTTACTACTAATGGCAGCGATCAGCAAATTTTTTCGTGACTGCGACATTATGGCGGACAATTCGGCCAATTTTGACACCTTTTTGGGACAATTGTCATTTTCACAGCAAAAAATGCATTTAAATTGCATTGTTTACTGTGAAAATGACAATTGCAGTTTGGGAGTTAATCATCAGGGGGCGTTGAAGGGGTTATGTGTTCTCTAACCACTTCCCGCCCGGCCAATAGCCGATTTACGGCCGGGAAGTGGTTATGAAATCGTGACAGGCCGTTCTCAAACGGCCTGCACGATTTCATGCCGCACGCGCCCGTGCGGGCGCGCAGCGCGGCGATCGGTGATGCGGGGTGTCAGTCTGACACCCTGCACCTCCGATCTCGGTAACGAGTCTCCGGCGGAGCCTCGTTACCACGTGATCAGCCGTGTCCAATCACGGCTGATCACGATGTAAACAGGAAGAGCCGCCGACGGCTCTTCCTCACTCGCGTCTGACAGACGCATGTAGAGGAGAGCCGATCAGCGGCTCTCCTGACAGGGGGGGTTCGCGCTGATTGTTTATCAGCGCAGCCCCCCCTCGGATCGCCACACTAGACCACCAGGGAAATAAAAAAAATAAAAAAAAAATGACAAAAAAAAAAAAAAAAAAATGACAAAAAAAAAAAGGGGGGGCAGTAAAAAAAAATGATGCCAATCAGTGCCCACACATGGGCACTGATTGGCAACATTGATCCATCAGTGCCACCCCTCAGTGATCATCAGTGCCACCCCAGTGTCTGTCAGTGCCACCCCACAGTGCCAATCCATGCCCAGTGCCCACCTACCAGTGCCCACCTGTGCCACCTATCAGTGCCCACCTGTGCCGCCTATGAGTGCCCACCTGTGCCGCCTATGAGTGCCCACCTGTGCCGCCTATGAGTGCCCACCTGTGCCGCCTATGAGTGCCCAGTGCCGCCCATGAGTGCCCATCAGTGCCGCCCATGAGTGCCCATCAGTGCCCAATACCAGCGCCGCCTATCAGTGCCCATCAGTGCTACCTAATCGGTGCCCATCAGAACTACCTCATCGGTGCCCATCAGTGCCACCTCATCGGTGCCCATCAGTGCCACCATATCAGTGCCCATAATTGAAAGAGAAAACATACTCATTTACAAAAAAATTAACAGAAAAAAATAAAAACTTTATTTTTTTTTCAAAATCTTCGCTCTATTTTTAGTTGTTGCACAAAAAAAAAAAACGCAGAGGTGATCAAATACCACCAAAAGAAAGCTCTATTTGTGGGGAAAAAAGCACGCCAATTTTGTTTGGGTGCAGTGTAGCATGACCGCGCAATTGTCATTCAAATTGCGACAGTGCTGAAAGCTGAAAATTGGCTTGGGCGGGAAGGTGCGTAAGTGCCTGGTATGGAAGTGGCTAATGTGTGTTTACAACTGTAGGGGGGTGTGGCTGTAGGTGTGACGTCATCGAATTGTGATTCCCTGTATAAGGGATCACACGATCGATGACGCCGCCACAGTGAAGGACGGGGAAGCCGTGTTTACACTCGGCTCTCCCCGTTATTCAGCTCCGGGGACCGATCGCCGCACTCCAGCAGCAATCGGGTCCGCGAGTCCCGCGGTCACGGAGCTTCGGACCGGATCACAGCTGTGCTTAAAGGGTTTCTCCCTGGTGTGGAGTGTCGTGCTCACCCCCTCCCTTGGACTACTGGAGTGTCAGGACGCTCACTAACACACAGATCCTTTCTCTATGCAACGTAGAGAGCGTCCTGACTCTCCTGTAGTCCTAGGGAGGGGGCTTTCTTCCTGGTGTGGAGTGTCGTGCTCACCCCCTCCCTTGAACTACAGGAGTGTCAGGACCCTCACTAACACACAGCTCATTTCTCTATCTGCAACGTATAGAGCGCCCTGACTCTCCAGTAGTCCTAAGGAGGGGGCGAGCACGACACTCCACACCAGGGAGAAAGCCTTGCATTACTGTGAAAAAAATTATTAACAGCCAGCAGCTACAAATACGGCAACTGCTGACTTTTAATATTAGGACACTTACCTGTCCTGGAGTTTTCACTGCCCGGTTCCCTACGGCGCATTCGTGAGTCACGCTGCACCTGCCGATTGGCTCCCGCTGTGTACTGGGAGCCAAGTGTTCCCAGCACACAACAGGGGGGGGGGGACGGGAGTTGACGTCCTGCCCACATTCTGCACGAGACTGTTGTGGCCAGAAATTGGTGCAAATACCTGTATTAGACAGGTATCTGCACCCCCCCTCCCCCTGAAAGGTGTCAAATGTGACACCGGGGGGGGGGGGGGGGGGGGGATTCCGATCAGCGTGAGTTGCACTTTAGGGTGGTGCTCCGCTTTAACAAGTTCCTTTAGAGGGACAGTGGGTTGGGGAAGATTCAGGTGCCTTGATTTGCGGATTGCGGGTATAATCTTGGATCCAGAGGGCAACTGTCCCACACTGGACTCAGTGCCCACCGGATAGGCGAAGCTCGCTCAACAGTCTCTGCCACAGACTTGATGAATACCGTTGAGTCGTTACACAGTCCTCTGCCACAGGACCATGTAACTACACAGACACATTGCAAAGTTCCACGAAAGATTACACAGCTCACAGTGCCAGGATCTTTCAGCCGAGCCGGCCGCACTGTGAGGTACATAGGTCAGGACGCGTCCTCTAATTGAATCCTCAATTATTCGGCTCCTTCCTGCAGAGAAGACAGCACAGGACCATCCCTGGACCAGTAGCCCCCCCAGAAACTTCTGGGCCAACTTTCAGTAGCGGTGCCTCGGGCCAGCAGGCCCCGAGACCAAACGGTTGCTAACACATCCCTGAGGCCAGGAGGGCCACCAGGTCAGGATCGGAAGGACCCCGCCAGAACGGCGTCTGCCCCTTAAGTACCCCTCCCCAGAATGCACAGTGGCGGGGACCACGCCACTGAGCTGTCTCCGGGCAAGAGGCACCCAATACACCCAGCCCATTGCAATTCCAACCTTGACCCCCTGGTGAGAGCGACACCCACAGTCAGGTGGAAGATGCGCAACACAGCCGAGCTGGAACAGAGACCCATAATTCGGCATGAAAGTCTGAGCTAAACTACAGCTCAGATAACTAAATTTACAAAATAGCGCCTACTCAACAGGTATATTATGCCCCTCTGCAGTTAAGAGATGATGTTCTGTAACCTCTAGCAACCAATCAGTGAGCAGTATTACTGTACAGTAATCTCTAGCAACCAATTAACAAGAAGAAATCATGTGCTGTAACCTCTAGCAACCAATCAGTGAGCAGTATTACTGTACAGTAATCTCTAGCAACCAATCAACAAGAAGAAATCATGTGCTGTAACCTCTAGCAACCAATCAGCGAGCAATATTACTGTACAGTAATCTATAGCAACCAATCAACAAGAAGAAATCATGTGCTGTAACCTCTAGCAACCAATCAGTGAGCAGTATTACTGTACAGCAATCTATAGCAACCAATCAACAAGAAGAAATCATGTGCTGTAACCTCTAGCAACCAATCAGTGAGCAGTATTACTGTACAGTAATCTCTAGCAACCAATCAACAAGAAGAAATCATGTGCTGTAACCTCTAGCAACCAATCAGTGAGCAGTATTACTGTACAGTAATCTCTAGCAACCAATCAACAAGAAGAAATCATGTGCTGTAACCTCTAGCAACCAATCAGTGAGCAGTATTACTGTACAGTAATCTCTAGCAACCAATCAACAAGAAGAAATCATGTGCTGTAACCTCTAGCAACCAATCAGTGAGCAGTATTACTGTACAGTAATCTCTAGCAACCAATCAACAAGAAGAAATCATGTACTGTAACCTCTAGCATCCAATCAGTGAGCAGTATTACTGTACAGTAATTTCTAGCAACCAATCAACAAGAAGAAATCATGTGCTGTAACCTCTAGCAACCAATCAGCGAGCAATATTACTGTACAGTAATCTATAGCAACCAATCAACAAGAAGAAATCATGTTCTGTAACCTCTAGCAACCAATCAGTGAGCAGTATTACTGTGCAGTAATCTCTAGCAACCAATCAACAAGAAGAAATCATGTGCTGTAACCTCTAGCAACCAATCAGTGAGCAGTATTACTGTACAGTAATCTCTAGCAACCAATCAACAAGAAGAAATCATGTGCTGTAACCTCTAGCAACCAATCAGTGAGCAGTATTATTGTACAGTAATCTCTAGCAACCAATCAACAAGAAGAAATCATGTGCTGTAACCTCTAGCAACCAATCAGTGAGCAGTATTACTGTACAGTAATCTCTAGCAACCAATCAACAAGAAGAAATCATGTGCTGTAACCTCTAGCAACCAATCAGTGAGCAGTATTACTGTACAGCAATCTCTAGCAACCAATCAACAAGAAGAAATCATGTGCTGTAACCTCTAGCAACTAATCAGTGAGCCGTAATGTGTGCTGTAACCTCTAGCAACCAGTCAGTAAGTGGTAATGATAAGCTGTAACCTCTGGCAACCAGTCGCAATCACTGCCTGATCTGATACAGTAAACTGATTTTATGTCTAGCTGATATTTATTGTATGTCTCGGAGCGGGTGGAGAGCAAAATTGCATGGGGGGGTGCAAGATTTTTTTTGCCCAGGGTCCAATCAACATTAAAGAAATGCACAGCTAAAATCCTGTAAACTTCTCTTCCTATGCAGGAATGGTGACAATATGACAATGTTTCCATGTCTGGAAATTCTGATGCTGGATAACAATAGACTATCACACCCGTCCGTATTCGTGAGCCTGGCTGGACTTCAAAGGTAAACTATTTTCAGTGTTGAAAGTGAAAACTTTTACTTTCTAGGCACCAATCATAAGGAAAATGAAACCAATACAATTTATTAACAATTAATACATTGGAGTTTAAAAGCATTAAAATACTGTAGTGTTACTACCGTGACAACTAAATGTCTCCAGTACTGATCATAGATGTCAGGACATATCGCAATAGACATGTATGACTATAATGTAGCAATGTGTTAAGATCTACATGTTTCGCAAAGATCACTTCTTCAGGAGCTTGTGTGTAGTTTCTTTATAGGAGTGTAAAGCATTTAACCACTTAAGACCCGGACCATTATGCAGGTAAAAGACCTGGGCAGTTTTCGCGATTCGGCACTGCGTCGCTTTAACTGGCGTGGCTCCCAAAGAAAATTGCCGTCCTTTTTTCCCCACAAATTGTTTTCTTTTGGTGGTATTTGATCACCTCTGCGGTTTTTATTTTTTGCGCTATAAACAAAAATAGAGCGACAATTTTGAAAAAAAAAAAATATTTTTTACTTTTTGCTATAATAAATATCCCCCAAAAATATATTAAAAAAATAATATTTTTTGCTCAGTTTAGGCCGATACGTATTCTTCTACTTATTTTTGGTAAAAAAAAAAAAATCGCAATAAGCGTTTAACGATTGGTTTGCGCAAAATGTATAGCATTTACAAAATAGGGGATAGTTTTATGGCATTTTTATAAAAACAAATTTTACTAGTAATTGCGGCGATCAGCAATTTTTTTCATAACTGCGACATTATGGCGGACAATTTTTGACACATTTTTGGGACCATTGTCATTTTTACAGCAAAAAAGTGCTATAAAAATGCACTGATTACTGTGAAAATGACAATTGCAGTTTAGGAGTTAACCACTAGGGGGTGCTGTAGGGGTTATGTGTGACGTCATATGTGTTTCTAACTGTAGGGGGAGGGGCTGGACGTGTGACATCACTGATCGCCTTTCCCTATATCAGGGAACAGGCAATCAGTGCCACTGCCACTGTGAAGAACGGGGAAGGTGTGTTTACACTCATCTCTCCCCGTTCTTCAGCTCCTGTGACCGATCGCGGGACACCGGCGGCGATCGGGTTCCGTGGCCGCGCGACCCACGGCTGGGCACTTAAAGGGGATGTACAGGTGCATGCATGTGCCATTCAGCCGATGTAAATGTGCAGGGGGCGGTCCTTAAGTGGTTAAGGACCAAGCCTGATATTTCAGACTCGGTGTTAACATGTTAAACTTTTTTTTTTTTTGCTAGAAAATTACTTAGAAGCCCCAAACATTCTAAAAAAAAAAAAATTCTAACACTCTAGAGAATAAAATGGCGGTCGTTGCAATAGTTTTTGTCACACCGTATTTGCGCAGCGGTCTTACAAGCAAACTTTTTTAAGAAAAAAACAAAGGGCCAGATTCAGATACACTTAATATTGCGCTGCGTAATCGAAATACTCTACGCTGCCGTATTTCACCAGGCTCTAAATGGAATTCTGGTAGATTTTTGCCCGTACGCTAAGGCGGCGTAGTCTCTTTCTCGCAGCGTATTCGAAATACGCGATTAGGGGGCGTGTAGCATTTAAATTAGGCGCGTCCCCGCGGCGATCGAACTGCGCATGCTCCGTTCAGAAATTTCCCGCCGTGCATTGCGCGAAATCACGTCGTTACGTCATTCGTTGTTTGAGTAGCGTCGTTTACGAACATTCCTATTCCCGGACGACTTACGTAAAAAATAATAAAAGACGTCGGAAAACGTAGAAATTCGACGCGGGAGCGACGGCCATACTTAACATGGGCTGTCTAATATTAGAGCAGCAAAAAGCTGGTATAGTGTTACGTAAAAATAGATGACTAAAAATGCCGTAAGAGATTGCGATAGACGTTCGTAATTTCTGGGATCGCTGGCAAAAGCTCAT
Organism: Rana kukunoris; assembly: GCA_029574335.1. Classification (NCBI taxonomy): domain Eukaryota; kingdom Metazoa; phylum Chordata; class Amphibia; order Anura; family Ranidae; genus Rana; species Rana kukunoris. The sequence goes on from CM056050.1 coordinate 10,354,766, forward strand.
TAGCATACCCCGACGCGGAAAACGACGGGAAGTCCACCCAGTGGCCGCAATTTTATTGCAGCGTAGATCCGACGGCGTACAAACACGTAATCCAGTTGAATTGAAGCCCGCAGCCGTCTATTCATGGTTTGAGGTTTCCGACTAGCTAAAAAACGCGCGTAATTTGAAATTACTCCAGTCTAACACCAGTTAGACAGGAGTTACGGCTCTCTGAATCTTGCCCAAACACTTTTGTTAAATGAAAAAAATAAGACAACAGTAAAGTTAGCCTAATTTTTGTGAAAGATGATGTTACGCCGAGTAAATTGATACCCAACATGTCACACTTCAAAATTGCGCCCGCTCGTGGAATGGCGTCAAACTTTTACCCTTAAAAATCTCTACAGGTTGAATGTTTTGAGTTACAGAGGAGGTCTAGGGCTAGAATTATTGCTCTCACTCTAACGACCGCGGCGATACCTGTGGTTTGAACACCGTTTTCATATGCGGGCGCTTTTCACGTATGTGTTCGCTTCTGCACGCGAGCTCGTGGGGAGTGGGCGCTTAAATTTTTTTTATTATTATTATTTATTTTACTAGATTTTATGTATGCTTGAACTGTTGGGTCACTTTTATTGCTATTACAAGTAAACATCCATTGTAATAGAAAAAAGAATGACAGGTCCTCTTAAATATAAGATCTGGGATATTTAGACTAAAATGCAATAAAAAAAAAATATTGTCATTTGAAAAAATGAAAAAATGACAAAAATAAATTGGCCCTTTAAGACATATGAGGGAAGTGAAGTTTTGACGTCCGGTATGGTATGGATACGGGTGGGGGCCATCTTGCCCTTCCTCGTATTCATGCCCAGCACGAGAAAGGACCCGATCGCCTCCGCCGCTACCGGGCTCCGAGCTGGAGCAGTTTTGCAAGGAGGAGGAATGGGCAAACAATCCCAGTGGTAAGATGTGACAAGCTCATAGACTTATCCAAAGGGACTTGGAGCTGTGATAGCCGCAAAAGGTGGCTCTACAAAGTATTGACTTTAGGGGGGGTGAATAGTTTTGCACATTGACTTTTTCTGTTTATTTGTCCTGTTTGTTTACTTCACAATAATAATAAAAAAAAACATCTTCAAAGTTGTGGGCGTGTTCTGTAAATGAAATGATGAAAATCCTCAGACAATCCTTGTTAATTCCAGGTTGTGAGGCAACAAAACACGAAAAATGCCAAGGGGGGGGGGGGGGGGGGGGGTGAATACTTTTGCAAGGCACTGTATATTGATTGGTTATGTGTTATGCCTCGTACACACGATCGGAATTTCTAATGGAAAAAGTCAGACTCAGCTATGAGTAAGCATCAAATTAAGATGTGAAACGCGTCAGCTGTTTGTCCCTGTATGACCACTTCTTGCTTTTGACTGTTTTGCATGATTTTTTGGATTACTTTACATTTTTTTTTGGATTTTCTCCTTTGCTATTTTTGTAATAAAATTTGCCTAATCAGAGAGCGGCAGTCCAGGACGATTTTTTCTTTCCATGCCTTTTTCTGGCGTTCATTGGGGTGATTCTGAATTCCTGTGTTGGGACACAATTGCCACACTTCCCCGTGTCTCCTGTATGAAGAAAGAAGCTATTGATTTGTTCTCTTATTTTATAATATATTAGAATTCAGTATTTTATTCTTATTGTCTGTAGTCTACGTCTGCTGAACCTGGACAGTAATGGGATCACTGCAGTTCCGTTCCTACATCAGTCTGAGAGCAGCCTGCAGGGCGAAGAGGCAGAGAATATGGACACCACTGTGAGGGGTAGTCACAAGACCCCAGAGATGAGTGACAGAGGGGATTCTCTATATCAGGGGATGGAGGAGAAGCTGCACTACATGGTCCTACCCAGTACCAAGGATCCAGATAGGACAGGTAAGGGATTTGCAGTCCTTTAATATCTATGGAGAGTGACCCTCTGTCCCCTCATCTCTGTGATCAGTGACCCTCTGTCCCCTCACCTCTATGATCAGTGACCCTCTGTCCCTTCACCTCTATGATCAGTGACCCTCTGTCCCCTCACCTCTATGATCAGTGACCCTCTGTCCCCTCACCTCTATGATCAGTGACCCTCTGTCCCCTCACCTCTATGATCAGTGACCTTCTGTCCCCTCACCTCTATGATCAGTGACCCTCTGTCCCCCTCACCTCTATGATCAGTGACCATCTGTCCCCTCACCTCTATGATCAGTGACCCTCTGTCCCCCTCACCTCTATGATCAGTGACCATCTGTCCCCTCACCTCTATGATCAGTGACCACCTGTCCCCTCACCTCTGTGGCCTATGACCCTCTGTCCCTTCACCTCTATGATGAGTGACCCTCTGTCCCTTCACCTCTGTGATCAGTGACCCTCTGTCCCTTCACCTCTATGATCAGTGACCCTCTGTCCCCTCACCTCTATGATCAGTGACCCTCTGTCCCCTCACCTCTATGATCAGTGACCCTCTGTCCCCTCACCTCTATGATCAGTGACCCTCTGTCCCCTCACCTCTGTGATCAGTGACCCTCTGTCCTTTCACCTCTGTGATCAGTGACCCTCTGTCCCCTCACCTCTATGATCAGTGACCCTCTGTCCCCTCACCTCTATGATCAGTGACCCTCTGTCCTTTCACCTCTGTGATCAGTGACCCTCTGTCCCTTCACCTCTATGATCAGTGACCCTCTGTCCCTTCACCTCTATGATCAGTGACCCTCTGTCCCCTCACCTCTATGATCAGTGACCCTCTGTCCCCTCACCTCTATGATCAGTGACCTTCTGTCCCCTCACCTCTATGATCAGTGACCCTCTGTCCCCTCACCTCTATGATCAGTGACCCTCTGTCTCCTCACCACTGTGATCAGTGACCTTCTGTCCCCTCACCTCTGTGGCCTATGACCCTCTGTCCCTTCACCTCTATGATGAGTGACCCTCTGTCCCCTCACCTCTGTGGCCTATGACCCTCTGTCCCCTCACCTCTGTGATCAGTGACCCTCTGTCCCCTCACCTCTATGATCAGTGACCTTCTGTCCCCTCACCTCTGTGATCAGTGACCCTCTGTCCCCTCACCTCTGTGATCAGTGACCCTCTGTCCCCTCACCTCTATGATCAGTGACCTTCTGTCCCCTCACCTCTGTGGCCTATGACCCTCTGTCCCCTCACCTCTATGATCAGTGACCCTCTGTCCCCTCACCTCTGTGATCAGTGACCCTCTGTCCCCTCACCTCTATGATCAGTGACCTTCTGTCCCCTCACCTCTGTGATCAGTGACCCTCTGTCCCTTCACCTCTATGATCAGTGACCCTCTGTCCCTTCACCTCTATGATCAGTGACCCTCTGTCCCCTCACCTCTATGATCAGTGACCCTCTGTCCCCTCACCTCTATGATCAGTGACCTTCTGTCCCCTCACCTCTGTGGCCTATGACCCTCTGTCCCCTCACCTCTGTGATCAGTGACCCTCTGTCCCCTCACCTCTATGATCAGTGACCCTCTGTCCCTTCACCTCTATGATCAGTGACCCTCTGTCCCCTCACCTCTATGATCAGTGACCCTCTGTCCCCTCACCTCTATGATCAGTGACCCTCTGTCCCCTCACCTCTATGATCAGTGACCCTCTGTCCCCTCACCTCTATGATCAGTGACCCTCTGTCCCCTCACCTCTATGATCAGTGACCCTCTGTCCCCTCACCTCTATGATCAGTGACCCTCTGTCCCCTCACCTCTACGATCAGTGACCCTCTGTCCCCTCACCTCTATGATCAGTGACCCTCTGTCCCCTCACCTCTATGATCAGTGACCCTCTGTCCCCTCACCTCTATGGTCAGTGACACTCTGTCCCCTCACCTCTATGATCAGTGACCTTCTGTCCCCTCACCGCTATGATCAGTGACCCTCTGTCCCTTTAACTTTATGATTAGTGACCCTCTGTCCCCTCACCTCTATGATCAGTGACCCTCTGTCCCCTCACCTCTATGATCAGTGACCCTCTGTCCCCCTCACCTCTATGATCAGTGACCATCTGTCCCCTCACCTCTATGATCAGCGACCCTCTGTCCCTTCACGTCTATGATAAGCGACCCTCTGTCCCCTCACCTCTATGACCGTGACCCTCTGTCCCCTCACCTCTATGACCGTGACCCTCTGTCCCCTCACCTCTATGACCGTGACCCTCTGTCCCCTCACCTCTATGACCGTGACCCTCTGTCCCCTCACCTCTATGATCAGTGACCCTCTGTCCCCTCACCTCTATGATCAGTGACCCTCTGTACCCTCACCTCTATGACCGTGACCCTCTGTCCCCTCACCTCTATGATCAGTGACCCTCTGTCCCCTCACCTCTATGATCAGTGACCCATTGTCCCCTCACCTCTATGACCGTGACCTTTTGTCCCCTAATCGCTATGATCAGTGACCCTCTGTCCCCTCACCGCTATGATCAGTGACCCTCTGTCCCTTTAACTTTATGATTAGTGACCCTCTGTCCCCTCACCTCTATGATCAGTGGCCCTCTGTCCCCTCACCTCTATGATCAGTGACCCTCTGTCCCCTCACCTCTGTGATCAGTGACCCTCTGTCCCCTCACCTCTATGATCAGTGGCCCTCTGTCCCCTCACCTCTATGACGTGACCTTTTGTCCCCTCATCGCTATGACCAGTGACCCTCACGCCTCCCACCTCTATAACCGTGACCCTCTGTCCCCTCATCGCTATGACCACTGACCCTCTGTCCCCTCATCGCTATGATCAGTGACCCTCTGTCCTCCCACCTCTATAACCAGTGACCCCCTGTCCCCTCATCACTATGACCAGTGACCCTCACTCCTCATTGCTATGACCAGTGACCCTCTGTCCCCTCATTGCTAAGACCAGTGACCCTCTGTCCGCTCAACTGTAAGACCAGTGACCCTCATCTCTCTAACAAGTGACCCTCTCTATGACCGTGACCTTTTGTCCCCTCATCGCTATGACCAGTGACCCTCACGCCTCCCACCTCCTATGACCAGTGACCCGCTGTCCCCTCATCGCTATGACCAGTGACCCGCTGTCCCCTCATCGCTATGACCAGTGACCCTCTGTCCCCTCATCGCTATGATCAGTGACCCTCTGTCCTCCTACCTCTATGACCGTGACCCTCTGTCCTCCCACCTCTATAACCAGTGACCCTCTGTCCCCTAATCACTATGACCAGTGACCCTCACTCCTCCTACCTCTATAACCAGTGACCCTCTGTCCCCTCATTGCTATGATCAGTGACCCTCACTCGTCTCACCTTTATAACCAGTGACCCTCTGTCCCCTCATTGCTATGACCAGTGACCCTCACTCCTCCCACCTTTATAACCAGTGAACCTCTGTCCTCCCACCTCTATAACCAGTGACCCTCTGTCCCCTCATCACTATGACCAGTGACCTTCACTCCTCCCACCTCTATAACCAGTGACCCTCTGTCCCTTCATCACTATGACCAGTGACCCTCTGTCCTCCCACCTCTATACCCAGTAACCCTCTGTCGCTTCATCACTATGACCAGTGGCCATCTGTCCCCTCATCTGTATGACCAGTGGCCCTCTGTCTGCTCATCTCTATGGTAAGTGACCCTCTGCACCCTCAACTCTAAGACCAGTGACCCTCTGTCTTCCCACCTCTATACCCAGTGACCCAGTACCCCCTCATCCCTATGACAAGTGACCCTCTGTCCCCTCAACTCTATGGTGAGTTGGACTTTAACTAAAAATGTCCAAAAGACACTATATTCACTAAATACCCAAGAAATTAAACTTTGCATTTAATGACTTTTTGTTGTTGTAGAGGTGATATTCCCATCCATCCAGAGTGCCAAATCTTCGAATCCGTTCCCAGTAAGTATTATATATCTCAGATCAAATGATCAGAAAAATCTTCAACATGGACAGAGATACAAATCTCACCGGGGTTCTACCTTCCCTGACTCTACTAAAGAAAAGACTTTTCATTCCTTCCTGTCTGACGTATCACCAAATAAAGCTTTGTTTGACATAAACCGATCAGCCATAACTTTATGACCACTGACAGGTAAAGTGAATAACATTAATTATCTCATTACAATGGCATCTGAAAGTCAGTGGGATATATTAGACAGCAAGTGAACAGGTTGTCCCTGAAGTTGATGTGTTCAAAGCAGAAAAAAAAAAAATCATCACAGTTTGTTGTGCATGGGGCCGTGTACACGAAGCCTGATCATGGTGCCCATGCTGACCCGTGTCCATAGCCAAAAGTGCCTGCAATGGTCACGTGAGCATCAGAACTGAACCACGGAGCAATGGAAGAAGGTGGCCTGGTCTCATGAATCACGTTTTCCTTTACATCATGTGGATTGCCAGGTGTGGGCGTCATTTACCTGGGGGATGCAGTATAGGAAGAAGGCAAGATGGCGGAGGCAGTGTGATGCTTTGGCAATGTTCTGCTGGGAAAGCCTTGAATCCTGACATTCATGTGGATGTTACTTTGGCACGTAGCACCTACCTAAACATTGTTGCTGACCAATCACACCCCTTCATGGAAACGGTATTCCCTGATGGCAGTGGCCTCTTTCAACAAGATATGTGCCATGCCACATTGCAAAAATGGTTTAAGAATGATTTGAGGAACAATGAGTTTAAGGGGTTGACTTGACCTCAAAATTCTACAGATCTCAATTCAGTTGTGCTGGAAAAGCAAGTCTGGTGCATGGAGGCCCCACCTCCCAACTTACAGGACGAATGTAGCTCATACATTACTCACTTTTTTTTCTGTTCAACCAATGGGTAAAAAAACAAAAACGGACCCGATTCCCCCATCCACATCAAGTCAAATCCTCCACGGTCAGCTATTGTATTCTGACAGCAGGGAGGCTTCAGAATACATTAATCAGCACTGCAGGCTATAGCCTGTGGCGCTGATCGAGCGGGGAAAATCTGAACAACTTCTCTACAACCACAGTGGCCATACATGGGTCGAAGTTCAGCCTTTCCCTGCTGAACTGGACAAATTTCAATCCATGTATGGCCGGCTTTAACCACTTCAACCCCGGACCATTTGACCACCCAAAGACCAGAGCAATTTTTTGAGATTCTGCACTGCGTTACTTTAAGTGACAATTGCGCTGTCGTGCGTCGTGGCTCCCAAGCAAAATTTACGTACTTTTTTTCACACAAATAGAGCTTTCTTTTGGTGGTATTTGATCACCTCTGCGGTTTTAATTTTTTTGCGCTATAAACAAAAATAGAGCGACAATTTTGAAAAAAAAATGCAATATTTTTTACTTTTTGCTATAATAAATATCCCCCAAAAAATGTATATAAAAAAAAATGTTTCCTTCAGTTTAGGCCGATGCGTATTCTTCTACATATTTTTGGTAACAAAAATCGCAATGAGCGTTTATCGATTGGTTTGCGCAAAAGTTTATAGCGTTTACAAAATAGGGGATCGTTTTATGGCATTTTTATTAATATTTAATTTCATTTTTTATTTTTTTACTAATAATGGCGGCGATCAGTGATTTTCATTGTGACTGTGACATTATGGCGGACACATCGGAAACTTTTGATGCTATTTTTGGACCATTCACATTTATACAGCGATCAGTGCTATAAATAGCCACCGATTGCTGTGTAAATATGACTGGCAGTGAAGGGGTTAATCACTGGGAAGGGGTTAAGTATGTCCTAGGGATGTGTTCTAACTGTGTGGGGTCGTGGCTTACTGTGACACCACAGTGATCACTGCTCCCGAAAAACACAAACACGGTGACGTAGTGCGTGGCTCCGCACTACGTCACCGCGTTTGTCACGTGACCCCGGAAGCACGGGTGCACGTTTGTATTTTTTAAATCTATCCTGCATGTTTTTAGCCGGCAATTTTAAATCTATTTGTGTATATGCTGCACAATTTGAATAAAACTTCCTGGAAATATTTTCACTATGGCGAGTCCCCGGTTCTTTTTTCTTTCTTTGATCCGAATGGGATGCTGAGCTTAATGCAGTTGCTGAATACCTTGCTGGTCCAGTGGAGATCGCATTTGGAAGATCCGGAAGCGTCCTACTCCAGACGTATTGGGAGTGATATGCCTGAATCCCCCTTATATCTGGTAAGAGTACACCCTTATTTACCTTACCATATTGGAAGTAATATTGTGTAAACTGGTGGTGTATTTACACAGGACCTCTACAATCTACAGCTATTACCTTTGTTATTCAACTTGGAAAGCTGCCTAATTTTTTTTTCTCATTACCCTATTAGAAGGACTATTAGAGAATTTTCACGTTTATGTTTTTTACCCTCAATGGACTTTATATATTTACTTTGATATAATTTATTTTTATATTTATGAATATATTGAATATGTTTTTTTCTCACTTAGATACATAGATACAATTATTTTCCTTCACAATATCACATTGTGCATCTAAGCGCAACCTTTTTTGTTTTTAATTTTGATCATAAAGTTATGGCTGATCGGTGTATATGTATCACTTTGTTATCCTAAGTAGAGACTTATGCCCAGATTCACAAAGCACTTACGCCGACGTAAGTGCAAATGTGCGCCGGTAAGTGCAAGATTGCGCCGGCGTATCTGTGCGCCAGACCCACAAACCAACATACGCCTAAAAACTGTCCATCCTATGCCAACGTAGCTTATTCACCCCCCGCGTAGCGTGGGCGCTCTTTTCGTCTGGACGCATGTTGCTGCTCCCATTGATTAGGCATTTAAACATGCAAATGAGGGAAATATGGCGATTTACGAACGTACGTGCGCCCGACGCATGCTATCCGAGGTGCGCGGAAATTGTACGTCCGGAGTAAAGTTATTTACACAACCCGGCAACAGACATGCAAAGGTCTGCACCAGGGAACATAGGCCGGGGTATTGGGCGTACGTTACGTTCACAGCATATGTGGTGATCCGGCGTAGCTTAGGCAGTTGTGCCGGCGTGGTTGTGAGCATAAGGGTGCAGTTTCATGCGTCCACGTCACGGCTACATCAGGGCGCATGTGCAGTTCCGGGCGTAGAACACTGCACCATGCTCGGACCATCATTTGCATGGGGTCACGCCCACTTCCACCTACGCCGGCCTGGGCCTTCGGAAAATATGCCACGCCGACGCAGCGTTGGGAGCAATAGCTTGCTGAATACAGTGCTTGCCTCTCTGCGCTGCGTTGGCGTGGTGTACGGCGGCCTAATGTGCGCCCAACTCTCTGTGAATCTGGGCTAAAGTTATTAGGTCCATAGCAGAAATGTAGGAATGGGACTATAGGGGTGAGAACTGAACTAGTTTATTACGAGGGGAATGGCCCACACAAGCCCCTTTGTGTCCCCTGTGTGTAATGACAATGGACAGGCTGGTAATGGTCTTAGTTCTGATGTATACAGAGTCTCGTTATCTTCTCCTTCTATATCACAGAAGCCCCCAGAGACCACCGTCAGTTCCTCCATCCTGCCCAGCTTCCTGCTGTCCTCCACAGAAGAGCTAATCCAGTCCTTCACCCCTCCACTGCCCAGCCTGACAACCCTCAGCCTGGCTGACAACAAGGTATGTGTGGACTTGGGGGCTATATGGAGAACCCCAACAAAGGCAGATTGTATTTTTAGCTGTTGTGGCGGGTTGTTGTATGGTACATCCTAATAGTGGAAAAAAGGAGGCGTCTCTGCAGAGGTGTGAGTAGAGCCTTCAGGGACCCGGTGCAAGAAACCATGAAGGGCCCCCCCCAAACCCTACCTGGGGCACCTCCCTCCGAGCTTTGGTGGAACACCAGGGCCCAGTCGCAGGTACAACCTTTGCAACCCTGGTAATTCCACCACTGGTGTCAGTAGTTTTTTATTTTAACCACTTAAGCCTCGGACCATTTGACTGGCCAAAGACCAGAGCACTTTTTGTGATTCGGCACTGCGTCGCTTTAACTGAAAATTGCGCAGTCGTGCAACGTGGTTCCCAAACAAAATTGGCGTCCTTTTTTTCCCACAAATAGAGCTTTCTTTTGTTGGTATTTGATCACCTCTGCGGTTTTTCTATAAACAAAAATAGAGCCACAATTTTGAAATTTTTTTTTAATATTTTGTACTTTTTGCTATAATAAATATCCCCAATTTTTTTTAAAAAAAGCAATTTTTTTCTCAGTTTAGGCCGATCCGTATTCTTCTACATACTCTTGGTAAAAAAAATCGCAATAAGCGTTTATTAATTGGATTGCGCAAAAGTTATAGGGCCAGATTCAGGTACAATTGCCCTGGCGCAGAGTATCAGAGATACACTACGCCGCCGTATTTTACCTGGCTCTAAGACGAATTCAGGTAGATTTCGGCCCGTAAGGTACGGCGGCCTAGTGTATTTCTCGCGGCGGAATCAAAATACGCGATTAGGGAGCGTGAAGCGTTTAAATTAGGCGCGTCCCCGCGGCGATCGAACTGCGCATGCTCCGTTCAGAAATTTCCCGCCGTGCATTGCGCGAAATAACGTCGTTACGTCATTTTTTTTTTGAGTAGCGTCGTTTACGTACATTCCTATTCCCGGACGACTTACGAAAAAATAAAAAAATAGAAATTCGACGCGGGAACGATGGCCATACTTAACATGGGCCGTCTAACTATAGACCAGCTAATAGCTGGTATAACTTTACGCAGCAAAAAGATGACTGCAGATGCCGTAAGAGATTGCGAAGGACGATCGTAACTTCGTGGATCGCCGTAAAAAGCTAATTTGCATACCCCGACGCGGAAAACGACCCGAACTCCACCCAAAAGATTGCAGCGTAGATCCGAAGGCGTACGAAGACGTAAGCCTGTCGGATCGAAGCCCGAAGCCGTTGTATCATGGTTTGAGGATTGAGGATTCAAACTAATAATACGACGTGCGTAATTTGAAAGTACTCCAGTCTAACAGGAGATAGACCAGAGTAATGGCTCTGTGAATCATAGCGTCTACAAAATAGGGGGTAGTTTTATGCCATTTTTATTATATATTTTTTTTATTAGTAATGGCGGTGATCAGCGATTTTTATCATGACTGCGACTTTATGGCGGACACATCAGACACTTTTGACATATTTTTGGGACCATTGTCATTTTTAAAGTGAACAGTGCTATAAAAATGCACTGATTAATGTGAAAATTACACTGGCAGGGAAGGAGTTAACCACTAGGTGGCACTGAAGGGGTTAAGTGTGTCCTAGGGAGTAATTCTAACGGAAAGGGGAGGAGCTACCAGTGTCACGTCACTGATCACTGTTCCTGATCACAGGGAACATTCGATCAGTGACGTGTCACTAGGCAGAACAGGGGAATGCCTTGTTTACAAAGGCACCCCCCTGTTCTGCCTTTGCCGACCGCAATCGTGGGCCACCTGGGAACATGAAGTTCCCAGGGACCCGCGAGCGCACTCACGAGGCACGCGCCATTGTGTCAACGTATATCGTCGTGCGGTGGTCGCTATGTGGTTAAACAAGAAAGGAATGTGGGACTTTGAATGTGGCAATTGACTTGTGGAAGTAGAGCGGTTAGTAAACATTATTTATTCGTGACAATAGTATGAAACAAGTAAAAAAGTTATTTCATATATGTACATTCACATGCACACATATCATGAACATAATGGATGTATCAATACATGACATGTCACTGATCAAATGTTCCCTGTGATCAGGAACAGTGATCAGTGACATGACACTGGTAGCTCCTCCCCCTTACAGTTATAATAATTATATAGAAAATGGTATAAATACATATACATGTACACATGTCATAGAAACGGCATTTGGCAATAAGGTGTAGGATATAGATATTGCACATGATTAATTGTAGATATAGTACAAGATATTTCCTGTTGACAGGCATTGGTACACCATACACAACAGAGCTGCTGTAAAAACAAAGGAAGATGCACATTAATAATCACATGGTACTCAATACATTTTAAATGTATAAAAGATATACCGTATATACTCGAGTATAAGCCGACCCGAATATAAGCCACCTAATTTTACCACAAAAAAATGGCAAAATGTATTGACTCGAATATAAGCCTAGGGTGAGAATGCAGCAGCTACTGTAAGTGGAAAAGAGTGACGCCCATTTGCACGCCTCACTGTGCCCATTTGCATGCCTCATTGCATGCCTCACCTTGCTGTGCCCATTGCAGCCTGACCTCATTGTGCCCATTGCAGCCTGACCTCACTGTGCCCGTTGCAGCCTGACCTCACTGTGCCCATTGCAGCCTGACCCCACTGTGCCCATTGCAGCCTGACCCCACTGTGCCCATTGCAGCCTGACCCCACTGTGCCCATTGCAGCCTGACCTCACTGTGCCCGTTGCAGCCTGACCTCACTGTGCCCGTTGCAGCCTGACCTCACTGTGCCCATTGCAGCCTGACCCCACTGTGCCCATTGCAGCCTGACCTCACTGTGCCCGTTGCAGCCTGACCTCACTGTGCCCGTTGCAGCCTGACCTCACGGTGCCCTTTGCAGCCTGACCTCACGGTGCCCGTTGCAGCCTGACGCCACTGTGTCCATTGCAGCCTCACTTTACCGATCTGTGTACCTGATTATCCGTGACATGCATATTCAGAGGACGGGCATGTACACAATGTCTGCATGTCACGGACTCAGGTACACTGACTCGAGTGTAAGCCAATGGGGGCATTTTCAGCTGAAAAAAAGGGCTGAAAAACTTGGCTTATATTCAAGTATATACGGTATATGGGCCAGTGAATAGGTTATGAGCCAGACTTGACTGAGCACCCCATAGAAGCTCAACACGTTTCATGGCTATATGCCATTCATCAGGAGTTGGGTACAGAGATAAAAGGTCGGCTAAAGCACTGTGCTTGGCTAGCATCGAGAAAGATGGAACCCCAAACTGATTGTCTTTTCCCGGAGTTGAGGCAAGGAGCCCCACTCTGGCCGAAAAAACATCCACATAGCATGCCCGGTCGCCACAACACATTCCACATGTGTGGGGATGATTACAAATATAGTGTTGTGTATCCAGTGAATGGGCTGTGTGTGCTACCTCCTTGGTGTAAAACACATAGCGAAAATGTTGTTTTTTATTCTTCTTCATTTTGACAAACAGAGGCATAGGAAACACAGTTTACTATGCTTTAGTTATGAATGGACAGTTAATGAGTCAGTGATCGGTACCGAGCAAGGAAGGGGTTGGTATATTACATGTTTACCAGCCCCATCCCTGCTATCCATCCTGACACCATCCAGAGGGAGAACTTGGCAAAGCTGCGGGGGATGAGAAGGGGCTAGGAGAGAGCAGAGGGGCCCGGGGGTGGGGGGGGGCTAGAAGAGAGCACATGGGGCCAGAAGAGGGGACGAGGGGGGGCTAGGAGAGAGTACATGGGGCCAGGAGAGAGCAAAGGGGCCCGGGGACAAGGGAGGGCTAAGAGAAAGCACAAGGGGCCAGGGACGAGGGGGGCTAGGAGTGAGCACATGGGGCCAGGAGAGAGCAGAGGGGCCGGGGATGAGGGGGGCTAGGAGAGAGCACATGGGGCCAGAGGAGAACAAAGGGGCTGGGGACGAGGGTGGGGCTAGAAGAGAGCACATGGGGCCAGGAGAGAGCAGAGCGTCCGGGGATATGGGGGGGGGGGGGGCAGAAGAGAGCAGAGGGACCTGGGAGAGAGAAGAGGGGCTGGGGTCGAGGGGGGGGCTAGGAGAGAGAACATGGGGCCATGAGAGATCAGAGGGGAGGGGGGGCAGGAGAGAGCAGAGGGGCCAGGGTCAAGGGGGGGGGGGCTAGGAGAGAGAACATGGGGCCATGAGATATCAGAGGGGAAGGGGGGGGGCAGGAGAGAGCAGAGGGCCCGGGGACGAGGGGGGGGGGCTAGGAGAGAGAACATGGGGCCATTAGAGATCAGAGGGGAGATGGGGGGGGCCAGGAGATAGCAGAGGAGCCGTGGACAAGGGGGGGCTAGGAGAGAGAACATGGGGCCATGAGAGATCAGAGGGGACGAGGGGAGCCAGGAGAGAGCAGAGGGTCGGGGACGAGGGTGTGGCTAGGAAAGAGCACATGTAGCCAGAAGATAGCAGAGGGGCCGGGCAAGGGGGGGCCAGGAGAGAGCAGAGGGGACGAGGGGAGCCAGGAGAGAGCAGAGGGTCGGGGACGAGGGGGGGCTAGGAGAGAGAACATGGGGCCATGAGAGATCAGAGGGGAGCCAGGAGAGAGCAGAGGGGAAGGGGGGGGGGCAGGAGAGAGAAGGGGGGCTAGGAGAGAGAACATGGGGCCATGAGAGATCAGAGGGGAGAGGTGGGCAGGAGAGAGCAGAGGGGACGGGGACGAGGGGGGGCTAGGAGAGAGAACATGGGGGCCATGAGAGATTAGAGGGGACGAGGGGAGCCAGGAGAGAGCAGAGGGTCGGGGACGAGGGTGGGGCTAGGAAAGAGCACATGTTGCCAGGAGATAGCAGAGGGGCCGGGCAAGGGGGGCCAGGAGAGAGCAGAGGGGCTAGGGACAGCCAAAAGAAGCGTGAAAGCAGGGGCGGCCGCATATAGAGGGACCGACCCACTCCATGTTCCTCTTGCAGCCGTTGATTTCCTGTGGGAGGGATAGGAGGAGAAGCGGGCAATTAGCGGCTGCAGGTGGTACATGGAGAGGATTAGTTCCTCTATAAGCCACCGCCCCTGCCGCCTCTTCTATCCAGGAGTACTTATGCCCCTCCGTCTCTCTGTATTTCCAAATGTAACAATGTAAAATCAGCTTTGGACATGCAATGTGTAGCCTGCATCTAGTTGGCTGGTTGGGGTAGATGTGATGATGCTGCTAGTAATAATACATGAAATATATCATACATAGACTCTGATTGGTCACTGGGCTATTCAGGAATAAACTAGCAGTCATACCTACCTTGATGTCAAGGTCTCATCACTTACCCATACTCCTGTTTAAAGGGCCATCATTGCCTGCTCTGGATACACATTCACACGTTCGAGGACCCGCACTGGCACCCCTGTGCATCCCGTGCGGGCAAAGATGCCCCTTCACATGGGTGTAAAGATAGGTACACAGGTGTGTAGGCGCTGCAACTTTCCCACATAAAAGCTCTGCCCAGTGCTCAGATCTTGAGGCTGCTGACGCCTCCAACGTACCAGAATAAGGAAAGGGATGGTCGGCACTCAGGATGACATCCAAAATAGTATTTCTTTAATAAATACATGTACAAAGCTGTAAAACAGTCTACGCGTTTCGGCCGTTAGTCCTGAGTTTTAGCTCAGGACTAAAGGTCGAAATGCGTAGTTTTTTTTTTTTTTACAGCTTTGTACATTTAATGAAGTGCCGACCATCCCTTTCCTTATTCTGGTATGGATAGGTACGCTTGTGTGATTGAGGCCTAAAGTGTATATAAACCCAAACAATTCACTTCTTTTTGGTCTGTTAACCTTCGTTTACAGAAAAAAAAGAGGTGAAAGGCCTAGATTCATATATTAGAAGGTGGTCCAGTAATCTGTTATCATTTTGTATATATAGTAGATGGATCATCTGTTGGGAGGTCATTTTGGTTGTATTTTCTTCACTTTTTTAGATAGAACATGAAGAGGACCTGTTAGCCGTGGCTCTGTTCCCGTCACTGGAGGAGTTGGTGATCCATGGGAACCCGATGACTACCCGCTGGAAAGGTAAAGCAATCCCAAAGCCGGAGAACCTCTAACCAGACCCAACTCTAATCATTCTAGTGACTGGTCTGTAGAATATATTTATGGTATAGCCCAGTGATAATGAACCTTGGCACCCCAGATGATTTAGAACTACATTTCCCATGATATCTCATGCACTCTGCAGTGTAGTGGAGCATCATGGGAAATGTAGTTCCAAAACAACTGGGGTGCCAAGGTTCATTATCACTGGTAGCCTGACCCCGCCATTTATATGTGTTAAAGCGGATCTCCACCCTAAAGTGAAGATCCGCTGATCGGAACCCTCCCCCCCTCCGGTGTCACAATTGACACCTTTTAGGGGGGAGGGGGGTGCAGATACCTGTCTAAAGACAGGTATCTGCAACCACTTCCAGCCCGCAGTCTCGGGCAAAAGTGGGGTTTTTTGGCGACATCCCGTCGCCCCCCCGTTGTGTGCTGGGAACTCTCGGCTCCCAGCACACAGCGGGAGCCAATCGCCGGGCGCAGCGCGACTCGCGCATGCGCCGTAGGGAACCGGGCAGTGAAGCCGGAGCGCTTCACTTCCTGGTTCCCTCACCGTGGATGGAGGGGGGAGCAGCAGGGTGACGAGCGATCGCTCGTCCTCTGCTGTGGACGCCGCTGGACTCCAGGACAGGTAAGTGTCCTAATATTAAAAGTCAGCAGCTGCAGTATTTGTATCTGCTGGCTTTTAATATATTGTTTTCAATGGGCCATCCGCTTTAACCACTTACGGACCCCTTCACGCTGATATACGTCGGCAGAATGGCACGGCTGGGCACAAGCACGTACGTGGCTCTATTTTTGTTTTGTTCTCTCTCTAAACTAAAACTGATCGAATTCATTGGAATTTCCGATGGAAAAAGTCTGATTGTGTGTATGGGGCTATAGACTGGAGGCATATAACATAAGATGCTAAACATCCAGGGGAGGACTGACAACTCATGGGGTCCCCGGGCCATAGGAGGTTATGGGGGCCCCCAGGCAATAGGAGATTATGGGGCTCCCAGGCAATAGATTATGGGGCCACACAGTATATACATGCACACACAGAATACATATACACACACTGAAAAGGTACTGGAGAGGCGGGGCAGCTATAATCTTGGGATTTTTTTTAGAAAAACACCGATTTTTACATACTGTCCCTGTTTTTTCTGAGTCTGGCAACCCTGATGGGGCCCCCTAGTGGCATAGGGCCCTCGGGCAGTGCCCGAATGGTCAGTCCACCCCTGTAAACGTCACAGCTATCACTGCCCCTTCACAAATGAATTTCCCTGTATTTGTGCTCCATACAAGCCCCTTATATATACTTGTGCCACATGTGTTATTGTTGTCAGTAAGCTCCATTATAAAGGATCAGATAAGCAGGAAAAGGGCATAGAAAAAGAGAAAAGCAATAGACAGCAAAAAAAGATGTAAAGTGTCTCCCGCTTTCTTCCCGGACAGGAGATCCGCGCCTGCTGAAGAGCTTCCTCCAAGAACGCCTCGGGGTGAAAATCAATCGGAAAAAAATGGCGGCGGTTAATAAACCTCACCTGGTGATTCCAATCAGAGAAAAGAGAAAGGTGAGCGATACCCTCCTTCTACCCCTCCTAGGCTGTGCTCAGAGGTGGCGATGGGATCTGGGATTAGGGATTATTACTCCATCTTCTCATTGGAAGACATGTAGGGACTGTCCTTATGGAATTGCTGGATGCATGATTGTCATGTTAATCTCATGACTATTTCAAAATCACTGAACTGGAACATGTATGCATATCAGAAAGTACAGGAGCATGAGCGAGCCAGGCAAATAGCATTTCCTGAGAAGGCTCAGCGATAGTAACTTGGATACTGCTAATGATGAGATGAGATACTGCAGTGTGTGTCAGAGCTAAAAAAATGTATAATAATAGTGTGTGACTGTGGGGGGGGGGGGGGGGGCGTTAGAGTGTAAGCTCTTCTGGTGAGAGACTGATATAACTGGCTTAGTGTCTTTTGTACAGCACTACGGTATATGTTAGAGCTATATAAATGTATAATAATAATAGTGGGGGGACATTAGAGTGTAAGCTCCTCTGGTACACAGACTGATGGAACTAGTTCAGTGTTCTCTGTACAGCACTGCGGTATATGTCAGAGCTATAGAAATATATAACATTTGGGGACATTAGAGTGTAAGCTCCTCTGGTACAGAGACTGACGTGACTGTATCGGTGTTCTCTGTACAGCACTGCGGTATATGTCAGAGCTATATAAATATATAATAATAAAAATACTACTACTAATAATAATGTGTGACTGTGGGGGGCATTAGAGTGTAAGCTCCTCCGATGCAGAGACTGCTGAGAGTGGTTCTGTGTTCTCTGTACAGCACTGTGGTATATGTCAGAGCTATATTAATGCATAATAATCATATGGCTAGATTCACATAGCCAGCTGTAACTTTGTGCAGGCGTAGCGCATCTTGTTTACGCTACGCCGCCATAAATTAGCGAGGCAAATGCTGTATTCACCAAGCTAAGTTACGGCGGGTTGGCGTAAATGGGCCGGCGTAAGCCCACCAAATTCAAATGTGGAAGAGGTGGGTGTGCTTTATGCAAATTAAGTGTGACCCCACGTATATGACGTTTTTTTACTAACTGCGCATGCGCCGTCCGTGGATGTATCCCAGTGCGCATGCTCCAAATTACGACGCTAAGACGCATTGGTTTCGACGTGAACGTAATTGACGTCCAGCCCCATTCACAGACGAGTTACGCAAACGACGTAATATCTGAAAAATTGGACACGGTCCCGGCGCAGTGTATCTTTACTGCGTCGGCCGGGTGTACGTTCGTGAATAGGCGTATCTCGCTGATTTACATATTCTCTGTAGAGCACCATGGTATATGTCAGAGCTATATAAATGCATAATAATAATAGTGTGTGACTGTGGGGGGATTATAAAGTGTAAGCTCCTCTAGCGCAGAGACTGATGTGACTGGCTCAGTGTTCTCTGTACAGCACTGCGGTATATGTCAGAGCTATATACTTAACATTGGCTGCGCCATCTTTTTGGTGGTTTATCTTTACGCCTGAAAACGCCTTACGTAAACGGCGTATCTTTACTGCGTCGGCCGGGCGTACGTTCGTGACTAGGCGTATCTCGCTGATTTACATATTCTAGGCGTAAATCAGCGGGAACGCCCCTAGCGGCCAGCGTAAATATGCAGTTAAGATACGCCGACGTAGGAGACTTACGCCGGTCGTATCTTAACAATATTTAAGCGTATCTCACTTTGAGAATACGCTTAAATATACGACGGCGCAGATTCTGAGTTACGACAGCATATCTACTGATACGCCAACGTAACTCGTTGCGAATCTGGCCAATAGTGTGTGACTGTGGGGGAATTACAGGGTGTAAGCTCCTGTGGCACAGAGACTGGTGTGATTCACTCAGTGTGCTCTATACAGCCCTGCGGTATATGTCAGAGCTATATAAATGTATAATAATAAAAATACTACTAAAAATAATAATGTGTGACTGTGGGGGGCATTAGAGTGTAAGCTCCTCTGATGCAGAGACTGATGTGACTGGCTCAGTGTTCTCTGTACAGCACTGCGGTATATGTCAGAGCTATATAAATGTATAATAATAGTGTGATTGTGGGGGAGGGGGGGGGCATTAGAGTGTAAGCTCCTTTGTACAGAGACTGATGGGACTGGCTCAGTGTTCTCTGTACAGCACTGCGGTTTATGTCAGAGCTATATAAATGCATAATAATAATAATAGTGTGTGGCTGTGGGGGGACATTAGAGTGTAAGCTCCTCTGGTGCAGAGGTTGATGTAAATATTCTGTAAGTAAGGAGACACTGACTGATCCCTGTCTTAGGGTCTTGGACTTATGCCTCGTACACACGGCCGGACTTTCCGAGAAAAAAAGTCTGACAGGCTTTTTTTCTCGGAAAGTCTGGCCGTGTGTAGCCTCCATCAGACTTTTTTTCTCGGAAGTCAGATGGACCTTAGATAAAGAACCTGTTTTTTTTCTTTCCGACGGACTCCCGACGGACTTTTGCACGGTCAAACGTGCGACCGTCTGTACGAGGCATAACAGTCTGGTCGTTTTTTTGGATCCGTCCCTTAGTTTGTGGTGCCGCCCTTGTGAAAAGTGACATGAAATGTGTTTTTTTTCTCCCTCTATTGGAAGGTCAGCACGCATGTCCCCAAAATCCCCAAGCGGCCTCTGATGATTGAGCCTTCACTACATCCCTTCCTGAGACAGTTTGGTCACGACAGTGACATCACAGAACATTTGATGTCATCAAGTCCTCTCCCTCCAATCAGAACTTCTTCAGAGAGAGATGGAGACACCACCATGGGGCAGGATCGGGAATCCAGCAGAGTGCATGAATTATCAGAGGAGGAGATTCATTTTGGCTCTGAAGCAGCCACTGAGTCCGTCTTCATGACGCAGGTCAGTGCGCAATGTCTGAACTCACATGTGCCTCCTAACACAAAGTCAAATTTACACATTTTAACTCCCTTGGTGTGCCAACATTACAGAATTCTGTTTAATATATGGAGCTATAGGAGCTTTATTTAGTGGTTTTCTGTACTCCAGACTGCAACCAGCATTTTTGCTGGACGCCAATCAGAAGATTCCAAATACAGGAAAAGTAGGCTGGGGAGTGTATTGTGTACAAATGCCTGACCCTCCTATCTTCTGGCAAAGGATTGGGAGATGGGGAGTCATGATAGCTGTCCAAGCAGTGGCGGAACTACCAAGGTCTCAAAATGGTTGAGACTGGGCCCTGGCATTCCACCACTGTCAGGGGGGGCCCCAGCGGGGTTGCTGGCCACAGGGCTCTGAGCTTATAGCTTCTTTTTCATACAGCGCAAAGCCTACACTGACAGTTCACCCTCCCTCGCACCGATGGTGATCAAATTTGTCTGAGGGAGGAGGAATTGTCAGTGCAGGCTCTGGGCTGTATGAAAGAGATTCTCCTAGCTTAGAGTCCTGCTGAGGTGGCACTGACAGGCAGCACTGATAGGCAGCACTAATAGAGGGCGTTGATGAGCACTGATAGGTGGCACTGATAGGCAGCACTGAAGGGTACAAATAGGTGCCATTGATGAGCACTGATAGGCAGCACTAGTAGGCGACATTGATGGGCGCTGATAGGTGGCATTCATGAGCACTGATAGGCAGCATTGATGAGCACTGATAGGCAGCATTAATGAGCACTGATAGGCAGCATTAATGAGCACCGATAGGCACCATTAATGAGCACCGATAGGCAGCATTGATGAGCACTGATAGGCAGCATTGATGAGCACTGATAGGCAGCATTGATGAGCACTGATAGGCAGCATTGATGAGCACTGATAGGCAGCATTGATGAGCACTGATAGGCAGCATTGATGAGCACTGATAGGCAGCATTGATGAGCACTGATAGGCAGCATTGATGAGCACTGATAGGCAACATTGATGCGCACTGATAGGCAGCATTAATGAGCACTGATAGGCAGCACTGATAGGCAACATTGATGAGCACTGATAGGCAACATTGATGAGCACTGATAGGCAACATTGATGAGCACTGATAGGCAGCATTAATGAGCACTGATAGGCAACATTGAGCACTGATAGGCAACATTGATGAGCACTGATAGGCAGCATTAATGAGCACTGATAGGCAGCATTAATGAGCACTGATAGGCAGCATTAATGAGCACTGATAGGCAGCATTGATGGGCACTGATAGGCAGCATTGATGGGCACTGATAGGCAGCATTGATGGGCACTGATAGGCAGCATTGATGGGCACTGATAGGCAGCATTAATGATCACTGATAGGCAGCATTAATGATCACTGATAGGCAGCATTAATGAGCACTGATAGGCAGCATTAATGAGCACTGATAGGCAGCATTGATGAGCATTGATGGGCACTGATAGGCAGCATTAATGATCACTGATAGGCAGCATTGATGAGCACTGATAGGCAGCATTGATGAGCACTGATGGGCACTGATGGGCAGCATTAATGAGTAATGATGGGCCACCGATAGGCAGGACTAATAGGGGGCACTGATAGGCAGCACTGATGGGTCTGCACTGATAATCAGTGCCCTCATTATCAGTGTAAACAATGTACTGACAGTTCTGCCAGTTAACGGCTCTCCTTTCCTCACACAGACACAGCGTGGGAGGAAAGGACTGACAATAAATGGCAAGTCTGTTTACATGGGATCAGCTGATCACATGGTAAAGGGAAACTGTGATTGGCCCTTTACTGTGATCAGGTGTATCCTCAGGACACAGCAGTCACAGAGTGCAGTGGATGCATGCCCCAGGATTCATGCGGTAGGGCAGGGTTCTAGGAGGATGCCCATGGACGCCCTCCCAGAACTGGAAGCCCGGGGCTCAGATAGAAGTAGGAGGGGGATCAGGGGGGCCCTTCTTGGTTTCTTGCACTGAAGGTTCTAGTTACGCCTCCCTGTCAAAGGTTTATTATGAAGAAAAAAAATGCACATAAGACCTATTATAGAGGAAATGGAATACAAGAGAAGAAAATGTCAAAATGAAACCAGTTCTATTAGTAAACCATAGTGTGTTTGCACTAAATTTATCATTGACAACTTGCGGAGTTTTACATTTTACAGGTGGACGATCAGGTGGATCACCTGCGCTGCCCCAGCTCAGGCACCACCCACGAGGAACAAGATGTGGATTTCAACCAGAACCTAGAACATCTGGATATTCCAGAGAAGTTCCGGGGCTATGAGGAGTTCTACGACGTGAAGACCGACCCTGATTTTATAGAACCAAGCGGTGAGTTTACACCTGGAGTATATGACTGTAATCGGGTCCGATCCTTTCCTCTGCCATGGAGCATGGGCTGCTCTCACCGTCACTGGGGGTCATGGTATCTCTCTGCTCACCTTGTTTTCTTTCAAAAACTTTTTACTGAAACATTTTCAAGTTTACAGAACATTTTTTTTTTGAAGACAGAACCAATAAGCACAGGATGCAATATGATGTCTGGGCAGCACAGTGGAGGGCTGGGGACCCTAGTGCTGGGGACCTAGTGCAATACTAGGGTCTTCTGTTAGAATCCAACCTGGACACTATCAACATGAAGACTGCAAACAGGTTTAACCACTTGGCTGGCCAAAGACCAGAGGACTATATACAATTCTGCACTGCGTCGCTTTAACTTACAATTGCGCGGTCGTGCGACGTGGCTCCCAAACAAAATTGACGTGTTTTTTTTCCCACAAACAGAGCTTTCTTTCGGTGGTATTTGAGCACCTCTGCGGTTTTTATTTTTTGCGCTATTAAACAAAAATAGAGCGTCAATTTTGAAAAAAAAAATATTTTTTACTTTTTGCTATAATAAATATCCCTAAAAAATCTATAAAAAAAAAAGAAAAAAATGAACACAGTTTAGGCTGATACGTATTCTTCTACATATTTTTGTTAAAAAAAATCGCAATAAGCGTTTATTGATTGGTTTGCACAAATTGTATAGCATTTACAAAATAGGGGATAGTTTTATGGCATTTTTATTAATATTTATTTTTTCTAGTAATAGCGGCAATCAGTGTTTTTTTTCCCGTGAC
Organism: Rana kukunoris; assembly: GCA_029574335.1. NCBI lineage: Eukaryota > Metazoa > Chordata > Amphibia > Anura > Ranidae > Rana > Rana kukunoris. The sequence continues at coordinate 10,378,011 of CM056050.1, forward strand.
TGCGGCATTATGGCGGACACATCGGACACTTTTGACAAATTTTTGGGACCAGTGTAATTTTCACAGCGAAAAGTGCTATAAAAATGCACTGATTACTGTGAAAATTACACTGGCAGTGAAGAGGTTAACCACTAGGTGGTGCTAAAGTGTTAAGTGTTCCCTAAGGGAGTAATTCTTACTGTAGGGGGTGGGGCTGGATGTGTGATGTCACTGATAGTCGTTCCCTATGACAGGGAACAGGCGATCAGTGACAAGCCACAGAGAAGAACTGGGAAAGGTTTGTTTACACTCTCCTCTCCCCGCTCTTCAGCTCCTGTGACCGATCGCGGGACACCGGCGGCGCGGAGCTTAGGACCGGGTCGTGAGCGTGCCGCCTGTCGCGCGTGCGCGACCTACGGCTGAGCACTTAAAGGACAACATACCTGTACGTGCCTGTGCCCAGCCGTGCCATTCTGCCGACGTATATCGGCGTTAGGCGGTGCTTAAGTGGTTAACAAACCTTTCCGGGGGAAGAGGGTCAGGGCCAAGACACCCTTAGATATTTGCAAGTTTAATTGAAAGACTCCGAGACTTCAACAGGAGGACAGCCATGCAGGGAAAGACATCCAGCAAGACACCACATCTGCACGTGTAGGAATGCTGTCTCCAGGGCCGGACTTACCATTGGGCTTGACTGGGCTCAAGCCCATGGGCCCCACCCAATAGGGGGCCCCTCTTTTTTTTTTTAGGGGTCCGGATTCCCCCAGAGGCCCGGAGGCCCCCAGGGCCCTGGACAGCAACCCCCACTTTTTTTATAATTGTTTTTATTATATATATATATATATATATATATATATATATATATATATATATATATATATTATTATTATTATTATTAAAGGGCCCAGGTGGATGGCAACCCCCCCCCCCCCTTTATTTATTTAAAAAAAAAAACATTTTTTTTTATATATATATATATTTTTATTAAAGGGCTCAGAGGTCCCAGGGCCCCATGTGGCAACCCCCCCTTTTTTTATTTTTTTTTATAAATGTTTATTTTTTTTATTTTTGTTTATATTTTTTTATTTTTTATTAAAAGGCCCAGAGGTCCCCAGGGCCCCCGGATGGCAACCTCCCTTTTTTATGTATTTTTTTTATAAATGTTTATTTATTTTTAAATTTAGGGGTCTGGAGGTCCTCAGGGGCCCGGAGGCCCCCAGGGCCCTGGACAGCAACCCCCACTTTTTTTATTTATTTATTTTCTAAAAAAAAATATGTATATATATATATATATATATATATATATATATATATATATATATATATATATAATATTATTATTATTATTATTATTATTAAATGGCCCAGAGGTCTCCAGGGCCCCCGGATGGCAACCCCCCTTTTTTTTATAAAATGTTTTACATTTTCTTTATATTTTTTATAAATGCTTATTTTATTTATTTTTTTTATTAAAGGGTTCTCTGCTCCAGGGGGCCCATGCCTTAAGCTGTGTAAGGGGCCCCAAAATTCCTGATGGCGGCCCTGCGCACACCTCCCAACACGCACGGATTCTGCGGGACTTTCCGCTTCTTTCCGCAGTCCCGTGAAAGGGTTAATTTTCCCGCACTGCAATAGGAGACAGCACAACTTTAATGCCCCCCCCCTGCTCAACAACCTTAACGCGCACCCCCCCTGCTCAACAACTTCAATTCGCCCCCCCCGCTCAACAACTTTAATGCGCACACACCCCCGCTCAACAACTATGATCCCCACCCTCGGTCCAGGGGGCCCCTTCAACACTCAAGCCCAGGGGCCCCCACCACCCTAAGTCCTGCCCTGGCTGTCTCCTATGGCAACAGTCTTTAACAGTTCCTTTATCTTCCACTACAGTCTCTCCTTGTAGTTCTTCAGCCCACTGAGCTCCGAGTCTCTCTCACTAGACCCTCTCATTCACTGTCACTGAATCCCTTGAGCTCCTTCAATCTTCACAATGGGTTTTTTTCCTCAAGAGTCACCCCTCCTCTCTGCTGGGTCCCTAGCTTGGCATTCTAGATACTTCTCAAGCTTCACCCCGCTGGCCTGCTCGGTCCCTGGTATGGCGCACAAGGCTGCTCTGCAAGCGTCCCCTCCCCTGGCTGGGTCCCTGGCTTGATTCCCACTGAAGTTCCCAGATTGTTCACGCCCCCGGTTGGTGAGAATACTGCTTCAGCTACTCACTGTGGTCCCTGGTAATAAGGTGGTTGGTCCCTTACTGGCGACAGCTTCTCTTCTACCTCTGATCACATCAGGTTCTCCGGCCAACAGAACCGTCATTTCTGGTTGGAATGCAAGCCGCAGTCCCAACCCTGCGCTGCTCTCTTGCTTCTGGAAAGGCCCCTCAGACAGTCGAGCAGCCAGATGTCCCTGGGATAGGCCCAATCTCCGGCCTAGCAGCCCTGGCAACACAACACACGCCCACCCAGAAAGCCGTCCAGGTGGCACAGAATATCGATGACGTGACTCCACCCAAATATATATTTTCTCCCAGCAGGCCAAGGCATTTAAGGAAACCCCTGCCCATTGGCTGGGATAACCCATATATTCATAACCTCACCTTGGGTTGCCCTTTCCATATCTAATACCACCAAGTACCCGTTCACCTAGTGGTAGAAGAGTAAAGTGCAACAAGGCCAAACTTTGGGAGAAATCAAAAAATCTCCAACAATCAACCAGAATAACTACTCCTGGCAAGTAAATTTGTAAAACGCTCCCTGACTAAACTCCAGGGTGCTACATACAGTATATCCTGTGGGGGGGACAATGGAGTTGAGTGGCTGGAGGGTGTAGTGTGGGGAGTCTGAGATCGAAAGTACGTAGCACAGTAAAGCCTCAACCCCTGAACAGCGTAAGGCTCCTGACAGGGGTGGGGTACTTTAGTCCAGTGGTCGTCAACCTTTCGGACCTCACGGACCACTAAACTCACAATTTTGAATCCTGCAGACCACTAACATAAGTGTTACAATCCTTATACAAACTTTGGCTCTGCCAAATCCAGTCCTTCAAGAGCTTTCCTGAAGAAAGACCCCGATAGAAAGAGAATAAAGACCTGAAAGCCACAGATCCTCATATTCCTCATATGTGATGGAATCAGACATATGGGAATCTTCTGTTTTAGCAGAAGTCTTTAGTTGTGCACTGCTTAGGCCAGCCTTTCTAAACCTTTTCAACACAGAGAACCCCTTGAAATAACTTTAAAATCTCAGAGAACCCCTGCGAATAATTCCTTTATCTACAACTCATGATACATTAGTGTGATGATCAGTGAGAAGAATGCTCCTTATACTTGTGGTCTTTGGGAAGAATCCCCCCCTTACAGATCTCTAAAAAGATCAATGGTGTCAGTGGGAACTTACCTGGGAGGCAGAAAGTGCTCATTGCTCAAGGGACCCCTTGCTACCTTTGGAGGAACATTGGGGTTCCATGGAACCTTGGTTGAGAAACCCTGGCTAATGCCCTGTACACACGAGCGGTTTTCCGTCGGGGAAAAAAACCAATGGTTTTCCCGACGGAATTCCTCTTAAGCCTGCCTTGGTGAACTTTTGACTGCCAAGAACACGATGACGTACAACACTATGACGAGCCCAGAACATTTCTAAAAGTTCTATGCTTCTGAGTATGCGTCGACTTGATTCTGAGCATGTGCGTTATTTGCGGTTTTCCCGCTAGGATTTTTTCCTGATGGGGGAAAAAAGAGATCCTGCTCTTTTTTTCCCGGGAAGTTTTCCAGTAGGAAAAAGTCAGATGCATACACAGGGTCGGAATTCCCGCCCCAAAAGCTCTCATCTGACTTTTTCAGATGGGAAAACCGCTCGTGTGTACAGGGCATTATGCCGCGTGCACACGATCAGTTTTCAGCATGGGAAAAAAAAACGTTTTTCAGCATGTCCAAAAAACAAAGTTTTTCCAACTTCATAATTTAAAACGACGTTGCCCACACACCATCACCAAATGACGTACGACGGCATTCTATAGGGGAAGTTCTATTTGCCTTGGGGCTGCTTTAGCTGATTCCGTGTTAGTAAAAGACGATTCGCTTTTTTCTGTCTGTTACAGCGTGATGAATGTGCTTACTCCATTATGAACGGTAGTTTCCCGTCTCATAACTCGCTTCTGAGCATGCGCGGGTTTAAAACGTAATTTTAGCCCACACACAATCATTTTTTACAACCCAAAAAAACGACATTGTTTAAAACAAAAAAAAATGTAGCATGTTCGAATTTTTTTGTTGTTTTTCAGAACCTAAAAAATGATGTGAAGCCCGCACACGATCATTTTAAATGACGTTTTTGAAAAACGTTTTTTTTCATGCTGAAAAATGATTGTGTGTACGCGGCATTAGCGTGAGAGGTGTTTTGCTTTGAAGTTCTTTCACAAGGGGGGTAAAAACAGGCAGTTGGTTTGTGCTTTTACTGCTCACCTAAATCCTAACAAGGCAGCTGGATGGTGTAGTACACATGCCATGGACACTGTTCTTTGCGCCCCCTGCAAATTTAGCGCAGTTTGCAAAGTTTGACAGGCGGCACCATCTGTCAAACTTATCCATTAAGGTCAATATGACTGTGCCTCAATCATGAGTCAAAGCTTGGCCCATGATGAAAAACACGCATTAAGGAGGTGGCAGGACTGCCTCCTGAATGTCTGGCAGTGGCTGCTCTGTTGCCCTCTGAAGAGCCATCTACCGTGGGGGCATAGCAGTCATAGCCAGGGGGGGGGGGTCCATTAGGGTTGCCACTTCTTCTTTAGACCAAAAGCCCAAACACTTTAAATGTTGGCCCCCCCTTAGAGTACGGCCCATTAGATCAGGGTCCTCCTATATAGGCACCCCCATTTAGAGACCCCCCATTAGATTAGTCTCCTTATATCAGCACCCCCAAGGCTACATTCACATTGGAGAATAGGGCAAGTGAGAATAGTAGGTAGGTACACCTCCCAACTTTTTGAGATGGGAATGAGGGACACCTTGTTGAGCGGGGTTTGGCAGATCAAAGTTGTTGAGCTGGAGGAGGGGGGGGGGGGGGGTTTGGCAGATCAAAGTTGTTGGGTTGCGGGACCGCTGGATTTACCACTAATCGCGGGACTCCAGCCCTGAACGCGGGACATTCCCGCGAAATCTGGGACGGTTGGGAGGTATGGGTAGGTGTTCATTATAATTCGCTGCTGTCTGCACAGCCAGTGATTACCCGCGATTACCTCCACAGGAATCCTGCCACTAACTACTATTTCTACTGGCCCTAATTTCTGGTGTGAATGTAGTCTTAGAGACCGCCCCCCCCCCCATTGTATTGGAGTCACCTTATATAAGCACCCCTCCTTAACCCCTTAAGGACCGCCTCCTGCAGATATAGGTCGGCAGAATGGCACGGCTGGACACATGCACATACCTGTACGTCCTCTTTAAGTGCCCAGCCGTGGGCGCGCACCGTGACCCTGTCCGGAGGTACGTCACCATGGCGGCGGGACCCGCGGACCCGATCGCCGCTGGAGTCCCGCGATCGGTCCCCGGAGCTGAAGAACGGGGAGAGCTGTGTGTAAACACAGCTTCCCAGTTCTTCGCAGTGGCAGCTTCATTGATCGTAAGTTCCCTGATATAGGGAAACATGATCAATGACGTCACACATCCAGCCCCACCCCCCTACAGTTGAAAAAACATTTAAGGTCACACATAACCCCTACAGCGCCCCCTGGTGGTTAACTCCCAAACTGCAGTTGTCATTTTCAAAGTAAACAATGCATTTTTATAACTGTGAAAATGACAATGGTCTCAAAAATGTGTCAAAATTGTCCGATGTGTCCACCATAATGTCGCAGTCAAGAAAAAAATTGCTGATCGCCGCCATTAGTAGTAAAACTATTTTTTTTATATAAAATGCATTAAAACTATCTCCTATTTTGTAAATGCTATAAATTTTGCGCAAACCAACCGATAAACGCTTATTGCAATTTTTTTTTACCAAAAATAGGTAGAAGAATACGTATCGGCCTAAACTGAGGAAGAAAAATGTTTTTATATATTTTGGGGGATATTTATTATAGCAAAAAATAAAAAGTATTGCATTTTTTTCAAAATTGTCGCTCTATTTTTGTTTATAGCGCAAAAAATAAAAACCGCAGAGGTGATCAAATACCACCAAAAGAAAGCTCTATTTGTGGGGAAAAAAGGACGCCAATTTTGTTTGGGAGCCACTTCGCACGGCCGCGCAATTTGTCAGTTAAAGCGACGCAGTGCCGGATCGCAAAAACTACACAGGTCCTTTACCTGCATAATGCCCCCGGTCTCAAGTGGTTAATATCTCCGTTAGATTAGAGGCCAACTATCAGATCAGAGTGCCCTTATATTAGCGACCCCCTGCCCCTTAAAGACCCCTATTAGGGGGCCTGTGGGTAGAAATGTTGTATTAGTGAGTTGCAATTAAATGAGGGAGGTAGAAAGTGGTCTATCCATGACATCCAGACGCATTGGAATTTTCCTAGCTTATCCTCCTGTTAGCTTTGCGATTGCTCGTCATTCCTATGGTGGCCGTAGGCATAGTGATCACTTGTACCTAGATTCATCACCAATCCCTAACAAGTATTTTATCACTGAAAACCCCACTGCAAGGGATAATTATTTTAGTTGCCTGGAGTTGGGCTTTAAAGATATAATTCTGGTTCTCTGGTAGCTGGTATGGTAATGGGGCCCCCTTCCACCCCCAGGCCCCATAGCCATTGTGTGAGCTGCTATAACTATTGTTACTCTCTACTGTGCAGATAATCATTCATAGAGACATTTGGCTGTGGAGAGTGGTGGGGTCTGCTGTATAATGGGATCCTGACTGAAGCTGCTCTGTGTATTACAGGTATACAGAACAATGTCCGCGCTTTGGAGTACGCACTGAGACGCCTGCATGTGTACCACGACTGTAAGCCCATACTGGGCAGCAATCAGAAGCCGTACATCCCTCAGGAAAGCCAGGTAATCTCTGCCAATCCGCTGTATGGGTTTAATGAGCCCCAACCTGTGACCCGCGCTCCATATCCTACTCTGGTGAGGCCAGTGGGCTGAGAGCACAGAGGAGTGCAGGAGGTGAATGTGGAGGATCTGTGTGGCTGACGTATTGTACCACTGACACAGGGGAGGGGGCAGAGAGCGAGGAAGGAGCAGAGTCCTCCAGAAGTGCAGAGTATTTCAGAAAATACAGATGGGGTCTTTGCAAAGGGACAAATGTAGAACTGGGTCAAATCAGAGGCAGAAGAGGCACATGCCTTGGGCACTCACTGACTGCAGTTCAGGGACAGGGTGTGCTGTGTATAATGAATTAGTGGCAAACAGTCAGGGTAATCAATGCTGTCGCAGAGGGGATTTATAGCCATGAAGGAAGCAACTGTTCCCTGCTAGTGATGTAGGGATCACTGGGAGGAACCACATTGGCCTGTAGGGGGCCCAATCTTTTACATACCCAGAAGTGTGGGATAGGGCCGGTGCAGGAGCTATGCTAGAGAGAAAAGTTGTAGAAAATCGGCTGACTGACAGGTATGTATAATGCTGCTTCCTTCACCGGCCCCTGACATGGTCACTATAATGAAAGTTTTTGTATTTCCCCTGCAGCTCCCTCCTGGAAATCACGCTGAACTTCAGGGGGGAGCTGAAGAGTGTACAGGGTGGACCCCAGTAGTCTTCTCACGCCCACTGCTATAACAGCCTTTTTTTTTTTGTAGAAGTGATCTATGTGTACCAAAGTGGTACAGAGCATGCTCCTCTGGTCCTCGGGCTCGTCTGTTTCCTTTGTAAACCCCAGGCCACTGTAAAATAATTCATGATGCTCAGAGGCAGAGGAAAATGGAGAATGTAACCAGAAGTGCTTAGCTCTCTATTTAAAATAACATAGCTGCTCCACAATACACTCTGTATACCCCTGATGAAGCCACAGTGTATACCCCTGTCAAAGCTTCCTCAGTGTATATCCCCGATGAAGCCACAGTGTATATTCCTGATAAAGTCACGCTGTATACCCCTGATGAAGCCACAGTGTATATCCCTGATGAAGCCACAGTGGATATCCCTGATGAAGCCACAGTGTATATTCCTGATAAAGTCACGCTGTATACCCCTGATGAAGCCACAGTGTATATCCCTGATGAAGCCACAGTGGATATCCCTGATGAAGCCACAGTGAATATCCCTGATGAAGCCACAGTGGATATCCCTGATGAAGCCACAGTGGATATCCCTGATGAAGCCACAGTGGATATCCCTGATGAAGCCACAGTGGATATCCCTGATGAAGCCACAGTGGATATCCCTGATGAAGCCACAGTGGATATCCCTGATGAAGCCACAGTGGATATCCCTGATGAAGCCACGTTGTATACCCCTGATGAAGCCACGTTGTATACCCCTGATGAAGCCACAGTGTATATCCCTGATGAAGCCACAGTGTATAGTGAGTGAAAAACTTATAGAGCGCAACACTTGCGAACTGAATCGCCTCTGGGCACTATTTTCATTACTTGGATAAAGGAAGGCTCTGCCTTCAGAAGAGATGGGTTTTAATCATTCTCCTAAAGGCCAAGTGGTCCGACTCCAGACGGATGGTGGTTGGTAGTGCATTCCACAGTCGCGGTCCTTGGACAGCAAATCTCCGGTCTCCTTTGGATTTGTATCTTGTCTTTGGGATGTAGAGTAGGTTCTGATTTGTGGATCGCAGAGTGCGATTGGGGTTATGGGCCTTTATTTTTTCGCATAGATATTGGGGAGCGTTTCCTTGAATACACTTGTGTGTAAGGCAGAGTGCCTTAAAAGTGATTCTGTCCTTCACTGGTAGCCAGTGAAGAGATCTTAGCGAAAGGGAGATTGACTCCCATGGTTTTTTACCAGTCACTTATCGAGCAGCCGTATTTCGAACGACTTGTAGACGAGTGATTTGGTATTTGGGAAGTCCTAAGTAGAGGGCATTTGCGTAGTCGAGTCTGGAATTGATGATTGTTCCCACCACGACTGCAATGTCCTCTTTAGAAATAAAAGGGGTGAGTCGGCGTAACTGGCGCAGCAGATGGTGGGACCCGCTGACTATAGCCCATATTTGTGCATCCATTGTCATGTAGGAGTAAAAAATGACTCCGAGACTTTTGACTTTGGTGCCCGGGGCGATAATTTTTCCCAGGATGGGTGGTGGGGTCCAAGTTGAGGTGGGGAGACTTTTCCTGTTTGCGTGAAACAGGAGAAACTCTGTTTTTGAACCATTGTGTTTTAGATAACTGGATGTCATCCAGTCATCTATAAGAGTGAGGGATCTCTCTAATCCCAACGAATGATCCTTTCCGTTGCTGACGCGGAGATACAGTTGAGTGTCGCCTGCGTAGGAATGGTAAAGTAGCTTCTGGTTGCTGATGATCTCAAAGAGGGGACGGAGATAGATATTGAACAGTACCGGTGACAAGGGAGATCCTTGAGGGACTCCGCATGATACCGTACGCATTTCTGTCGTGAAAGGTCCCAAATTTACTGTGTGTGATCTGTTTTCTAAGAAGGAAGAGAACCAGGGTAGATCCGCTTCCGTGACTTTGGCCACTTCAGCTAGCCTAGCCAGTAGTAGTCCGTGGTCTACCGTGTCAAAGGCCGCACTTAGGTCCAACAGGATCAGGAGAGAAGATTCTCCTTCATCTGCTGCCTCTAGGACGTCATCCCATATTTTTACCAGAGCCGTTTCAGTTCCGTGACCTGGCCGGAAACCTGATTGAAACGTATCGAGTAATTTTTGGGTTTCTAAATGCTGTTGTAACTGTTGTACAACTTCTTTCTCCATTATTTTGGAGAAAACATTTAGACCTGTTATGGGTCTCCTATTGTTTGGGTCTTTCGGGTCCAGGGAGGGTTTTTTCAGGATCGGTTTTATGGTGCCTTGTTTCAACAAGGCAGGCACCATGCCTTCCTCGAATGGTGGTTTATAAGCTGCGTGATAGCTGGTGCCAATATCTCGGCACTTTCTTTCAGCAGTTTAGTGGGAATGATGTCATTGGGTGCTGTGCTGTTGCGCAGACTCCCAATGATATTTTTAGTGGCAGTGATGAAGATGGGTTTTAAGGTGAATTTCTGTGCTTGAGGCGGGTATACAATGGTATCAGGGTTGGGCTTTGGGGCGGGATTCATGCAGATTCCATTTTGCTCAATGCTTTCCCGGATTCTTTCAATTTTATTAATGAAATAATCGGATAGTTCATTACAAAATTCTTGTGAATCAGCATTGGGGGGCTCTAAGCAGGCTGGATTCATCGACTGTGAAACCAGCTTGAAGAGTTCGCAGGGGCAGTTTAGGGCCTTGGTGATGATGTTGGCGAAATGATTTTTTTTTTGCCATAAAGATTTCTTTATGATATTTCTTTGTTATTGTCTTATAGATCGTGTGGTTTTTATCTGAGGAGCTCCTTTTCCAGGCAGCTTCTGCTCTTCTACGCTCTTGCTTTAGCAGCGTCAGCTGGTCGTTAAACCATCCGGCGTTGTTTTTCCGAATGCAAGTTTTGCGTTTTGGTGCCATGGTAGTGGCTCATTATCCCCAATCTCAATTTCCAAATCCTGTTTGAAAATGAGATCTAGGGTATGGCCAGAGGCATGAGTGGGACCTTGTATTAATTGCTGCAGACCTAATCCTTCTAGATGGTCGATGCAAGCGTCAGCGACTGGGTCCAACGAGGAGTTGGCCCAGAGGTTGAAATCCCCAAGCACCAAAAGGTGTTTGATGCTTAGGGTGTAAGAGGAAATAAATTCTGTTAATGACGTGACGAGGTGCGTTTTTGGGCCAGGAGGTCTATAGCACAGTAGCATATGGACCGTGTCTTGGGGGTTTGTTTGCAGCTGAAGAGTGAGGGTTTCCATGAATGGAAGTGAGTATTGGAGGACTGGTTTGGTGATCGAGAGGTGAATCTTGTGGATCACCGCCAGACCTCCCCCTCTTTGCCCCACTCTGTTCTGCATTTGGATGCGATAATTTGCTGGCACCAATTCTTCCAGAATGGTGTTGCAATCGCCTGTGAGCCAACTTTCTGTTATAAAGAGGCAGTCTATATCATGTAGAAGGATGAAGTCATGGATTTCTTGCCGGTGTTTTACTGCCGATCTGGTGTTGACCAGAGAGCAGGATATGTGTTTGGACTGGGGTGTTCTGATGCGATTTTTTTACTGTTGATCGTCTATTGATTCTCAACAGTTGTTCGCCTTTTAAAGCATTTTCGGTGACCGTTGGGAGTGTTGAGGCGAATGGTTTTAATTCCCAGATGGTATCTGCAGAGTATTTCAGATAACCCATAGTTGCAGAAATAACGGGAAGTATGGAGATTATAGGGGGGGTTTTTGGCGATGCTGGGGGGGAGGAAAAGCGAAGCGAACCTGTCACTTCTCCATGTCCTCCCTTTTTTGTAATTGGTCCAGAGGAAGGCGAAAAACCCCAGGCGTGCTGTGCCAATCTGCCTTACCTGGGGAAAAAATTCCTTCCTGATCCCAATAGGCAATCGGTCGCAACCCTGGAACAATTTATGGAGAGAAGGGCGTTAGTTTTTAGATAAAAAAGGCCTATGCCTGGGAGGGTGAGGGGGGGGGGGGGTGGACGTGTATGTATTGTAGTGCTGTGGTGTACCAAGATGGCCGCCGACCGGGACTAGGCCCGAGCCGGGGGCTAAAGTACCGGAGGTGGCCGCGGGGGGAGAAAAAAAGGGCCTGTAGGGGGTACAGCGTGGGGGGGGGGGTCCTCGGGGGGGCCCGAGGATGGGAGAAAGTTCCCTTTTTTCTTTTCTTTTAAGGACCTTTGGCGTGCGGGAGGGGCGCCCCGCTAGGCCGCGGACGAAGCCGCGGACTTTCCTGGGATGCCCTCCCGCAGTCGTGACCGCGATCCCCGGTTCTGGAGCTGTCTGAGAGCCCCGAGGGTAGCGGTGGTGAGATGGAAAGCGGTGGGGTCTCGGGGGGGGTGACGAGAGCGGCGGGATGGAGTGTGGGATGCGGGGGGGGGGGGGGGGGGGGGTCCCGGTTGTCCGGTCGTTCGTTCCCCGGGACTTGGAGAGCCACGGCCGTATCCAGTCCCCGGGGGTAGTCCAGGCTATACAGGTGGGCTTACCTTGGACTGAGAGTGTCAGGGGGAGAGGAGGATTGCTGCTCCTGGGTGCGCTGGGTGTGCTGCAGTGCGGCTGGGCTGGGACAGAGAGCTGATACCTGCCTGCCTGACCTGCCTGGAGCCAAAGCTTGCACGCCCTACTGCTAGGGAGTCGTGCGCCGTAGTGTGCTTCTGCTGCTAATCCAAAAAGCCCCTGTCAAAGCTTTTTCAGTGTATATCCCTGATGAAGCCACAGTGTATACCCCTGTCGAAGCTTCCTCAGTGTATATCCCTGATGAAGCCACAGTGTATATCCCTGATGAAGCCACAGTGTATATCCCTGATGAAGCCACAGTGTATATCCCTGATGAAGCCACAGTGTATATCCCTGATGAAGCCACGTTGTATACCCCTGATGAAGCCACAGTGTATACCCCTGATGAAGCCACAGTGTATACCCCTGTCAAAGCTTCCTCAGTGTATACCCCTGTCAAAGCTTCCTCAGTGTATACCCCTGTCAAAGCTTCCTCAGTGTATATCCCTGATGAAGCCACAGTGTATATCATAGTGTAAATCCCTGATGAAGCCACGCTGTATACCCCTGACGAAGCCACAGTGTATACCCCTGACAAAGCCACAGTGTATACCCCTGACGAAGCCACAGTGTATACTCCTGACGAAGCCACAGTGTATATCCCTGATGAAGCCACAGTGTATATGCCTTACGAAGTCACAGTGTATACCCCTGAATTTAGCCACAGTGTATAGCCCTGAATGAAGCCACAGTGTATATCCCATATGAAGCCACATTATATACCCCTTATATAGCAACAGTGTATACCCTTGACGAAACGGAATGTATACCCCTGACAAAGTCAGTGTATACCCACGACAAAGCCACAGTATATACCCCTGACAAAGCCACAGTATAAAGCCCTAATAAAGTCAGTGTATACCCCTGAGGAAGCCACAGTGTATAACGCTGAGGAAGCCACAGTGTATAACCTGGACAAAGCCATAGTGTATACCCCTGATTAATCCACAGTGTATACCCCTGGCGAAGCCACAGTATGTACCCTTTGCAAAGCCACAGTGTATAGCCCTGATGAAGCCACAGTGTATAGCCCTGATGTATAGCACAGTGTATATCCCAGTATATAGCCCTGATGAAGCCACAGTATGTACCCTTCGCAAAGCCACAGTATGTACCCCTTGCAAAGCCACAGTGTATAGCCCTGAGGAAGCCACAGTGTGTACCCCTAACAAAGTCACAGTATATTCCCTGATGTAGCCAGAATTTATACCCCTGACAAAGCCACAGTATATACCCTGATGAAGCCACAGTATATACCCTGATGAAGCCACAGTATATACCCTGATGAAGGCACAGACCGTGGCATAACATGTAGGGATTATTGTGCGAGAACTTTATCAATTTCATTGATGACCGGGGCAATGATGTCATGGCTTCCACCTCATCCAATCAGAGAACACTTTGCTCTCATTGAGAAAATGCAAAGTGTTCTCTGAATAGCATCTGTGGCAAGCGGGTGACCTCCTGTGTTCACTAAGGAGCAGGTTAGCTGCTCCACATGGGACCTGGAAGCCAGTAGAGATCATTGTGGTAGCGGTGTCTACTACCATAACTTCCAGCTACCATGAGAATCCCACAGCTATGGTATATACAGAATTCCACTGCTCCAAGCTGGTCCAATGTAACTTTGCAATACCTGGAAATCAGCTTCATACCTCTGGGCCCTTTAATAATAATAATACTAATAAAATGTATTATATATATATATATATATATATATATATATATATATATATATATATATATATATATATATATATAATAAAAATAAAAGAAATAAAAAATATTTTTTTTTTATAAAAAAGGGGGGTTGTCATCTGGGGCCCTGGGGATCTCCGGACCCCTGGGGACCTCCAGACCCCTAAAAAAAATGGCCCTTTAATAAAAAATAAAAACATTTTTCTATTAAAAAATATATATATTTTTTATAAAAAATAAATAAAAAAAGGGGGGTTGTCATCAGGGGCCCTGGGGATCTCCGGGCCCCTGAGGACCTCCAGACCCCTAAAAAAAATGTCCCTTTAATAAAAAAATAAAATCATTTTTTTTTTTAAATATATTTTTTTTATAAAAAATAAATAAAAAAAGGGGGTTGCCATCCGGGGCCCTGGGGGCCTCCGGGCCCCTGGGGACCTCCAGACCTTTAAAAACAAATAAAAGAAAAAAATTGGCCCTTTAATAAAAAAATAAAAGAAAAATATATTAAAAATATATATTTTTTTATAAAAAAAAAAAAGAGGGGATTCCCATCCGGGCCCCTGGGGACCCCCGGGCCCCTTACAGGTGTACTGCTTGTACCCCCCTGATGGCGGCCCTGACTGGAACTAAACCTAAAAATAAAAAATTGTGATCAGGCAGCTTTATGCGGAAGAGATATATTATTAGTGCAATAATTCCCATTATGGGTGACACAGCTTGTGTGCAGATAAAACCTCTAACAGGCTTTCTTCTGAGATTGCCCTGTATTTGGCTCCATCCATCTTCCCTTTGAATTTGACCAGCTTCCCTGTCCCTGCTGAAGAAAATCATCCTCACCACATGATGCTGCCACCACCATGTTTCACAGTGGGGATGGTGTGTTCAGGGTGATGTGCAGTGTTAGTTTCTTTATCGTACATCACGGGACACAGAGGAGCATAGTAATTACTATGTGGGTTATAGAGTCTACCTTCAGGTGTGGACACTGGTGTAATCAATTAGACAGGAAGTTCCCTCCCTATATAACCCCTCCCATACTGGGAGCTCCTCAGTTTTTTCATCAGTGTCTAAGGTGTTGGTCACGAGTGAACATGTGCTCTTAGGAGCTCCACTGGAGGGATCCATGCTGGATGTAAAAAGCCTCCATAAATCCGGATCCGTCCAAGGTGCTTCATAGCCAAAGTGGACGGTACCCGCGCCCCGGTTGAGAAGAACGGGGTTTTGCCTGTAATGCTCCTCTTTTGAGGGCTGGATCCTGATTACTCAGTACTTTGGTCAATTTCCTAATACCAAAAGTTTACTGACAGGGTGCGATATGGGTCCAGGGGTGTGGTGTTCCTGTCCATGGACCCCGGTCCCTGAAGGTCTGCAGACTTTGCTCTCCGTGATGGGCGAAGATTGGACTGTCTGTGTGTGCAGAGTCCTGCGGCGTTGGATCAGGTAAGTGAAGGTGCTTTAGGACTTGGTCCTGAAAGTATCCTTCTTTTTTTGAGCCATTATGCTTGCCTAAGCTATCTGTCTGTGCCTCTCTAACATTGTCCTGAATGCTGTGGGGAGGAGGGGTGTCTATGCTCAGTCACTTAGCCCCTCCTGTACAGGTTTAGCAGAGTAAGGTTGTCCACAAGTTTTGGTCACAGTTTGTCTTACCTGGTCCTCACATGGTAGCTGCGGTAGCTCCAACCTTGTGCACAGGCGCGCTTGCGTCTCGTGCGCGCGCGACATAGTATGTGTCATAGGCGCACGCGCGCGCAATTACGCATAATTTATTGCTGCATCGGTGCGCACGCGTGTGCGCGACGTGCATGGGGGTTGTAGGCGCGTGTGGCAACATGTGCGCGCGTGCGGCTACGTGTGCGCGCGCGCAGCCTCGTGATGCACGCCTGGCGGCAGCGCGCGCGTGCGCATTCGCGCAAAGGGTTCCATCTCAGCTATTCTCTACGAGGCTTGAGATTCCAGGACAGAGCAGGTCAGGTGACTTGCACCTAGTCCATAAAAGCTCAAGTCCACTTCACCCATCCAGCTGACAGTGGACACAGAGAATACTTGTGCACAAGTTTCAGTATTATTGCTGGTTGTTGGACAGTGACACTTGCTTAAGGCGCATAGTGGGCTCTGCACCTTGCCGACCATCAAATAGCAGCGTCAGTGCTGGTCTATAGGTCCGCAAGTGGTTGCACCTGTTGTGAGTACCTCGGCTTTATTATGGCTAAAGGCTCAGGGACTAGAAGTACAAAGAGATCTAAGGGATCGCCATCAGGCTCGGAGGATCTCGGGCATCCTCCTGTGGCTAGTTCCTCTCCTAATAAATTGGAGGAGGCCCAGGGTGAACCATCAGGGCTGTCAGGTGCCTCATCTGCCCTTGTCCCGCCTGCTCCAGTTTTTGTGACACAGGAGGCTTTGGCCTCAGCCATGGGTGGTCTGGAGCAGAGATTAGCGACCTTGATTGCATCCTCTCTCTCAAGAGAAAAACGCACAAGGTCTCCCTCTCCCTCTGCAGAGTTCCTCAGCGCGGAACAACTATCCTCAGAAGAGGTTGATTTACCTTCTGGGGACCAGGCAGAGGGTCATTCAGAGGTCTCGGACTCTGAGGATTCCACCCTGGGGGAACCATTTTCGGCGTCAGTCCGAGAAATTGTGGGTCCAGTCCCTCACGGAGATGGTCCGTTCGGCCTTCAAGTTGCCCCTTTCAGAGCCAGCATCAAGTTCAGTCTCTTCTTTAGGCTCTTTAAAAGCTTCTCAAGCTAACTTTTCCTTCCCGGTTCATCCCCTACTGGAAGGACTTATCTACAAGGATTGGGAACATCCGGATAGATTTTTTCTTCCTCCTAAAAAGTTTTCGGTTTTATACCCAATGGGGGAACAATTCACTAAAAATGGGGTATCCCCACAGTGGACGCAGCCGTGTCCTGCGTAAACAAGACCTTGACCTGTCCAGTAGACAACGTTCAGGTGTTTAAAGACCCGACAGACAAGAGATTAGAGACGCTGTTGAAGGCCTCGTTTCCTACAGCTAGAGGGGTAACCCAGCCTGCAATTGCAGCTATTGGTGTTTGCCAAGCCTTAAAAGACCAGTTGAAAGGGGTCTTGAAGGATATCCCGGCTCAACAGGCTCAGGAATTGGCTGACTTTCCTAAAGCATTATGCTTTGCCATAGATGCTATCAAGGACTCTATACAACAGTCCTCCCGTCTCACTCTCTCTTTGGTTCATATGCGCAGATTACTCTGGTTAAAGAACTGGTCGGCTGAAACCCTGTATAAAAGGTTAACTGGCAGGGTTTCCCTTTCATGGAGAGCGTTTATTTGGGGAAGATCTGGATGCATACATTCAGAAAATTTCCAGTGGCAAGAGCACACTGTTACCAGTAAAGAAAAGGTTTAGGGGTCCTCCCTCCTTTTAAAAAATCTTCCTCTCCTAGCCCTAGTACTTGCGCTACCAGGCAGTTCGGAGGGCCTCCCGGACAGTTTAATACAGGGAAGCCGCAGGGCCAGCCTCAGGCTCCCAAGAAGCTTTGGAACCATAAGCCGGTCAAGCCAGCATCTAAGTCGGCATTATGAAGGTTCACCCCCACTCAGCAGGGTGGGGGGAAGACTTCAGCTGTTTGCGGAGGCTTGACAAGGGAGGATCCAAGACAGTTGGATTCTCGCTACGGGCTACAAGCTGGAGTTGGGCGAATTTCCTCCACCTCGCTTCTTGGCCTCAAGCGTCCCGAAAGATCCGGGAATAAGAAGGTCCCTGGCATTGGCCATGGATCATCTATTATCCCAAGGGGTAATCGAGGAACTGCCACTGGAAGAACAAGGTTTGGGGTTTTATTCAAATCTTTTTACCGTCCCTAAACCAAACGGAGGTGTAAGGCCCATTCTGGACCTCTGGGCCTTAAACAAGTTCCTAAAGGTCCAGTCTTTCCGGATGGAATCAATCCGGTCAGTGGTTGCCTCCTTACAAGGGGGGGGCTTCTGGCGTCCATCGATATAAAGGACGCATACTTACACATTCCCATCTTCCTCAACTATCAGAAGCTGTTGCGCTTCACGGTAAATCAGCGCCACTTTCAATTCGTGGCCTTACCTTTTGGTCTGGCCACCGCACCTCGTGTATTCACGAAAGTACTGGCCCCACTATTAGCTAATCTAAGGTCTCAAGGCATTTTTATAATAGCCTACCTAGACGATCTGTTGTTGGTAGACCTTTGAGTTGCCGATCTAAGCTCAGCAGTGCACAGAACCGTGGAATTCCTAGAATCCATGGGTTGGGTTCTCAACCTAAACAAGTCGGCCTTAGTGCCGGTTCAAGGGCTCGAGTATTTGGGTCTACTTGTAGACAGAGACCAAAGAAAGATCTTTCTTCCCCAGAGAAAGGTCGATGCTTTAAGGGAACTAGTTCAGCTAGTCAAGTCAAGGCGTCTGTCCTCTATTCGCCTTTGTATGCGGCTACTGGGGAAGATGGTAGCCTCTTTCGAGGCTGTCCCATTCGCTCAGTTCCACTCAAGGGGACTTCAACACGCCATCCTGTCTGCCTGGAACAAAAAGGTTCAGGCCTTAGACCTCCCCTTGTCCCTCTCCCGGACAGTCCGGCAGAGCCTTTGTTGGTAGCTGGTTCCCCAGAACTTACTAAGAGGGAAGTCCTTTGTGACCACAGATGCCAGTCTTCTGGGGTGCAGTCCTGGAGGGCCTGTCTCTCCAAGGAAGATGGTCAATCACCGAGAGGTCGTTACCTATCAACCTGCTAGAGATTCGGGCAGTCCATCTAGCCCTGTCGGCGTGGACGGACAGGTTGAGGGGTCTCCCAGTCAGGATTCAGTCCGACAATGCCACGGCTGTGGCGTACATAAATCACCAGGGGGGCACAAGGAGTCGTGCAGCCCAAAGAGAGGTGAATCGAATTCTGACCTGGGCGGAAAAGTACGTCCCCTGCATATCTGCGGTTTTTATTCCGGGGATAGTCAATTGGCAGGCAGACTACCTAAGCCGCCAACAATTGCTCCCAGGGGAGTGGACTCTTCACCCCGACATCCTCCAGGCCATTTGTCAGAGATGGGGAACACCAGATGTGGATCTCTTTGCATCGAGGTTCAATGCGAGGGTGAACAACTTTCTGTCCCGGACAAGGGATCCACTCGCTTGCGGCACAAATGCGCTGGTGTTTCCATGGGACCAATTCTCCCTAATGTATGCGTCCTCCACTGCAATTGGTACCCTGCCTCCTTCGCAGGATAAGGTCGGAAGAGAAACCAGTGATTCTGGTCGCCCCGGCGTGGCCCAGAAGGGCCTGGTACACAGAAATTGTAAGGATGTCCGTGGGGCATCCGGGGACCCTTCCGATTCGTCCAGACCTACTGTCTCAGGGATCAATATTCCATCCTTCCTTACCGTCTCTAAGTTTAACGGTTTGGCTGAGCCCCATATCCTAAATGGAGGGGTCTCTCTAATTCAGTAGTGTCTACTTTGATTAATACCAGAAAGCCAGCATCCAGGCTTATTTATTACAGAGTTTGGAAATCTTATATGGCCTGGTGCGAAACCAGGGGGTGGCATCCCCGGAGGTTTCTCAGTAGCAGAATTCTGGATTTTCTGCGGATGGGGGCAGACTTGAAGTTGGCCCTAGAACACCATTAAGGGCCAGCGCTCGGCCTTATCAATTTTGTTTCAAAGGCCACGGGCTACACATTCTCTGCTCAAAACCTTTTTTACAAGGTGTGATCCCGATTAATCCTCCAGTCAGGACCCCCTTGTTTCCGTGGGATCTGAATCTGGTCCCGTCTGCCTGGCAGAGGCAACCTTTTGAGCCTTTGGCTCACATTCCATTGGTCCTTCTGCCCAGGAGGTAGTTTTCTTGATAGCCATAACCTCTGCTAGGAGGGTATCGGAGTTGGCGGCCTTATCTTGTAAGGAACCATACCTTATTCTCCATAAGGTCAGAGTGGTCCTATGGCCTCACCCGGTTTTCCTCCCTAAGGTTGTTTCTAACTTTTTATCAAGGTCTAGTTCTCCCTTCTTTTTTTCTCAGAACCTAGTTCTGCAAGGGAGAAGCCATTGCATACCCTAGACGTACTTAGAACAGTTCTGCCTTAGGGCTGCTGCTCAGATCCGGAAAACGGGTATGTCGTTTATCCTGCCAGAATGTCCCAGATGTGGGCAGGCAGCGTCGAAATCCACTATCTCCAAATGGATTCGACAGGTCATTACTCAAGCCGATGGCTTAAGGGGAGAGGTTCCCCCGTTTAAGGTTAAAGCACATTCCACTACAGCGGTGGGTACTTCCTGGGCAGTGCATCACCAAGCCTACTTGGCTCAGGTCTGCATGGCAGCGGCGTGGTCGTCTGTCCATACTTTCACAAAATTTTGCCAATTGGACATAAGGAAGGTGGGGAAAGCGCCTTTGGGCGCAGTGTGCTGCAGGCTGCAGTTTTGATTCCTCACGTCTGATGGCGGCCTGCGTGGTTTGTGTCTCCCTCCCCTCAGTAAGCATTGCTTTGGGACGTCCCACATAGTAATTACTATGCTCCTCTGTGTCCCGTGATGTACGATAAAGAAAATAGGATTTTTTATAACAGCTTACCTGTAAAATCCTTTTCTTGGAGTACATCACGGGACACAGAGCTCCCGCCCCTCTTGTTTGGGGATATTGGGACACTTATTGCTTTGCTACAAAAACTGAGGTACTCCCAGTATGGGAGGGGTTATATAGGGAGGGAACTTCCTGTCTAATTGATTACACCAGTGTCCACACCTGAAGGTAGACTCTATAACCCACATAGTAATTACTATGCTTCTCTGTGTCCCGTGATGTACTCCAAGAAAAGGATTTTACAGGTAAGCTGTTATAAAAAATCCTATTTTTCCTCCACACAGCGTTTTTCTTTTAGGCCAAAAAGTTTAATTTTGGTCTCATCTGACCAGAGCACCTTCTTCCACATGTTTGCAGTTTGTGAGAAACAATGTGGGGGAGGGGACACAGCAACCGGGACTTTTTATGTTTTTCTTTCCCCAATGTCTTTCTTCTTGTCACTCTTCCATAAAGGGCAGATTTGTGGATTACACAACTAATAGTTGTCCTGTGGACAGATTCTCCCCCCTTAGCTGTGGATCTCTGCAGCTCCTCCAGAGTTACCATGGGTCTCTTGGCTGCTTCTCTGATGAATGCTCTCATTGCCCGGCCCGGTCAGTTTAGCTGGACGGCCATGTCTTGGTAGGTTTGCAGTGCCATACTCTTTCCATTTTCCGATGATGGATTGAACAGAGCTCCGTGAGATCTTCAAAGCTTGGGAGATTTTTTTTATAACCTAATCCTGCTTTATACCTCTCCACAACTTTATCCCTGACCTGTCTGGTGTGTTCCTTGGCCTTCGTGATGCTGTTTGTTCACAAAGGTTCTCTAACAAACCTCTGAGGGCTTCACAGATCAGCTGTATTTATATTGAGATTATATTACACACAGGTGGGCTCTATTTACTAATTAGGAGACTTACTGTATGAAGGGAATTGGTTCCACTAGATTTTAGTTGGGGGTTTTAGAGTAAAGGGGGCAGAATACAAATGCCCCCCCCACACTTTTCACATATTTATTTGTAAAAAAAATGAACAACAATTTATAATTTTCCTTCCACTTCACAATTATGTGTCACTTTGTGTCGGTCGATCACATAAAATACATTTACATTTTGGTTGTAACATGACAAAATGTGGAAACTTTCAAGGGGTATGAATACTTTATTAAGGCCCTGTATGTGGTTCCTATGTTGTCAGCGCCATATAGAGGCCGCAATACGTTTTTGTTTCCTAATCTGGGGGAGAAAGATACATTATGGCCACTAGGGGGACCTGGTAATATAGAAGCGACACATATTACAGAGAATATGGCAATTTTCATCCTGATGTTAAATCTGCACAGCACATATATAAATCCCAATAAAATACATTTACGTTTTTAGTTGTAACGTGAGAAAATGTGGCAACTTTCAAGGGGTGTGAATACTTTTTCAAGGCCCTGTATCTGTAGCTGTTCTATCAGCTTAACCACTTCCATACCGGGCACTTACCCCCCCCCCCCCTTCATGCCCAGGCCAATTTTTTAGCTTTCAGCGCTGGCGTAATTTGAACGCCAATTGCGCGGTCGTGCTACACTGTACCCAAAGACCTTTTTTATCATTTTGTTCCCACAAATAGAGATTTCTTTTGGTGGGATTCGACCACCTCTGCATTTTTTTGCGCAAAATAAATAAAGACCGAAAATTTTGAAATGTTTCTGTTACTTTTTTTTTGTAAATAAGTACGTTTTCTTCTTCAATGATGGGCACTGATAAGGCGGCACTGATGGGTGGTACTGATGGACACTGATAGGCGCGCACTAATGGGCACTGATAGGTGGTACTGATGGACACTGATAGGCGGCACTGATGGGCATGCATAGGCAGGGTATCTTCGTACTCCACTCCCCATCACAGACTGCTCCGGAAGTGCTGGGCGGCCAACTGCGCATGCGCGATGCGTTCCAATGCATTTACGGCAGTGCACACCAGCGAAACCTCGTTCAGCATCCAGGCTCTTTCCTTAACATCCCCGTGGATTGGAGGATGTTAAAAAAAGAACCAGGAGGCCGAGCGAGCGGAGCGAGCCGTCCGAGCAAAGCGAGGACGTGAGGCCGACTGGCCACTTACCTCTAAGTCCACGTCGCTCTGAATGACGGCTTCGCTGGTGTGCAGTGTCGTAAATGCTTTGGAACGCATCACGCATGCGCAGTTGCCCGCCGCAGCACTTCCGGAGCAGTCTGTGATGGGTACTTATGGGTGCCACTGATAGGTGGCACAGACGGTCACTGATAGGTGGGCATGGATGGGCACTGAGAGGTGGCACTGATGGACACTGATGTGTGGCACTGATGACACTGGTGGCATTGCTGGGCATAACTTGTTTGTTTTGGACCATAATGTTGCCAGTCAGTACTCATTTGTGGGCACTGATTGACATCTATTGTGCATATTTTATCATATGTTGATGACCAAAGGGTACATACCTGGCCATCCACATGTTGCCCCCTTCCCTGGTGGTCTAGGCGGCTTCCCTGGTGGTCCAGTGTGGGCATCCGAGGGGGGGGGGGGGCTGCGCTGATAAACAATCAGCACAGACCCCCCCCCCCGTCATGAGAGCCGTGATCGGCTCTCCTCTACTCGTGTCTGTCAGACACAAGTGAGGGAATGCCAATCAACGGCTATTCCTGTTTACATTGTGATCAGCCGTGATTGGACACAGCTGATCACATGGTAAAGAGTCCACCGATCTCCCCCACGGGCACGTGGGGCTGTTATCCTGCTGGACGTTGTATGACCTCCAGTCAGGATGACACAACCATTGCCTGGCCGTCATTCTGCTATTGGCCCGGCTGTAAGTGGTTAAATAATAAGGGATCGCAGCTGCAGTACTCCCCTTCTTTCTGGCGCAGTAATTCTGGTTCACCACAAGATGTCCTCAGTCTTCTGGGTTGACTCAATGTCCTGGTTAGGAACAGTAAAGTGGGAATCATTTTGGGCAACAAAATCAGTCCTAACAAAGTGGGGGGGTCTGTCTGATCTTCATGGCAATAAATCTGAGTGTTATTCGGGGTAACCATTTTCACAGGCGCACACAATTGTGTTTTGAACCTATGATCTAAAACCTTGCAAAATGTTGTCTCTATTCTTTTCTTCCCAGCGTGAGAAAGATCTTCATCCAGTGTCCTGGAAGAGTAAGAAGGAGGTCTTTGCAGATGTCCTAACGAGTATGAGAGAACGGCGCCATCTAGTGGAGGTTCCTCTGGGTAGGTACTTATCCACACTCGGGCATCTCTTCTGGTGATATCAGTCCATTCTTCCAATTGTCATAAATACAGTTTTTTATTTAAAGAGTCAGTTGTTACAAAAAGGAATATTTCAGTGTTTTATAGATGTTAGAAAGTTGTACGTGTAATATACAATATATGTGTGTGTGTGACAGAGTATAGCTAAAACTTTATTCTATTTATTTTAGTTTTGGATAATTTACAGAACAGTTAGAACCCCCGTTGTTGTTTTTTCCCCGCCGTCTGTGTCCCATTATTGACAAGACAGGAAATCCCTCCAAAGTGACTGGAATCCCCTCCCCCTCCCTGGAGATTTTTCTGGGCTTTTCTGGTTTGTTGACAATTCAGAAATGTGGAATTTTCCCATCACATTCACTCTGGGTGACCATTGGGACACATAGAGGGACCGCTTATAAAATCCTGGCAGGGGGTCTTTCCTCACGCAGTCCATAACTAGAATAGAACACAAAGGTTAGAAGAAGTGATCTATTGGTTACTTCTATTTCTTGGGGCTCTTCTAGTGAGATCCCTGGTGTGATCTCTTAGGCTGTTGTCCTGCTGTGCCCATTATGAGGGTTCCCACCATCCCTGTGCTTTTTGGGTCTATACACCCGCTGTGCCCATTATGAGGGGTTCCCACCATCCCTGTGCTGAGTTCCCGGGTCTGTACACCTGCTGTGCCCATTATGAGGGGTTCCCACCATCCCTGTGCTGAGTTCCTGGGTCTATACACCTGCTGTGCCCATTATGAGGGACTTTCACCATCTCTGTGCTGAGATCTGCGGTCGGTACACCTGCTGTGCCCATTATGAGGGGTTCCCACCATCCCTGTGCTGAGTTCCCAGGTCTGTACACCTGCTGTGCCCATTATGAGGAGTTCCCACCATCCCTGTGCTGAGTTCCCGGGTCTGTACACCTGCTGTGCCCATTATGAGGGGTTCCCACCATCCCTGTGCTGAGTTCCTGGGTCTGTACACCCGCTGTGCCCATTATGAGGGGTTCCCACCATCCCTGTGCTGAGTTCCTGGGTCTGTACACCCGCTGTGCCCATTATGAGGGGTTTCCACCATCCCTGTGCTGAGTTCCTGGGTCTGTACACCCGCTGTGCCCATTATGAGGAGTTCCCACCATCCCTGTGCTGAGTTCCCGGGTCTGTACACCCGCTGTGCCCATTATGAGGGGTTTCCACCATCCCTGTGCTGAGTTCCGGGGTCTGTACACCTGCTGTGCCCATTATGAGGGGTTACCACCATCCCTGTGCATAGTTCCCGGGTCTGTACACCCGCTGTGCCCATTATGAGGAGTTCCCACCATCCCTGTGCTGAGTTCCGGGGTCTGTACACCTGCTGTGCCCATTATGAGGGGTTACCACCATCCCTGTGCATAGTTCCCGGGTCTGTACACCCGCTGTGCCCATTATGAGGGGTTCCCACCATCCCTGTGCTGAGTTCCCGGGTCTGTACACCCGCTGTGCCCATTATGAGGGGTTCCCACCATCCCTGTGCTGATTTCCCGGGTCTGTACACCCGCTGTGCCCATTATGAGGGGATTTCATCATGGCAATAAGTTATCCCGAATAGTGTGCCCAACAATGCAGCCTCACCTGTGCCCAACATGATGGGTTACTCATCCACCTTAATCCACCACACCTCTGCCAATCCCTCCACTGACTTCCATTAACCCAAAAAATATTGTTTAAAATACTAACAACAACCTACAAAACCATCCACAACTCTGCCTCCAGCAACATCACCATCTACAAATATCACCCAGACCGTCCCCTCGGCGCATCCCTAGATCTCCTGGTCTCTAGCTCCCTCATCAACTCATCCCATGCTCCTCTCCAAAGCTTCTCTCATCCTCTGGAACTCTTTACCCCAATCTGTGCAACTATCTCCTACTCCATTCATCTTTAGGTGATCCGTGAAAGCTCACCTTTTCAGGAAAGCCTATTCTTCCTCCACCTAAAAAACAAACTTCTACTTTCTGTATCAACTCATTCCCTGAAAATAAGCCCGGGTCTTATATTAATTTTGCCAACAGAAGACACAGTAGGGCTTATTTTTGAGGTAGGTCTTACCATGTAATGTGCGGTCTTCTCTCCCCCTCCCTGCCTGTCAGGAATCCCCAGTGTGCACTGAGTAAAAATGCTTGTAAAATCCTATAATCCACTCTATTACAGCATTATGTAATGTACAATGTGTGTGTTTCTGCAATATAATTGTGCCAAATACCTTTGTCGCCGGAGCTCTCTTCCCCACAATTATATTACAGAAACACTCACATTGTACATAATATAATACTGTAATAGAGTGGATTATAGGGTCTTAAACTAGGGCTTATTTCCTGGGTAGGGCTTATATTGCAGCCCTCCTGGAAAATAATGCTAGGTCTTATTTTTGGTGTAGGTCTTATTTTCGGGGGAAACACTGTAGTTACCATATATACTTGAGTATAAGCCGAGTTTTTCAACACATTTTTTGTTGCTGAAAATGCCCCCCTCAGCTTATACTCGAGTCACCTTTTTGCGACTGATCTACCGGACTTTGGGGACCCGGTACCGGCTGTAGGTCCCCGGGACCCCAAATTCGTACACATATAGCCCCACTCTAAGTTTGTTATCTGAAAGACCTACGGCCGGGGAGCACCGTTTTTTTAAAGTGGGGCACCCCTTCCATAGACTCCCATGTTAAACGGTAATTTCTCCGGTAACTTTGGGGACCCAGTACCGGCCGGCCGTAGGTCTCCTGAGCCCGAAACTTGACACACATGTAGCACCAGTTTTTCTCTACAAGCGTGCAATTTTGCTGTCTGGGGGACCTACAGCCAGGGGGGGGGGCCGATTTTTCAAAGCCGGACACCCCTTCCATAGACTTCCATGTTAACCACTTGGTTCCCTGCCTATCGTCAAATGACGGCGGCAAGGTGAATCTGAATATCCAAGCCGCCGTCAATTGACGGCATCGTGTTCTCCGGCCACTGGGGGGCGCGCACGCACGCACCCGGCACGTCCCCGAGATGCCGATGCGCGTGCCTGGCGGTCGCGATGTCTGCCAGGTACCCGCCGATCGGCAGTTTTAGAGCAGGGACGTGGAGCTCTGTGTGTAAACACAGAGCTCCACGTCCTGTCTGGGAGAGAGGAGACCGATCTGTGTCCCTTGTACATAGGGAGACAGCATCGGTCACCTCCCCCAGTCACCCCCCACACAGTTAGAACACACCCAGGACTCACATTTAACCCCTTCCTCACCCCCTAGTGTTAACCCCTTCACTGCCAGTCACATTTATACAGTAATTAGTGCGTTTTTATAGCACTGATCGCTGTATTAATGTGAATGCTCCCAAAAATGTGTCAAATGTGTCCGTCGCAATATCGCAGTCCTGCCAAAACTCGCAAATTGCCGTATTACTAGTAAAAAAAAAAAATGTCAGAATTCTATCCCCTATTTTGTATAACCTTTGCGCTTATTGCGATTTTTATTTTTATTTTTTTACCAAAAATATGTAGAATACATATCGGCCTAAACTGAGAAAAAAAAGATATTTTTTTCCAAAAAATTTATATTTATTATAGCAAAAAGTAAAAAATATTGTGTTTTTTTTTTCAAAATGTTCGCACTTTTTTGTTTATAGCGCACAAAATAAAAACCGCAGAGATGATCAAATACCACCAAAAGAAATCTCTATTTGTGGGAAAAAAGGACGCCAATTTTGTTTGGGAGCCACGTCGCACGACCGCGCAATTTTAATTTAAAGCGACGCAGTGCTGAAAGCTGAAATTTCGCCTGGGCAGGAAGGGGGTATATGTGCCCAGTAAGCAAGTGGTTAAACGTAAGTCTAGTCATGGACACAGTGAGGCATGGACACAGTGAGGCATGCACGTGGGCACAGTGAGGAATGGGAACAGTGAGGCATGCACGTGGGCACAGTGAGGAATGGGAACAGTGAGGCATGCACGTGGGCACAGTAAGGCATGGGCACAGTGAGGCATGGGAACAGTGAGGCATGCACGTGGGCACAGTAAGGCATGGGCACAGTGAGGCATGCACATGGGCACAGTGAGGCATGGGCACAGTGAGGCATGCACATGGACACAGTAAGGCAAATTGAGGCATGCAGATGGACACCCTAGGCTTATATTTGAATCAATACGTTTTCCCAGTCTTTTGTGGTAAAATGAGGTGCCTCGGTCTATATTCGGGTCGGTTATACTCGAGTATATACGGTAATAACTTTTGTATCACTTCCCTTTCCCCTTAGGATTGTAAGCTCTCTTGTCCAGGGCCCTCCTAGCCGTGTTGTATTGAATTGTATTGTAACTGTACCATCTTCCTGTTTTTCCCAGAATCTGCCTTGGAGAAGAATAAAACCAGCCGAGAACACAAAGAGGCGAGACGTTTGATGAAAGATCTTCATCAGAGATACGACTTTTTCCAATCTGAAGCCGTGAAATTTGCCGCTGAGCTGGAAGGGGAACTTAGAGACACGGCCAAGGAACTGTTAGAGGCTCAGGGCAAACTAGGACACTGGAACATCCAACATGGACTGAGACGTGAACCAAAGAGCCCCCCCAAGTGACCACTCAGCATGTGTACACCATGGAGGTAGCAATACTGTGTGACCCTCTAGGCAGCCATTCCATTGGCTAGGAATTGATGGTCTCATTATGGTAGGAGACCAATTCATGGTCTGGATAGTGTCTTTATCACCAGAACACCTCCATGCTGTTTGGAGAGATGCGCACCAAAAATTGTACTATATTGCAGCTTACCGGTCTTTAGATGTTGTGGTTGCCCTTTTTTTGGGGGCTTTTCTTCCCTTTATTTTTACCCAGTAATCCTGCCATTAACACACTACCTGTGCCAGGGTGAGGTGACAACGCTTAGGCCCCATACACGCGTACGAGAACCTTGACGGGCCAAACACATCGTTCCGCCCGTCGAGGTTCTCGCCCAGCCGTCGAAATCGTCGACCAAGCCGTCGGGAAAGGCGTCGAGCCATGGTTCTCAATGGGCCATCGAGCAAATAGAGAACCTGCTCTCTATTTTGGCTCGGCGGCTTTCTCGACGGGACGCTCGGTGAAAACGTACACACGACCGAGTATCTTGGCAGAATATGGATCCCAGCGGGCTTCTCGCTGGATTCTGCCGAGGTTCTTGGTCGTGTGTACGGGGCCTCACTCGCTGTATTGTATCTGTGGAGGAGCAGGGTTGTCACCCTAGGAGATGTTCTGTAATTCATTGAAGTAGCCCATGCAGGTCTCATAAGACATTTTGTTGGCTTACTACAGGACGTTCGGCACTTACTACCGGATTTGCCGGTGACTTGTCTGTATTGTTCCCCTAATGAGCTGGTTTCTTTAAGGACTGCGCAGGCGCAATCCTTACCGACGGAAATCTCCGAACCTCGGCCGGCATCCAGGCTCATTCTTTAACATCCCCATGGATTGGAGGATGTTAAAAAAAGAGCCAGGAGGCGGAGCGAGCCGTCCGAGCGAAGCGACTGGCCACTTTCCTCAAATTCCACGTCACCCTGGATGCCGGCGGAGGTTCGGAGATTTCCGTCGGCAAGGATTGCGCCTGCGCAGAACCAGCTCGTTAGCCAGAACCAGATCGTCAAGATCAGATTGCGCCTGCACAGTCCTTGATGGAACCAGCTCATTAGCCGGAAACAGATAGGCAGATCACCGGTGTTGAAGGCGACCCCCTAGTTTTACAGTTTTTTTGCCTGTACTTACCGTATAAGACGACCCCCTTTCCGAGGCTTCATATTTCTTCAATCCGGAGCCATATTCTTCTTCATTCTTGCTGGAGCCAATCACAGCGAGCAATGTATTCCATTAATGAAAACAAAGCCTGCTTGGATTGGCAGAGGCTGTAACATCATCAGCCCACACCTCTCTCACTCTCAAAGCCAATCCGAGCAGGTTACTGTATGTAGGCACTCGGATTGGCAGAGATTGTTAATTTGAATACATTGCTCACCAGGATTGGCTAAGCGGTATATACTGTATGTAGCTTCGGCTACACCGGGATTGGCTAAGCGGTATATACTGTATGTAGCTTCGGCTACACCGGGATTGGCTAAGAGGTATATACTGTATGTAGCTTCGGCTACAGCGGGATTGGCTAAGAGGTATATACTGTATGTAGCTTTGGCTACACCGGGATTGGCTAAGAGGTATATACTGTACGTAGCTTCGGCTACACCGGGATTGGCTAAGAGGTATATACTGTATGTAGCTTCGGCTACACCGGGATTGGCTAAGAGGTATATACTGTATGTAGCTTCGGCTACACCGGGATTGGCTAAGAGGTATATACTGTATGTAGCTTCGGCTACACCGGGATTGGCTAAGAGGTATATACTGTATGTAGCTTCGGCTACACCGGGATTGGCTAAGAGGTATATACTGTATGTAGCTTCGGCTACACCGGGATTGGCTAAGAGGTATATACTGTATGTAGCTTCGGCTACACCGGGATTGGCTAAGAGGTATATACTGTATGTAGCTTCGGCTACACCGGGATTGGCTAAGAGGTATATACTGTATGTAGCTTCGGCTACACCGGGATTGGCTAAGAGGTATATACTGTATGTAGCTTTGGCTACACCGGGATTGGCTAAGCGGTATATACTGTATGTAGCTTCGGCTACACCGGGATTGGCTAAGCGGTATATACTGTATGTAGCTTCGGCTACACCGGGATTGGCTAAGAGGTATATACTGTAAGTAGCTTTGGCTACACCGAGATTGGCTAAGCGGTATATACTGTATGTAGCTTTGGCTACATACAGTATTCCCTCAGATCCAGCAGGCATCCGAGCAGCTGACCCGGCGTATAAGACGGCCCCCCGCTTTTTGGCCATTTTTTTAAGTGTAAAAGTTAGTCTTATACGCCGGCAAATACAGTAGATATCTGGCAGGATCAACAGATATATTACGCACCTGTTCAACAGATATAACAAAAATCTATTTCAATATTTAATAGACCAAAAGGGAGCAAATAGGCGAAGTCTATTGTTAGGATTTACATACAGCGATCAGCCAAAACATTAAGACCGCCCACCATAACCCATCGAGACGTGGCCTCCACTAGACCTTTGATGGTATGATGTGGTTTCCGGCACCAAGCTGTCAGTAGCAGATCCTTTAAGTCGGGACGTGCGTCCTCCAAGGATCGGAATTGTTCTTCCAGTACACCCCACAGATGCTTGATTATATTGAGATCTGTAGGAAACATTAAGACCTAAAACCACCCACCATAACCCGTCGAGACGTGGCCTCCACTAGACCTCTGACGGTATGATGTGGTATCCGGCACCAAGCTGTCAGTAGCAGATCCTTTAAGTCGTGACGTGTGTCCTCCAAAGATCAGCATTGTTCCAGTACACCCCATAGATGCTTGATTATGTTGAGATCTGGAAACATTAAGACCACCCACCATAACCCATCGAGACGTGGCCTCCACTAGACCTCTGGCGGTATGATGTGGTATCCGGCACCAAGCTGTCAGTAGCAGATCCTTTAAGTCGTGACGTGTGTCCTCCAAAGATCAGCATTGTTCCAGTACACCCCATAGATGCTTGATTATGTTGAGATCTGGAAACATTAAGACCACCCACCATAACCCATCGAGACGTGGCCTCCACTAGACCTCTGGCGGTATGATGTGGTATCCGGCACCGAGCTGCCAGTAGCAGATTCTTTAAGTCGTGATGTGTGTCCTCCAAAGATCGGAATTGTTCTTCCAGTACACCCTATAGATGCTTGATTATGTTGAGATCTGGAAACATTAAGACCACCCACCATAACCCATCGAGACGTGGCCTCCACTAGACCTTTGGCGGTATGATGTGGTATCCGGCACCGAGCTGCCAGTAGCAGATTCTTTAAGTCGTGATGTGTGTCCTCCAAAGATCGGAATTGTTCTTCCAGTACACCCCATAGATGCTTGATTATGTTGAGATCTGGAAACATTAAGACCACCCACCATAACCCATCGAGACATGGCCTTCATTAGACCTCTTAAAGGATCTGCTACTGACAGCTTAGTGCCAGATACCACAGCATACCTTAAGTTGTGACGTGCGTCCTCCAAGGATCGGAATTGTTCTTCCAGTACACCCCATAGATGCTTGATTATATTGAGATCTGTAGGCCAAGTCACCACCTCAATCATGTGTTCCCCAAAGCATCCCTGAGTTCATCAGACCAGGCCTCCTTCTTTCATTGCTCCGTGGTCCAGTTCTGATGCTCACGTGCCCATTGTAGGCACCTTTGTCTGTGGACACGGGTCAGCATGGGCACCCTGAGCGGTCTGCAGCTACACAGCTCCATACACAACAATCTGTGATGTGCTGTGTGTTCTGACACCTTTCCAGCAAATTGAGCTCCAGTAGCTCTTCTATTGGATCTTACTAGTCAGGTCAGCCTTTACTCCCCACTTCCATCAATGAATGACCCCTGGCCACCCATGACCCTGTCACCGGTTCCCTTTCTTTGGACCTCCTTTGGTTGGTCTTGACCACTGCAGACCGGGAACATCCCACAAGAGCTGCAGGGTTGAAGTTGCTCTGACCCAGTCGTCTAAGTCAGTGGTTCTCAGAACCACACAGTGGATCACAGTTTGTTATGTATGGGGCTGTGTAGCCACAGACCAGTCTGGGTGCCCATGCTGACCCATGGCACCTACAATGGGCATATGAGCATCAGACCTGGACCACGGAGCAATGGAAGGAGGAGGTCTGGTCTGTTGAACTCGTGAATGGTTTGAGGAACACGACGACGTGTTTGATGGGTTGATTCCGGCCCTCGGGCCGCAGTTTGGAGACCACTGGTCTAGACCAGTGTTTTTCATCTCCAGTCCTCAAGGCACACCAACAGGTCATGTTTTCAGGCTTTCCATTATTTTGCACAGGTGATTTTATCAGTTTCACTGCCTTACTAATCACTGTAGCCATTTCATCTGAGGGAAATCCTGAAAACTTGACCTGTTGGTGTGCCTTGAGGACTGGAGTTGAAAAACACTGATCTAGACGTTCCACTTTGGCCCTTGTCAAAGTCCTTCAAATCCTTACACTTTCCTATTTTTCTGCTTTCAAAACATCAACTACAGGGACAACATGTTCACTTGCTGCCCAATATATCCCATCCACTTTTAGCCAGATAAGGAACGTCCTTCACGTTACCAGTCAGTGGTCCTAATGTTACGGCTGATCTGTGTAGAAGGTGGAATTCCAGCTAAAATTGTTGTTTTGTGTTTTTTTATTTTAGTTAACAATACAGAAATACTTATTACTCGCTGTTGAGTTATTTTCTTGGGGGTTCCTTGAAGGAAAGTACCCCGTTGGGTCTGGTACCAAGGATTTTTACTTGTGTCCTTGTAGAGCTGCCTACTAGTGATGAGCTCAGGTTTAGCCTGAAGCTGGAGGTCAGCTGTTAGTGGTGGACCAATGAGCTGCAGAAGAGCGGCTCCACCCACCCTGTAGCTGCATGTAAACAAAGGGTGATGAGCTCGGGTTTAGCCTGAAGCTGGAGGTCAGCTGTTAGTGGTGGACCAATGAGCTGCAGAAGAGCGGCTCCACCCACCCTGTAGCTGCATGTAAACAAAGGGTGATGAGCTCAGGTTTAGCCTGAAGCTGGAGGTCAGCTGTTAGTGGTGGACCAATGAGCTGCAGAAGAGCGGTCCACCCACCCTGTAGCTGCATGTAAACAAAGGGTGATGAGCTCAGGTTCAGCCTGAAGCTGGAGGTCAGCTGTTAGTGGTGGACCAATGAGCTGCAGAAGAGTGGCTCCACCCACTCTGTAGCTGCATGTAAACAAAGGGTGATGAGCTCAGGTTTAGCCTGAAGCTGGAGGTCAGCTGTTAGTGGTGGACCAATGAGCTGCAGAAGAGAGGCTCCACCCACCCTGTAGCTGCATGCAAACAAAGGGTCCGGGATGTTTGTGATACCATTGACTGCACCTGGAGTCCAATCTCCTCTCTACTTGCTACCCAGTCTCAGTTGTAAGGGAGCTTTTGTCAGCCAAGTGGAGCCGTAGCCAACCTTCGATACTTTATTTTCTTTGCACTGTGCATTCTCCTCCAGCAGATGGCATGATAACCCATTGTTTGTTTGTTAATTTATGTGTGAAGAAATGCCATAAAAAATAAACCTGAAAGAGGCGCCAAACTCTACTCAAGTTTTTGTGCTTTAAATCTATCCCGTGGATCGTTATTAGTTTACATACATAAACTGTTGTGTTGTGTGGCCTCCCTGGTGGTGATTATGTCAGATTTTTGAACCTCAAAGCAGTACAATTGTTTTGAATAGAAATTTGGTGTTTTATATTGTCGGCCTGTAATTCTCAGTAATAACGCACTTAAAGCGGTTGTATAGTCCATTTTTTTTACTTTTATTATGTGCACAGGGGATTCTCGGCTGAAAGCCCGGCAGACGCCAGACCTTGCCGGAAAGAAGTCTCCCGCGCGCATGCGCAGGAGTGACAACATTGCGGCTCCAGCCACTCACAGTGCTGGAGCTGCGATACCGGGAGGACACGCAGAGGCAACATGTCGGCTCCCTCGGTGTGGACCAGGTGAGATACTGACGCCTCGTTCTAAGGTAAGTATTTCATAATGAGCTGGTATGCGGTGTATACTAGCTCATTATGCCTTTTGCCTTACAGGTGTATAACAAAAAAAGTGTCAACGGGTATACAACCGATTTAAATCTGTCCAAACAAGAGTCTAGTAGAAATCCCGGGTGTGGTAAAGTTTGAAACACCAAATCTTAAATTACAGTGGAACCTCAGATAACGAGCATAATCCGTTCCAGGAGAATGCTTGTAATCCAAAGCACTCGTATATCAAAGCGAGTAAATTGTAATTCGTTCCGCATTGACTTCTATGGCATGCAATACCACATACCGCAGAGCCTTGGAAATACTCGGGGACAGCTCAGCTGCACTCGGGAACAAAGTATTTCCAAGTGATTCTGAGTATTTCCGACCGTTCCGAGTGTCATCGGCGCCCCCGCACCTCTGACTAAAATGCGGTACTGCACACCCCATTAGCTTGAATTCTGCTTGTTTTGCAAGACAACACTTGCAAACCGAGGCAGAATAAAGAAAAAAAATGTAAAATTGCTTGGTAACCACTTAAGCCCCGGACCATTATGCAGGTTAAGCCCCTTTTTTGCGATTCGGCACTGCGTCATATTAACTGACAATTGCGCGGTCGTGTGACGTGGCTCCCAAACAAAATGTATGTCCTTTTTTTCCCACAAATAGAGCTTTCTTTTGGTGGTATTTGATCACCTTTTTATGTTTTGTGCTATAAACAAAAATAGAGAGACAATTTTGAAAAATATACAATATTTTTTACTTTTTGCTATAATAAATATCCTCCAAAAATATATATAAAAAAAAGTTCCTCAGTTTAGGTCGATAAGTATTCTTCTACATATTTTTGTTTAAAAAAAAAAAAAACACAAACGTTTGATTGGTTTGCACAAAATTTATAGCATCTACAAAATAGGGGATAGTTTTATGCCATTTTTATTAATAATGTATTTTTTCTACTAATGGCGGCGATCAGAAATTTTTTATCAAGACTGCGACATTACGGCGGACACATCGGACACTTTTGACACTCTTTTGGGACCATTGTCATTTTTACAGTGAACAGTGCTATAAAAATGCACTGGTTACTGTAAAAATGACACCGGCAGGGATCGAGTCCGCTGTTCCCGTGGGGACGGTCATGGAGAAGAGGACCGGGTGGAGAGCGTGCCGCCGGCGGCGTGTTCGCGACCCATGTGTGGGATCTTAAAGGGGACGTACATGTACGCCCTTGTGCCCAGCCGTGCCATTTTGTTGACATATATCATATATCGTGTATTTATAATATAGTTTGTCGCCGGGCTCCGCCCCGTGCGTCGCAACGCTCGCAGGGAACGGAGCCCAGGACACAGGTGGTGACATGGCAAGTATGTTGTGCCAGGATTCTGCAATGCAATCTCGAGTGCAGCTCGGGGTTCTATTGAGACTGAAATTTAACCCCGAGCCACACTCCAGATTACCAACAGGAGGGTTTCAGACCAGCTGATTACATCGCTGCTGCGATTGGCCCTTTAACCCGATCTGTGATCAGCTGAGTCCGAAGGACTCAACCACCACAGAGCACACCTGTCCTGCATTGGAAGCCATCTTCCGGCCATAGTGCGGGCAGCAATCGGTTAAATATGGTCATGTGTCCCAGAATGCAACCAATTTTAGCGTCACAACACACAGTTATGTCTAGACTGGTGACCTGTAGAGCCTTTTAACCCCTTCCTGCCACCTGGCCTTTTATGAGGTTTTAAAACGATGGGAGGTGGGCATTTCCGATCACATGACTGCTGCGATTGTCTCAGCGGCCACATGATTGAAAACTCTCCCAATCGCAAGTGTGCATCGGGAGCATTCCTGTACCCGCCTGTCTCCGCGTTTGGAAGATCGCAGGGCGTGCACGCATTGCGCAGAAAGAGGTTTAACTAGGACGGCACAGGGGAGCATGGCCATCGGGGCGGCACAGGGGAGCATGGCCATCGGGGCGGCACAGGGGAGCATGGCCATCGGGGCGGCACAGGGGAGCATGGCCATCAGCAAGAGGATAAAGTATCACATATGGAAAATATCCATATTACCGGCACACCGGAATTTAAGGCTTGATATCTTAGGAATCCAATTACTTTTTTTTTTTTATATTTTACTACAAAATTGGACAAATTTGGGTGTTTATGTGACCTAAAATACCAAGTTTATTTATTTTCCAAAGTGTCAGACTTAAGGGGGGCCAAACTAGGTCATTGGGAGTAGAAAAGGTCCCAACGTCAGTGGGAGGAACAGTGTCCCACCATTGGTGTCAGTGGGAAGAATAGTGTCCCGTCATTGGTGTCAGTGGGAGGAACAGTGTCCCGTCATTGGTGTCAGTGGGAGGAACAGTGTCCCGTCATTGGTGTCAGTGGGAGGAACAGTGTCCCGTCATTGGTGTCAGTGGGAGGAACAGTGTCCCGTCATTGGTGTCAGTGGGAGGAACAGTGTCCCGTCATTGGTGTCAGTGGGAGGAACAGTGTCCCGTCATTGGTGTCAGTGGGAGGAACAGTGTCCCACCATTGGTGTCAGTGGGAGGAACAGTGTCCCGCCATTGGTGTCAGTGGGAGGAACAATGTCCCGCCATTGGTGTCAGTGGGAGGAACAGTGTCCCGCCATTGGTGTCAGTGGGAGGAACAGTGTCCCGCCATTGGTGTCAGTGGGAGGAACAGTGTCCCGTCATTGGTGTCAGTGGGAGGAACAGTGTCCCGTCATTGGTGTCAGTGGGAGGAACAGTGTCCCGTCATTGGTGTCAGTGGGAGGAACAGTGTCCCGTCATTGGTGTCAGTGGGAGGAACAGTGTCCCGTCATTGGTGTCAGTGGGAGGAATAGTGCCACATCATTGGTGTCAGTGGGGGGGGGGGGGGGGAGTTATGCCCCATTTCATATCAGTGGTGTCTCCAAGAAGCTTCCTAACGCTTCCAATGATGAGACACTTGTGAGCACTCAGCATAGAAGAACCTTCAGCTACAGCAATAAAGTAAATCCACAATCATCAAACATAACTAAAGGCGGTTTATTTGTGTGCAATTTCAGCAG
The DNA here is from genome assembly GCA_029574335.1 of Rana kukunoris. Lineage (NCBI taxonomy): Eukaryota > Metazoa > Chordata > Amphibia > Anura > Ranidae > Rana > Rana kukunoris. Next base: position 10,415,350 of record CM056050.1, read on the forward strand.
AATTTGAAAACCTCACAAACAGAAAAAATAATTACAAAAACATGAAAATAAAACAAAGAGAAACGTAATGTTCAGCCCCCACCCCCGCCTCTCCTTAGTGTTCCGACACTGGGGTAAGAGATATATATATAGAATCTTCTAGAACACTTCCATGGAGCGGGATTGTGGCCGACGCTCTGCAGAAATACTGATCTGTGCAGATTACATTCAAAGAGTTTGTTTACCACTAAAACGTAAAATACGCGCTCGTCTGCCAGGCGCGGGACCTGGGCGCGCCGAATGGATCTGCGCTACTCTGAAGATGGAGCACGGCTTCCTCCATTCACATTAATGCTGCGATGACCTCACATTTAACAAAAAGGGACAGGAGACGCTCTATAATGTATAGGAGGATCCATAGGACTGAGTTCAGGTCTCTGCAGTGAAGGGTACAGCCAATACTACGGGATACAAGGACATTGTAGGGCAGGGGCGTCAAACTCCATTTTATGGTGGGCCGCATGGGCATTAGGATTGTCCTCAAAAGGGCGGTTGTATCTGTAAGATTAGATGTCCAGCGCATCCCCTCCCCCTTACATTAGATGTTAAGAGCCCCCCACTCTCCCTTACATCACAGTGCACCCCCCTTCCTCATACTGCTGCTGCCGTTTTTCAAGTGCTTTGGCGTTTAAAAAAAAGCCTGTAAAGCGCCTGAAAGAAGCCTCATCTGCAATCCCAATGTGAAAGCCCAAGTGCTTTCCGAGCCCCTTTCACACCGCCAGTGCCCGAAAACCGCTGGTAAAGCTCCGCTAAGACCCCTTTCACACAGGGGCATTTTTCAGGCGCTGTGGCGTAAAAAAAAAAGAAGAAGAAGAAGCTCTCTCAATGGAAAGGGGGCTTTAGGAGCGATGTATTCAACGCTCCTAAAGCGCTGCATAGAAGCTGCTTGCAGGACTTTTTTTTTTGATGCCCTGCCAGCGTTCACATTGGGATTGCAGCTTCTTTCAGGCCCTTTTTTTTAAACGCTAAGACCCCTTTCACACTGGGGCGTTTTTCAGGCGCCTTAGTGTGAAAGCACTCGGGCTGTCACATTGGGATTGTAGATACGGCTACTTTCAGGCGCTTTGTTTTAACGCTAAAGCGCCTGAAAATGCCCCAGTGTGAAAGGGATCTCAGGCTCTTTACAGGCCTTTTTTTAAACGCCAACGCGCTTGAATAACGCCCCAGTGTGAAAGGGGTCTCAGGCTCTTTACAGAATTTTTTAACGCTAAAGCGCTTGAAAAACGCTTCAGTGTGAAAGGTGTCTCAGGCTCTTTACAGGCTTTTTTAATGCCAAAGCGCTTGAATAACGCCCCAGTGTGAAAGGAGTCTCAGGTGCTTTACAGGATTTTTTAACGCCAACGCGCCTGAAAAACACTTTAATAACGCCCCAGTGTGAAAGGGGCTTTAGGTAAAATAGCTCTCATCAATACGATGTCATTTATATTGATTTAAAAAGCAGCTGTGCAAAGTGAAGGAAAACCTGAAAACATGGACCGTTGAGGGTACTTGAGGTTGAGAACCACTGCCCTAGGCGATTCTAAGCTGAAATTCGTTACCACCAGGCGTGGAGCTGCAAGCAGTCACAGCTGGCTGCCCACAGTACTGGTGTTCCCTCAGGGAAAAATAAATAAAAATCAGCAACAACAGAAGGGACATTCCGTCACTACATGGCGACGGCCATCTTTGTACACCCTGCACTCAGCCTGCATTAAGAAGGTGGCTGAAGCATGGAGTTGTTTCTTCACGGGTCTTCGGCCCCTGGCGCTGGTGTTCCATCAGATTAGGTAACAGAAGTGACGGTCTGTCACTAACATTGAAACGGCCATCTTTGTACACCCTGCACTCGGCTGCACTCAGCCTGCATTAAGAAGGTGGCTGAAGCATGGAGTTGTTTGTTCACAGGTCTTCGGGCCCCTGGTGCCAGTGTTCCTTTAGATTTTCTGTCACTACATCGGAACGGCGGGCGTCTTGATACACCACACACTCGGCCGCAGTAATCCTGCAGGCGGAAAGGTGGCAGCCCACTTCTTTTTACACTCAACAGAATCTTGCATTTCACACTTATATTTACCAGTAAACTCAGCTTATATAGTGAAATACAGGATTTAGAAATCAGTGACACTGTTTTGATGTTTAATTTTAAAAGCAGCATCAAGCCTGCAGATCTCACAGGTTTGCTAATCTGACAGAACACTGCTGCTTTTAAAATTCATCAAAAGAGTGCGACGGATTTCAAGATCCTGTATTTCATTATATTAGCTCAGTTTACTGGTAAAAAAAAAAAAAAAAGCGTAAAATGCAAGACTTGGTTTAGTGTAAAAACGATGTCCGCTGCCGCCTTCTGACTACAGGCTTACCGAGTGCAGGGTGTACCAAGATGGCCGTTGCGGTGTAGCCACCGAACATCACTTCTGTTACCTAATCTGACGGAACCCCGGCGCCAGGGGCCGAAGACTTGTGAAGAACCAACTCCATGCTTCAGTGCTTCTTCCTCAGTCCAGCACTGGTCGTCCTCTCTGGGCAGAAAGCCCATCATTCTGCCCACATCCAGCCTGTCATTTACACACCCCTCAAATTTCATTACACAATGGGGGTATTTACAAAAGGCAAATCCACTTAAAATTGCAGTCGCAGTAAATCCGAGGGGTAGATCTGAAATGAGGGGAAGCTCTGCATATTTTATCATCCAATCACATGCAAGCTAAAATGCTGTTTATTTTCCTTGCGTGCCCCCCTCGGCTCCACAGCAACTGCAATTTCGAGTGCACTAGTAGTGCAAAGTGGATTTGCCTTTAGTAAATAGCCCCCTTTATGTGCCGTTTCATAATGGGATGCGGGGTGGGAAACCTGCGTTGCGTTTCCCACATTGCGTTCAAATCTAGCCGTGTCCACGATCTGCGGCAGGCCCCAAAAGACGCCCCCAAAATTCAGATTTGCCTACACTGGGTGGCACAGCATGTGATCTGCTTGCGGTGAGATTGTCATCCTCGGCTTACACTTATGCGATGCGGAGAAACTCGCAGATGCGTTTTCTACATGGCACAAGTGATCGCACTTATTTTTTACGCGACGCTCACAGCAGATCGCATGAAGTGATCGCATTCATGCGATCTGCTATGGGTGTCTCGTAAAAAAAAAAAGAAAAAGCAGGTGCATTTGCTAGAATCAGGTTGCATCGGTACGAACAACCCTTGCAATCCAATTTCAGCGCAGCTAAGAAAAATAAAAACGTGTCCGCACCTTTTTTTGTGTGGATGTGGTGCGATCTGAGTCATACAAAAAAAAAAAAATGGGCTCGTATCACAGAGAATCACATATGATGTCCACAGGATTGTGGTGCAATTCCTGTGCGAATTACATGTGATGCGACCAGGGTTGAGGAGTTGGTTATGTACAGAGACCCTGTACATAACCGACTCCTCAACCCAGCACTCTGTACAGAACCGACTCCTCAACCCTGGATGCGACGCATTGCATCGGTGTGAACCCGGCTTCAAAAGTAGTGCATGCATGACCTTTGGTGCACTTCATTAAAATGAATGGCCATAAAAAAAATGAAAACACACTGCACTTAACCGCACAGGAACACAAGCCTGGGAGATTCCTGATGTAAACAGGCCCCTAGGAGTACCTCTCTCCCCCCCTCTATTTGATACACAGAACACACTGCATAGTAATGTGAAGCCCTTCCTTAATGAGATGGGAACAATACACACAAGAGAGAACAGCAGCTACCATAGATCTAGTATAAGCGGGTCGTGTCGCTGCATCTTCTTACGATCCATTATGCGATCAGTAGCCGTCAGCGTAGACTTCTTCCATCATCCTCACTCCTAAAAGCATAGTTCCTCTTTTTTTTAATTTATTTTTTGTTGTCCAAAAATAGAAAACATTAGAAAAAATAATTCTCTGGTTATAGTCATTTTGGATATTTTCTTTATCTAGAAAAAGGCAAAAAACAAACGCTGTCTAGTTTGCACTGGCTGTGCTTTTGGATCGCAGGTGATACTCGTCCCTGCTGCTCTTGCGATTCGCCCTGCGGCTCTCCTTGTCAAATATTTGCTGAAGTTTCACGGCCAGTTTTTTGTCCTCCTCCTCCTGATGAAGCTTTTTCTCGGCCCCCCTCCAGATCCTCCTCTCGAACCCGCCCTGACCGGCCACCCTTAGCCGCTTGAGGCCGCCGTTCTGCTCTAAGTGCTTAGTTTTGCAGCGTCTTTTTAGCCCTCTGCGCGGAGGGAAGGCCAGGCTGATGGCCTCTGTGGTGGAGAAGCAGGAGCCGTTCTGCATCCCCATGGACTGGGAGGTTTTCTTTTGCACCCGTTTTAAAGAGGCCTTCATAGGCTTGGCCACCAAACACTTGCACGAGGAAATTGTCTTTTTGCTGGAGGTCAGCCGGGTCGCCAGCCTGGTCTTTGTGCCGACCTGCGAATTGGCGGTTGCCTCGGTAAAGCCCTGAAATATTACAGGTTCGGCGCTTGGGCCCGTGCTCCGGATGCAATCACCGCAAGGTATAGATTGTTCCTTCGTATCACGATTTGCTTGCGAGGCGTCCTCTCTGCTGCAGGAGGGCGGCAATTCAACATCTCCAGCAGGTTCAACGTCGCTAAATGTAATTTGGCAAGCCACCCTTCCTTTGCTCGCAGTCTCCTGCTTCTTTACAGACGGCCCATCCTCCACACACGTGGTCAGGGTGCCCTTGGAGAGCGTCCTCTTCATCTGGCGGTCCTGGAAAACCTGCTCCCATTTCTTTAATATCATAGGGCTGGCCTCGTAGGAGGTGGGCTTCTGCAGGTTGCGTCTGAGGTTCCTGGGTGTCGATTTGATGATGACGGGACTCAGGACTCTTCCATCCGGGAGTCTCTTGGGAGGGGTGCAAGGAGAACAGACGATTGGCTTGAAGTGGTTGAGTTCCTCAGAAATGCTATCGTTGCTCTCCGGGCTGATGGACCGTTCCGGTTTATGTAAGGGTGTGAAAGAGTTCAGGGAGCTGATGGCCAGACGCCTTTCCGATGTCAGGACGGGGGCCGAGAAAGAACGACTGTTCTCTGTAGACAACAAAACCCCTGTGACGGCTGCCAAGCTGCCGATATTGGGGGGCACCGGCACCTAAAAGGAGAAGAAGAAAATCCATCAATAAAAAACATTTGATATATTGATTTCATTGAAATATATTAGGGTGATAGAAACACAGGTACAGCTCAGGCCCCTTTCACACTTGTCCTGCAACTTGGGACTACAGAGTCACATGACAAGTCGTACCCCAATGATTTCCATTCATATCTGTGCCACTTCAAAAAGTAGTCCCTGTACTACATTGATCCGACTTGAGGTCCATAGACCTCGTGTTTACAAGGCGTTCCTTTGAAGTCCCGCGAAAGGGGCCTTATCCACTTATGGACCCGGCCTTTTCCTGACACTTGTTGTTTACAGGTAAAAATCTGTATTATTGCTAGAAAATTTACTTAGAACCCCCAAACATTTATAATATGTGTTTTCTCCTTTAGGCTGCATTCACACCTTGGCGACAAAACCCCCGACGCTCAATACGCTGGAGGGGCGAATTTCCATTGCCGTCTATGAGATGGTTCACATCTCACGCCGAAACGCCATACGCCTAAAAAAAAGTCCCGGACCCTTTTTTTCAGGCGGCATTGGCATTCGACCATAGACAGCAATGGAAAGGATTTGTTAAAAAAAAAAAAGTTAATCGAATCGCGGCAAAATAAGCCGCGTACGCGGCGTTTACTTGTCGCCTAGGTGTGAATGCAGCCTTAGGTCCCTTTCACATGGGGCAGTGGAGGTGCGCTGGCAGTATAGCGGCGATATACCGCCAGAATTGCCTTTAGCAGTGCGGTATAAGGGGTTAATACCGCCCACAATGCACCTCTATAGAAGCGCATTGCGGGTGGTATTGCCGTGGTTTCCCATTGTTTTCAATGGGAAGGAGCGGTATACACGCCGCTCCTCTCACCGTTCCAAAGATGCTGCTGACAGGAGATTTTATCTCCCGCCAGCGTATCACCTCAGTGTGAAAGCCCTCGGGCTTTCACATTGAGGATGCAGTGAAGGAGTTTTTCAGGCGGTATAGCAGCGCTATTTTTAGCACTGTACCGCCTGAAAAACTCCTCCATGTGAAAGGGGCCTTAGAGATCCTAAAGAATAAAAACAGCGGTCGTTGCAATTTTTGGTTTTTATGTAACACACACACACACACATTTTTTCAACTACAATTGTTTTCTAAAAGATGCACTTAAGCCCCATACACACCATCAGATTTTTCTGCAGATTTTTGTCTTCAGATTTACCAAAACCCATGTAGTGCAAGGGCCTGGCTGATTGCATACAAATTGAAACTCTTAAGGTTTGACCTCATATTATATGGTTTTGGTAAATCTGAAGACAAAAATCTGCAGAAAATCTGATGGTGTGTATGGGGCTTTAAAAAGGAAGTAAACCCCGACGGGTTCTACTTCCTCTCTATTCCCCTGCAAAGTAAATGCATAATGGGTTAGTATGCATCGCTTTCATTGGCTTTCTCTCTGAGGACTGCTCTTCTCCGCTTTCCGTCCCCTCCCTCTAAAAAAAAAAAAAAGTATTGGGTCAGGCATCGGTAGCATTTGCGCGAGTACAAGTACTCGCACAAATGCTCAGTATATGTCCCGATACTAGTATCAGTCCCGATACTAGTATCGGTATTGGGACAACCCTAGTTACAAGCATATAATAAATAAAATTAAGATTTTTTTTCTTCTTCTTAACCACTTCCCGGAAGTGGTTTCGTTATCCTGACTGGACGTCCTGCAGGACAACAGCCGTCGCGCGCATCGCAGCAATCGGTGGTGCGGCGTGTCAGTCTGGCACACCGCTACACCGATCTCGGTAAAGAGCCTCCAATCACGGCTGATCACAATGTAAACAGGAAGACCCACTGACCGGCTTTTCCTCACTCGCGTCTGACAGACAAGTAGAGGAGAGCCGATCGGCTGCTCTCCTGACAGGGAAGGTATGTGCTGAAAGTTTATCAGCGCAACCCCCCCATCGGATCATCGCACAGGACCACCAGTATGCCGCCCAGGACCACCAGGGATGGACATCCACACTGGACCACCAGGTATGCCCCCTAGACCACCAGGTAACGCCAATCTGTGCCCAGGCAACTGCCAACCAGTGCCACTCAAAATCCCTGCCAGTGCCACCAGGGATACCCATCAGTGCTGCATGTCAGTGCCATGTATCGATGCCCAGCAGTGCCAGCCATATGTACCCACCATTGCAGCCTTTCAGTGCTGATCAGTGTCGCCTAACAGTGCCAATTAGTGCCGCCCATCGTCAGTGCCACCTCATCAGTGCTGCCTTATTAGTGCCCATCAGTGAAGGAGAAAACTTACCAATACTTAAAATTTACAAAATGTTATAACAAAGACAGAAAAAAAATTTTTTTCAACATTTTCGGTCTTTATTTGTATAGCAAAAAAAACACGCAGCGGTGATCAAATACCACCAAAAGAAAGCTCTATTTGTGGGGGGGGGAGGTAAAAATTCTGTTTGGGTACAGTGTAGCACGACCGCGCAATTGTAATTTAAACAGCGACAGCGCAGAAAGTTGAAAATTGGCCTGGACGGGAAGGGGCATATGAAACCTGGTATTGAAGTGGTTAAAGCAAAATTAAAAATGGGGGGGAGGGGAAGCCATGTCTGCAAACCGGAAGTAACATCGCTCCGATCCTCCAAGGGCATAGAGAGTGGCCATCTTTACATCACTTAACCACCGGTAGGTTTCCAGGCTCAGTGATCGGTAACGTAAGTCCGGAAAGCGGTGGGAGGGGGAAAATCACTTTTACCTGAAAGTCCGGCACCCGAGGGAAAAGAAAATACCGGGGGTTGTGGAATCTAGCCGCAGCCATAAGCCCCAGTATTTAGCGACAAACAAATTCCGGATTTTCCCAGTTAGGCAGGCGCCAAGTGGTTGAGCCAGATGAAGACAACACATCGTTCACTATGAATATTCAAAGGTGTTACGCGGCGGCATATATTCAATAAGAGTCATGTGTGGACTAAATCACAGTCCAGTTTTGTGACCTTGTGTTGCACTTATATTTAGGGTCCAACATTAAAGGGGAGTTCCAGCCAAATGTTATGTTTATTAAAAGTCAGCAGCTACAAAAAGTGTAGCTGCTGGCTTATTAAATAAACAATCACTTACCTGCTCCAGCGTTGCGCCGGCCGGGGCTCCGCTCCTCTCCCCCCCCTCTCCGGCCGGCGTCTTCATTCTAACTGTGGGCACCCGGCAGTGACAGCCTTCGGCTTCACGGCCGGGCACCCACTGCGCATGCGCGAGCGGCGCGCCCCGCCCCTGATTGGACAGGCAATCGTCTAGGACCTGTCAGTGTCCTAGGCGATCGCCTAGGGGAGGGGCTGCAGTAAGGCGATTAAGCTTAATCGCCTTACCAGCCCCTCGGCGGAAGGAGGAAGTGGGACAGTAAGTCCCACTCCTCCTGAAGCCCCCACTCCCCCCCAAAAAAAATTACATGCCAAATGTGGCATGTAAGGGGGGTGAGGAGTGGATTAAGCGGAAGTTCAATTTTGGGTGGAACTCCGCTTTAAGCATGGTCACATTTCTCAACAAACAAGACCACCCCCTCACCCGTAACTGGAAAGACCACAAGTGCCACCATGGAAGAGGAACTATGTAGATCTCAGTGGAGCAAGTGTGGGGTTGTTACCTTGGTGTCTACTTCCTCCAGCCCAACAAAGTTTGCAGGAGCTTAAGAATTGCATCCGTGATAAACTGGTGACAGGTGCGATGCACTGCAGGGTGACCGGGCTGAAAGGAAGACTGCCTCCCTGACAGGACGTGGACCTCTATGTCCACGTGAGACCCCGCAGCCTATCCTCACCTTCACATACAACACACACCCCCCCAGACAGACAAGTCAGCGGGTTTACCTTTGTTTTTTGAGACTGGGCGGCTCTCCTTCGGGTTGGGGGAGGAGGAGGAGGGGCGTCGTTTACCGGGTCGATGCAACTCTGACTGCGCTCCAGCTTGGACTGAATACTCCTAAAAAAAAAAAGGTATTATGAATGACAGGAAAAATAAATAATATAAAATCTATTTAAGAAAGACAAATGGGATTGGTCGATTTTTCTAATGTCCTAGCTGAATGAATAGCAATAATTTTTGGTCTCTTGTGTCAGGTAGATGACAAAAAAAAAAATTCTATACAATTAGGATCCACCCAGCCAGCACCTGGGGTATTAGGCTTAGCCTCTCAACAATCCTCCAAGAGGCTGAGCCAGCCCCCCCTCCCACCCCCTCCACAGTCCGGCCCTCCAGAGAGCTGGTGACTGACATTTACCAGCTCTCTGCAGGATAGAGACCGATAGCGGAGCGATCACTCAGTTCTTTTTTTTTTCTTCTAATAAATAATAATAAAAAAATAAAAAAAATAAAATCGCATACATCCATTTAAGTTTAAACAGTCACTACAAAAATGTGAAAAAAAAAAATTCTGTAGAGTGAAAATGTCAGATGTGTTGGACCTTTGTCTACTTGCTTTCTATTGAAAAGGACCTCCACGACCTTGCACACCTGGAATGTATTAAACCGCTTGCCGCCCGCTGATATATGTCTGCAGCATGGCACCGGCAGGCAAAAGGACGTACCTGGATGTTCCCTTTAACCACTTGCCTACTGGGCACCTACACCCCCCTCCTGCCCAGACGAAATTTCAGCTTCCGGCACTGCGTCGCTTTAACTGACAATTGCGCGGTCGTGCGACGTGGCTCCCAAACAAAATTGACGTCCTTTTTTTCCCCACAAATAGAGCTTTCTTTTGGTGGCATTTGATCGCCTCTGCAGTTTTTATTTTTTGGACTATATACAAAAAAAAAAAAAAAAAATGATCTCAGTTTAGGCCGATAGGTATTCTTCTACATATTTTTGGTAAAAAAAAAAAAAAACGCAATAACCGTATAGTGACTGGTTTGCGCAAAAAGTTATATTGCCTACAAAATAAGGGACATAATTATGATTTATTTTTACTAGGAATGGCAGCAATCTGCGTTTTTTTTTCCGGGACTGCGACATTATAGAGGACACTTTTTGGGACCATTCACACGTTTTATAAATATGCACTGATTACTGTATAAATGTGACTGGCAGGAAAGGGGTTAACCACTAGGGGGTGGGGAAGGGGTTAAATGTGTAGCCTAGTGAGTGTTCCAACTGTGGGGGGGAGTGACCACGTTGCACGACCGCACAATTGTCAGTTAAACCGGCGCAGTGCTGGAAGCTGAAATTTCGCCTGGGCAGGAAGGGGGTAAAACCTTCTGGGGCTGAAGTGGTTAAGGGGAACCAGCTCGTTAGGGGAACCTTACCGACAAGTCACCGGGAACATCACGGCTTTCATTTCATCAGCTGCGTGTTCCACGTCACTTGCCGTCACATACAGCCCCCTCCTCCTCATTTAGTTTGGATACAGCGTCACATGACCGCGCAATTCTCAGTTAAAGCGACGCAGTGCCAAATCGTCAAAAAAATAAATGCTCTGGTCAGAAGGGGGGTAAATTCTTCCGGAGCCGACGTTGAATTGGGTTGTAACCATGTGACCTTACCATGTCAGAGATGGAAAGCAGCTTGCGTTGTTCTTGGAAACAAACGCCGATCGGTAAGGTGTTCTGCCCGGCTCCTCGTTCTCCGAGTCCGACAAAGGCTGAGGGTGCTGAAGAGAGACAACGCCATGTTATATAAAGGTGGGGGGGGGGGGGGATCTTTGACACATGCAAATCACACCGCCAATCTTCACACAGGTAAGAAGGGGTAATAAAAAGGTCAGGCTAGGATCCGAATCACACGGCAGCTCATTCCCTAGCGCTGGCACTGAAGAACTCTCATTCATTACAGCGCTGCTTCCTACAGTAACTGCCCCGTGCAGATATGATGGGCGCCGAATAATGGGGGGGTGAGGACTGACACGACGGGGCACTTACCTCCATGAGATAGACTTTACTGGAGATTCTGTCATCGGGGTCGGCGCTTCCCTCCCCCACATCCCCAGCGGGGGGCCACCTCTGACTCATCTGCCCAGATATCGTGTCCTGCGGGTGATCACCATTTCCCTGGAGGAGGAGGAGACAAGATGATGACATCACAACATTATACAAGGGACTCTCCGCAGGGAGCGGAGAATTTACAGAGCCCCTCCCCCCCCAACAGATCAGACAGGGTGTCCTGTGTGTGGGGGGAGGGGGGATATCAGACAGGGTGGGGGTATCTGGCAAAGCAGCGGTGTTATGTGTGTGGGGGAGGAGAGGGGGTAACAGACAGGGTGGGGGGTGTCCTGTGTGTGGGGGAGGAGAGGGGGTAACAGACAGGATGGGGGTGTTTTGTGTGGGGGAGGGGGTATCAGACAGGGTGGGGGGGTGTTATGTGTGGGGGAGGGGAGAGGGGTATCAGACAGGATGGGGGTGTTATGTGTGGGGGAGGGGTATCAGACAGGGTGGGGGAGGAGAGGGGGTAACAGACAGGATTGGGGGTGTTATGTGTGGGGGGAGGGGGGGTAGACAGGTTGGGGGGTGTTATGTGTGGGGGGAGGGGGGTAGACAGGTTGGGGGGTGTTATGTGTGGGGGAGGGGGTATCAGACAGGGTGGGGGTGTTATGTGTGTGGGGGAGGGGGTATCAGACAGGCTGGGGGGTGTTTTGTGTGGGGAGGGGGGTATCGGGGGGCGTGTCCGGTGTCAGTGAAGTCTGGCGGGTATCGGACGGCCGACATTTGGTACTTACCGAACGAAACTTATCCCCCCAATCACCGAACCATCGCCGGATATCCGCCTGGACCTTTCCTGACGTCACCCGTCCCCGGACGTCCGTTATTTTGTGTATGGCGTCACCAATAACCCGATTTCAGGCAGAATTGATCTCCCGTGACGTCACACCCTCCACACTGGCAATCACGTGAGGGGCGGACTTTACTGTCTGACGTCACTTGCAGAGAGAAGTCTGAGACGATTCCCGCCTTTACCAAGATGGGCCCCGCCCATCCCTGTTACTATCATTAGCCACAGAGTCACCTGACTTACAGTCTGCGTGTCACGTGATACCGAGTATAGCTCCGCCCTCCCTCCTCCCAATGTATGAATGTACATGGAATCGAAGGGGGGTGTGTGAGCCCTCTTACACAGTATATATTCCCCACACACCCATTATATCTCTACCTCCAAATACCCCCTCACACGCTATATACCACAAAGTATATACTACTCCCCTCACAGTATATACCCCTCCCTTAGAGACGGAGTATATACCCCTTCATACAGTATATACCTCTCCTCCAGAAAATATACCCCCTCACACAGTATATACCCACAGTATATACCCCTCCTCCAGATTATATACCCCCTCACACAGTATATAACTTCCTCTGCCCCCCACCCAGTAGTAGACAAGCCCAGAGAGTAAGTTTTGACAGGCTGTAAGGCGGGCAACGGTGGCGACAGGCAGAGAGTCACTTATTGCCGCCATTACTAGTAAAAAAAAATATGTCCCCGGATTTCATATTATAAATCTGGTCACCTTAGTATATACCCCTCCTCCAGATTATATACCCCCTCACACAGTATATACCCCTCCTCCAGACTATATACCCCCTCACACAGTATATACCCCTCCTCCAGACTATATACCCCCTCACACAGTATATACCCCTCCTCCAGACTATATACCCCCTCACACAGTATATACCCCTCCTCCAGATTATATACCCCCTCACACAGTATATACCCCTCCTCCAGATTATATACCCCCTCACACAGTATATACCCCTCCTCCAGATTATATACCCCCTCACACAGTATATACCCCTCCTCCAGATTATATACCCCCTCACACAGTATATACCCCTCCTCCAGATTATATACCCCCTCACACAGTATATACCCCTCCTCCAGATTATATACCCCCTCACACAGTATATACTAAGGTGACCAGATTTTTCAACTAAAATCCGGGGACATATTTTTTTCTTTACTAGTAATGGCAACAATCAGCGACTCTCTGCCCGTCATCGCCTGCCTCACAGCCTCTCAAGTCTTAGGGCTCTTTCACACGTCCGTTCAGTTCGTCCGTTTTTTGGACGTCCGTTAACGGACCTCAATGCTTCCCTATGGGTTAGCGTCCGTTAGCGGATGAGCATCCGCTAACGTCCGTTAACATCCGTCTGCGGTAAGCTCCGTTTTTTTGGACGGAAGAAAACCCTATTTTTCTTCCGTCAAAAAAACGGAACGGACGAAAAACGGACGTTAGCGGATGATCCATTTACCATCCGATCCGCTAACGTCAGTTTTTCATCAAAATATGTAAAAAAAAAAAAAAGTTCTAAAAAAAAAAAAAAAAACGGATGAAAAAACGGATGAAAAAAACTGATGAAAAACTGACAAAAAACGGACATCAACGGACGGAAAACGGAACGGAAAACGGATGAAAAAACGGATCAACTGAAGGGGGAAAAAAATGATCTAAAAAACTGAACGGACGTGTGAAAGAGCCCTTACTTTCCGGTCCCCGGCTACTACTGGATGGGGAGTGGAGGAAGATCACTCCGCCAGGGAAGGCAAGGAGATAGGCAGGCCAGGATTTGAGCCAAGGCAGAAGAACATGCGAGCAAAGCTGAATGGGCATGCGCCCAAAACTGAAGAAATATTCTCTCCGCACCGACCAGCACATGATCATCAGAAAGGGGCACAGATATTGGGAAACATACATCCCCCCTATGTTAGTAGGCATGGCGGAGCGGGGGTGTGTAACTCAAATTTTTTATTTTTATTCTGCACTGACTTTCTTTGAAATTGCCCCTGCCCCCTATTAAATCCAATCTGGGGACAAAACCAGGGACAGACTTGGTCCGGGGACAGTGTCCTCAATCAGGGGACTGTCCCCTGAAACTGGGGATGTCTGGTCAGCCTAGTATATACCTCTCCTCCAGACTATATACCCCCTCACACAGTATATACCCCCTCACACAGTAAATACCCCTCCTCCAGATTATATATCCCCTCACACAGTATATACCCCTCCTCCAGAGTATATACCCCCTCACAAAGTATATACCTCTCCTCCAGACTATATACCCCCTCACACAGTATATACCTCTCCTCCAGATTATATACCCCCCTCACACAGTATATACCTCTCCTCCAGATTATATGTACCCCCTCACAAAGTATATACCCCTCCTCCAGATTATATACCCCCTCACAAAGTATATACCTCTCCTCCAGACTATATACCCCCTCACACAGTATATACCTCTCCTCCAGATTATATACCCCATCACACAGTATATACCTCTCCTCCAGATTATATGTACCCCCTCACAAAGTATATACCCCTCCTCCAGATTATATACCCCCTCACAAAGTATATACCTCTCCTCCAGACTATATACCCCCTCACAAAGTATATACCCCTCCTCCAGACTATATACCCCCTCACACAGTATATACCTCTCCTCCAGACTATATACCCCCTCACACAGTATATACCCCTCCTCCAGACTATATACCCCCTCACACAGTATATACCTCTCCTCCAGACTATATACCCCCTCACACAGTATATACCTCTCCTCCAGACTATATACCCCCTCACACAGTATATACCCCTCCTCCAGACTATATACCCCCTCACACAGTATATACCTCTCCTCCAGACTATATACCCCCTCACACAGTATATACCTCTCCTCCAGATTATACACCCCCTCACAAAGTATATACCTCTCCTCCAGACTATATACCCCCTCACACAGTATATACCTCTCCTCCAGATTATATATCCCCTCACACAGTATATACCCCTCCTCCAGACTATATACCCCCTCACACAGTATATACCCCTCACACATTATATACCTCTCCTCCAGATTATATACCCCCTCACACAGTATATACCTCCCCTCCAGATTATATATTCCCTCACACAGTATATACCCCTCCTCCAGATTATATATCCCCTCACACAGTATATACCCCTCCTCCAGACTATATACCCCCTCACACAGTATATACCTCTCCTCCAGACTATATACCCCCTCACACAGTATATACCTCTCCTCCAGATTATATATCCCCTCACACAGTATATACCCCTCCTCCAGATTATATATCCCCTCACACAGTATATACCTCCCCTCCAGATTATATATCCCCTCACACAGTATATACCTCCCCTCCAGATTATTTACCCCCTCACACAGTATATACCTCTCCTCCAGATTATGATGAGACCAAGATAAACGTATTAGGTGTGGCAGGGTTCGCACCTGCCGGCCATGCCCATTGGGTCCCCCGCCTGCTATGGCTCCTAAAGAAGCCGATGTATGGGCATGCCGTTAAGCGGGAACAAACTACTTTGCCGACTCATATGTGCGTGAGCCAGTAGTCAAGTGGTTAAAGTTCATGTACGGGTAAAGGCAGGCGTCTCAATACTTTTGGCAATATAGTGTAAGTGACAGTATCCCAAGAAGCTTTGGGCAGGGGGGCTTTCTCATGGGAAGAGGGCGGGGGTTGGGGGGGCGGGTGACAAGAAAGCTACTAGAAGTGTGGGGATGGGTCTCAAAAAAAGGTATCGGTAGTAATAAGGAGGGAGTATGTAAATGTTTTGTATGTTAATACATAGGAAATAATAAAGAAAAAAAATAAATAGAAAGGGGAAAAGGAAAAAATAAATAGAAAAAAAATTGTATTTTATACATACAAAAAAAAATAAAAAATTCCAGGTCTGGGTGGTAATAAGGAGGGAATGTGGGGATAGGTACGGTAAACGTTTTTGTATGTTAATAAATTGGAAATATTAAAGAGAAAATAAATAAAACCTGGAAAGAAGAAAACATAGAAAATAAGGGTATTTTATAAAGTAAAAAAAAAAAAAGTGTTCAAGATATAAAAAAAGAAAAATCTTTTATCTTTTTAAAATCTTTTCCAGGTTTTATATTTCTACCCTAGTAATTATTCCATGAGTTTTTTTTTTTGTTAATCTAGGACTGCTTAACCACTAGCTGACCAGCCGCCGCAGTTATACAGCGGCAGGTCGGCTGCGCGAAATCACATAGCTATACGTCATTTCGCATTTCAGCCATTAGGGGCGTGTGCACGCCCCCTGCTCGCCCCTGATGCCGACACGCGTGATCACCGCGGGGCACCCGCGATCGCTTGTTACAGAGTGAGAACCTGTCAGGGGGAGAAATGACTGATCGCATGTTTATACAATGTATGAACAGCGATCTCTCGTTTCCCCCAGTCAGTCCCACCCCCCCTTCAGTTAGAACACAGAGAGGGAACATAATTAACCCCTTCCTCGCCCCCTAGTGTTAAACCCTTCCCTGTCAGTGACATTTTTATAGTAATCAATGCATTTTTATAGCACTGATCGCTTTAAAAATGCCAATGGTCCCAAAAATGTGTCAAAAGTGTCCGAAGTGTCCGCCATAATGTCGCAGTACCGATAAAAATCGCTGATCGCCGCCATTACTAGTAAAAAAAAAAAAATATTAATAAAAATGCCATAAAACTATCCCCTATTTTGTAGACGCTATAATTTTTGAGCAAACCAATCAATAAGCGCTTATTGCGATTTTTTTACGAAAAATATGTAAAAGAATACGTATCGGCCTAAACTGAGGAAATTTTTTTTTTTATATATATATTTTTGGGGGATATTTATTACAGCAAAAAGTAAAAAATATTCATTTTTTTTCAAAATTGTGGCTCTATCTTTGTTTATAGCGCAAAAAAAAAAAACCCCGCAGAGGTGATCAAATACCACCAAAAGAAATCTCTATTTGTGGGGGAAAAAAGGACGCCAATTTTGTTTGGGAGCCACGTCGCACGACCGCGCAATTGTCAGTTGAAGCGGCGCAGTGCCCAATCGCAAAAAGTGGCAAGGTCGTTGACCAGCAAAATGGTCCGGGGCTGAAGTGGTTAAGCAACTTTGCTAAAAAAAAACAAAAAAAACAAAACAAAACAATAAAGTCCAAAAAAAAAAAAAAAAAATGTAAATTGTATCTAAAATATCACCCATTGATTGTCAGCAATGTAATAAGATATAAATATACTGGTGATGTCATAGTAATACAGGATGTTTTGCAGCCCCTGATTCTGTGAAGATATGACACCGTCGGTTCCGAGTGGATTTGGAAATAAATGATTTGGTCACTTACCGGTAGCAGTGTCATGATGCTGTAAGGTCCAGGCAAGCAGTGAAGCTGGGGATATACGGTATATACTGACTCTCTGTACAGCAAGGTACATGCCAGCACATGTCCGGCAGGGGAAATCCTCACTACTCCGTCATGTCACTCATCTCCTTCTCACGTACAATTTCACAGAATATACGGCTGCCAGTTCTGTATGTGCCTTTAAATATATATATTTTTTCTTTTTTTTTGCAGCAATTTGATTATTTACGACAAGAACAAGGTAATCCTCTGTATTTCAGCACCTAAAAAAAAAAAAAAAAAAAACGAAATAAATAAAAAATAAGAAATGTCCACGTTAGCGGCTCTGTTTGTTCAACTGATTATTAATAAAACCTTTTGTAGAAAACTTTATACCTTTACAAAATATAATTTTTATATGTAGTGCTACCCCATTCAGGAGCCGCTGGTTGTTTTTGGGATCGGTGTATTAAGTTACCCTCGGTGGCTTCTCTAGGGGTGATAGCAGTGAGTAGGCAGGCAGGGCCGCCATCAGGAATTATGGGGTCCCTTACACAGCTTCCGGCATGGGCCCCCTGGAGCAGAGAACCGGGGCGGGGGGGGGGGGGGGTGCTGCCTCCTGAAATTAAGTAAGCGGGGAGCGGGGAAATAAAGAAAAATATATATTAAAAAAGAAAAAAAGAAAGAAAAAATATATAAAGAAAATATATATAATATATATATATTTTTTTTTTTTAAAAGGGGGGGGGGGTTGCCATATGTGGCCCTGGGGACCTCTGGGCCCTTTAGTAAAAAGAAAAAAAAAAGAAACCTCTAGGCCCTTTATTAAAAAAAAAAAATATATATAAACAAAAATAAAAAAATAAACATTTATATAAAAAAAGGCTGTTTGCTACATGGGGCCCTGGGGACATCTGAGCCCTTTAATAATAATATATATACATATATATATATATATATATATATATATATATATATATATATATATATATATATATATATATATATATATATATATATATATTAAAAAAAGAAAGAAAACAATATAATTTTTTTTTTATTAATTAAAAAAGGGGGGTTGCCATTTGGGGCCCTGGGGACCTCCAGACTCTAAAAATATATTAAAAATATATATATTATTTATAAAAAATAAATAAAAAAAGGGAGGTTGCCACCCGGGGCCCAGGGGACCTCCAGACCTCTAAAAAAAAAAAAAAAAAAAAAATGTGCTCTTTAATAAAAAATAAAATAAAAATATATTAAAAATATAAAAATATATATATTTTTTATAAAAAATAAATAAAAAAAGTGGGGTTGCCATTTGGGGCCCTGGGGGCCTTCGGGCCCCTGGGGACCCCCCGGGCCCCTTACAGGTGTACTGCCTGTACCCCCCTGATGGCGGCCCTGAGTACAGGTAGTGAGCGAATGTCCAGTCAGCAATGGAGTTTTCAAATGCTTTATTTCCAAGGCCCAACATCAACATGAAGTGGGATAGGAAAGGTTGGTGAAACAGAAGAAGAACATTTGCAGTATCAGGCCCAGGATAATTAGGGAAAGCAAGCCGGCTTTCATCAAAAGCACAGTTCGTCGCCACTCTAGCCAGAGTGGGTGAAGTGCCTCCGGACAGACTCCTGTCACGAGCCTGGCAGCCGAAATGTCACTTTCCTATGCCACTTTGTTGGGAGGAACAGACCTCTGCCACAGGCCTGGCTCGGGCCTCTGCCACAGCCTAGGCCTAGTACTTGTGTGAGCTAAATGGAGCGAATCCTCCCAATAAGTTTAGTCAGGGTCACCGGTTGACAGCTCGAAGTGCACCTATCAATCTCCGGTCACCGGATCCCCGATGGTTCGTTCAAGCCGATCCCCCACCGAGAGACATACAGCCTGGGACCCTTCATAGTTTAGCTGGGGACCCAGTAAGTCACTATTTCAGTATCCGCATTGGAACTCCGCGTGGCATATGACCCCGGCCAGGTAGGCCATGTCGCTGGGGTCCGTTGGGTGCGCACCCCCAAAGGTGGGTGCCGCACCTGGATCCTGGAACCCGCGAAGAACCAAGAAAAATGGCGTCTGCCACAGATATACCCTCCCCCAGCATGCCCCGCGAGGGAAAAACTCCTCTAATTGGCTGCCGGGGAAAAGCGGCTCCGTCAGAACCCCTCTAGCGCCACCTGCCGCCCAAGGGTGTGAACATGACCCCTGGAGCGCAGACTGGCCCACAGGACAGTTCTGAATGACAGCAGCCCAAATTTTGCACAATTATGAATGGGAGAAAAAATAACTCTCCCATTCCCCATTAACTGAAAGTAAGGGGGCGCTACATATAAAAAAACAAAAAAAAAACTGACATCAGTGGGAAAAATTCAACATCCCGTTGTTTGTTTCTGTGGGAGTAATTGTGCCCCGTTATTGTGTCCCTCTGTTGGTGTCATCAATGATGTAATTTTGCCCCATTGTTGTTGTCATTGAGAGAAACTGTGCCCCATTGTTGGAGTCATTGTGAGGAATTGTCCCCTATCATTGGTGTCATTGTAAGGCATTCTGCCCCATTTCTGGTGTCATTGTGAGGAATTGTGTCCCATCGTTGGTGTCATTGTGAGGAATTGTGTCCCATCATTGGTGTCATTGGGAAGAATTGTGCCACATTATTGGTGTCATTGGGAGGAATTGTGTCCCATCGTTGGTGTCATTGGGAGGAATTGTGTCCCATCGTTGGTGTCATTGTGAGGAATTGTGTCCCATCATTGGTGTCATTGGGAAGAATTGTGCCACATTATTGGTGTCATTGGGAGGAATTGTGTCCCATCTTTGGTGTCATTGTGAGGAATTGTGTCCCATCGTTTGTGTCATTGGGAAGAATTGTGTCCCATCGTTTGTGTCATTGGGAAGAATTGTGTCCCATTGTTGATGTCATTGGGCGGAATTGGGCCCCATTGTTGGTGTCATTGTGAGGAATTATGCTCCATCGTTGGTGTCATTGGGAGAAATGGTGCCCCATCGTTGGTGTCATTGTGAGGAATTGCGTCCCATTGTTGATGTCATTGGGCCCCATTGTTGGTGTCATTGGGCTCCATTGTTGGTGTCAGTAAGAGAAATTATGCCCCATGGCTGGTGTAATTGAGAGAAACTGTGCCCCATTGTTGGTGTCATTGTGAGGAATTGTGCCCCATTGTTGATGTCATTGGAAGAAATTGTGTCCCATCGTTGGTATCATTAGGCCCCATCGTTCGTGTCATAAGGCCCCATCGTTCGTGTCATTGGGATATAATTGTGCTCCATTACTGATGTCACTGGAAGGAGTTGTGCCCCATCCTTGGTGTCATTGGGAGGAGTTGTGTCCCATCGTTTGTGTCATTGGGCCCCATTGTTGGTGTCATTGGGATATAGTTGTGCCCCATTACTGATGTCACTGGGAGGAATTGTGTCCCATCGTTCATGTCATTGGGCCCAATTGTTGGGTATGGTACCGCAGTGGCGGGGCGCCCTTTGGAAAACTGTGCTGACACCATTGTTATCAGTGCTTCGCGCACAAACGTAAAGGTAACACGCAGGGGTGAGTGGACGAGCCCTTAATCAGTTCAGGTCCACCCTACAGAAGTTTTACTGCTACAAGGTGGCACCTGCGCACCAAATCACGTATATACATTGTGCTGCCCCGGTCCCAGAATTAAATGCTGCAACCCCCCCAAAAGGCCCTCACATCCATTATATTATGGATATAAACATATTTTATTTTATGTGGGGGGAAGTAGTATAGGGGCAGGCTAGGGTAGTATATAGACAGGCTAGGGTAGTATATGGACCAGCTAGGGTAGTAAATGAGCACCCTAGGGTAGTATATGGGCAGACAAGGGTAGTATATGGACCAGCTAGGGCAGTATAGGGGCAGGCTAGAGTAGTATATAGACAGGCTAGGGTAGTATATGGACCAGCTAGGGTAGTAAATGAGCACCCTAGGGTAGTATATGGGCAGACAAGGGTAGTATATGGACCAGCTAGGGCAGTATAGGGGCAGGCTAGAGTAGTATATAGACAGGCTAGGGTAGTATATGGACCAGCTAGGATAGTAAATGGGCACCCTAGGGTAGTACTGTATATGGGCAGACTAGGGTAGTATATGACCCGGCTAGGGTAGTATATGGACCGGCTACGGTAGTATATGGCCCGGCTAGGGTAGTAAATGGGCACGCTAGGGTAGTATATGGACCGGCTACAGTAGTATATGGCCCGGCTAGGGTAGTAAATGGGCACGCTAGGGTAGTATATGGACCGGCTAGGATAGTAAATGGGCACTCTAGGGTAGTATATGGGCAGACTAGGGTAGTATATGGACAAGCTAGGGCAGTATAGGGGCACGCTAGGGTAGTCTATGGACAAGCTAGGGCAGTATATGGGCAGACTAGGGTAGTATATGGCCCGGCTAGGGTAGTAAATGGGCACGCTAGGGTAGTATATGGACCGACTACGGTAGTTTATGGCCCGGCTAGGGTAGTAAATGGGCACGCTAGGGTAGTATATGAACCGGCTAGGATAGTAAATGGGCACTCTAGGCTAGTATATGGGCCGGCTAGGATAGTAAATGGGCACCCTATGGGTAGTATATGGGCAGACTAGGGTAGTATATGGCCCGGCTAGGTTAGTAAATGGGCATGCTAGGGTAGTATATGGACAAGCTAGGGCAGTATAGGGGCACGCTAGGGTAGTATATGGACAAGCTAGGGTAGTATAGGGGCACGCTAGGGTAGTATATGGACAAGCTAGGGCAGTATAGGGGCACGCTAGGGTAGTATATGGACAAGCTAGGGTAGTATAGGGGCACGCTAGGGTAGTAT
The DNA here is from genome assembly GCA_029574335.1 of Rana kukunoris. Lineage (NCBI taxonomy): Eukaryota > Metazoa > Chordata > Amphibia > Anura > Ranidae > Rana > Rana kukunoris. The sequence continues at coordinate 10,437,414 of CM056050.1, forward strand.
ATGGACAAGCTAGGGTAGTAAATGGGCACGCTAGGGTACTATATGGACAAGCTAGGGCAGTATAGGGGCACGCTAGGGTAGTATATGGACAAGCTAGGGTAGTAAATGGGCACGCTAGGGTAGTATATGGACCAATGAAGAAAGAAAAGTCGCCGCTCCAGATAAGTGCAATAAGCAATCAATGTCCTCCTCAAAGACCGTGGGTGCTGGCAATGCACAAGGCAGAAATCAATGGAAAAAAGTTCATGGACAGCCGCACACCAGAATCAGCCTTGAAAGGTAGCCTTTATTAGCGCAAAAGGATCAAAGCACTACAAATCACAGCACAGCAAGCAGTGGGATAAAAAGCTCATGCGTTTCGCAGAGGTTCAGTGCTTAGTCATAGCTAAGACTAAGCACTGAACCTCTGTGCGAAATGCGTCACCTAGTATATGGACCAGCTAGGATAGTAAATGGGCACCCTAGGGCAGTATAGGGGCGGGCTAGGGCAGTATAGGGGGGGCTAGGGTAGTATAGGGGTGGGATAGGGCAGTATAGGGGCGGGCTAGGGCAGTATAGGGGCGGGCTAGGGCAGTATAGGGGGGGCTAGGGTAGTATAGGGGTGGGATAGGGTAGTATATAGGGTTGCCACATCATCCCTTTAATCCAGGACACATATTAGACAGGTTTTGTGGCTGATTAAGGTGCTAATTAAACTCACTTGGTGCCTTATCTGCATTAAATCTGCCTCCGAACCTGTGTAATTAATATGTGTCCTGGATTAAAGGGATGATGTGGCAACCTTAGGGGCAGGCTAGGATAGTATAGGGGCAGGCTAGGATAGTATAGTAGCGGGCTAGGGTAGTATAAGGGTGGCTAGGGTAGTATAGTGGCAGCCTAGGGTAGTATTGTGGTGGGCTAAGGTAGTATACAGACAGGCTAGGGCAGTATAGGGGCGGGCTAGGGTAGTATAGGGGTGGGCTAGGGTAGTATTGTGGTGGGCTAGCGTAGTATACAGACAGGCTAGGGCAGTATAGGGGTGGGCTAGGGTAGTATAGGGGTGGTCTAGGGTAGTATTGTGGTGGGCTAGGGTAGTATATAGACAGGCTAGGGCAGTATAGGGGTGGGCTAGGGTAGAATTGTGGTGGCTAGGGTAGTATAGGGGCAGGCAAGGATAATATAGGGGCAGGCTAGGATAGTATAGTGGTGGGCTAGGATAGTATAGTGGCAGCCTAGGGTAGTATTGTGGTGGGCTAAGGTAGTATACAGAGAGGCTAGGGCAGTATAGGGGTGGGCTAGGGTAGTATCGTGGTGGCTAGGGTAGTATAGGGGCAGGCTAGGATAGTATAGTGGCAGGCTAGGGTAGAATAGGGGTGGGCTAGAGTAGTATAGTGGCGGGCTAGGGTAGTATAGGGGTGGGCTAGGATAGTATAGTGGCGGCCTAGGGTAGTATTGTGGTGGGCTAAGGTAGTATACAGACAGGCTAGGGCAGTATAGGGGCGGGCTAGGGTAGTATAGGGGTGGGCAAGGGTAGTATAGTGGCGGGCTAAGGTAGTATTGTGGTGAGCTAGGGTAGTATATAGACAGGCTAGGGCAGTATAGGGGTGGGCTAGGGTAGAATTGTGGTGGCTAGGGTAGTATAGGGGCAGGCAAGGATAGTATAGTGGCGGGCTAGGGTAGTATAGGGGCGGGCTAGGGTAGTATAGGGGCGGGCTAGGGTAGTATAGGGGCAGGCTAGGATAGTATAGTGGCAGGCTAGGGTAGAATAGGGGTGGGCTAGGGTAGTATAGGGGTGGGCTAGGGTAGTATAGTGGCGAGCTAGGGTAGTATTGTGGTGGCTAGGGTAGTATAGGGGCAGGCTAGGGTAGTATTGTGGTGGCTAGGGTAGTATAGGGGCAGGCTAGGGTAGTATTGTGGTGGCTAGGGTAGTATAGGGGCAGGCTAGGGTAGTATAGGGGCAGGCTAGGTTGGTATAGGGGCAGGCTAGGGTAGTATTGTGGTGGGCTAAGGTAGTATATAGACAGACTAGGGCAGTATAGGGGTGGGCTAGGGTAGTATAGGGGCAGGCGGAGCGGCCCAGGGGGGCAGTTGTCACCATGGCACCCAAAACTGCTGGAAATAAAATCTTGGTTGTAAATTTGCTGGGTAAATATAAGAGAAGGAGTGGTGGCTGTGGTTCCCTTTTCTGCCCCTCTCAAAGTGCTGCCTGGGTCCAATGGACCCACTGGGACCCATGGTAGGGCCGGCCCTGCGTGTGTTGGACATGTAGAGCAGAATACATATCGGCCTAAAGTGATGAAGAAATTTGATTTTGATTTTTCAATGATTTTATTGGATGTTTTATAGAAGAAAAAAAAAATATGTATATATATTTTTTCAAATATGGTGGTGCAGCGTTTTTTAACCACTTGCCGACCGTATTCTGTAGATATACAGCGGCACAGATGGCTCTCCACTGCTGGATCACGTACCTAGTATGTGATCCCGTACTTCCGGGTCTGGGGCGCACATGCAAAGCTGCCTGCGGCCTGCTACCGCTGTGATTAGACGTCGAGTTTGCCGGCACCCACTAATATGTAATATGGGGTCCCTCGGCGGCTGTCTAGGCTCCTCCTCGCAAAAGCTTTCCCTCTTCATGCGAGGGCGCTCGCACGGAGGAAAGCTTTTGCGAGCGCGCTCCCGTGATACAGCGGCGGCCATAGCCGCCGACTGTATCACTCGGCTCCGCCCCCCAGCGCGCCGCATCATCCGCTCTGATTGACAGCAGCGCTAGCCAATGGCTGCGCTGCTATCAATCCGCCCAGCCTAGCCAATCAACGGCCAGGCTGGGAACCGAAGAGGACGACGTGGACGCGCCCGGGAGATTCGAACGGTCAGGTAAGTACAACGGGGGCTCGGTAAGGTAAAAAAACATGTAACTTTACAACCCCTTTAAATACAAGCCGCCCCCTTTGAATTACGCGGCCTTACGCCGGGCCATTTACACTACGCCGCCGCAAATTCCGGAGCAAGTGCTTGGAGAGTACGGCACTTGCTCCTGTAAGTTGCGGCGGCGTACTGTAAATGGCATACGCTACGCCAGCCGCAGTTCTACAAGAATCTGGCCCTATAACTTTAGTGGAGCCCAATCCCAATCAACATACGCTTATTAGGATTTTTTTATCAAAAATATGTAGAAGAAAACATATTGGCCTAAATGTTTTATTTTATTGGATATGTTTTAGCAGAAAGTAAAATATATTGTTTTGTTTTTTTTCCTCAAAATTTTCGCTCTTTTTTTGTTTATAGCACAAAAAATAAAAACCACAGAGGTGATCAAATATCACCAAAAGAAAGCTCTATTTGGGGTGGAAAAAAAAAACATTCATTTTATTTGGGTACAGCGTCGCACAACCGCGCAATTGTCAGTTAAAGTAACGCAGTGCCATATCGCAAGAAAATGGCCTGGTCATGAAGAGGGGGGTAAATCTTATGTGCTTGTGCAGACCTCTGCCAGGTCCTGTTGGAGTCCTGTGGCATGTCTGCGCACAGGTAGCGGGTGGTTGGATTCACTATCTCTGCCTAGGCAAGGATTCAGGAAGTGAAGCTGTTACAAACATAAATAAATAAATAAATAATGTTTTTACACTTTTGTCCTCTTATTTCATGCGATTCTCCAATCGCTTAACTTGATTTTTTGAGGGCGGCTCCTTGGCTTGCAGGGTCGTTTGGAAACCCTGCCAAAGTGACCGTGCTCACAGGATAGCTGCTACCACTGGAAGACATGTGCAGCCAGCCCAGAGAAAATGAGAAAATGACGTCATGGCGCCAGCATGTGCAGTGGCCCGGGGAATCATGGGACATGTAGTCCTGTGGTGGGTAAAGCCTTGTTCATGTGGGCAAACTATAGAGTATGCCCGTGTGAGGGCTGCGTTTGCCTGCATGGGTGTGCACAGGTGTTCCAGACAGTCCCATTATTGGGACATAGGGACTGCATGGTCACCGTCGCTGCTCCCAATTTGACAGCTACACTGTATTACCAAAAGTATTGGGACACCTGCCTTTACATGCATAAGAACTTTAAGGTAAGGTGACCAGATTTTTTAAATGAAATCCGGGGACATATTTTTTCTTTACTAGTAATGGCAACAATCAGCGACTCTCTGCCCGTCGCCACCCGCCTCACAGCCTCTCAAGTCTTACTCTCCGGGCCCCGGCTACTACTGGGTGGGGAGCGGAGGAAGATCACTCCACCAGGGAAGGCAAGGAGATAAGCAGGTGGCTGGCCGGGACTTGAGCCAAGGCAGAAGAACATGCTGAAGAAATATTCCCTCCGCTCCGACCAGCACATGATCATCAGAAAGGGGCACAGATAATGGGAAAAATACAACCCCCCTATGCTGGTAGGCATGGCGGAGCGGGGGGTGTAATTCTTTTTTTTGCATTTTAATTCTTCACTGATTGTCAGAAAAGGTTGATAAGCAAAGAGAGAACTGGAGTATCAGGCCTTGGAAATCAAAGAGAGAGCAAACCCTCTCTCAGCATAGTCAAGTTCAAACGTCGCCATTCCCGCCAGAGTGGGTAAAGTGCCCCCTGACAGGCGATATACTTGAGCCCGGCAGCCGAAGGGCCACTTTTAAACAAAGTCACTGGGAGGAAACGGGGGCCTCTGCCACAGGCCTGGTGAATTTTCTTAGATTTGTCAAAGGCTAGAACTAATGAGTCCTCCCAGTAAGTCCAATTTCAAGGTCACCGACTGACAGCTGAAGTGTACCTGTCATGTGGCGTGGTGACCGGATCCCCGGTGGTTCGTCCAGGCCTCGCAGACAACCTCTGTCTCTGGGTTCTCCCGAGCCGATCCCCCACCGGTCAGCTCCCGGTTTAGGATCTGGGACCCAGCAAGCCGCTGGTGCCCCTCTTTGCATTAGAATGAAGCTCCGCTTGATGTGCAACCTCGGCCAGGTGGGCCTCGATGGCAGGGCCCATGGATGCGCGCACCCTGAAGGTGGATGCCGCACCTGGAACTCGGGCCCCGCATAGCACAACTCTCACAGGTGACTGCTCCAGATATACCCTCCTGCCAGCATGTCCAGAGAAAGAACCGCTCCTCTGATTGGCTGCTGGGAGAAGGTGGGTCCCTCAGAACCCCTTCTAGCGCCGACTGTCACCCAGGGGTAATAACACCCCCCGGCATGCAGACATGACCTACAAGGCAGTTCCAAAACTGGCAGCAACCCGAATTTAGGCAATTTATGAATGAGAGCAACTTAACTCTCCCATTCCCCACTAACTTTAGCGTAACGCCCCGCAAATAGGGGGGGCTACATGTGTGAGGGGGTATATACTCTGGATGTAGAAGTGTATATGCTGTGTGTGGGGGGGGGGTATATACTCTAGAGCAGGGGTGTCCAAACTTTTTTCAAAGAGGGCCAGATTTGATGATGTGAACATGTGTGAGGGCCGACCATTTTGCCTGAAATTCTTTGAACCTCTTAAATTTGGTCCAATTGTGTTCATCTGAGCACTGATGCCCAACAAGAATTCTCCAGGCTTTGTGGCTGTGTGTGATGAAGAGATGAGCTCGGGCGTATTATTTGGATTACCGTATTTATTGGCGTATAACACGCACCTTCACTTTTAAGAGGGAAGTTTCAGGAAAAAAAATTGTTTTTAAATTAAGAACTGTGACGCAAATATAGGGTCAGTGCCCATCAATGCAGCCTCACCATTGCCATGAATGCAGCCTCACCATTGCTATGAATGCAGCCTCACCATTGCCATGAATGCAGCCTCTGAATGCAGCCTCACCATTTTCCTCAGTGCAGCCTGATCAACCGCCTCCTATGATAGACAGAACAGTCGTCCAATGGCAGCCCAGGAGACGGAACTTCCTATTACAGACACCACTGAGTAAACAGGAGATTCGCCTGTATGTAATCTGACGGTACTCGTCCCACCCCCTCCCTGTCCCCTCTGAGGCAGCGCTGATAAATACAGTATTTGGCCCAGATTCACAAAGCACTTACGCCGACGTATATCAAGTTACGCCGACCTAAGTGCAAATGTGCGCCGGCGTATGTGTGCGCCAGACCCACAAACCAAAATGCGCCTAAAAACTGGCCACCCTACGCCGGCGTCTGCAAGCTACATTGGCGTAGCGTGGGTGCACATATGGGCTGGACGCACGGTGCTGCTCCCATTGATTAGGCATTCAAACATGCAAATGAGGGAAATACGACTATTCACGGACGTGCGTGCACCCGACGCATGCTACGCGAGGTGCGCGTAAGTTGTACGTGCGGCGTTAAGTTATTCCCCATAGATGAGGTGCAACCCGGCAACAGACATGCAAAGGTCTGCACCAGAGAACACAAGCGGCCGTATTGTGCGTTGGACGTGTCTGGCTGGGCGTACGTTAAGTTCACGACGTACGTGGTAAACCGGCATAGCTTAGGCAGTTGTGCCGGCGTGGTTTTGAGCATGCGCATAAGGGTGTTGTGCAAGTGTCCATGTCACGGCAACGTCACGGCGCGAATGCGCATAAGTGTGCAGTTTCATGCGTCCACGTCACCGTTACGTCACGGCGCATGCGCAGTACGTGATACGCCGGGCGTAAAACACTGCACCGTGCTCGGACCATCATTTGCATGGGGTCACGCCCACTACCACCTACGCCGGCCTGCGCCTTCGAAACCCACGCCATGCTGGTGCAGCGTTGGGCGCAATAGCTTGCTGAATGCAGTGCTTGCCTCTCCGCGCTACGTTGGTGTAGCTTACGACGTTTGCGCTATGGCGGCGTAATGTGTGCCCAACACTCTGTGAATCTGGGCCTTTATCTTTTGTGGCCCTGGGGGTCACAAACGATATATATATATCCAAATTACCAGGGGGGCCACATTAAACCAGAACACGGGCCACAATTGACCTGCGGGCCGGACTTTGCACATGCCCGCTCTAGAGGTAAAGAGTGCATTTTTTCCCTCCAGAAATACCTCAGTTGGGAAAATAAAATGTATTGTGGCCTCTAGATGGCGTTGGCGAACCACATAATGTATAATAAAAGAAGTGCAGCAATTTTTGTCCTGATCATGCAGATGTTTGTCATATGAATGTTTTATAGATAGACCCCTTAGGCCTCGTACACACGAGTGGACAGATTTGTTCAAATCTGTCCGTCCGACAGATTTGAACAAATCTGTCTGCTGGGATTTTGGTTTGCTCGCGTGTACACACGAGCAAACCAAAATCCCCGCCAGCAGACGGCGCGCTGACGTGTCGGTGACGTTGACGCCGCCACGTCACCGCACCAGGAAGTAAAACACTTCCGCGCATGCGCCAAATCCATTCGGCGGCGGTGCGGGACGACATGTCTGCTGGTAAGTGTACTAACCAGCAGACATGTCGGGCGGACAAAGCATGCGGGCGGACATGCTTTGAAATCTGTCGGGTGGACAAATCTGTCCGCTAGCCCATACACACGATCGGAGATGTCTGCTGAAACGGTCCATCGGACCGTTTTCAGCGGACAAATTCGATCGTGTGTACGCGGCCTTAGTGCCAGGGCTGTCTTAATGAGAGGGCAAACCTGGGGTCAGAGTGCTGGGAGGATATCTGGGGTGTAGAGGGGTCAGAGTGCTGGGGGGATATCTGGGATGTAGAGGGGTCAGAGTGCTGGGGGAATATCTGGGGTGTAGAGGTGTCATAGTGCTGGGGGGATATCTGGGGTGTAGAGGGTTCAGAGTGCTGTGGCGTAGAGGGGTCAGAGTGTTGGGGACATATCTGTAGCGTAGAGGGGTCAGAGTGCTGGGGGGGATATCTGGGGTGTAGAGGTGTCATAGTGCTGAGGGGAATATCTGGGGTGTAGAGGGGTCAGAGGGGGTGCTGGGGGGATATCTGGGGTGTAGAGGGGTCAGAGTGCTGGGGGGGATATCTGGGGTGTAGAGGTGTCATAGTGCTGGGGGGATATCTGGGGTGTAGAGGGGTCAGAGTGCTGGGGCGTAGAGGGGTCAGAGTGCTGGGGTGATATCTGTAGCGTAGAGGCGTCAGAGTGCTGGGGGGGATATGTGGGATGTAGAGGGGTCAGAGTGCTGGGTGATATCTGGGGTGTAGAGGGGTCAGAGTGCTGGGGGATATCTGGGGTGTAGAGGGGTCAGAGTGCTGGGGGGATATCCGGGGTGTAGAGGGGTCATAGTGTTGGGGGGATATCTGGGGTGTAGAGGGGTCAGAGTGCTGGGGGGATATCTGGGGTGTAGAGGAGTCAGAGTGCTGGGGGGATATCTGGGGCGAAGAGGGTTCATAGTGCTGGGGGGATATCTGGGGTGTAGAGGGTTCATAGTGCTGGGGGGATATCTGGGGCGAAGAGGGTTCATAGTGCTGGGGGGATATTTGGGGTGTAGAGGGGTCAGAGTGCTGGGGGGATATCTGGGGTGTAGGGGGGTCAGAGTACTGGGGATATCTAGGGTGTAGAGGGGTCAGAGTTCTGGGGGAAAATGTGGGGGGGAGAGGGGTCAGAGTGCTGGGGGTATATCTGGGGTGTAGAGGAGTCAGAGTGCTGGGGGGATATCTGGGGTGTAGAGGGGTCATAGTGCTGGGGGATATCTAGGGCGAAGAGGGTTCATAGTGCTGGGGGGATATCTGGGGTGTAGAGGGGTCAGAGTGCTGGGGGGATATCTGGGGCAGAAGTCAGAATGATTGTTCATGTAGTGAATGCGGATCTCCACCCAAAAGGGGAAGCTCAGCTTGTCTGCCTTCTACCTACTTGATGTCTGTTTACCTGCACTGTCTCCATTGTAGGGGCCCCAGAGCATTACTTTGCCCAGGGGCCCATGATGCTATTAAGACGGCCTTGCCAAACTGTTTAGGTATTGAAAAGATAAAGAAAATTGTGCACCATTGTTTCTGGGCATTGCTACGGGTAAAAACAGTAAATGTACAATACATTATGTAGAGCCTGAGATCAATAGGGGGAGGATTCATGCCCCATTACTGGTATTAGTCCCCATAGTTGGTATAAGTCAATGGCGATGCAGTGTTAGGTGTCATTGGAAGGAATAGTCCCCCATCATTGGTATTATCGGGGAGGAATTATCCCCCCTCATAGGTGTCATTGGGAAGAGTTATCTCCCACCATGGTGTCAGTGGAAGGAATGGTGCTGCATTGTTGGTGTCATTGGAAGGAATAGTCTTCCATCATTGGTCCTCCTCATTGGGAGGGATTATCCACCATCATAGGTGTGTGCAGCCTATTGCATTAGGGTGTGCACCCCAAAGTTCAAACACACATGAATGCCACCTGCTGTCACAGGGAGGAGGCTTTGGTGGAGGGAGACAGTTGATTGGGACCATATTATGTTACACCCTAAAAACTGGTGTAATGTGTTCCTAGGGTTAATGCTTTAATATAATGGGGGCATTTACACTGGCCACTGGCACCCCCAACCACCCACCTGGTCCTGCACCTGGTTAATGCTAATGCACATGGGTTGATTAGGGTGTGCCCAGACACATCCTGTGCGCATGCCTATGTCCCCCATCATGGTGTCAGTGGAAGGAATGGTGCTGCAGTGTTGGTGTCATTAGAAAGAATAGTCCCCCATCATTGGTATCATCAAGAGGAATTATCCCCATCATTGGTGTCATTGGGAAGAGTTATCCCCCACCATGGTGTCAGTGGAAGGACTGGTGCTGCGTTGTTGATTTTTATTGGTCATCATTGAAATGGATTATCCCCATCATGGTGTGAGTGGAATGAATAGTTCTGCATTGTTGGTGTTATTGGAAGGAATAGTGTCCCATCATTGGTGTCTTCAGGAGGAACTATCTCCCATCATGGTGTCAGTGGAAGGAATAGTGTCCCATAATTGGTGTCTTCAGGAGGAACTGTCTCTCATCATGGTGTCAGTGGAAGGAATAGTGTCCCATAATTGGTGTCTTCAGGAGGAACTGTCTCTCATCATGGTGTCAGTGGAAGGAATAGTGTCCCATCATTGGTGTCTTCAGGAGGAACTGTCTCCCTTCATGGTGTCAGTGGAAGGAATGGTGTTGCATTGTTGGTTGTCATTGGGAGGAATAGTACCTCAGATCAGTGGGTCTAATTGTGCCCCAGGGGCCAGATAAAGACACTCAGGACCAGATTTGACTTGTGGGCCATAGTTCAAAGACCACAGCTTTAGGGGGGGGGGGGGGTCTTTCATAAATAGGCCTCTTAAGATTCAATCTTTTTTTTTCAACCTAAAACACACTAACCCTGACCCTAGTGCCCTGTACACACGATCCGATGAAAACGGTCTGATGGATTTTTTTTAGGGGGGTTCCCATCCGGGCCCCTGGAGACCCCCGGGCCCCTTACAGCTGTACTGCCTGTACCCCCCTGATGGCAGCCCTGAGTGCCACCTATCAATGCCCACCAGTGGTGCCAATCAGTGTCCATTACTACTGCCCATTACTGCCACCCATCAGTGCCCATCACTGCCAGCTATCAGTGCCCATCACTGCCAGCTATCACTGCCACCTATCAATGCCACCTATTTGTGCCACTTTTCAGGGCCCACCAGTGTCACCTATCAATGCCCTTCAGTGCCCCCTATCAGTGCCCACCAGTGCCGCCTATCAGTGCCCACGAGTACCACCTCATCGGTGCCCATCAGTGCCCAACAGTGTACATCAATGAAGGAGAAAAATGACTCGTTTGCAAAATTTTATAACAAAATATAAATATATATATTTTTTTAATTCGGTATTTAATTTTTTTTTAAACAAAAACAAACAAACAGCAGAGGTGATCAAAAACCACCAAAAAAAATTGTGGGGAAAAAAATGATAAAAATGTAATTTGGGTACAGTGTTGTATGACCGCGCAATTGTCATTCAAAGTGCATCAGCGCTGAAAGCTCAAAATTGGTCTGGGCAGGAGGGGGGTTTAAGTGCCCAGTAAGCAACAGAATTTACAACATTGACATGGAAATCAAACAAAAAATTTCAGGGTTTTCATATTAAATTTGTCAAGTTCACATTACTCTGACAAATGGTTCTTCTGAGTGGACGTTTGAATGGCATTGTACTGGTGTTAGGCCAGCTTGACAAAGGAAGCGCAGTTCCGTGACACCATGTTATGACATCTTCAGGGGTACCATCCCTTAACGACACTCCTGAATACCCCAGATGGCATGCCAAGGTGCCAACACACCATTATTTGGAAAGGCAGGGGTAACCTACAAAGGTTAAAACGATATAAGATGCAAAACCAAAACATTTCCAAAATATTCTGAAATCAAGGGATTGTAAGGGGTTAGCTCGGTAGTTGGGGTGTGTGACCCCCTGGGTGGGTTCACTACACACTGAACTATACAGAGAGGCAGCCGAAGACGGCTGAAAACAAAGATTATGGTTTATTCTTCCATATTGCTGGAAACAAGTGCAAGCATCCAAACAGCATAAACAAAACAAAGTATAAAATAAACCCTGGCCACTTGGGGCGTCTACCTTCACCACACAGGAACCTATCTATGGAGTCTGGCACAGCCTACTGCTGGGCAGACACTGCTGGTCATGCAGCAGAGAAACAATAGTCTTTTTGATTTTTTTATTACACAGAAAAATCAACAACCACCTCAGCTCTTCAGAAGTCTTTCTCACTGCTCTCCTTAACTCAAAAAGCCTCAGGATGCAGCAATCAGTAGTCATCCTTTAGATAACTTATAGAGGCCTTAATTGCCTCATTCTGAACAGCTAAAGTTTTCCAACGCCCTAAACCTTTCTGGCTATTTCTGCAGCCGACACCTGGTAGTAATTGGTGAATTGTCTAAACAAGGCAGAAATGTATCTCCCGTCTGTGACAACACCCACAGATTTGCCTGACTTCCTGTCACAGGAGTTATAGGATGCAGAAGACTCAGGGACTCGAGTGTTTAAGAAAGAATATTCAGACTCTTACATCAGTCTAGTAATGACAGGTTTAAGGTGTGTCCTCCTGCGTTTGCAGCCTACACAACATGGTCATTCACACCGAGTGGCTCCATTGACGTTGCTAAATTCTGCTTATAGTTCTCCCTAAATCCTGTTGGCCCCATAATCACCAACCTTGACCCTAAATTAAAGGGGAACTTTCACCATCCTGAATATTAATTTTCGAATATTATCGAATCCAGCGTTATCAGATGTAATCTATGAATTCTGGTCATGTGCCGCCATCTTGTCTTCTTATGACATCAGGGAATCCTCTGATTTTTTCTGGTTCTTGCAACCAGCCCGCCGCATGCGCAGTGTTGTGGAGATTGCCAAATATATGTCTTGTATGGGGAGATTGCCTTATGAGATATTATTAGTATTATTCAGGATTTATATAGTGCCAACAGTTTACGCAGCGCTTTACAAAAAAGGGGGACAGGCGGGCGTAGCGTATGCCATTTACACTACGCCGCCACAACTTACTGGAGCAAGTGCCGTATTCTCAAAGCACTTGCTCCGTAATTTGCGGTGTTGTAGTGTAAATGGCGCGGCGTAAGGCCGCGTAATTCAAAGGGGGCGGCTTGCATTTAAATTAAGCGCGCCCCCGCGCCGATCGAACTGTGCATGCGCCGGCCGTAAAACTAGCCCAGTGCACATGCTCCAGCTCACGTCGGGAAACGTCAATGAAGCCGACGTGAGCGTCATTTACGTAAAGCCCTATCCGCGAACGACTTATTAAAACGACGTAAACTACGGAAAAAGACGACGCTGTCCCGACACCATACTTAACATGGCATATGACGGACCTTTGTAAACGTACCCCTCATATAGCAGGGGTAAGTTTACGCTTACGGAAACGACGTAAACAATGACGAGGCGGCGCAAAAACTTTCGGGAATCGGGGTATCAGGCTCATTTGCATAGTCAAATGAGAAGTCGACGTAAACGCCACCTAGCGGCCAGCGTAGAATTACATCTAAGATCCGACGGTGTAAGTGACTTACGCCAGTCGGATCTACGCCGTATCTATGCGTAAGTGATTCTAAGAATCACACGCATAGATACCCGGGGAGAAAAACAGAGATACGACGGTGTATCTGGAGATATACCGTCGTACCTCAGCTGAGAATCTGACCCAGAAAGTTTTTTAAAACTTAAAAAAAAATACCAATTTCCAATTGTGTAACAAGAGTAGAGGGAAGGAGGAAAATTATGGAAAAAAAACACTGAAAAGAGTAGAGGTCCATGTTAATGGCGCTAGAGAACTGTCACAATCCTCACATCTAATCGGACAATTTCTCCACTAAAAATGGAAAATTTTGCTATTTATCGTACAAAATATATTAAAACACTTTTAAGATTTTAAAAAGTATTTTTTTTTAGCCTGTTCAGATTTTTTTTATTTCTACCCTGTAATTAATCATGAGTATTTTTTTTTTTAAACTATCTACTTAATTTTGGCCACCATTTATAAATCTAGGAATGCCTACATTTTTTGTCCTTTTCAAAAAGAAAAAATAATGATAATAAAAAAAAAATGCCTTCCTAGTAGTGCTTTAAAATTTCGCCTATTGATAGTAATGTAACAAGATGTAAAGAAATAAACTAAAATACTGGTGATGTCATAGTAATATGAGAAGTATTTCAGCCCCTGATTTGAAGATTTGGCTTATTGGATATGTGAAGATCTGAAGATTTGTTGAAGGTCTGGATTCCTGGATAAGTGAAGTTAAGAAGATCTAGCTTCCTGGACATGTAAGGTTAGTATCCCAAGAAGCTTTGAATGGCAGGGAGACTTTCTCAAGGGGGGGGGGGGGTCGTGACAAGACAAGAAATCTAGAAGTGCGGGGTTGGGTCTCAAAAAAAAAGTATGGGTAGTAATAAGGAGGAAATATGGGAATATCTACTTGTGATGGATCCTCGTACTCAAGATGAGTCTGTCTGCCGTATCACTCCTCTGTCCGGTACCACATAATCCAAGACCCCTTAGATTTTCCATTCACTAGTCGTACCTCAGTGAGACATCAGTTTATTAGAACCAGAATACAGTCTTATATACAGTTGAGGAGGAGAAGTTTCCTACCTCCTGCTCATATTACTCTAACAATACACAGAAACATACATTAACATGAGCTAATTAACGAATCCCTTAAATCAGCCGATGTGACTCCCTATAACTACAATACACATTATCATACATATCAACACAGAACTCCATCATACAATTGCAGGGTTAATTAGCACGAGCAACAATGGGTGAAAGACTCTTAGAAGTTATACTAGACTCATTTACATTATAAACAGACAACAGACAGACAGGTGGCTGGAGTTGACATCAGCATCTCCTAACAGTATGTGTCCAAACATTATGTACCGGAGCGGCCACAGTGTGAGATTCTATACGTGCCATGGGACTCGGGAGCGTCTTTATCGCCTCGGCAGACTGATACATGCAGTGATCCAGGTCATCCAATCTGGAAAAAAATTATTATCAACAAGGGGATTGGTTGCATTTTCTGAAATCACGGCCTTCGCCTACTGTCAGAAACCATAAATCAGACCGAGACAGAAGTACAGTTAAATCACACTTGTTTAATAATAAAAATAAAAAGGTAAACAGAGTAAGCGTAGTCAAAACATAGCCAGAGTTCAGTAACCGGATCGGGTATCCGGCCAAGCCAATGTCCAAGAGCCAGGGATAAAAGGTAGTAGTTCAGTAAGCAGGATCTGTAGCCAGAGGGAATGTTGTCAAGCAGATCTTCAACAGGAATGCAGGAGAACGTCTCTCAGGCAAAAGCGAAAAGCAAATGAACTGGAAGGCTTTAAGTAGGTAGAGCTGACGAACAGGATCAACAACAGGTGGATCACTGTGGAGAGATGGGAGCTGGCAATTGGCTGACAGCTGAGCTGCCAGCACAGAGAAGGAAGGGCTGAGCCAGGCCCTGACAGTACCCCCTCCACAATGACCCCTCCCCCTTTGGAGGACCACTGGGCTTGAGGGGAAATGTTTATGTAAAGCTTGGAGGAGGACAGGGGCATGTACATCTGAGGATGAAACCCAAGAACGTTCCTACGGACTGTACCCCTTCCAATGCACCAGGTACTGTATGCGCCCACGGAACCTACGGGAGTCAACAATGGTCTGTACTTCATACTCCTCATGGTTCTCAACCTGTATAGGGTGAGGATGTGTGGCACAGAGGTGGTAAAATGGTTGCAGACCAAAGGATTTAATAAGGAGACATTAAACACATTGGAGATACTCATACTGGAAGGAAGTTCCAATGCGTAAGCCACTGGGTTTATCCTGCGAAGGATAGGGAAAGGCCCAATAAATCGAGGTGCAAACTTCAGATAGGGAACACAAAGTCGGAGGTTGTGAGATGACAGCCAGACCCTGTCCCCGACCTGGTAGGAAGGAGCAGGCAGGCGTCTGCGGTCATCATGGAGTCTGTACCTCTCGTTAGCCTGTCGCAAAGTCTCCTGGACCTTTACCCAAGTGGAACGAAGACCACGGAGATGTTCCTCTAATGTAGGAATACTCTGAGGAACAAACAAGTCAGGAAACGTGGAAGGTTGAAAACCATAGTTCGCCATAAACGGACACAAACGGGAAGAAGAATTCAGAGCTATATTGTGAGCAAACTCCGCCCAAGGTAAGAGGTCCGACCAGTTGTTGTGATGGTCAGAAATATAGCAATGCAGGAATTGCTCCAAGGACTGATTGGCTCGTTCTGCAGCCCCATTAGACTGCGGGTGATACTCAGAGGAGAAGGCAAGCTGAATTCCCAACTGTACACAAAAGGCTTGCCAGAATTGGGAAACAAACTGACTTCTCCTTTTAGAGACAATGACCTTGGGTAGACCATGTAAGCAAAAGATCTCCCAAGCAAAAATGGAAGCCAGTACCTTAGAGGTAGGCAACTTCTTAAGAGGAATAAAGTGAGACAATTTTGAGAACTGGTCTACCACCATAAGGATAACTGTGTTACCCTGGGAGTTGGGTAACTGAGGGTGCAGGATTTGCATGTCAGATTAGCTGGGAGCAGTAGTACACCTATTACCACATGCTACTAGAACTGCTAGGCCGCCGAAGAGAGGTACTGCAAACCTCTGGCATAGTAATGGCGCTCAGGTAACAGCATTCAAGGAACTTTCAACAGTAACTAAGTACAGCCAGCAAACTAGGGTTATTCAGTGATCCTGTTTTGTTATACTGGAGGTGATGAGACAGGAATCTAACAGTTTCACAGCAAAGGTTTTGTACAGGAGGAGAAGAGTCCTGGGGAGTGACATTCTGCAGGAGCTAGTGAAGAGATGAAGGAGCAATAGTCTGCATGGAGATATGCAGGGGAACAGACTGTGAATGTTTAGAAGCGCATCAGTATCAGGCAGGCCCGGACTGGCCATAGGGCATACCGGGCATATGCCCGGTGGGCCGCATCGGCCTGCAACGGTCTCTGTAATGTAGGGGGGTCTGTACTGTAGGGGGATCTGTGTAATGTAAAGGGGTCCAGAGGTGCGGTGCTATGTAACATAAAAGGGTCCAGAGGTGCAAGGTGCTGTGTAATGTGAAGGGGTCCAGAGGTGCAGGGTGCTGTGTAATGTAAAACAGTCCAGAGGTGCGGTGCTGTGTAATGTAAATGGGTCCAGGGTGCTGTGTAATGTAAATGGGTCCAGGGTGCTGTGTAATGTAAAGGGGTCCAGAGGTGCAAAGTGCTGTGTAATGTAAAGGGATCCAGAGGTACAAGGTGCTGGAACCCCACATCCCATCATTAACCGCTGCCGCAGCGCCCCCTCCCCCCCTCCCCCTGGGCTGATCAGTCTAAAATGCCTGGGCCTATTTTTGTCCCAGTCGGGGCTAAATCTACTGATCAAACGTTTTCTAAATGTGATGGGAATTCAATGAGTGCTATGTGCATCCCATATCCCCCTTACCCCAACCAAGCTATATCCCCCAATAAACAAAACAATGCAACTGACTGCTCATTGTCTCAGAAATTATATATGGAGGGTCTAGCAGCAAAGTGATTTGGTGGATGCAGGGGCGGGCTGGGCCAGGGTGGAGATTTCCACCCAGGTCCCGACTTGTATGCAAAATGGCCATGGCCCCTTGCTGACTTTTTTAAACCGGCCAGCTGCACGGCCGCATTCTGTGGCATTCTGGGACTTGTAGGTGGCAGGCCACACAAACGCCCTGTGATTGGCCGAACAGGGTCATGTGCGGCCACACGCTGTGGAACTCTGGGACTTGTAGCCATGATGCGAGGCCCAGAATTCTACAGTGTGCGGCCGCACATGACCCTGTTCGGCCAATCACAGGGCGTTTGTGTTGCAAGCGCCCTGCAAATGGATCGGCGGAGCTGGTCACGCGTAGATGCAGCCAAGCGGGGATGGTTGTGGCCACTTGCTGAAGTCCCGCCTCTCTGCCTGGGACGCTGTGTGTTTCTGAGGTTTTTCAGTCTCATCTACCCCCTCTCTGTCAGCCACCCTCTCTTTGTCAACACCCCCCCCTCTCAGCCCACCCCTCCTCTGTCAGCACACCACCCACCCCCCCTCGGTCAGCCCACCCCTCCTCTGTCAACACACCACCCATCCCCCCTTTGTCAGCCCACCCCTGCTCTGTCAGCACACGCCCCCCTCTCAGCCCACCCCTGCTCTGTCAGCACACCACCCCCCCTCTGTCAGCACACCACCCACCCCCCTCCTCTGTCAGCCCACCCCCCTCTCTGTCAGCCCACTCCTCCTCTCAGCCAACCACCCCTGCTCTGTCAGCACACCACCCCCCTCTGTCAGCACACCATCCACCCCCGCCTGTCAGCCCGCCCCCTCTCTGTCAGCCCACCACCCCTCTCAGCCAACCACCCCTCCTTTGTCAGCCCACTCTCCTCTCAGCCCACCCCTCATTTGTCAGCCCACCACTCCTCTCAGCCCACCCCTCCTCTGTCAGCCCACCCCCTCTCTGTCAGCCACAGTAGGGAGCCAGGCCAGCCACCTGCAGCAGGGTGCACTGTGCCAGCCATCCAGCCACCCACTGACCCACAGCAGGGAGCCAGGCCAGTCACCCATAGCAGAGTGCACCTTGCAAGCCACCCAGTGACCCACAGCAGGGAGTCAGGCCAGTCACCCATAGCAGAGTGCACCTTGCAAGCCACCCACTGACCCACAGCAGGGAGTCAGGCCAGCCACCCACAGCAGGGTGCATCATACAAGCCAGCCACTGACCCACATCAGTCACCCACAGCAGGCTGCACCATGTCAGTCAGCCACCGACCCACCCACTGACCCATGGCAGGGAGCCAGGCCAGCCACCGAAAGCAGGGTGCCAGGCAGCCACCCATAGAAGCCAGCCACCCACAGCAGGGCAAGGGTGCCAGCCACCCATGGTGACTCATCCACAGCAGGGCCAGGGTGCTAGTCAGCCACCCACACCAGGAAACCAGCTAGCCACAACAGGGTGCTACTTCACACCCCCAGGAAGGTCCTTCTGGCAAGGGCAGCTGCCATCACTGAGATGAGAGACCCTGACACCTGCAGCTAAACCCCACATCCAATCTACCCCCCAATCTCCCGCTTACCTGGCGACCACTGTCATACCAAGTCCCGCCTCTTGGACTGGCACCTATGATAGACAGAACACTGATGACGTCCATCATAGGAGTGGCCACACTGGGTAAGTGGGAGATCTCCGCTCTGTGTAATCCAGCTGCTCTCCTCTCCAATCCCCATGCACTGAACAGACTGCATTAATGGGCACCGATGAGGCTGCACTGATGGGCACCGATGAGGCTGTGCTGATGGGCAGCACTGGTGAGGTTGCGCTGATGGGCACTGGTGAGGTTGCGCTAATGGGCACTGGGGGTGGTGAGCTTATTCAGTGGTTCAAAGGGCCACGTGACTGGACTTTTCCCCCAGGCCTAAGGCTGCCAGCCCTTCCCTGGGTGGATGCTTGTTACTAGTAGCAACAAGCGCTACAGTTATTTTATTGTTTAAATAATAATCTTGCCCCATGAGCTGCGCCCTACTCTGAAAACGCCCCACTGTGGGTATAGAATTGGGTATATGGGATTGTACGATATTTTTTATTTTTTTATGGTTGAACTAGATGGACTTGTGTCTTTTTTCAACCTGACTAACTATGTAACTATGTTTGGATTTATCTATAAGTTGACTAAGGCGTTTCTGGCCATTATGCTGTTTGAAGTTTGGAATTAATGCATACATTTTAGTGACAGTACAGTTATTTTTAAGTTGAAAAAATGTATATTAAAGTGTAGGTAAACTTTAACAATATATTTATTTTATATGCTACTATTGAAAATGTTATATTGTTCAACATTAAAAAAAGCTGTTCATCCAGCCATAGCTAATAACTTTTAACAACTTGTTTTGTTTTTTACATATCTGAATTCATTTCCGACACTAATTAGTATAACAGTTGTGACAGCTAATGGTCCCAATGGAAGACTTTGTTGCAGTTGCTTAACCTTTCTGAACACTATAAAAGTCTCGCTGGATTGTAATGTTTAAGTCTTCTGATACATATAATTCAAGACCACATTTAAAGTATTCATAGAGTAGAATTTTTGTTCTCATTTTCGTAATATTATCCAGTTTGAAATTAACCGTTACGCTTAGTCTACTGCAACAAATAAAGCCTATCTTCAATTCTGTCCATGGAGAACATAACCACCTACACCAATTTTGTCCTTTTGGGGCTTGTCGAGATGGAATCATTTCGATACTTATACGCTCTACTTGCTTTTTCAGTATATTCAACTTCATTATTTGTCAGTTCAATGATTGTCTATGTAACCTGGACAGAGGAAAGTTTGCATGAACCGATGTACATCTTTATATGCGGCTTGGTCCTCAATGTGATGTTTGGGAGTTCAGCTTACCTCCCCAAGCTTCTGATTGACTTATTGTCTATGAATTCAACAATTTCTCTCTCTGGATGTCTATTTCAGGCCTTCTGCATCCAGGCTTACTCAGCTGCTGAAGTTTATACTTTCACTGTTATAGCATATGACCGATATTTGGCGGTAGCTCACCCTCTCAGGTACCCCACTCTGATGACAACTTTGACATGTCAAAAATTTATACTTGTCATATTGTTTCTCGTTGTTGTGGTAACAGGTTCGGTTGTATTATTAGCGGCAAGGCTGACCTTTTGCGCTGTAAATATCAACAATGTCTACTGTGAGACCATGTCTCTCCAACGACTTTCTTGTGGTGATATCACAGTTAATAATATCTTTGGAACAACATGGACCTTGTCCATTGCAATTACCTGCATACTTGTGATCATATATTGTTACATAAGGACAATTGCGGTCTGTCTCAACCTTCCTGGGGAAGCCTCTCAGAAAGCTGCCCAAACGTTGGTGACTCATGTTATTGCCTTTTCCATTTTTATGGTGGGAGTTCTGTTTATCTCCTTTAGGTACAGATTAGGCAGCATTTCTCTCTCCACTGTTTCCCATGTTGTCATCTCTATGAGTGGTATGAGTACATCGATTACCGTTAACCCTCTGATCTATGGCGTAAGAACCACGGCTCTCAGAATAAAAATTGCACATAATCTGCAGAAGATTCTAGGAAATTTCTAAATAAAAAAAACCTCTGTTCATTATTCCTTTGTAGTAGATTTACCATTTGTGTTCATTACGTATTTAATTTCATGTCATCATGCAGAATGTAGCAGAAAATAATAGACTTGTGCACAATGGAAAAATTTGTTTAATTTTGTTTATTTTCCGTCCTGTTAATTCGTAATCATTCGTAATTTTGCAAAACTGGATTTTTCTGTGTTCGGACTAATTCGTATTTTCGCAAGCGTCATTTTTCGTTTAATCGGAATGATTCGTATTAATGTAATGCTGTGTACACACGACCATTTTTCATGATGTGAAAAATGCTATTTTTTTTAATTGGTCATTAAAAACGATCGTGTGTACGCGGCCTAAGCCTTATTTTTAGTTGATTTATAATTCGTACTTTCAGTAGAGTACATTGTTTTTCGTTGATTCGTAACTTTTTTTGGTTCGTTGATTCGTAATTTTCTGTGTCTCTCTCACAATGGCGCTGCTTCAAATGGATTTGTACTTTTCTAAATACATTGCGGTTATTTGTAACGATTCGAAATCTCGTATTTTACTTTTGTTTTTGACATGCGGCTATAGCCTTCGCCTCTGTACACCATTTTGAAAAAGAGTTCAGCACGGTGAGGGAGGAGCAGAGAGCAGAGCGTGTTATTGTTGGATGTGTGGTTGGGATCACAACAAGTCGACTTGTTGTTAGCACTATAGTTTCCAAGGATGTTGATTGCCATCCAAGGTCAAAGCAATCAATCTTTAACATTGTTGTTGAATTAGGCCGCATTAACACAACAACAAATTATGCCGAAGGCATTAGATATTTGCGATATAATTTGTTTCGGATTCGGTTTTATTCGTAATTGCTTTGTTCGGAAATTCGAATGCTTCCGAACCTCCGAAAGTTGCTAAATTTGTCCGAATTTAGTTTCTTTACGAAATAAATTGCACAAGCCTAGAAAATAAGATTTCTGAATGAATGAATGAATGAAAACTTATATAGCGCGGCACATGCAAAGTAAATCGCCTCTAGGCGCTTGTTTTTCCTGTCTCCTTTGAAATCAAAAGAGATGAGTCTTGATCTTTCTCCTGAAGACTAAGTGGTTCTCCTCCAACCGAATGCTGGCTGGTAAGGCGTTCCATAGTCTGGGACCTTGGAAAGCGAATCTTCTGTCTCCTTTGGATTTGTATCTGGCTTTCGGTATCTGAAGCAGATTTTGATTGGTGGATCGCAGAATACGATTGGGATTGTGAGCTTTTATTTTTTCGCATAGATAATGGGGAGCATTCCCATGGATACATCTATGCGTTAGACAGAGAGCTTTAAAGGTGATTCTGTCTTTTACTGGTAACCAGTGAAGGGATCTCAGTGAAGGTGAGATTGATTCCCAGGGTTTTTTCCCAGTCACAAGTCTTGCGGCTGTATTTTGAACGACTTGAAGACGAGCGATTTGGTACTTGGGGAGTCCGAGGTAAAGGGCATTTGCATAGTCCAGTCTGGAGTTTACAATCGCTCCCACCACGACCGCTATGTCTTCCTTGGGAATAAAAGGAGTGAGTCTGCGTAGTAGGTGCAGCAGATGGTGAGATCCGCTGACTACTGACCCTATTTGTGCGTCCATTGTCATGTAGGAGTCAAAGATGACCCCAAGACTTTTGACTTTGGCGCTAGGGGTGATGATTTTGCCCAGAATGGATGGGGGGGGTCCAAGTTGTTGCCGGTTGGTTCCTACGCTTGGCGTGAAACAGAAGAAGTTCTGTTTTAGCTCCATTGAGTTTGAGATAACTCTTTGTCATCCAGTCCTCTATCAAAGAGAGACAAGTCTCTAGATTGAGGTGGTGATCCTTTTTGTTGCAAATGCGTAAGTACAGTTGCGTGTCGTCTGCATATGAGTGAAATAGCAGTTTTTGACTGCTGATGATTTCGAAAAGAGGACGCAGATAGATGTTGAATAACATCGGCAACAGGGGGGATCCTTGAGGGACTCCGCACGATAATGTGTGTTTTTCAGAAGTGAAGGGTCCTAAGATCTGTAGTGAGCAACCAAAGATCTTAGTCACACCTGTGCAGTGTGCCAAGTCATGGTCATTTCCATAACAGTGCTCATTCCCTTATGCCACGTACACACACGGAATTCCCGACAATAAAAGTTGGATGCCAGCTTTTGGTCGGAATTTCCGACTGTGTGTAGGCTCCATCTGACTTTTTCTGCTGAAATTTCTGACAACAAAAATTTGAGAGCTGTTTCTCAATTTTCCCGACAAGAAAAGTTTGATCGTCTGAATTGCAATTCCGACGCACAAAAAAACAGGCATGCTCTGAATCAATTTTTACGCACGCTCTGAATAATTTAACTTAAATTTTCTAGGCTTGTTGTAGTGTTGTACGTCACTGCGTTCTTGACGGTCGGAATTTTGTGTGACCTTGTGTATGCAACACAAGTTTGAGCCAACATTCCATCGGAAAAAAATCCACGGTTTTCTTGTCGGATTTTCTGATCGTGTGTAGAATGGACCCCAAACAGCACCCTTCTATTATTTTCTTAACACAATTGCTGTATGCTCTATACATTGGGGTGCCATTGAAAATTAACAACATATCAACATCATACAAGCAATGTAATTTATGTTGATAGCTTGACTCACAAAAGAGGGAAATAATTTTTTAGAAGCTAATGGCTGCAATTAATTTTGTGCAATTTGCAATAACCAACATTTTTTGTAAGGTTTAAAAGTTTGGGTGGGAAATTTGCCTGGTGAGTTGTTGCTTATTATATGTGCTTATAGAAGCATTGATCTACATAAAGGATAACTCAGGGTTTGACAAATTTGCTTGGAATCTAGGAGCCAGCTAAAAAAGTTAGGAGCCAGGAAATGCGCCCGTCTCGCCAAGCTTGCGTGCAGAAGCGATCGCATACATGAATAGCACCCGCATATGTAAACGGTATTCAAGCCACACATGTGGGGTATTGCCGTGATAGTTAGAGCGAGAGCAATAATTCTAGCCCTAGACCTCCTCTGTAAGTCAAAACATGCAACCCGTAGAATTTTTTAAAAGTCGCCAATAGAGATTTTAAAGGGTAAAAGTTTGTCGCCATTGCACAAGCGGATGCAATTTTGAAGCGTGACATGTTGGGTATCAATTTACTTGGCATAACATTATCTTTCACAATATTAAAAAAAAAAATTGGGCTAACTTTACTGTGTATTTTCTCCCCAAAAAAGTGCGTTTGTAAGACTGCTGCGCAAATACGGTGCGACAGAAAGTATTGCAACGACTGCCATTTTATTCTCTATTTTTGGCACCCAATTTGCTGCTCGTCACACGTTTTCTTTAACAAAAGACACCTTAATATAGCTGCTACTTGAGAAACAACTGAGCCGTTTTCCTCTTTATACCATGTTCTCTGACAGACTAATAGCATTCTTATAAGGCAAATTAAATTATACATTTTCCTCTAAAGCAGCTGACATTCTAATTCCATCAATCCTGCCCTTCTGTGGCCAAGAGCAAGGTTTTGAGATCTTGAAAATAATTTCTTGTTGTCATTGGCCCCCCAAAAAAATCAGTGATTAAAAAATAAATAATCATCTGGTCATTCAGCTCCGCTTGCATGTTCTTCTGCCTTGGCTCAAGTCCCGACCAGCTGCCTGCCTATCTCCTTGCCTTCCCTGGTGGAGTGATCTGCCTTCGCTCCCCCAGCCTGGAGCCTGGAGAGTAAGACTTGACAGGTCGTGAGCCGGGCAGCGGCCGCGACGGGCAGAGAGTCGCTGATTGCCACCGCAAAAAAAAAAAATATGTCCCCAGATTTCATTTAAAAAATCTGGTCACATTACTATAAGGGCTACAACAGTATGACACCAGAAGGGTCAGGGAGACTGCACATTTTTCAAGGGTGTGTTTGAGGTGCAGAGAATAAGGAGCTCCTGGCATGGATGAAAAAGGGACATACATTGATCCCTATGAGATTGCGGGTGTCAGCAGATGAATATCCGCTGACACCCGATCTCATCCGGGTCCGCTATGCTCCAATTCTGTAGATGGAGGAAATCCAATTTTTCCATCCGTCTGCAGATCGGATCGGTTGAACACGGACACACGGTCCATGTTCATCCGATCCCCCCATAGGGGAGAGTGGAGATCTGACAAGGTGGTCCCTGCACAGTGTGCGGGGACCGCCCTGTCATCCACCGACTCAGTGGGGATCAGCGGTGCGATCCCCGCTGAGCAAACGGAGGTTCACGGGGCGGATCATCATGGATCGGTTCCGTGTGAAAGGGCCCTAAGACTTTCCAATACTGAGCCTATTACAGTAACCTCTGGTCTTTTGAAAAAGCAGTTCCATTCTTTCCCAGATAATTCGCACAAATTTACAAGGTCAGGGTGAAGCTACTGAAGGACCTAGCTGATGTATCACATAACTGGACCAATCCAGCTCTCTGCCTTGGTCAAACGTACAAATATGAGCTATGTTCACAATTTCAAATAGATAAAGATAAAAAAAAAATCTAAAATCATTAATAATTCTAACATCATAAGAAAAAATGTCAGCTCAGAAGTAAAAATAACTGTGTCAAATCCCCACCTCGAAGCTGCTTTTAAATGCATGTATTTACTGCTGCCAGCACAGCCAAGGGGCACAGGGATGTCAATCATAGTATTTGCATCTGAAATTTTACCCATCTATAATGTGCTTTGAAGTAATTTGGAAAAGGGACTTGAGTTCTTCAGTTTTCCATGAATCCCAGTGACAATATTTATTTTTCTCCTGATGGACACCGCGCCGGTTCCATAGGACCAGCGCCCCCTACGGACTAGGCCAAAGCCGCGGCCTCGCCTAAAACATCCTGCCCGCAGCTCGTGGCCAGATCCTGCTTGCGGCCTTTTCCCAGGATCGCGGCGAGCAGGATGTTTTAGACGAGCCTGCTGCTTCGGCCTAGTCCGCGGAGAACCGGTCCTAAGTTTTAGGCGAGGCCGCGGCTTCAGCCTAGTCCGCCGCGATCCTGGGATAAGGCCACGGACTAGGCCGAAGCCACGGTCTCGCCTAAAAATCCTGCCCGCAGCTCGCCGCGATCCTGGGAAAAGGCCGCGAGTGGCATCCGGCCGGATGCCACTCTCGGCCTTTTCCCAGGAACAAAAAATAAACAGTGGCTGCCGCGCTGCTCTCTTACCGGCGTCAGCGGGGATAGAGCAGTAATTGCATTCTAAAATGACAGTGACGGGCAGTACGAGGACCGGGCCATGTCCACCATCCCAGCCAAGACCCCACTCGCAAGGATGCTATTTCTGGTCGCCATGGCGACCTTGCGACCGGGATTTGTCGAGCCCTGGGATAACTGTACTTCTAAGCAAGTTATGGTCAACAGGCCTTCACCCCTCTCTCTTTTCCTATTATAACCAGTGTTAATTTTGTTGACCAAAATGACTAAAAGAAATACTAAATAAATACTATTTTAGTTGACTAAAATACGACTTAAACTAAAACAATTAAGATGACTAAAATACGACTAAAACGAAAATGGCATTTTAGTCAAAAGTAGAGGTCGACCGATATGGGTTTTTCTCTGGCCGATGCCGATATTTGGAAATCGGGGCGGCCGATGGCCGATATGTGTTGCCGATTTTTGCGGCCGATATGTGTTGCCGATTTTTGCGGCCGATATTTTAGGCCGATTTTTTTTTTCTCCTCAACTAAAAAAACCTAGGGTGGAGAGGTGGGGAGGAGATAATTGTTTAGGGTGGAGAGGTGGGGTGCAGCCTGTCAGTGCCCACCACCAGTGCCACCTCATCAATGCCCACCAGTGTCCACCACCAGTGCCACCTCATCAATGCCCACCAGTGCAGCCCATCAGTGTCCACCACCAGTGCCACCTCATCAATGCCCACCAGTGTCCACCTCATCAATGCCCACCAGTGCAGCCCATCAGTGTCCACCACCAGTGCCACCTCATCAATGCCCACCAGTGCAGCCCATCAGTGTCCACCACCAGTGCCACCTCATCAATGCCCACCACCAGTGCCACCTCATCAATGCCCACCAGTGCAGCCTATCAGTGTCCACCACCAGTGCCGCCCATCAGTGTCCACCACCAGTGCCACCTCATCAATGCCCACCAGTGCAGCCCATCAGTGTCCACCACCAGTGCCACCTCATCAATGCCCACCAGTGCAATCACCTCAGTGCATCGCCAACCAGTGCACCACCTGTGCCAACCAGTGCCATCCACCCCTGTGCCAACCAGTGCCATCCACCCTTGTGCCATCCACCCCTTTGCCAACCAGTGACATCCACCCCTGTGCCAACCACCCCTGTGCCATCCACCCCTGTGCCAACCACCCCTGTGCCAACCACCCCTGTCTGCAACAGCCAATCGGCGCCCGCCGCTGCCGACATTCTACATTGTAAAAAAAAAAAAAAAGTCCCCTGATGTGCTGCGCACCCGGCCTCTGCCTACAAACCCCAGAATGCAGAGCGGGCCAGTAACATTCTGGGGTTTGTAGGCAGAAGCCGGGCACGCTGCATGTCAGGGGATGTTTTTCTTTACAGTGTAGAATGTCGGCAGCCGCGGCCGCCGATTGGCTGTTACAGGCGTCAGTAGATAGCAGCGAGCGGGCCCCTCCTCTCTGTATACACCCACAGACGAGGAGGGGCCCGCTCGCTGCTATCTACTGACGCCTGTAACAGCCAATCTGCGGCCGCCGCCGACAACGCTGGGTGTACTAAGATGTCCGCGGCTCCGGAGCTAGGCCGAAGCCGCGGCCTTTCCTGATGCTGTGACTGCGGTCACAGCATCAGGAAAGGCCGCGGCCTCAGCCTCAGCCTAGCTCCGGAGCCGTGGCAGCGCTAGCCTGCCGATATATCGGTCGACCTCTAGTCAAAAGACTAATGCCGCGTACACACGATCACTTTTTGTGATGAAAAAAAACGACGTTTTCAAAAACGTCATTTAAAATCACCGTGTGTGGGCAAAACGTCGTTTTATGTCTTAAAAAAAAACGACCAAAAAAAAATTTGAACATGCTTGAATTTTTTGTGTCGTTTTTCAAAACGTCGTTTTTTGTGTCATAAAAAGTGATGGTGTGTGGGCAAAACGATGTTGAAGCCGCACAAGCTCAGAGGCAAGTTATGAGACGGAGCTTCAATGGAACAGAGTGCCGTGGAACGTGGTGTACGTCACCGCGCTTTGCTAGAGCATTTTTGAAAAACGATGGTGTGTAGGCAACGTCGTTTTGGAAAATGAAGTTTGAAAAACGTTGTTTTGTTTCATCACTTGAAACGTCGTTTTTTTCATCACAAAAAGTGATCGTGTGTACGCGGCATAAGACTAATACTAAATTGAAATTTTACTTCAAAATTAACACTGGTCTGTAGTGCATGTTCATTCCTCAATACCATAAATAATAACATATTAGATTTTTTACTTTAGCAGTATATAATGAGTTTGGAAATTGTGGAGGAATGTTAACTAATGCATTACAATTTAATTACACCCATTCGATTTTAAACGACTAAAATTAGTTTTAGTCAACTAAAATGTACTGGAGATTTAGTCGACTAAATACGACTAAAACTAAAACAAATTTCAGAAGACTAAAATGGGACTAAAACTAAAATGCCATTTTAGTCCTAAGGCTAAAACTAAAACTAAATAGAAATTTGCTGCCAAAATTAACACTGATTATTATGCCGCGTACACACGATCACTTTTTGTGATGAAAAAAAAAACGACGTTTAAAAAACGTCATTTAAAATGATGGTGTGTGGGCAAAACGTTGTTTTATGTCTTCAAAAAAACGACCAAAAAAAAATTCCAACATGCTTGATTTTTTGTGTCGTTTTTCAAAATGTCGTTTTTTGTGTCATAAAAAGTGACCGTGTGTGGGCAAAACGTTGTTTAAAACAACGTTTTTAAACCCGCGCATGCTTAGAACAGAGTGCCGTCGAAAGTATCTTACGTAACCGCGCTTTGCAAGAGCATTGTGGAAAAACGATGGTGTGTATGCAATGTCGTTTTTGAAAATGAAGTTTGAAAAACGTCGTTTTGTTTCGTCACATAAAATGACGTTTTTTTTTCATCACAAAAAGTGATCGTGTGTACGCGGCATTAGGGTTGCCCCGATACCACTTTTTTAGGACCGAGTACAAGTACCGATACTTTTTTTCATGTCTCCCCAAATGCAGCTTTGTCCCCCCAAGTGCAGCCATGTCCCCAAGTGCAGCCATGTCCCCAAATGCAGCCTTGTCCCCAAAGAGAAAGCCAAGCCCCCCCCCCACCGCCGCAGCCGTCTATTTGGATGGGTGATCTGTCTATCAAAGTGCCCAGACAAGGGGGAGGGGCTATATATGGCGAGGCGTGGCGGGGAACACACAGCTATTCAAATGAAAGCTGTAAAGTTCCCCGCGCTGATCAACTAGGCGGCGGCGGCAGGTGGGGGCTTGGCTTTCTCTTTGGGGACTAGACGGCGGCAGCTCTCCGCCCCCAATCCACCCGCTCTCTGGGGGAAAAAAAGTATCGATGAAGCCACGGGCGTAGGAACCGGCAGGGACGGGGGGATTTATCCCCCCCTTGAAATAATGCGGGGGGGACAGGTATAGAAAAAAAAACCCAGATGTGACAGCGCAGTCACTAAACTGTGTGCCCGCTGGCGCCGACTCACTGGCTGCCGCGTGCGCTCCTGGCTGGCTCCCTTTCCTCCTGTGCATCTCCTCGCCCCCCCCATGGAGGATTGATTTGGTTCATTCCACCGACGTGCGCCACGTGACGTCACGCCAGTGGCCGGAGGTGAGAGGTGAGAGAGGGAGGAGGGAGTGAGAGTCAGTCGCGCCAGCGAACAAGAAAGACAACTTGTCTTAGGCAAGTCACGAGGAGCCTGCTGCTGCGCCTGGGCCTGGCCTGCCTGCCTACAGTAAAAACTGCAGAAAGTCAGACACAGAGACAATCTCTCCTGTAAAAAGTAAGAAAGTATTGTGTATTGGGGAGGGGGTGTTGGACTGAGCTGAGGACCTCAATGTTTTTTTTTTCTTTAGGCAGAGAAGGCAACCTCAAAATAACAAACATTTTTTTAAACTGCTATTTTTTATTGAAAAAATTATGGTCACCTCAGCCTGAGGTGACCATAATTTTTTCAATAAAAAATAGCAGTTTAAAAAAAATGTTTGTTATTTTGAGGTTGCCTTCTCTGCCTAAAGAAAAAAAAAACATTAATTGCAGCCTCACTGTGCCACCAAACGCAGTCACTGTGCCATCACATGCAGCCACTGTGCCCATCAAATGCAGCCACTGTGCCATCAAACGCAGCCACTGTGCCCATCAATTGTCGCCATTGTGCTCATCACACGCAGCCACTGTGCCACCAAACACAGTCACTGTGCATCACATGCAGCCACTGTGCCCATCAAATGCAGCCACTGTGCCATCAAATGCAGCCACTGTGCCCATCAATTGTTGCCACTGTGCTCATCACATGCAGCCACTGTGGCACCACCAATTGTCGCCACTGTGCCCATCATTTTTTTAATAAAAAATAGCAGTTTAAAAAAATGTTTGTTATTTTGAGCTTGCCTTCTCTGACTAAAGAAAAAAAAAAACATTAATTGCAGCCTCACTGTGCCACCAAACGCAGTCACTGTGCCATCACATGCAGCCACTGTGCCCATCAAATGCAGCCACTGTGCCATCAAACGCAGCCACTGTGCCCATCAATTGTCGCCACTGTGCCCATCACACGCAGCCACTGTGCATCACATGCAGCCACTGTGCCCATCAAATGCAGCCACTGTGCCATCAATTGTCGCCACTGTGCTCATCACACGCAGCCACTGTGCCACCAAACGCATCCACTGTGCCATTCACACACAGCCACTGTGCCCATCAAACGCAGCCACTGTGCCCATCAATTGTCGCCACTGTGCCAACCACCATTTTTACTGATGCCATGTGGGTTAATTTTTACTTATGCCATGTGGGTTGATTTTTACTGATGCCATGTGGGTTGATTTTTACTGATGCCATGTGGGTTAATTTTTACTGATGCCATGTGGGTTGATATTTACTAATGCCATGTGTCAGTTGAGTTTTACTGATACTATCAGGAGGACATCAGTAAAAATCAACTAACATTTCAGCATAGCATTGCTTGATTCATTGGTTTTTACTAATGCTATATGTCGGTTTATTTTTACTAATGCTATGATGGTTTATTTTTTTATTGCTGGATATTGCTCTTCGCATTACCCTCTCTGGATTGCTTTAATAGTTTGATTTATTGGCTTGAGATACGAATATACCTGGCGAGTAAAAATGCTCCCCCCCAGATTTGTAAGGGTTCCTACACCCATGGATGAAGCATCGGGAGCATTTGCGCGAGTACTTACTCGCGCAAATGCTCAGTTTCGGTCCCGATACTAGTATCGGTATCGGGACAACCCTACTGATTAAAACTATACTACCTTCTACTTACTTCAACCTAATGGGTAACCCATTCAAGGAGATGTAGCCTACAACCAATGGACCACCTGTCTTCTTTTGAGTGCAGTATGGCCACGTGTATCTTTTCTCTGTAGGCCTTAATGCAAATCCTGTCTACGTAGGGTTGCCACCTGTCCGAGATTTACCTGGACAGTTGGGATTCGAATTGTGTGTCTGGGTTTCAGACTGCCTGAAGCCCAGACACAATCTTTATAACGGACGTGGCTCCCCAAGTAAACAAGCACCACTGAGTGCATAGGGGTGCACATCGGCCCTGTCCCCATACACGGAGAGAAGTGGAGAAAGGGCTTGATCTGCTCCTCCTCCTCCCACCCCTACCCCTCTGGCTGCCCACCCACACTCCAATCACTGTTGTTCTGTGCCTCAGAAATTTGAAGCTCAGGAACCAGCAGATACAAACAAGGAGAGAGGCGCCTCTGGTGCGTCTGTGCATCTGTGCGTTGTTCCCTGGTGAAATGATGTGTAGTAGGAGGAGGAATCAATCCTTGGTTCCCTGAAGTTGGTCGGTGGATGCAGCGGATGAAGCGATCCTTCTCAGGCACATTTGGAAACAACAGGAGCACGGGGCGGCGGATGATGACGTCACCAGGCAAGCGGCGCGTTTCTGAACGCCGGGCAGCGAATGACAAGTCTGCCGCGTTCCTTTTTCAAGCTCCTCCTACTACACATCATTTCACCAGGGAACAACGCACAGATGCACAGACGCACCAGATGACAGCCATCCCTCCCTCCTGGAGAATGCCTTTACATGCCTATACATGACCACCAAAATGTGAGTGGTTTTTACTTTGGCTTTTTATATTAAATTACTTTTTAAAATACTGCACCCAGAGGCGCCTCTCTCCTTGTTTGTACCCTTAGATTTGGAACACGGTTTCTGTTCCCAACTGATGGCAGCCCTGAAAGTACAGTTATACCCATTCTAAACATTACAACATCAGAACGTTATCCAACACTTTTAACCACTTCCACCTTGGACTCTTTCTGCCCCATGTGCCATTATTATACATGACACTGCCACGATATTGCTTATCCTGATCCTGCGCATAATTTACTTGTTGCAACCAGCAGATACAACATGGATGAAAGGTAGGGCTGGGGAAAAAATTGATTTGAATCTTGAATCGAGTTGGGAGGTCAAATCGATTCAGATTTTGACCAAATCGATTTTTTTTCCATAGGACCGGCGCTCCGCGGACTAGGCCAAAGCCGCTGCCTCGCCTAATAAATCCAGCCTGCAGCTTCCCGCTATCGTGGGAAAAGGCCGCGAGGCCGGACGCTGCGGATTAGGCTTTTTTCCAGGATCGTGGCGAGCTGCGGGCAGAATTTTTTAAGCGAGGCCGTGGCTTCGGCCTAGTCTGCGGCCTTTTCCTAGGATCGCAGCGAGCTGCGGGCAGGATTTTTTAGGCAAGGCCGCGGCTTCGGCCTAGTCCGTGGCCTTTTCCCAGGATCGCGGCGGACTACGCCGAAGCCACAGCCTCGCCTGAAAACTCCTGCCCCCAGCTCCTCAGGACCGGCGCAGTGTCCATCAAAAAAAAAGAAAAAACTTGATTCAAATCGTGAATCAAGTTTTTTTTTTTTTAAATTGCAGATTTTTTGGGGGGCCAAAATTGCCCAGCTCTAATGAAAAGTGTCGATACCGGAGTCTTAATTCTCGTGTGAGTGAGCTTACCATCCAATGTTTGTGACTGAAGTCTCCCCCCTCTCTTCTCTCTCCTGCCTCCAAGGGAGTGAGTAAACTAAGGTAAGAGGAACTCAGATGTAAGGGGTGCCCTGTGGACTCTGATGTAAGAGGATCTTTGGGAACCCTAATTTAAAGGGGAAATGCTGGAAACTCTGCTGTAAGTGGGAGGTTTGGTGAGTAGAAACCTTCTTCCATCAGAGTTCCCCTTTACAGAGTCCACAGCGTTCCCCCTCTAAAAAATGTTTTGCTGTGTGCCACTAAAGTGTTCGGGTTTGGCTTGAAGGAAAGGTGATGACCCTATATCTAACGTGCAAGTTAATGAATTTTATATTACGGTCTGAGGAGAAAAGGCTTATGCAGAACCACATGGTCCTACCAGTTTAAAAGTGGACAAGAGCATTTTCTGCTTTGTCCAAAAGCTGCATCTCCTCTATGGCTCCAGAGGTACTGAAAATACAAAAATATGCAAAAAACAATCATAAAACAAAGTGCAACATGTTGAATATCAGAAATCATTAATAAATGGACATATGACATCATTATTATTATTATTATACAGGATTTATAGAGCACCAACAGTTTACACAGCACTTTACAATATAAAAGGGAGACAATACAGTTACAATACAATAAAATACAAGAGGATTATGAGGGCCCTGCTCAGAAGAGCTTACAATCTAATAGGGTGGGGCGGGTGGTACAAAAGGTTGCAACTGTGGGGAATGAGCTGCAGTACCTGACCGCGATATTGTACAAAATCCCGACCAGGCAGAGGCGATATTGCTTGCCTGCGACCCCCTGTCGCTCCTCCTGCTTGCCGCCCCCCAATGGGTTCCTATTGATGCGCTGCATCTCGTGGGGGCGGAGAGAAGCACAGCCTTGCAGCAGTGATTTCCAGCACTATCCCATAACGCTGGAAACACAAAATCGACGGCACCCACTGTAATGGAATTGGTGAAAGATTAGTTGGAGGTGTGATAGACTTCCCCGAAGAGATGAGTTTTCAGGGATTGCCTGAAAGTTTCACGAGTTGGGGATAGCCGGACAGAGGATGGGAGAGGCTCTGGAGAAATCCTGAAGACGATTGTAGCGGCCTGCTACTTTCTGGCTGGCGCTACTGTACATTTAAGGGGTATTGTGATGGTTAGTTGACTCAGACTGTATGTTTTTCACTAAATTTGGACCTCTGTTCCAGCCATGGCTGTACTGTGAGTGACCACTATTGTTGCCTGAGGTGTCGTTATCACTCCAGACCAAGGGTGGCAGCAGTGAGGTCAAGGTGTTTTGGGTGTTCCCCTTCAGCAGCCAATCAGTGGGGGTTGATTGCCCCACTGTGCATGCTGGGGGAGAGTACTTAAGAGCAGACGTCACTAGCCCGGGGTCGCCTGTCAGTTCTGAGTTTGCAAGAATCTATTTCGAGAGAGATCCGGGTGCTTAATCCTGTGTTGAGAGGATTCTGGACCGAATATATCTCCACCTTTGGAAAGGTCTGTGGCAGAGACTTTACTAAAGTTTACGTGTGACACCCTGGCTTCTAGGCTAGTGAGAAAGGCCTATCCGGGTGCACAATACCCACTCTGACTAGAGTGGCGAAGAAAGCTACATTTCTGGAAGTAGGAGTGTTTCCGAACAAAGTTTTACACCTGAACCTACTACTTCACCCTTTCCACCTCTTCAACTACCACTTTTATTCTTTTACCACGTTGGGTAAATAAAGCATAGAAAAAGAAGTCTAAAGTGTGGACATTGAAGTTTTCTCAACTCTCATCGTATACCCTAGACGGCAAAGAAATAGAGGCAACATGCCGCCCAAAACAAACCAGCAGCTCCTTCAGGGGTAGTGCTACACAAGCATGGGAGAAGGAGACGAGAGAGCTTGATAGTAGGTGGTCTTGAGAATAGCGGCGAGGGCGGTTTGGGTGATGCCTATTTTATAGGCGCTATAACTTTTGCGCAAACCAGTCGCTTATTGCGATTTTTTTTTTTTTTTTACAAAAATACGTAGAAGAATACTTAACGGCCTTAACTGAGAAAAAAAAAACGTTTTTTTTTTTTTTTTTAAATTTGGATATTTATTATAGCAACAAGTGAAAAATATATATATTTTTTTAACCACTTGCTTACTGGGCACTTACACCCCCCTCCTGCCCAGGTGATATTTCAGCTTCCGGCACTGCGTCGCTTTAACTGACAATTGCGCGGTCGTGCGACGTGGCTCCCAAACAAAATTGACGTCCTTTTTTCCCCACAAGTAGAGCTTTCTTTTGGTGGTATTTGATCACCTCTGCGGTTTTTATTTTTTGCGCTATAAACAAAAAAGAGCGACAATTTTGAAAAAAATACAATATTTTTTACTTGTTGCTATAATAAATATCCCAATTTTAAAAAAAAAAAACTTTTTTTTTCTCAGTTTAGGGCGATGCGTATTCTTCTACATATTTTTGGTAAAAAAAAAAAAAAAAAATCGCAATAAGCGTCTGGTTTGCGCAAAATTTATAGTGCCTACAAAATAGGGGACAGAATTATTATTTTTTATTATTTTTTTTTTACTAGAAATGGCGGCGATCTGCGATTTTTATTGTGACTGCGACATTATGGCGGACACATCGGACACTTTTGACACATTTTTGGCGTCATTCACATTTATACTGCGATTGGTGCTATAAATATGCACTAATTACAGTATAAATGTGACTGGCATTGAAGGGGTTAACACTAGGGGGTGAGGAAGGGGTTAAATGTATTCCCTGCATAGTGTTCTAACTGTAGGTGGAGGGGGGGTGACTGGGGAGGTGACCGATCTGTGTCTCTATGTACAAGAGACACAGATCGGTCTCCTGCTCTCCAGAGACAGAACGCTGTCTCTATGTAAAACGGCAATGAGAGATGATCTATGAGATCATCTCTCATTGGCCGCACAGATCACATCGCAAACGGCCACTCTGATTGGCCGTTCGCGGCGATCTGTGATTGGCTGTGTCCAAGGGACACGGGCAACACAGTGTTTCCCCGCAGCGCGCTCTGGAGCGCGCGCCGGGAAACAGCTAGTGACAAGCCGTCAATTGACGGCTTGTTGACAATTTAGATTCGCGCTAGAGCCGTCATTCGGCTATAGCGCGGATCTCAAGTAGTTAAATTGTCGCTCTTTTTTTGTTTATAGCGCAAAAAATTAAAACCGCAGAGGTGATCAAATACCACCAAAAGAAATCTCTATTTGTGGGGGGAAAAAGGACGTCAATTTTGTTTGGGAGCCACGTCGCACGACCGCGCAATTGTCAGTTAAAGTGACGCAGTGCCGGAAGCTGAAATTTCGCCAGGGCACGAAGGGGGTTTATGTGCCCAGTAAGCAAGTGGATAAAGTGCTTGTGCAATAAAGTAAAAAACAAAAACATAATTTCATAAATATTGCAAAAAGTTCTGTCCAAACTTGTTATCTGCTTGATATTAGCGGGCCACTTTGTCTCCAAAGCAATGCTGCCGATGCAATGAAACTCTCCCTTAGATTCAGCCACTCTATCTAGTCGGGTCCTAGCCAGTAGTAGATTGTTTGTTGCCACATTTCATTGTTTCTGCTGTATGATACTTTTAACCACTTGCCGACCGCCTAACTGTAAATATACAGTGCCTTGCGATCAGTGTTGTAAGTAACGGAGTTACAATAAACGCAGTTACCTAACGCAGCCCCTTTTGAGAGTAACAAGTAATCTACCTGATTACTTTTCCCCTCACGGTAACGCAGTTCCCATTACTTGGGCGGCATTACTGAAATTACATCTACCGCCACTAGATGGCAGCAGAGTAATTGCTTCTGCCGGCGCTGTGAACATAAATATGGGTGGAACTCCGCTTTAGAATCATGTGACCGCTGTGATGGCCTGTCACAGCGGTCTGAAAACTCCCAATCGCAAGGAGCCCTGGATACAATGAGCCCCACCCGCCTCACACTGACCTATCACCGGGGAACAACTCACATCGATCACACACACTGTGTGCGCAACCTGATCAATGATCCGGGGAACACATGGCCGGAAAAAAATGTTCCACAGAACAAACGTTCCCTATACAACACAGTGTACACAGCGACATCTAGTGGTCAACATAGTAAGTGCAGGACACCTATAGAGACCAATGATCAGCAGGTTATTTTTGGTCAGTGATTTCATCTCTTCATCAGACAACAAAGAAAAATCTGACATCCCCATTCCAGATCCCTTGCATCTAATAAAGCTTATATAAGATAAATAAAATAATAAACAATAAACTATAGAAAATTCTTATAAAGCCTAATATAAGATTTTAAATTACAGACTCTGTAAACGTCAAGGGAATGTATATTATAAACATACATTTTAATTCAGCTTATAATTTGGATGTAATATGTAGCAGATGGATAAGGGTTTTAAGTCCTATTAGCTGCACATACATGGTGGGACGGATGTACCTAGGCTGGGATATACACGAGATCACCATTTGTTTCCGATTTTCTTCTCTCAAGGATCTGGCATTCTTTTGTCTTGGAGTATTAACTCACTGCTCCCTGGCAAGCGCCCCTCATCTGCTTCTCAACAAAACATTGTAGAATATTAAAAAAAAAATTCAGTTACTTTGCTGAGTAACTAATTACTTTTTCAATGTAGTAACTGAGTCACTAACGCAATTACTTTTTCGGAGAAGTAATTTGTAACTGTAACTAATTACTTTTTTAAAGTAAGATGAGCAACACTGCTTGCGATAGTATTCGGCCCCCTTGAACTTTGCGACCTTTTGCCACATTTCAGGCTTCAAACATAAAGATATAAAACTGTAATGTTTTGTGAAGAATCAACAAGTGGGACACAATCATGAAGTGGAACGAAATTTATTGGGTATTTCAAACTTTGTTAACAAATAAAAAACTGAAAAATTGGGCGTGCAAAATTATTCAGCCCCCTTAAGTTAATACTTTGTAGCGCCACCTTTTGCTGCGATTACAGCTGTAGGACGCTTGGGGTATGTTTTGCACATATGGTACAGTTTTGCACATCGAGAGACTGACATTTTTGCCCATGCCTCCTTGCAAAACAGCTGGAGCTCAGTGAGGTTGGATGGAGAGCGTTTGTGAACAGCAGTTTTCAGTTCTTTCCACAGATTCTCGATTGGATTCAGGTCTGGACTTTGAATGTATGAATGGCAGCCATGTTTACTACTGGACATGTGGTCGCTGTGATTGGTCACATCGATCAAATAGGACCAGGTGAAACACCACCACTCAGTTCTTGGATCGGTGAGCCACTGTGTCCACCGGGCACAGGATCGCTTATGTGCACCCCTAGGGTCATGGCTATATAAGCAATCATAAAAAAAATTACAATTACTTACCCAAGAGTATTGCAGTGTCAATATTGTAACACTGCACTGCTCTGGTGGAGGGATGTTTTTTTTTTAAAAACGCAAAAAAAAAACACACAAGAACTATATACTATACTGTTTTTGTATATATTATATATATACATACATACATATATATATATATATATACATATATATATATATATATACACACCACACAATGTCACCAGACGAGTCAGTGTCCCTAATCATCAATCACTGCCACCCAGTCACAATGTTCCTGATCACCACCACACCATTCACATTGTTCCTAATCACGACACACCAGTGATATTGTCCCTTATGACCACCACACCTGTTATAGTGTGCCTAATCATCGCCAAACCAGTCATATTGTCCCTGATCACCGCCACATCAGTTGCAGTGTCACCACACAAGTGTAAGCCAGCAACAGTGTCTCAGATTGTTGCCACACCAGTCCCAGTGTCACCTGACCAGTGCAGCCAGCAAAAAAATGTTCCTGATCACTGCCACACCATTGCAGTGTTGCCTTTGCCTGCCGCCTGTACATTACACTGGCCTGTTTATTAATCACATTTCTGCCTGTTGCCTAGACCGATCTGCTGACCATGTCTCTGCCTCTGCCTGAACTGAACCATCTGCAAGTCCAACTGACCATGTTCCTGTGAGACACAAGTTCCAGCCATCCTCTGCATACTATTGCTTTCCTGAAACAACAGGGACTCTTTTTTTTTCTCCCTTTCTTTTAATCTCCTGTACTTTCTAGTCAGTCACCATGACATTTCTGGGCCACCCATGTACCAGTAGGCTAAGCTTTCTTAGCTTATAGAAACTGGGATTGCTATAGGTGACGCTACACTTCACTTTATTCCCTGATCAGCAGGGGTGTATTTGGGTTTTGTGCTGCCCTAGGCCTGACTAAACTCGTGCACCCTCTAATTTAAATATGACCCACCCCTTCCTGTCACAACCACACCCTGTGTTGTTTAAGACCCGCCCTGAAATTTTCGAGTGAGGACACTAGTTCTGAGGCAATGGATTCCCTTAATTTACTTAGATTTCCTCTTACTTCCTGGTTGCCCATAGAGCAGGAAGTGAAGGGAAATCTTCGCAATGGGACAGGGATGGTAAAAGTGTTGCCTATAGTTCTACTTTAACCACTTCATCCCCGGAAGGATTTACCCCCTTCCTGACCAGAGCACTTTTTGTGATTCGGCACTGTGTCGCTTTAACTGACAATTGCGCGGTTGTGCGAAGTGGCTCCCAAACAAAATTGGCGTCCTTTTTTTCCCCACAAATAGAGCTTTCTTTTGGTGGTATTTGATCATCTCTGCGGTTTTTACTTTTTGCGCTATAAACAAAAATAGAGCGACTATTTTGAAAAAAATGCAATATTTTTTACATTTTGCTATAATAAATATCCCCAAAAAATATCTAAAAAAACATATTTTTTCCTCAGTTTAGGCCGATACGTATTCTTCTACATATTTTTCGTAAAAAAAAATCGCAATTAGCGTTTATTGATTGGTTTGCGCAAAATTTATAGCGTTTACAAAAAAGGGGGTAGTTTTATGGCATTTTTATTAATATTTTTTTTTTACTAGTAATGGCGGCGATCAGCGTTTTTTTTCGGTACTGCGATATTATGGCGGACACATCGGACAATTTTGACACATTTTTCTGACCATTGGCATTTTTAAAGCGATCAATGCTATAAAAATGCATTGGATTACTATAAAAATGCCATTGGCAGTGAAGGGGTTAACACTAGGGGGCAGGGAAGGGGTTAAGTGTGTTCCTGTTTGTGTTCTAACTGTATGGGGGGGGGGTGGCCTCACTAGGGGAAATCACTGATCTTCCGTTCATACATTGTATGAACAGAAGATCAGCATTTCCCCCGCTGACAGGAACGAGAGCTGTGTGTTTACACACATAGCTCCCGTTCCCCGTTTTATAACGAATGAACGCGCGTGCCCGGCGGCGATCGCGCCCACCTGCGCCGCGTGCACGCCCCCTAGCGGCCGAAAAAGATAGGACATAGAGCTACGTGCTCTCGCCCAGCAGTGCCACCGTCCCGCCGTATAACTGCGGTGGGCGGTCGGCAAGCAGTTAAGTAGATGTTGCAGCAGAAACATATAGCACAGTGAGGAAGGTTTGTGGTCCAGGATGACAAAACAGTCAAAATTGGAAGCGCCCCCCCCCCCCACAGTTGCTGAATGCCGGCCGCCCACATACTAGAAGCAGCACGGCCACTTCCTGGGGGCGCTAGACTAATTTTTTTAACAGTGTAGTGCAAGCCGGCGGGGACTCTTTTAATGCTGCCCCCCTGCAAGGTTTAGGCTGATACGTATTCTTCTACCTATATTTGGTAAAAAAAAATCGTAATAAGCGTTTATCGGTTGGTTTGCGCAAAATTTATAGCGTTTACAAAATAGGGGATAGTTTTATTGTATTTTTATAATTTTTTTTATTTTTTACTACTAATGGCGGCGATCAGCGATCTTTTTCGTGACTGCGACATTATGGCGGACACTTCGGACAATTTTGACACATTTTTGGGACAATTGCCATTTTCACAGCAAAAAATACATTGTTTATTGTGAAAATTACATTTGCAGTTTGGGAGTTAACCAAAAGGGGGCGCTGAAGGGGTTATGTGTTCCCTAATGTGTGTTTACAACTGTAGGGGGGTGTGGCTGTAGGTGTGACATCATCGATTGTGTATCCCTATAAAAGGGATCACGCGATCCATGCCGCCGCCAACAGTGAAGAACAGGGAAGCCGTGTTTACACACGGCTCTCCCCATTCTTCAGCTCCGGGGACCGATCGCCGCACTCCAGCGGCGATCGGGTCCGCGAGTCCCGCGGTTTCGGAGCTTCAGACTGGGTCTCGGGCTCGCGTGCCCCACGGCTGGGTACTAGCACAGGACGTACCTGTACGTGGATGTGCCCAGCCGTGCCATTCTACCGACGTATATGTGCAGGAGGCGGTCCTTAAGTGGTTAACTAAAAACATAAAGAATTCAAATGTAAAATACAATTATCTACACTTCTGTTTTCTTTACAGCCTCCACTCTTTTTTGCTCTTGCCTTTGACCAGACTAAGAATTATATCTAGTGTAGATAACGTTAGATTCTGATGGGGACTTTCCAGGAAACCCTTCCAAACACAATTGTTCACTGTGGGTTTAGCTGGGCTACAACAGAGTGATCTACTGGTATCTACATGATCTATGCCCTAATCTTGTTAGGGAATCAACATTTGGTACAATCTAGAAATATACAGAAATGTGTTTGGTTCTCTTTACATGACTTATTTCCTGTTATTTGCCCGACTACATTTCTAGAATGCCTTTCTGTAAATGAAAATATGTATGGTATATTATAAATAAAGGTCGTCGAGCCAAATTTCCTCATTGAACAACGAGGAAAAAGAGAGCATGCTCTCTATTTTGGCTCGACGAGCATCCCGACGGGACGCTCGTCGAAAGTGTACACACGACCGATTTGCTCGGCAGAATATGTCTCCCAGCGAGCTTCTCGCTGGATTCTGCCGAGAAGCTCGGTCGTGTGTACGGGGCCTGAAGCCCTGTACACACGGCCCAGAATCTCGTCGGGAACATTTTTTTGTTTTTCCTGACGAGATTATTGGCAAAAATCTCTTGCCGGACGAGTGTACACACACTCCATTCAAAAGAACCGCCGTTCTTTTGAATGGCACGAACGCGGTGACATCATCGACTACGACGAGCAAGCGCTTGTCACATTCAATGCCGCCGCAGCCATCTTCCTACACCCTACCTATGCCTTGGAAGCTGCCGCTTATGTGTCTAAGCCATTTTGAGCATGCACAGGTTTTCACGGCGACAGGTAACTATACAGACGCTCGGGTTTCTCAGCAGGAAAACACTGCCGAGAATCACAACGAGAAAATAGAAAGCAGGTTCTCTATTTTTCTCGTCTAGATTCTGGGCAGTTTTCATGATGAGAAGTCTCAGGGCCCGTACACACGGCAGAGAACCTCGACGGGCGAAACACATCGTTCCGCTCGTCGAGGTTCTCTGCCGGCCGTCAGAATCGGCGACCCGCCCGTCGGGAAAGGCAACCAGCCATTCATCCCGACGGGCTGTCGAGCAAATAGAGAACCTGTTCTCTATTTGCTCGACGGGTTTCCTGACGGGCGGGGCTCGCCGAGAGCATACACACGGCCGAGGTTCTCGGCAGAATGCGGCTCCCAGCGAGGTTCTCGCTGGTTTCTGCCGAGAACCTCGGCCGTGTGTACGGGGCTTCAGCCTCATACACACACTCACATTTACTCGGCAAGAAAGCTCTGCCAGCAGTTTTTTTGCTGGTTCTCGTCGAGAAAACCGAGCGTGTGTACGAGGGCTTAACTCTAATCTGAGTAGTAAAGGGCGTGATGCCAATTTTGGTTATTTTTTTGTTTTACTCTTTGGCATGCACATGTCATTTGAATCTTAGGCCGCGCACACACGATGAGACATGTCCACTCAATCATGTCCGACGGACCGCTTGCAGCGGACATGTCTCATCGGATTTCGGTCCTCTCCCCTCGATCTGAGGACGCGGTGACGTGGCGGTGCCGTTGACGCCGCCACGTCACCAAACCCGGAAATAAAATGCTTCCGCGCATGCGTCGAATCCATTCGACGCATGCGCGGACAGTTCTGTCCGCTGGTTAGTGTACTAACCAGCGGACAGATCCGACGGACAGGTCTGTAGCAGACAAATTTCAAAGCATGCTTTGAAATTTGATCGATGGACAAACCTGTCTGCTCGCCCGTACACACGATCGGAGATGTCTGCTGAAACGGTCCGTCGGACCAGTTTCAGCAGATAAATTCGATCGTGTGTACTCGGCCTTAGATATATGCAATATAGCCAAAATTTGTATTCAGGCTCAAAAGCCAGCACCTGAGTTTTCAGGCTTTTGTTGGTCAAAGGAGGAGCCGTGGTGAAGGCCACCTCAGTGATGCATTTCAAAATTTTGTTTGGTCTCGGGGGAGCCCAGGACTGTCAGCTTCAAGATCCCATCAGCAGCTTCTGCATCATATGATGGAAGATTATCTAGGAAGCGAAAAACAGACATGGAGAGCTTTCTTGAAGACGATCCACTGGGTTTTTGGGTCATGAGAATATATTTTATATTTAGTAGCTACAGGAATCAGCACGTCGTACGTTTTCCTTGCAACTTCTTTGGGGATTTTTTCCACGTTGTGATCATATACATTATATTATATTATTTAATTTCCATCATATGAATCAATATACGCATTAATATTTATGTATTATCACTTTTTTTCACTGCTGCCTTGTTCACTATTTCAGTAACGAGTGATGGTGGACATCTAATCCTATGGATACAACTGTCATAATGCTGATGCGGCCCACAATGAAATTGAGTTTGACACCCCTGACATAAGGCTTGCTCACTGTGGTGAAAATTTTTATTTTCATCCAAGGCCTACAAAAGAGACACCAGAATTTATCCAAAAAATCTCTAATTTTTGTTTTGAATCACTTAAATGTGGCCTCATCATACAGACTGGCTCCCAAAACCGTTGTTTACTAAATAAAGAAAGCTTGCAGGGAAAATCAATTTAAATTAAAAACATTTTTTTATCAATGGCAGGTTTGCTGCAGCAGGTTATATACACGGTACAGATGCGCTACTTTACTTATTTTTTTAATTTTTTATTTTTTACTTTAAGCATCTTTAAAATTACTGCTTCCTTAAAAACAAAAAAAAATCATTGCTACATGTCCCCCAGGGCAGTACCCGAGCCCCCATACCCTTTTTATGGCTTATAACTTGTATATAAGCCTTCAAAATGTAGTAGTGTTCCCTTAAAAGCCAGGGCCCATAGTTAGTAGGCAAGTGGCTAGCCTGCAGTCCCCTCCAAAGTCCTCTGTCCTGGAAGAGTCTGTCACAGTGCCCATTAGTGCTTCCTTTCAGTGCCCATCAGTGTTGCTCATCAGTGCTGTGTTTCAGTGCCCATCAGTGATGCCTGTCAGGGCGCATATCATTGGAGGAGTGAAATCAAAAATGTACACCCTTAGAAAGCCTGAAGGCGGTGATTGGTTTTTGGGGTCCCGTACGCGGCTAGGCTCCCAAAAAGTCCCACACATGTGGTATCCCCGTACTCAGGAGAGGCAGCAGAA
Source organism: Rana kukunoris (assembly GCA_029574335.1). NCBI lineage: Eukaryota > Metazoa > Chordata > Amphibia > Anura > Ranidae > Rana > Rana kukunoris. The sequence goes on from CM056050.1 coordinate 10,481,619, forward strand.
TATATTTTGGGGTGCAATTCCACATATAACCATGGCATGTGTGAGAAATATATCATTTAGTGACAATGTTTTGTACATTTTTTTTTTGCCTAATGACCTAAAAAAAAAAATTACAAAACTTTGTCACTAAATGATATATTTCTCACACATTATAACACAAGCAAACAAATCTCCTGCGCTCTGGTGTATCGCAAATCTGGGTATGCCAGTGTGGTCTAGTGGCAAAAGTCTGGAGTCTCACGGACCACCTGGGCTTTGAGGAAGGGGGCACGCCCCAGAAACGCGTCAGCCACATTGATATCAAGGGTTTGACTGGCAGGTGCCGCGAGGTTCCAGTCCTAGCTGTTTTAAAAAGCGCTTACTTCAGATTGTTTGTGAGTAGGACCATTGCTTTTTTATCTTGTTTATTAAACTTTTAAGTGGTAATGCACAAGGTCGGTGCGCCCTCCTTTCTTTTCTCTTTATATTTCTCACACATGCCATGGGCATATGTGGAATTGCACCCCAAAATACATTCTGCTGCTTTTCGGGGTCCCGTACGCGGCTAGGCTCCCAAAAAGTCCCAAACATGTGGTATCCCCGTACTCAGGAGAAGCAGCAGAATGTATTTTAGGGTGCAACTCCACATATAACCATGGCATGTGTGAGCAATATATCATTTAGTGACAACTTTTTTAATTTTTAATTTTTTTGTCATTATTCAATCACTTTGGACAAAAAATAAAATAAAATCTATGGACTCAACATGCCTCTCAGCAGTTTCCTTGGGGTATCTACTTTCCAAAATGGGGTCATTTGTTTTTTTTTGTGCTATTTTGAAATTTTATGGCCTTCGAAACTGTGATAGGTAGTGAGGAGTGAAATCAAAAATTTACACCCTTAGAAAGCCTGAAGGCGGTGATTAGTTTTTGGGGTCCCGTACGTGACTAGGCTCCCAAAAAGTCCCACACATCTGGTCTCCCCGTTCTCAGGAGAAGCAGCAGAATGTATTTTGGGGTGTAATTCCACATATGGATTGATCGGTGGGTATGCCCACCATTAGAATACCTCCCTTCATCCACCCACTTCTAATGATGGGCATACATGCACCATTTATATATGCCGAAGCATGGGGGCATCCTCCCGCAAAAAAGTTATGCCGCGTACACACGGTTGGACTTTTCTATGCCGTGTACACATGGTCAGACTTTTCCACGGGAAAGCCTCCGTAGGAATGTCAACCATATGTACGCGGCATTAGGAGCAAAATCGCTCCTCCGCCCCTAATGCCCCCATGCTTCGGCATATATGCTCTTTTTTTTAACTGTGGTGGTGAAATCACCTCCTACAGCACTGGAGTCACGGCTTTATATATCGTTGCTGTCAAGATAAATAAGTCCGTGCAACAGCTGAATGGCGTACCTGAAAACAGTAAAGTAAATTACATACCTGAAAAGCAAGCATGAAAAAACATAACAATAAAACTTTGCAGAATAAAATAGAGTAAAAAAGAGCAGAACAATAGAGAGAGAATAGAGAGGGAGAGAACAATAAAACGACAACTATTTTTGGTTTTTTTATTTTATATTTTTTTTGTGTTTTTTTACTTTTTTTTTTTACACTTTTTTTTTGTAACTGTTCAACTTTTCGGTTCCAGGTTTGGGTCTCTCAAAATGCGATGGCATCTTGGGAGACCCTGTGTACGTGTGCCTAGCCTGTAAAATGTTTTACCCTACGCTAATACTTCACTAGTGTGTGGAAGCGTTCAAAACATTTGCCAATACAAAGACCAGGATCGGCAGGACATCGGGGACAAAAATAACGGGTGTCACACCTAAATCCACGCTCGCTACAGACACGACATCTTCTTTGGGGGGCTTTTTGGGTAGGGGTACTCTCGAGGGCATATATAAAATGCCTCTCATGCAGTCAGCTTACTGCATTTGGTAGGGGATGGTGAGGTGCAGAACCGCCTGGATACAGGAGTTCTGTGGTGATATTCTTCTGGAATTGGAGGAAGGGTCCATTCCGTCCTGATGCTTTGTATAAGACAAAAGCATTCAGCAAAGTCAATCGGAATAAATGTAGAGACACTTTTTTGTACCAGCGTCTCGATTTACGGGCAATATGATACGGCGCCATCAACTGGTCGTTGAGGTCCACCCCTCCCATATTTTGGTTATATTTGTGGACACAGAGGGGTTTCTCCACAACACCAGTCGCCGTACGAATTTGTACTGTCGTGCCTGCGTGAATCGCAGCAAAATGGCGGTAAAATCGCGGCCGCGAAATCCCGGTAAAATTGCGCGAAATTGAAGTCGTACAAGTGTGAAAGGGACCTAAAGCTCCATGTGTAGCTTGTTGCCCTGTCACAGAGCTTATAGAACTTGACCCCGTATCTGGCACGCTTGCTGGGAAGGAACTGCTTGAAAGACAAGCGGCCAGCAAATTTAACCAGGGACTCATCAACGCAGACAACTTGCTGGGGATTAAACAAAGCTGCATAACGTTCATTGAAATGGTTTATGAGGGGCCGAATTTTGTAGAGCCGGTCAAATTCAGGGTCTCCACGTGGACGACAAAGTGCATTGTCGCTGAAATGCAGGAACCGCAGGATCGCCTCGTATCGTTTCCTGGCCATGTGAGCAGAGAATATGGGCATTTGGTCAATTGGCTCTGTGGACCAATACATGCGCAATTGAGGAAATGGATGTATGCCCATATTGAGGGTGAGGGCCAGAAAGGTCTTAAATTCGGAAACCGTAAGAGGTCTCCATTCTTTGGCAAGGAGGGTCTGGGAATTAGCGGCGATGTAGGTACCAGCATACAAATTACTCTGGTCCACAATAGATCTATAGAGATCTTCCGTGAAATACAGCGAATAAAAATCAAGTGGCGTAAAATTTGCTGTATCCACCTGAATTCTGGGTTGGCCAGTAATTGGGGGAAGTACGGGATCTGCAGAAGTGGTGGGGACCCAATCAGGATAGGCGAATTCTGCACGAAGTTCACTATGGGTACGACGGGCCTGTCTTTTTCTTCTTCTTCTTGGTGGCAGCGGGACACTACTTGTGCTTGCCACCTCGCCAGCTTGAACTGCACTTATGGGACTAGCCACGTCACCACGTGATAATGCAGTGCTGGATGAACGACCAGGGTGTACTAGGCCGCTGGTGCTTGCCAATCCACCAGAAGGAATAGCGGCGCTAGTACTGGCTCTCTGCTCCATACAAGGGTCCTACGGTTCTTGCTCCTCAACAACCTCAGAATGGGATCGGGTACGCCTGGCCTTAGCAGGGACCACCACTCCGTCGTCAGAGCTATCTGACATGGAGCCGCTGTCGTAAACAGGATCGTATTCTGAGCCCGAATCTGACAGATGCGTGACCTCCTCATCACTATCTGACATGCTCAGGATCCTAACAGCCTCTTCACCAGTGTACATTTGCTTTGCCATTTTGGGCTCTAAATTTAGTCGTAGACTGGTGATGATTCATGGGTAAAAAAAGCACCTGGCTATAGAAAGGCAAATGTAGAAAACGCTTCAAAAAAACGGTTAGCGATCGCAGGGATCAGGCCTGTCTTTACGAACGCTGCAGTTGTGTGTGATGTGTTTTTGAAGTGACAGTGATTGATCGATACTGCACTTGGGTGGGTTGGGCTGGGCGGAGGGGCAAAACGCAAGTGCTAGCGGGTATCTGGGCTGATTCCGCTAACAATGCGTTTTTGGGTACCCTAAACTGCTGGGTACGCTAGTATAGATCTGATCAGATCAGGTATCGATCTGTTCAGATACTATACCACTAAGGGGGGTGTATGCTTTGTGAGTGGGTGTAAGCGTTACTGGCACTAACCTAACGCTGCCTGGGGCGACGCAGACCCTGACTGACGCAAAAATGTAATTTATATCACCCGCCGGGCGATCAGGGGGTTAAACCTTTATTGGGTTATATACGGCGGGTGCCCTGATGCTATAAACAGCAAACTAACCAGCGCCAACCGTAACACTTATACGGTGATCACTGGTGAAAGGGTTAACTAGGGGGCAATCAGGGGATTAAAATCTTTATTAGGTAATATATGGGGGTACCTAACGCTTTCTAAAAACCTAAATAACTAACTGGCTAACCTGCGTCACCAGTGACACTTATATGGTGATCACTGGTGAAAGGGTTAACTCTAGGGGCAATCAGGGGTTAAAAACTTTATTTATGGGGGTACCTAGCGCTATAGAACCTGGCGGCGAACCTCAAAAAACTGCCTAGCGGCAACAGTGACACTAATACAGCGATCAGAAAATCGATCGCTTAGTGACACTGGCAATAGGGGGTGAAAGGGTTAACTAGGGCGGTGATCAAGGGGTTAAACCTTTATTAGGGGGGGTAGGGGGCTACCCTAGACCTAAAGGGGGCTAAGACTAACTGCCCTGACACTTTTTACTGTAACACTGACACTAAATGCAGTTATCAGAAATAAATGATTACTGCATTTAGTGACACAATGTTACAGTGGATTGGGGGGGGGGGGGGGTGATCGGCGGTGACAGGAAGGGGTTAAGTGTGCCTATGTGTACCTGTGTCAGTGTACCGTTAGGTGCAACTTACTTGGTGATGTGTTCTCTCCTTGGCGTCGGACGAAAAGACCGTCACAAGGAGGAACACAGCACTTCCCTCTTCCTGTGTTTACGCATTGGCTGGGAGCGATCGCGAGGGGGTGGCTGAAAACGAATAGCCGTCCCCTCATCCCGGATCGCTCCCGGAGCTAAAGGAACCACCGCATGTACGGGGGGGGGGGGGGGGGTTTGGTCCAGCGCTGAATAATCCTCTTTTAATGTTCAGTGAAAATGAACAGCCTTCCAGATAAAAACTTGCCTAAATAAAAAGTCTGTTTTCTCTCTTCTTGCTTGAGTGAGAGGTTATTTACATATCTAGGACATGTTTATCATATGTTATGTTAATCATAACATGAGGTATAAAAAGTGAGAAATCCACCCCTCCCCCACATAACACATCCTGGTAATATACAATGAACTTTGGATCACCTCATGTTATGATAAACATGTCCAAGCTAGATATGTAAATAACCTGCCACTGAAAGCAAAAACAGAGAAACGGACTTTATAATTTGGCAAGTTTTTATCTGGAATTCTGTTAATTTGCACCGAACATTAAAAGAGGATTGCTCAGCGCTGGATTAACTCTGTGTGGCAAGACTGGGCACAGATGATCGGAAATCTTATACTCTACATTGTGACATCAAATTTTTTTTTGGGGGTTTACATCCACTTTAAGATCAACAGAACAACCATTGGTTCCTCCACACACCCTAAGGTGCTGGGTGTAATCCTAGACTCTGACTTCTACTTCAGCCCCCACAGCCAATCACTGACTAAATTTTGCCACCTTCAGCAACATTTCCAGATTTCACCCCTTCCTGAATAATGACACCACAAAACAACTTATTCACTCCTCGGTTATTTCCTGCCTTGACTACTGCAACACTCTTCTCACTGGCCTACCCTTATACAGGCTACCCCCTTTCAGTTTATAATAAATGCTGCTGCTACACCAATACAGCTTACTAACTGCTCTGTGACTGCTGCTCCTCTGTGCTAATCCCTTCACTGGCTTCTCCTACCCCACCTTATAAAATTCTGAATACTCACCATAACATACAAGGCCATCCACAACATGGCCCCCGGATAAATCACCAACCTCATCTGCAGATATCACCCAAATCGTTCCCTCCTGCTCCTCCCAAGACCTCCTGCTCTCTAGCTCCCTAGTTAACTTCTCTGCTCGCCTCCAGGATTTCTCCAGAGCCTCTCCCATCCTCTGGAACTCACTGCCCCAGTGCCTCCAGTCAGCCGCTACCCTGTCCGCCTTTAGGTGATCCCTGTAAACCTTTTTATTCTGGAAAGCCAACCCCACCTTCACCTAAAAACTGTACCCAAACTACCTCCATCAGATCCACCCCCACAGCCATTACCTTTGGTACCACCCCACCAATTGGATTGTAGGTTCCACGAGCAGGGACCTCATATTCCTTCTGTAATGTCCATAATCCATACTAGACCCTTATCCAAGCATGCAGCCTGGTAGGTCAAGAAGGAGGAGGGGGGGGGGGAGAGCAAGCGTGCCCCCGGCCTGAACCATACCAGGTCACATGTCCATAACATTGGGGGTGCTTTGGGCCTGAGGGGACTCTTCCCAAATCCTGCCCACTACCCATTTACCAAAAAAGTGTACAACAATAAAATAAAAACAGAAGACAAGTTTTTGAGAAATCCTTTATTAAATATAAAATACAAAAACAGTGTCACTTGATGTAAATCCATGGTCAATCAGGCTGCCTGCCGCACCACCGATCCAAAAAAAACAAAAAAACTCTGCCACTGGACACTGCCTGACCCCACTAAAGTCTGAAAGACAGTAAACCGGCTCTTTCTTTCCAAAGTTTGGCGACCCCTGATCTATGCATTAACCAGGCTGTTCCTCTCCACCATTGAAGCTTGCCATTTGAAGATTGGGATAAAATCAATACACTTTAGTAATAGTCCAATATTTTTCCCGAATAAGGAATGTTTGTTCAAGTGTACCATGAAAAGTATTTTATTATATCCATTTGACAAAAAAAAATGCTGTTAATTTTATTAAATTTTTTTACTTCTCGAGGTTTAGTTTTACGTAGCCATGGTTAAATACATTTCTGACACTAATTAGTACACCAGCTGTGGCAGCTAACGGTCCCACTGGAGGACTTTGTTGCAGTTGCGGCAAAAGTGGCATCTTACTTCAAAGCAAAGCTTCACCTATAAAAGCTTTGCTGAATAGGAATGTTTCCGTTTTCTGATATACAGGTGAAACTCGAAAAATAGGAATATCGTGCATTTATTTCACTAATGCACATTAACCACTTCAGGCCCGCGCTACCGTCGGATGACGGCAACAGCGCGTGCCTGAATATCCAACATGCCGTCATTTGACGGCATGTCATTCAGGCGTTCCCAGCGCGCGCTGTAGAGCGCGCTGCAGGGAAGCCCTGTGTTGTCCGTGTCCCTTGGACACGGCCAATCACAGATCGCGGCGAACGGCCAATCAGAGTGGCCGTTTGCGATGCGATCTGTGGGCGAATGAGAGATGATTTCTCATAGATCATCTCTCATTGCCGTGTTACACAGAGACAGCGGGGCTGCGATGGTGGGGGGAGAGAGAGAGAGGGGCTGCGATGGTGGGGGGGGGAGAGAGAGAGGGGCTGCGATGGTGGGGGGGAGAGAGAGAGAGGGGCTGCAATGGTGGGGGGGAGAGAGAGAGGGGCTGCAATGGTGGGGGGGGGAGAGAGAGAGGGGCTGCAATGGTGGGGGGGGGAGAGAGAGAGGGGCTGCAATGGTGGGGGGAGAGAGAGAGGGGCTGCAATGTTGGGGGGAGAGAGATGGAGAGGGGGGCTGCAATGGTGGGGGAGAGAGAGATGGAGAGGGGCTCTGCAATGGTGGGAAAGAGAAAGATTAAAATGCTCTGCAGACCAGGGGGGGCCCGGGGGTGCACCGTTATATGATATAACGGTGCACCCCCGGGCCCCCCCCTCCTCTCTCTGTCAGTCACCTACCTTTTTGCTGCCCCTGTTGTAAACTGTATAATAATCTCAGAGAGAAGGGGGGGGTGACTCCCCCCCTTCTTTCTTAAATTATTATACAGTTTACAACAGGGGCAGCAAAACGGTAGGTGACTGACAGGGAGAGGAGGGGGGGGGGCCCGGGGGGTGCACCGTTATATCATATGGTGAGAATCAGAGAGTGATTAGAACAGCCTAGGATTTCATAATTCTTCTACTTACCTGGCTGCTGCTGGCTTGACCGAAATGACGGCTCCGCTTGTCCTGGACCTGTCCTTGGCTGCCTTGCCACTGCTGTCTGTGACTGTCATGCACTGTCTGACCACGCAGGTGCTCCAAGGGTGGCCTGGCCGGGCGGCGCGGTGAACCATTATCCTCTGTTCCTTCTTCACCCTGGCTGCAGGAGAAAGTGGGCGGTACTGGCGCGCACCGCACGGGACGATGGGATGACGCCGGTCACGTTCTGCTCGGCTCCTCCCCTCCCTCAGACTCGTGACATGATCTCTCCACTCCTGGCCAGTGAGAGTGAGTCACGGAAAAGGAATTGGAAAATACGGCACTGCAGCGGCGAGCATGGCGGCTGCAACCCCGCCGGCGGCCGGCCCGCCGCTGCTTTTACAGCGACACTGTACACTGTTTACCGCGACACTGACTGGAGGCATAGGGCAGCAGGCAGGCGTCCACCCCTGCAGTATACATAATTGTAAAGTGCGGCCGCCGCGGCCGCGATGGCGGCCGCGTCTGCGGCCTTGTTGATTGATTTTTGACTGACAGGCAGCCGGCCCACCGGGAATTTTCCCGCTATCCCGGTAGGCCAGTCCGGCCCTGTTCGGCAGGAGCAGGAGAGCAGAGAGACGACATCACCCCTCACGGCCCGCCCCACATCACAGCTGTTCCGCCCACACAACACTGTCTGAGAGCAGAGGGATGATGTTATCTCTCACCGCCCTGCCTGCCCCACCACCATCCAGTCCTCACAGCCGGCGCGATCACTACACTGAGGTGCAGTGGCTGAGAGATTAAATATCTCACTGCCCGACCCCCATTGCCGCATGTTTTTTTTACAATCCTTGTATCTTGGCGTTGGATATCTTGGATATGCTGCAGTCTCTTTGCATCCACTTTCACATGTATCCACTCCAGTGATAGAGCCATACCTAAATGAACTCTACCCAAGTATAGCAGCTCCATCCCCACCTGGCAAGTGACAGTCCCCGCCTGATGGCAAGTGACATGTTAGGTGACACACGCAGGGTTCCCACTGATTCTGCTTTAGGGTGAGTTGAACTATTTATTTTTTAATACAATGTAATAATATAAATTATGCGTTTCAATCATCCTGACACCATAACAACCATGGTGCTGTGATGATTGAAGCGCCCACACCAGCCATTTCCCTAACAAATCACCCGGGGGAAAAAAAACGCATTCCCCCCAAGCCTTAGCATACATTTTATTCCACGCAGTCATTCTCCAGTCTCAAAAAGGTTTGGGGGCCGCTGCTATAGAACACAAACTGTGACCCTTGCAAGTGTTGCGCCATACTGTTAGGCCGTTGCTTTCACGTACTGCTTTGCTAACCTGCCCAACTTTCAATTGATGCTTGGTGTTGCCCTGGGTCCACCATGATTTTGAGGGAGCCCTCTCACCACTATGACATCAGGGGGCCCAATTACTCCTGACCACTGCACCCAATAAACTGTGATCCTTATAAGCGTTATGCCATATTTACCAATGAACGGCACACCATTACACCATTGCTTTCACCTACTGCTTTGCCAACCTTCATACCCCTTATTTGATGCTTGGTGGCGCCCCAAGCCCACCATGACTTCAGGGGGAGATTTGCTACCAACTGCTGCAATCGGCAAGCTGTGCGGTGCAATTACATAGCCCTGACCACTTCAATCTGACTTTTGCCCCATATGCTGAATGTTGTATATTACATGGTGCTGACTGCTGCACTGTATACACTACATAATCCTATCACAATCCTAGAATCAATGAACATATTTTTATGGTTGGGACACGGAAGCTTTTTGAAGGAGTTTACAAAGGTTGAGGACCATTGGTCTATATGTTATCACCTTTCCACTGCAGGAAGTGGATGAGTTTGTCATCAAGGGACAGGTCATCTTCATTGACCAGGACGAATCTCAGGATGGAGGCCAGGTTAGTCTGCAAAAGGAATGAAGAACGTCATCACAATACTCTGAATAACGGGGGGGGGGGGGGGGGGGAACTAATGCGCAAACCACACTGACCAGAGAATTAATAAAAAGGTCTAAATATAAAAAACTACACAAAAAACTATGCAGCAGCCACAACCATATAATGAAAAAAATGGGGAACTGGCGCGTGAAAAAAACGAATAAATGCTATATCCCTAGCAGCAGCTACAACTAAAATAGTGCTCACACACTGATAACAATGTAAAAAACGGGGAGCGTTGGGGCGCTTACTATTGAACAAACAAAATAGATACGTATATTTCACTGATAATAAACATATGACAGTAAACTGATACTGTGAATAAATGGTTCAAATAATAATTAAATATTTAAATGATGTGAAAATAAATAATATTAATGTGAATTGATGAGTGCTAAAAGTGTAAAATTATTTTATTAACCACTTAAGGACCGCCTCCTGCACATGTATGTTGGCAGAATGGCACGGCTGGGCAGATCCACGTACTGGTACGTCCTGTACTACTACCCAGCCATGGGTTTCAGGGGAGCGCGCCCGCGGCACACTCCCGTGACCCGGTCCGAAGCTGGAGTGCGGCGATCGGTCCCCGGAGCTGAAGAACGGGGAGAGGTGTGTGTAAACATGGCTTCCCCGTGCTTCACTGTGGCGGCTGCATCGATCGTGTCATCCCTGTTATAGGAGGACACAATCGATGCCGTCAGACCTACAGCCACACCCCCCTACAGTTGTAAACACACAGGGAACACATAACACCTACAGCGCTCCCCTTGTGGTTAACTCCCAAACTGCAACTGTCATTTTCACAATAAACAACGCAATTTAAATGCATTTTTTGCTGTGAAAATGACAATGGTCGCAAAAATGTGTCAAAATTGTCCGCCATAATGTCGCAGTCACGAAAAAAAAAATCGCTGATCGCCGCCGTTAATAGTAAAAAAAAAATGCAATAAAACTATATCTCTATTTTGTAAACGCTATACATTTTGCACAAACCAACCGATAAACGCTTATTGTGATTTTTTTTTACCAAAAATAAAAAAAATTATATATATTTTTGGGGGATATTTATTATAGCCAAAAGTAAAAAAATACAGCTTCTTTTTCAAAATTCTCAGTCTATTTTTGTTTATAGCGCAAAAAATAAAAACCGCAGAGGTGATCAAATACCACCAAAAGAAAGCTCCATTTGTGGGAAAAAAAGGACACCAATTTTGTTTGGGAGCCACGTCGCACGACCGCGCAACTGTCAGTTAAAGCGACGCAGTGCCTATTTGCAAAAATGTGCCTGGTCCTTTAGCTGCATTTTGGTCCGGGGCTTAAGTGGTTAAAATTAAGATAAAAAACGGTTTTCATGCAATGTGCAACAATACAATCTCTGTACAAAGTAGCAATAAGGCCAAATTCCAAAAACATGCAGCCCAAAAAATAAATGTCCACAACTAATTCCAAGATGAAGTGCTCCACGCCAAATCACAAGGTGATCCACTCCTGGTGCCCCGTTTCCCCCAGCCTCTCACCTCTAGCTGGCTTGCAAATAAGCCTCTTATGGCAGCAGCTCCTCTCTCACAATGCGTTTATCACCATATATAGGTCTCTTTAAATCCACAGCGGCAGCGTCTATGCAATGTCCCAAGACCTTTTCCCCTTGGACCAATTACTCCCAGCAGGGTACATAAAGGAAGGAACACGCTCCAAATAGTGTAAAATCGTAACAACAAGCTTTATTAAAAGACACAATATTCACTCACATTTAAAATGATGACACAGGCATTAACACAGTAGCTTCTCCGTTCCCGGCCGAGGACGGAGATGACATCACTTACGTCCCTTACATGTGACGTGGCTGGACACGCCACTTAATCATAGGGTAAGCTTACCCTCGGCTGGGAGCGGAGTAGCTACTGTGTTGATGCCTGTGTCATCGATTTAAATATTACGTTTTTTAATAAAGCTTGTTGTTACGATTTTACACTATTTGGAGCGTGTTCCTTCCTTTATGTACCCTGCTGGGTGTCATTGGTCCAAGGGGAAAAGGTCTTAGGACGTTGCATAGACGCTGCTGCTGTGGATTTAAAGAGACCTACATATGGTGATAAACGCATTGCGAGAGAGGAGCTGCTGCCATTGTGTGTACATAAGAGGCTTATTTGCAAGCCAGCTAGAGGTGAGAGGCTGGGGGAAACGGGGCACCTGGAGTGGATCACCTTGGAATTGATTGTAGACATTTATTTTTTGGGCTGTATGTTTTTTGGAATTTGGCCTTATTGCTACTTTGCATAGAGACTGTATTGTTGCACATTGCACGAAGACCGTTTTTTATCAGAATTTTTATGAAATAATTTTACACTTTTAGCACTCATCAATTCATATTATTTATTTTCACATAATTTTAATATTTGCACAATTTATTTACAGTATCAGTTTACGGTCATATGTTTATCATCACTGAAATATACGTGTCTTTTTGTTGGTTTAATAGTACCATATTTATCGGCATATACCATGCACTTTTTTTCCCTTAAAATCAGGGCAAAATCGTGGGTGCGCGATATACGCCGATACTTGCTTCCCGCGCTGCGCTTGAATCCGCCGCTAACATATACTGAGCGCAGTACACTCGACCAGGCTCGGCTCCCCTCGCGGTTACGCGTGAGGAGCCGAGCGTGCCCCGAGTGTACTGCGCTCGGTATATGTCGGCGGCGACGTTCAAACACAGCGCGGGAAGCGGGAGGACTTCAGAGACAGCGCAGGAGAAGCGGGGAGGACACCACGAAGGCCGCAGACGGACGCCGGACCGGACAAGGCCGCCGATGGACGCCGGGCAAGACACCGAAACTGTAAGTAATACATTTTTTTTTTTTTCAGGAATTTCATGGCTAGATCAGGGGTGCGCGCTATAGGCCGGTGCACGCTATAGGCAGATAAATACGGTAAGCGCCCCAACACTCCCCGTTTTTTTTTACATCACAATAATCTGTCACCTCCAATTCTGTATACACATCAATCCCACATGGGAACTCACCCGTGTCTTGTGGTCAAAGCTCTCCCAGTCCTGAGCATTCTTGCATTTCATGTTGGTGATGTAGAAAAGCAGAACCAGGATCTGAAAATCAGAGAGAAAAAGTAAAAAAACTGATTTACAACATTATACAATTCCAAACAGCCTGGCACCAACCATTAGCGTGAAAGCTCCATAACATTGTTGGAAAACATAATAGTTTTGTCCCTCATTTCTAAGGGCTCGTTCACACGTGAGGTTGGTTCATACACGAGCCCTCCAACTGCTACCCTTTTCGGCTGCAGAGGCAGCAGCCAGGGGTATACATGTGCTGTGACCACAATGCTTTGCTCTGCGGCCACAGCGGGAATTAAAACCTCTGATGTTTTTTCAAGTGAATGAGGCCGCTCTGCAAGTGCCCCCGCAAAATGTGTGTAATGCATGCAGTTAGAGCACACCAGTGCCGGGATCAGCGCCCATCAGCACCAGTTTATTAGCATCAGTGCAGCCCCCCCCCCCCCATCATTGAATGAGAAAAAAAATTACTTATTTTGCAAAACTAACAAAATCCTTTTTTTTTTAAATTTCTTTAGCAAGAAATAAAAACCACAGTGGCGATTAAATAAAAACAAAAAGGAAGCTCGATCGGACTCCAATTTTTTTTTTTAACCACTTCAGCCCCGGACCATATTGTTGGTCAAAGACCAGGCCACTTTTTGCGATTCGGCACTGCGTCGCTTTGACAGACAATTGCGCGGTCCTGTGACGTTACACCCAAACAAAATTGGCGTCCTATTTCTTTTTTTTTCCACAGATAGAGCTTTCTTTTGGTGGTATTTGATCACCTCTGCGGTTTTTAGTTTTTGCACTATAAACAAAAATAGAGCGACAATTTTGAAAAAAATAAATAATATTTTTTGCTATAATAAATATCCCCAAAAATATATAAAAAAATATATTTTTTTCCTCAGTTTAGGCCGATACGTATTCTTCTACATCTTTTTTGGAAAAAAAAAAAAATAAAAAAAATCGCAATAGGCGTTTGATTGGTTTGCGCAAAAGTTATAGCGTTTACACAATAGGGGTAGTTTTATGGTATTTCTATTAATATATATATATATTTTTTACTAGTAATGTCGGCGATCAGAGATTTGTATCAGTACTGCGACATTATGGCGGACACATCAGACACTTTTGACACATTTTTGGGACCATTGCCATTTTTATAGCGACCAGTGCTATAAAAATGCATTGATTACTATAAAAATGCCACTGGCAGGGAAGGGGTTAACACTAGGGGGCGAGGAAGTGGTTAAGTGTGTTCCCTAGGTGTGTTCTAACTGAAGTTGGGAAGGGACTGACTGGGGTAAATGACAGATCGCTGTTCATACATTGTATGAACAGACGACCAGGCATTTCTCCCCCCTGACAGGACCGGGAGCTGTGGGTTTGCACACACAGCTCCCGGTTCTCGCTCTGTAACGAGCGATCGCAGGTCCCCGGCGGTGATCGCGCCCACCGGGCACACGCGTTGGGACCGGGAGCGAGCAGGGGGCGTGCGCGCCCCTATTGGCTGATTCGCGAGATGACGTAATATTATGTGATCTCGTGCAGCCGAGCCGAACTGCCGTCGTGAAACTGCGGCGGCTGGTTGGCAAGCGGTTAAAAAGACGATAAAAATGGCATATGGTACAGTACCATGCAATTGTCATTTAACGCGCTGATGCTGAAAATTGGCCTGCGCAGGGAGCGGGATTTACTTTTTGGCACCCCCCCCGTCCGGTGTCACATTTGGCACCTTTAGGGGGGGGGGGAGCAGATACCTGTCTAATACAGGTATTTGCTCTCACTTCCTGGCATAGATCACTCTGTATCCCCCCCACCCCCCCCCGCTGTCTTCTGGGAGACGCACAGCTCCCAGAACACAGTGGGGACCAGTGAAGATGCGCAGTAGGGAACTGGGAAGTGAAGCCGCAATGTGGCGGTGGGGGCAGCCGAGACGATCGATTGCTTGGCTGCGGGCACCATGGACAGGTAAGTGCCCATAAGTTGTCCATGAGCAGTTTTCCCGTCAAAAAAACACAATGGTTTTCCTGCCTTGCATACACACGGCCACACAAAAGTTCGGTGAAGTTTTGGCTGCCAAGAACGCGGTGACGTAAAAAGACTACGACGAGCCGAGAAAATGAAGTTCAATGCTTCTGAGCATGCGTCAAATTGTTTTCGAGCATGCGTAGGAATTTTGCACGTTGGGATTTGTACACACGATCAGAAATTCCCATCAGTTTTTTTTCCTGATGAAAAAAAAAAAGAGAACCTGCTCTATATCTTCTCCCAGCAGTTTTCCTGTTGGAAAAAGTCTGAGGCGGCGTACCGCCGACCGAGGAACTCGACGGGCGAAATACATCGTTTTCCCCGTCGAGTTCCCTGTCCGGCTGTCGAGGAACTCGTCGAGCCAAATTTTCCCATGCTCTCTTTTTGGCTCGACGAGTTTCTCGATGTTTTTCTCGGCGAAAGGTGTACACACGACCGGTTTTTCTCGGCTGAATACGTCTCCCATCGAGTTTCTTGATGGATTCTGCCGAGAAAACCGGTCGTGTGTACGCCGCCTGATGGAGCATACACAGGGTCGGGATTCCCGACCAAAAAGCTCTCAGACGTTTTCCAAACAGGAAAACCGATCGTGTGCTCCAGAAGGAAAAAGTTGGGTACTCTTACCGAAATAGGGAGGACACGCGTGTACCGTACACGGCAGTGGGTGAACCATTGGCTCCTGGTACTTCAGCGCGGTAAGGATGCCACGTTGGACCGGATGACGGATCTCCAAACCATACGACGGGATAGCGGAGGGAAACCGACAGCCACGCCAATCCAAGGGGTGGTAGTGGAAGGTAGATAGTCACCAAGGCCCCAACGTGAGATGGAAGAGAAATACTTACTCCATACGGTGCAGGTCAACCAAATAAGGTTTATTTAAGTCACATATCACACAAAGCAATGTGAGATATATTGGGATAAAAGTATTTATTTATTTGATCTTTTTGTGATCACTTTTATCCCAATGTATCTCTCTTACATTACTTTGTATGATATTTAGAATGTCATAATTGAGGTTGGATGTCGGGGGTGGGTGGGACACCAGCCAATGGGATGGGATCTGGGGGGGCTGCTATGTGTATGTTGCCCCGCCCCTTTCTAAAACGGCACAATCATTGGCTGGATAGCTGCTGGGTCCTACCCACCTCCGACATCACACTGAATTTGTCAGCTCCTCTCTCTCCATACAATTTCACACACCGCGGCACTGCAGAGAGCCATCGGCTGTGGAACCTGCCATTGCCATCCAGTGCCACCTGCCAATGCCAACCAGTGCCATATACCAACTAGTGCCATCCAGTGCCACCTGCCAATGCCAACCAGTGCCATATACCAACTAGTGCCATCCAGTGCCACCTGCCAATCAGTGCCATCCAGGGCCACCTGTCAATGCCAACCAGTGCCATCTACCAACTAGTGCCACCTGCCAGTGCCAATTAGTGCCACATGCAAGTGCCATCTACCAACTAGTGCCAACTAGTGGCAACCAGTGCCACCTGCCAATGCCAACCAGTGCCATATACCAACTAGTGCCAACCAGTGCCACCTGCCAATCAGTGCCATCCAGGGCCACCTGCCAATGCCAACCAGTGCCATCTACCAACTAGTGCCACCTGCCAATCAGTGCCACCTGCCAGTGCCAATTAGTGCCACCTGCCAGTGCCATCTACCAACTAGTGCCAACCAGTGCCACCTGCCAATCAGTGTCAACTAGTGGCAACCAGTGCCACCTGCCAGTGCCATTTGTCAACTAGTACCACCTGCCAATCAGTGCCATCCAGTGCCACCTGCCAGTTATAATTATTGACACCTGCCAATGCCAACCAGTGCCATCTACCAACTAGTGCCACCTGCCAGTGCCAATTAGTGCCACCTGCCAATGCCAACCAGTGCCATCTACCAACTAGTGCCACCTGCCAATCAGTGCCACTTGCCAGTGCCAATTAGTGCCACCTGCCAGTGCCATCTACCAACTAGTGTCAACCAGTGCCACCTGCCAATCAGTGCCAACTAGTGGCAACCAGTGCCACCTGCCAACTAGTGCCACCTGCCAGTGCCATCTACCAACCCCTTTCTTAAACGGCACAATCATTGGCTGGATAGCTGCTGGGTCCCACCCACCTCCGACATCACACTGAATTTGTCAGCTCCTCTCTCTCCATACAGTTTCACACACCGCGGCACTGCAGCGAGCCATCGGCTGTGGAACCTGCCATTGCCATCCAGTGCCACCTGCCAATGCCAACCAGTGCCATATACCAACTAGTGCCATCCAGTGCCACCTGCCAATGCCAACCAGTGCCATATACCAACTAGTGCCATCCAGTGCCACCTGCCAATCAGTGCCATCCAGGGCCACCTGTCAATGCCAACCAGTGCCATCTACCAACTAGTGCCACCTGCCAGTGCCAATTAGTGCCACATGCCAGTGCCATCTACCAACTAGTGCCAACTAGTGGCAACCAGTGCCACCTGTCAACTAGTGCCACCTGCCAGTGCCATCTGTCAACTAGTGCCAACCAGTGCCACCTGCCAATCAGTGCCATCCAGGGCCACCTGCCAATGCCAACCAGTGCCATCTATCAACTAGTGCCACCTGCCAATCAGTGCCACCTGCCAGTGCCAATTAGTGCCACCTGCCAGTGCCATCTACCAACTAGTGCCAACCAGTGCCACCTGCCAATCAGTGTCAACTAGTGGCAACCAGTGCCACCTGCCAACTAGTGCCACCTGCCAGTGCCATCTGTCAACTAGTACCACCTGCCAATCAGTGCCATCCAGTGCCACCTGCCAGTTATAATTATTGACACCTGCCAATGCCAACCAGTGCCATCTACCAACTAGTGCCACCTGCCAGAGCCAATTAGTGTCACCTGCCAACCAGTGCCATCTACCAACTAGTGCCACCTGCCAATTAGTGCCACCTGCCAGTGCCATCTACCAACTAGTGCCAACTAGTGGCAACCAGTGCCACCTGCCAACTAGTGCCACCTGCCAACTAGTGCCACCTGCCAGTGCCAATTAGTGCCACCTGCCAGTGCAATCTACCAACTAGTGCCAACTAGTGGCAACCAGTGCCACCTGTCAACTAGTGCCACCTGCCAGTGCCATCTGTCAACTAGTGCCAACCAGTGCCACCTGCCAATCAGTGCCATCCAGGGCCACCTGCCAATGCCAACCAGTGCCATCTACTAACTAGTGCCACCTGCCAGTGCCAATTAGTGCCACCTGCCAGTGCCATCTACCAACTAGTGCCAACCAGTGCCACCTGCCAATCAGTGTCAACTAGTGGCAACCAGTGCCACCTGCCAACTAGTGCCACCTGCCAGTGCCATCTGTCAACTAGTGCCACCTGCCAATCAGTGCCATCCAGTGCCACCTGCCAGTTATAATTATTGACACCTGCCAATGCCAACCAGTGCCATCTACCAACTAGTGCCACCTGCCAGTGCCAATTAGTGCCACCTGCCAGTGCCATCTACCAACTAGTGCCAACTAGTGGCAACCAGTGCCATCTGTCAACTAGTGCCACCTGCCAGTGCCATCTGTCAACTAGTGCCAACCAGTGCCACCTGCCAATCAGTGCCATCCAGGGCCACCTGCCAATGCCAACCAGTGCCATCTACCAACTAGTGCCACCTGCCAATCAGTGCCACCTGCCAGTGCCAATTAGTGCCACCTGCCAGTGCCATCTACCAACTAGTGCCAACCAGTGCCACCTGCCAATCAGTGCCAACCAGTGCCACCTGCCAACTAGTGCCACCTGCCAGTGCCATCTGTCAACTAGTGCCACCTGCCAATCAGTGCCATCCAGTGCCACCTGCCAGTTATAATTATTGACACCTGCCAATGCCATCTACCAACTAGTGCCACCTGCCAGTGCCAATTAGTGCCACCTGCCAGTGCCATCTACCAACTAGTGCCAACTAGTGGCAACCAGTGCCACCTGTCAACTAGTGCCACCTGCCAACTAGTGCCAACCAGTGCCACCTGCCAATCAGTGCCATCCAGGGCCACCTGCCAATGCAACCAGTGCCATCTACCAACTAGTGCCACCTGCCAATCAGTGCCACCTGCCAGTGCCAATTAGTGCCACCTGCCAGTGCCATCTACCAACTAGTGCCAACCAGTGCCACCTGCCAATCAGTGTCAACTAGTGGCAACCAGTGGCACCTGCCAACTAGTGCCACCTGCCAGTGCCATCTGTCAACTAGTGCCACCTGCCAATCAGTGCCATCCAGTGCCACCTGCCAGTTATAATTATTGACACCTGCCAATGCCAACCAGTGCCATCTACCAACTAGTGCCACCTGCCAGTGCCAATTAGTGCCACCTGCCAGTGCCATCTACCAACTAGTGCCAACTAGCGGCAACCAGTGCCACCTGTCAACTAGTGCCACCTGCCAGTGCCATCTGTCAACTAGTGCCAACCAGTGCCACCTGCCAATCAGTGCCATCCAGGGCCACCTGCCAATGCCAACCAGTGGCATCTACCAACTAGTGCCACCTGCCAGTGCCAATTAGTGCCACCTGCCAGTGCCATCTACCAACTAGTGTCAACCAGTGCCACCTGCCAATCAGTGCCAACTAGTGCCAGTTATAATTATTGACACCTGCCAATGCCAACCAGTGCCATCTACCAACTAGTGCCACCTGCCAGTGCCAATTAGTGCCATCTACCAACCAGTGCCACCTGCCAACTAGTGCCACCTGCCCACTAGTGTCAACTAGTGCCACCTGCCATTCAGTGCCACCCACTGCCACCGGCCAGTTATAATTATTGCCACCTGCCAGTGCCACCAAATCAGCATCATATACCGGCCACCCCGATTTCTAAATATCGGCATTGGCCAGAGAAAAAGCCCACATCGGCCGACCTCTATTCCTGACCAGGCCTTTTTTTTGCGATATGGCACTGCGTTACTATACCTGACAATTGCGCGGTCGCGAGCCGGTGTACCCAAATAACATTTATGTATCCCCCCCTCCCCCCCTTCTAAGGGGCAATTGATCACCTCTGTGGGGTTTTTTGAGCTATAACAAAACAAACAAAAAAAACATATCCAATTAAGAAAATAAAAATAAAATATAAAAATACATTTCTTCATCAATTTAGGCAAATATGACAAAAGGAGTTGAGATCGGGGGGGGGGGGGGGGCGATCAGAGGGGTTGGAGGTGTTTACTAACTGTATGGGGGATGGGTTGCCTAGGAAAACACACAGATCCATCCTCCTGCAGGATCTCAGAGTCAGAACGGAGAGCTGCCTTGTTTACTTTGGAAGCTCCCCATTCTGTCTCTGTAGTACCCAGGTGATGAGCGCGGGACATGGTGCGCATGTATCTACACGGAGGAGGGGGGAGGGGCGGCTCTGCTCGGCTGACTGAGACCCATAAGACAGAGCGCGTGTCACTCGGGCACGGCGATCACCCCTCCCCCTCCAGGCTCTCCTCGTGTGTTGTTCTTCCCTGTCACCGCCCTTCTCACACCCGCGGCCGCCCGCAGTCTCCGCCTCAGTCATGAAACCCCGCCCCCCTCCCAGTGTGTGTCACACCCCCGGGCGCCCACTGCCCCAGGAATCCTCAATAGCGCTGAACAACCAACCCCTCCCCCTCCAGGTTAGGTTGCACAGCGAGCCGTTGGCGGCGCGAGGGAGGGGTCAGGATTCTGCGGACCAATCAGAGGAGGTTCCAGTATGACGTCAGAGTAGGGGGGGTATTTAAAGGCGCTCGGGAGGAGAGAATTCCATTGCTGATCAGCGTGTGAACGGTACGGATGTTATTTCTTGTGCTCTGACATTCCTTCTATGATCTCCTCCCTCCGGGGAGAGCCGCCCGCATTACATCCATGTCACCATTTCTATCTCATTAACCCCTTCAGCCCCCACAGCTCTTTAGTTTTACCAAGTTTTTTGCTTTTTCAGTTTTTTTTCTATTCCTCCCACTGACACCAATGATGGGGCACTATTCATCCCACTGACACCAATGATGGGACACTATTCCTCCCACTGACACCCATGATGAGAGACTATTCCTCCCACTGACACCAATGATGGGACACTATTCCTCCCACTGACACCCATGATGGGGCACTATTCTTCCCACTGACACCAATGATGGGACACTATTCTTCCCACTGACACCCATGATGGGGCACTATTCATCCCACTGACACCCATGATGGGGCACTATTCATCCCAATGACACCAATGATGGAGCAGATATTCCTCCCACTGACACCCATAATTGGATACCACCCCCCCCTCACTGATACCAATAATGGGGCACTATTCCTCCAATGAACTTTCCATTGACATTAATTGTAAATTGTTATGTGTGATATTTAAGTAAAACAAAAAAGTGAATCTTTTCTTTTTCTCTTTGTAGGTGACAGAATTCTGAGACACATTCAGAGCGTTGGTTGAGTTTATTTTCAGTGTTGACGTCTGAAGTTACTTCGGAAAGCAATTTACAGGAATTTACAGGAATTTACAGCATTTTCTGGGAATCTGATCAAATCAGTAAGTATCATTTTTTTTTCTTACCCTCATCATACACGGCTGCCAATCTATAACATTGGATTGTTGTCTCATTTTCTTCAATCGCTTCCCCGTGTCCATGTCCAATTGCTTCCCCGTGTCCATGTCCAATTGCTTCCCCGTGTCCATGTCCAATCGCTTCCCCGTGCCCATGTCCAATCGCTTCCCCGTGTCCATGTCCAATCGCTTCTCCGTGTCCATGTCCAATCGCTTCCCCCATGTCCATGTCCAATCGCTTCCCCGTGCCCATGTCCAATCGCTTCCCCGTGCCCATGTCCAATCGCTTCCCCGTGCCCATGTCCAATCGCTCCCCGTGTCCATGTCCAATCGCTTCCCCGTGTCCATGTCCAATCGCTTCCCCGTAGTTAATATGCATAAATGGTACTAGGGTTATCCAGATACCGATACTAGTAGCCTGACCCGATACTTGGTCGGCGGCAAACGGACTCTGGGGGGAGAGGGTGGGCAGCGTCAGTAGGGGGATCGGGCCGCCTCAGTGAGCGGGGCGGGCAAAATGGATTCAGTGGGCGGAGAGGGTGGGCAGCGTCAGTGGGGCGATCGGGCCGCCTCAGTGAGCAGGGCGGGCAAAATGGATTCAGTGGGCGGAGAGGGTGGGCAGCGTCAGTAGGGGGATCGGGCCGCCTCAGTGAGTGGGCGAAATGGATTCAGTGGGAGGAGAGGGTGGGCAGCGTCAGTAGGGCGATCGGGCCGATTCAGTGGGAGGAGAGGGTGGGCAGCGTCAGTAGGGAGTTTGGGCCGCCTCAGTGAGCGGAGCGGGCGAAATGGATTCAGTGGGCGGAGAGGGTGGGCAGTGTCAGTAGGGAGTTTGGGCCGTCTCATTGAGGGGAGCGGGCTGGCTTCTTTACAGTAGGCAGAGTGGGCAGGCAGCCTCAGTGGGCAGAACGGTCACCATCATCTTGGCACACCCTGCACTTGGCCACAGTGAGCCAGCAGCTGACATCTTGTTACACCCAGTCCATGTAGTTTGGGCTGGGTGTAACAAGATGTCTGCTAATACTGATGCCGAGTGCAGGGTGTATCAAGATTGGCGCTGCAGCATAGTATTTCCTTGTGTCATTTATCGCTGCATATAAGTGCCAGCCACCTGTCAGTGCCATCAGTGCCCATAAGTGCCATCTATCAGTTTCAGCCACCTATTAGTGCCAGCCACCTGTAAGTGCCATCAGTGCCAGCCACCTGTCAGTGCCCATAAGTGCCGCCTATCAGTGCCAGCCACCTGTCAGTGCCCATAGGTGCTACCTGTCAGTGCCCATCTATCAGTCAGTGCCACCTATCAGTGCCCAGCGGTCAAATGGCATTAAACAAAAGTATTGGTATTCGGTATCGGCGAGTACATGAAATAAAAGTATCGGTACTTGTACTCGGTCCTAAATGGTATCGGACAACCCTATATAGTACACAAGGGTCCTAAATCCTAGGGGTCCTCATGTAGCTGCAGAGTAGGCCTGCTCCTGACTCATTTTAAATACATTTAATATAATATTAAAGCGAAGCGCCGACCAAGACGGGTTTAAAATGGAAAGGAGAAGGGTTAGCACCTCAGTTGAGTTATTGCTGTTTGCGACCCCACTAGGAGGATTCTGCTCACTTCCTCTCCTGCTGAGATGACAGGAAGTGAGGAGAACATTTCTCAGTCAGGACATAAAAAACCCATAATGAAACATTTGAAGCCTCTTCTCCAGAGCTTTTTTTCTCATAAAATAGGTGCAGGAACTCAACCACGACCCGTTCAGATTTCACAAACAGTAGAAGGGTCTTAAAGGGGCATTAAATACCAGAATTGCATTACATACAGTGTGCAGAGTTCAGGGGGTTACAAAGCAGTCACTTGTAAACACAGAAACCAGACTAATGTGTTCACAAGTGATTGTGGTGAGCGGGCACCAAAGGGTCTGAGCCAAAGGTGGTGGAACTGAGTTCCACCAAGTTCCCCCAGAAAAAAAGCCCTGCTCTTCTCCATCCTACTACATCCAAATCTAAAAAAAAAAAAAAAAGTTCCTTTTTCAAATGTTACTTAAATTTACCATCTTTGTTTTTCTTTATAGGTAAAAATGAAGAGAAGAGAGAACACAGCCGATAAAAGGAGGAATGGAGAACGGGACGCCGAGGAGCAGAAAGCTTTAGAAGAGAGAAGAAAGGCCGTGGCTTTAGAACGACAAAAAAGACTTGAGCGTAAGAGAGAGATAGAGGCGTTGAAGAATGAAAAACTCAAGAAAATAAATGAGGAGAGCAAAATGGAGAAGCTAAATAGAAGGAGAGAGAAAGAACTGATTGAGAAAGAGGAAAAGGCGAGGAGATTGGCCCAAGACAGAGAGAGAGAGGAGGTAGCAAAGATAGCGGAGAGAAATAGAATTGCGTTAATGGAGCTAATGGAGAGACACCAGAAAGAGGCAGAGGCTATACAATTAAAAATAAAACAGCTAATGGGTGAGGCTATAGAGATCAGAAAAATGGAAGAGGGAGAAAAGAGGGAAGGGGTCAGAAGGCTACTGCATGAGAAGCGACGACGACAGTCTATCATGTTAGAGGCTTTAAGAGAGAGAGAGTCTGTAGTGAGAAAGTCTGTAGCAAAGCTAAAATTGGAGCAAGAGAAGAGGGCGAGAGAAGAGGAGAGGGCGAGAGAAGAGGAGAGGGCGAGAGAAGAGGAGAGGCTGAGAGAAGAGGAGAGGCTGAGAGAAGAGGAGAGGCTGAGAGAAGAGGAGAGGGCGAGAGAAGAGGAGAGGGCGAGAGAAGAGGAGAGGGCGAGAGAAGAGGAGGAGAGGGCGAGAGAAGAGGAGAGGGCGAGAGAAGAGGAGAGGCTGAGAGAAGAGGAGAGGCTGAGAGAAGAGGAGAGGCTGAGAGAAGAGGAGAGGGCGAGAGAAGAGGAGAGGGCGAGAGAAGAGGAGAGGCTGAGAGAAGAGGAGAGGCTGAGAGAAGAGGAGAGGGCGAGAGAAGAGGAGAGGGCGAGAGAAGAGGAGAGGCTGAGAGAAGAGGAGAGGGCGAGAGAAGAGGAGAGGGCGAGAGAAGAGGAGAGGGCGAGAGAAGAGGAGAGGCTGAGAGAAGAGGAGAGGCTGAGAGAAGAGGAGAGGCTGAGAGAAGAGGAGAGGCTGAGAGAAGAGGAGAGGCTGAGAGAAGAAGAGAGGCTGAGAGAAGAGGAGAGGCTGAGAGAAGAGGAGAGGCTGAGAGAAGAGGAGAGGCTGAGAGAAGAGGAGAGGCTGAGAGAAGAGGAGAGGCTGAGAGAAGAGGAGAGGGCGAGAGAAGAGGAGAGGGCGAGAGAAGAGGAGAGGCTGAGAGAAGAGGAGAGGCGGAGAGAAGAGGAGAGGGCGAGAGAAGCAGCAAAGAGGGAGAGAGAAGAGGAGATGGCGAGAGAAGAGGAGATGGCGAGAGAAAAGGAGATGGCGAGAGAAGAGGAGAGGGCGAGAGAAGAGGAGAGGGCGAGAGAAGAGGAGAGGGTGAGAGAAGAGGAGAAGGTGAGAGAAGAGGAGAGGGCGAGACAAGCAAGGAGGGAGAGAGAAGTAAAGAGGGAGAGAGAAGAGCAGAGGGAGAGAGAAGAGCAGAGGGAGAGAGAAGAGCAGAGGGAGAGAGAAGCAGAGATGGCGAGTGAAGAGAGGGAGAGACAAGAGAGGGAGAGAAAAGAGAAAGGGGAGAGTAAGAGGGGGAAGGGAGAAGATAGTGGGGTGGAGGGGAAGGTTGGAGGAGAGAGCGAGAGGAAGGTAGGAGGAGAGAGCGAGGGGAAGGTAGGAGGAGAGAGCGAGGGGAAGGTAGGAGGAGAGAGCGAGGGGAAGATAGGAGGAGAGGGGGAGGTAGAAGAAGAGGTGAAGGTGGAAGAAGAGGGGCAGGTGGAAGAAGAGGGGCAGGTGGAAGAAGAGGGGGAGGTGGAAAAAGAGGGGGAGGTGGAAGAAGAGGGGGAGGTGGAGGAAGAAGGGGAGGTGGAGGAAGAAGGGGAGGTAGGAGAGGGGGAGGTAGAAGAAGAGGTGGAGGTGGAAGAAGAGGTGGAGGTGGAAGAAGAGGGGGAGGTAGAAGAAGAGGGGGAGGTGGAAGAAGAGGGGGAGGTGGAAGAAGAGGGGGAGGTGGAAAAAGAGGGGGAGGTGGAAGAAGAGGGGCAGGTGGAGGAAGAAGGGGAGGTAGGAGAGGGGAGGTAGGAGGGGGAGGTAGAAGAAGAGGGGGAGGTGGAAGAAGAGGGGGAGGTAGAAGAAGAGGGGGAGGTAGAAGAAGAGGGGGAGGTAGAAGAAGAGGGGGAGGTAGAAGAAGAAGGGGAGGTAGAAGAAGAAGGGGAGGTAGAAAAAGAGGGGGAGGTAGGAGAGGGGGAGGTAGAAGAGGGAGAGGGGGAGGTAGAAGAAGAGGGGGAGGTGGAAGAAGAGGGGGAGGTGGAAGAAGAGGGGGAGGTAGAAGAAGAGGGGGAGGTGGAAGAAGAGGGGGAGGTGGAAGAAGAGGGGGAGGTGGAAAAAGAGGGGGAGGTGGAAGAAGAGGGGCAGGTGGAGGAAGAAGGGGAGGTAGGAGAGGGGGAGGTAGAAAAAGAAGGGGAGGTAGAAAAAGAGGGGGAGGTAGGAGAGGGGGAGGTAGAAGAGGGAGAGGGGGAGGTAGAAGAGGGAGAGGGGGAGGTGGAAGAAGAGGGGGAGGTGGAAGAAGAGGGGGAGGTGGAAGAAGAGGGGGAGGTAGAAGAAGAGGGGGAGGTAGAAGAAGAGGCGGAGAGGGCAAAGAGGTTGAGAGAAGAGAGGGAGAAAGAGGAGCGGGTGAGAGAGCGGGAAAGACAGGAGAGGGAGAGAGAAAAAAGAGGAAGAGAAGAGGAAAAGGTCAGGGAAGAGAGGGTCAGAGCACAGAGGATGAGACAACAGAGGGCAAAAGAGGAGCAGGTGAGAGAGCGGGAAAGACAGGAGAGGGAGAGAGAAAAAAGAGAAAGAGAAGAGGAAAGGGTCAGAGAAGAGCGGGTCAGAGCAAAGAGGGCAATATTAATACAGAAATTGAAATATAAATGCTATCATTATGGTATATGGAATATAGTGGTGGTGGATGGGGTTTTAAAAGAAGGGGCAGTTTGGCCGGCTAGATAGGGGGGTAGGAGGGTACACTAATGGGTGTAGGCAGGCACAGAACAGGGAGGTTAGGTGGGCGCAGTAAGGGGGTTAGGGCACAGTTATGGGGTTAGGAGGGCACAGAACAGGGGGGTTAGGCGGGCGGAGTTATGGGGTTAGGGCCCAGTACAGCGTGTAAGCTCCTCTGGTGGAGAGACTGATGTGACTGGCTCAGTGTTCTCTGTACAGCACTCTGGTATATGTCAGAGCTATATAAATGTATAATAATAATTATAAAAAAGTGTGTGACTGTGGGGGGACAGTCACAAACTTTTTTATTATACATTTCTTTAGCTCTGACATATACCATAGTGCTGTACAGAGAACACTGAGCCAGTCACGTCAGTCTCTCCACCAGAGGAGCTTACACGCCGTACTGGGCCCTAATCCCCTTACTGTGCTCTCCTAACCTCTCTATAAATATATGATGATGATAATAATAGTGTGTGACTGTGGGGGGCCATTAGAGTGTAAGCCCCTCTGGTACAGAGACTGATGTGTCTTGCTTGATGATCTCTGTACAGCACAGCGAGATATATTTCAGGGCTTTATAATAGTAATACAGAAAAGTATTAAAGAATTACCTGCAAAGTAAACATGATAAAACATAGTAACATTAAATGTATAATAGTAAAAGTGTGTGACTGTGGGGGGACAG
This sequence comes from Rana kukunoris, assembly GCA_029574335.1. Classification (NCBI taxonomy): domain Eukaryota; kingdom Metazoa; phylum Chordata; class Amphibia; order Anura; family Ranidae; genus Rana; species Rana kukunoris. Next base: position 10,508,783 of record CM056050.1, read on the forward strand.
TCACACACTTTTATTATTATACATTTCATGTTACTATGTTTCATCATGTTTACTTTGCAGGTAATTCTTTTATACTTTACTAAATCAGGGACTCCAGCGCTGTAGCAGGTGATTTTACCACCACAGTTAAAAAAAATAAAACTGGTACATGTATGCCCATCATTAGAAGTGGGTGGATGCAGGGCGGTATTCTAATGGTGGGCATACCCACCGATCAATCCTTTTTTTTTTCCGTTCAGCCCACAGGCTGCATGGAAAAAGCCTGAGGGCAGAGGAGAGATCTAAAGTCTAATAGACTCTTTTTTTTTTTTTTTTAAAGGAGTACCTGTCACTACCTATTGCTATCACTGGGGATATTTACATTCTCTGTGATAACAATAAAAATGCTAATTAACAATAACAGTAACAATGTAAAAATAAAATAAAAAAATAAAAATAAATTAAGAAAAAAAAAAAACGCAGCTGCAAGGATGTGCTCAATTGTAAAGTATGTCGTCTTTGGTATCTATGTATTGTAATTATACATTAAAGCGGAGGTTCACCCTAAAAAAAAATTCTAACATTACATTGAGCAGACTCCTGAGAATGAGAGTATGCTGCTCCTTTTTTATTTTTTTTATTTGTACATACCGTTTTATCTATATTTTCACCGCGGCTTCCGGGTAGGTAATCCTGCGGGACTGGGCGTTCCTATCCACAGGCTTGTGATTGACGTGATGCCAACCGGCGCGTACAGCATGTCACGACTTGCCGAAAGAAGCCAAATGTCGAGTCGGCTCTATACGGCGCCTGCGCACCGATGGTCGGCTTCTTTCAGCAACTCGTGACGCGCTGTTTGCGCCGGTCGGCATCACGTCAATCACAGCCTGTGAATAGGAACGCCCACTCCCACGGGATTCACTACCCGAAATATCGGTAAAACGGTATGTACGAAAAAAAAAAAAGAGCAGCATACTCTCACTCTCGGGAGTCTGCTCAATGTAATGTTAGAATTTTTTTTTTTAGGGTGAACCCCTGTTTTAAATATGCATTCAAATTCAAAAAGGTGTAAAAATGTGTTTGGACAGTCACACACTTTTATTATTATACATTTCATGTTACTATGTTTCATCATGTTTACTTTGCAGGTAATTCTTTTATACTTTACTAAATCAGGGACTCCAGCGCTGTAGGAGGTGATTTCACCAGCACAGTTAAAAAAATAAAACTGGTACATGTATGCCCATCATTAGAAGTGGGTGGATGCAGGGTGGTATTCTAATGGTGGGCATACCCACCAATCAATCTTTTTTTTCCGTTTAGCCCACAGGCTGCATGGAAAAAGCCTGAGGGCAGAGGAGAGATCTAGAGTCTAATAGACCCTTTTTTTTTTAAAGGAGTACCTGTCACTACCTATTGCTATCACTGGGGATATTTACATTATCTGTGATAACAATAAAAATGCTAATTTTTTTCAAGTAACAATGTAAAAATAAAATAAAAATAAATTAAGAAAAAAAAAAACGCAGCTGCAAGGATGTGCTCAATTGTAAAGTATGTCGTCTTTGGTATCTATGTATTGTAATTATACATTAAAGCCGAGGTTCACCCTAAAAAATTATTCTAACATTACATTGAGCAGACTCCTGAGAGTGAGAGTATGCTGCTCCTTTTTTTTGTACATACCGTTTTATCTATATTTTCACTTCGGCTTCCGGGTAGGTAATCCTGCGGGACTGGGCGTTCCTATTCACAGTCTGTGATTGACGTGATGCCGACCGGCGCATACAGCGCATCACGACTTGCCGAAAGAAGCCAAACGTCGAGTCGGCTCTATACGGCGCCTGCGCACCGACGGTCGGCTTCTTTCAGCAAGTCGTGACGCGCTGTTTGCGCCGGTCGGCATCACGTCAATCACAGCCTGTGAATAGGAACGCCCACTCCCACGGGATTCACTACCCGAAATATCGGTAAAACGGTATGTACGGAAAAAAAAAAAGAGCAGCATACTCTCATTCTCGGGAGTCTGCTCAATGTAATGTTAGAATTTTTTTTTTAGGGTGAACCCCCGTTTTAAATATGCATTCAAATTCAAAAAGGTGTGTTTTTTTTCTCAAAAAAAATGTGTTTGGACAGTCGTGTGGACAGTCACACACTTTTATTATTATACATTTCATGTTACTATGTTTCATCATGTTTACTTTGCAGGTAATTCTTTTATACTTTACTAAATCAGGGACTCCAGCGCTGTAGAAGGTGATTTCACCAGCACAGTTAAAAAAATAAAACTGGTACATGTATGCCCATCATTAGAAGTGGGTGGATGCAGGGCGGTATTCTAATGGTGGGCATACCCACCGATCAATCTTTTTTTTTCCGTTCAGCCCACAGGCTGCATGGAAAAAGCCTGAGGGCAGAGGAGAGATCTAGAGTCTAATAGACCCTTTTTTTTTTTTAAAGGAGTTCCTGTCACTACCTATTGCTATCACTGGGGATATTTACATTCTCTGTGATAACAATAAAAATGCTAATTAACAATAACAGTAACAATGTAAAAATAAAATAAAAAAAGAAAAATAAATTAAGAAAAAAAAAAAAACGCAGCTGCAAGGATGTGCTCAATTGTAGAGTATGTCGTCTTTGGTATCTATGTATTGTAATTATACATTAAAGCGGAGGTTCACCCTAAAAAAGAAATTCTAACATTACATTGAGCAGACTCCTGAGAGTGAGAGTATGCTGCTCCTTTTTTTTTGTACATACCGTTTTATCTATATTTTCACCGCGGCTTCCGGGTAGGTAATCCTGCGGGACTGGGCGTTCCTATTCACAGGCTGTGACTGACGTGATGCCGACCGGCGCATACAGCGCATCACGACTTGCCGAAAGAAGCCAAACGTTGAGTCGGCTCTATACGGCGCCTGCGCACCGACGGTAGGCTTCTTTCAGCAAGTCGTGACGCGCTGTTTGCGCCGGTCGGCATCACGTCAATCACAGCCTGTGAATAGGAACGCCCACTCACACGGGATTCACTACCCGAAATATCGGTAAAACGGTATGTACGAAAAAAAAAAAAGAGCAGCATACTCTCACTCTCGGGAGTCTGCTCAAAGTAATGTTAGAATTTTTTTTTTTAGGGTGAACCCCCGTTTTAAATATGCATTCAAATTCAAAAAGGTGTGTTTTTTTTCTCAAAAAAAATGTGTTTGGACAGTCATGTGTGGACAGTCACACACTTTTATTATTATACATTTCATGTTACTATGTTTCATTATGTTTACTTTGCAGGTAATTCTTTTATACTTTACTAAATCAGGGACTCCAGAGCTGTAGGAGGTGATTTCACCAGCACAGTTAAAAAAATAAAACTGGTACATGTATGCCCATCATTAGAAGTGGGTGGATGCAGGGCGGTATTCTAATGGTGGGCATACCCACCGATCAATCTTTTTTTTTCCGTTCAGCCCACAGGCTGCATGGAAAAAGCCTGAGGGCAGAGGAGAGATCTAGAGTCTAATAGACCCTTTTTTTTTTTTAAAGGAGTTCCTGTCACTACCTATTGCTATCACTGGGGATATTTACATTCTCTGTGATAACAATAAAAATGCTAATTAACAATAACAGTAACAATGTAAAAATAAATTAAAAAAAGAAAAATAAATTAAGAAAAAAAAAAAAACGCAGCTGCAAGGATGTGCTCAATTGTAGAGTATGTCGTCTTTGGTATCTATGTATTGTAATTATACATTAAAGCGGAGGTTCACCCTAAAAAAGAAATTCTAACATTACATTGAGCAGACTCCTGAGAGTGAGAGTATGCTGCTCCTTTTTTTTTGTACATACCGTTTTATCTATATTTTCACCGCGGCTTCCGGGTAGGTAATCCTGCGGGACTGGGCGTTCCTATTCACAGGCTGTGACTGACGTGATGCCGACCGGCGCATACAGCGCATCACGACTTGCCGAAAGAAGCCAAACGTTGAGTCGGCTCTATACGGCGCCTGCGCACCGACGGTAGGCTTCTTTCAGCAAGTCGTGACGCGCTGTTTGCGCCGGTCGGCATCACGTCAATCACAGCCTGTGAATAGGAACGCCCACTCACACGGGATTCACTACCCGAAATATCGGTAAAACGGTATGTACGAAAAAAAAAAAGAGCAGCATACTCTCACTCTCGGGAGTCTGCTCAAAGTAATGTTAGAATTTTTTTTTTTTAGGGTGAACCCCCGTTTTAAATATGCATTCAAATTCAAAAAGGTGTGTTTTTTTTCTCAAAAAAAATGTGTTTGGACAGTCATGTGTGGACAGTCACACACTTTTATTATTATACATTTCATGTTACTATGTTTCATTATGTTTACTTTGCAGGTAATTCTTTTATACTTTACTAAATCAGGGACTCCAGAGCTGTAGGAGGTGATTTCACCAGCACAGTTAAAAAAATAAAACTGGTACATGTATGCCCATCATTAGAAGTGGGTGGATGCAGGGCGGTATTCTAATGGTGGGCATACCCACCGATCAATCTTTTTTTTCCGTTCAGCCCACAGGCTGCATGGAAAAAGCCTGAGGGCAGAGGAGAGATCTAGAGTCTAATAGACCCTTTTTTTTTCTTTTTTTAAAGGAGTACCTGTCACTACCTATTGCTATCACTGGGGATATTTACATTCTCTGTGATAACAATAAAAATGCTAATTTTTTTTTAAGTAACAATGTAAAAATAAAATAAAAAAAATAAAAATAAATTAAGAAAAAAAAAAAAACGCAGCTGCAAGGATGTGCTCAATTGTAAAGTATGTCGTCTTTGGTATCTATGTATTGTAATTATACATTAAAGCGGAGATTCACCCTAAAAAAAAATTCTAACATTACATTGAGCAGACTCCTGAGAGTGAGAGTATGCTGCTCCTTTTTTTTTTTTTGTACATACCGTTTTATCTATATTTTCACTGCGGCTTCCGGGTAGGTAATCCTGCGGGACTGGCGTTCCTATCCACAGGCTGTGATTGACGTGATGCCGACCGGCGCATACAGCGCGTCACGACTTGCCGAAAGAAGCCGAACGTCGAATCGGCTCTATACGGCGCCTGCTCACCGACGGTCGGCTTCTTTCGGCAAGTCGTGACGCGCTGTTTGCGCCGGTCGGCATCACGTCAATCACAGCCTGTGAATAGAAAAGCCCACTCCCACGAGATTCACTACCCGAAATATCGGTAAAACGGTATGTACGTAAAAAAAAAGAGCAGCATACTCTCACTCTTGGGAGTCTGCTCAATGTAATGTTAGAATTTTTTTTTTTAGGGTGAACCTCCGTTTTAAATATGCATTCAAATTCTAAAAGGTGTGTTTTTTTTCTCAAAAAAAATGTGTTTGAAAGACATTTATTTACTGACACACACTGGTCAACATACAATGACTTGCAAATTAGGAGAGAGTACAGATTCTAGGATGAGGCCATACTACAAACATACATCCAACAGTAGAAAAAGGATGACTAGCATCCAGTAGGGTAGCTTAGTGTAGTTAGTGTAGGTCCTGCCCTAGAAGAGTCTACCTTGCCGTGGTGGGCAGGCTTAGAATCTCTTGGTCAAAAGTGTGTCAGCAAATGGGCGAGAGGATCACTAGATCTTTACTTCTGGCCAATTGATTTTACCAAAGGACTCTTGGTTTAACCAGTATATATATATATATATTATATATATATATATATATATATATATATATATATATATATATATATATATATATATATATATATGTATATATATATATATATATATATAGTTGGAAAAGGAAAAATGTGTATAGGTCCATAATTCTACTTTCATAAACACACAATAAAAATTGGTATATTTACATTTGAATTGCTTCCTCTTTTATTTAACCACTTGCTTACTGGGCACATATACCCCCTTCCTGCCCAGACGAAATTTCAGCTTTCAGCACTGCGTCGCTTTAAATTAAAATTGCGCGGTTGTGCGACGTGCCTTTTTCCCCACAAATAGAGCTTATTTTTGGTGGTATTTGATCGCCTCTGCGTTTTTTTCCCCGCTATAAACAAAAAAGAGCGAGAATTTTGAAAAAAAAACTGAATATTTTTTACTTTTTGCTATAATAAAAATCCAAATTTTAAAAAAAAATATATATTTTTTTTTCTCAGTTTAGGCCGATATGTTTTCTACATATTTTTGGTAAAAAAAAACAATCGCAATAAGCGTATAGTAATTGGTTTGCGCAAAGATTATAGTGGCTAGGAAATAAGGGATAGAATTCTGACAATTCTTTTTTTTTTTACTAGTAATACGGCGATCTGCGAATTTTGTCAGGACTGCGATATTGCAACGGACACATCGGACACTTTTGACACATTTTTGGGACCATTCACATTTATACAGCGATCAGTGCTATAAAAACGCACTAATTACTGTATAAATGTGACTGGCAGTGAAGGGGTTAACACTAGGGGGGTGAGGAAGGGGTTAAATGTGAGTCCTGGGTGTGTTCTAACTGTGTGGGGGGAGGGGGGTGACTGGGGGAGGTGACGGATGCTGTCTCCCTATGTACAAGAGAAACAGCATCTGTCACCTCACCCTGACAGGACGTGGAGCTCTGTGTTTACACACAGAGCTTCACGTCCCTGCTCTAAAACTGCCGATCAGCGGGTACCTGGCGGACATCGCGACCGCCAGGCACGCGCATCGGCATCTCGGGGACACGCCGGGTGCGCGCGCGCCCCCCAGTGGCTGAAAAAAACGATGCCGTCAATTGACGGCAGCTTGGATATTCAGATCCACTAAGCTGCCGTCAATTGACCATATGCAGGTCCGCAAGTGGTTAATCCTTTCACTTGGATGCCCAGGCCACATTTGGCTGCTTCTTCCACTTCTGGTGTGTGTAGGGATGTGTAATATGTGTTTATGTATTAAAGGGGTGGTTCCCCTAAAAAGAAACTTTTAACATTGCCTGTGTCTTGTTAATAACATTTAGAATCGGCTGGTAGTTTTAAAAAAAAACACCCGTACATACTATTTTCGGCATGTACTCTCACCGCCGCTTCCGGGTCTGGCAGCCGGGGACAGGCATCCGATCGACGCATACAGCGCGTCACGAGATGCCGAAAGAAGCCGAACGTTGGTGCGGCTCTATACGGCGCATGCACACCAACGTTCGGCTTCTTTCGGCATCTCGTGACGCGCTGTATGCGTCGATCGGATGCCTGTCAATGAAGCAGGCCCTCCCATCCCCGGCCGCCAGACCCGGAAGCAGCGGTGAGAGTACATGCCGAAAATGGTATGTACGGGTGTTTTTTTTTTAAACTACCAGCCGATTCTAAATGTTATTAACAAGACACAGGCAATGTTAAAAGTTTCTTTTTAGGGGAACCTCCCCTTTAACCACTTAAGACCCGGACCAATATGCAGGTTAAGGACCTTGCCCCTTTTTGCGATTCGGTACTGCATCGCTTTAACTGACAATTGCGTGGTCGTGCAACGTGGCTCCCAAACAAAATTGGCGTCCTTTTTCCCCCACAAATAGTTTTCTTTTGGTGGTATTTGATCACCTCTGCGGTTTATATTTTTTGCGCTATAAACAAAAATAGAGCGAAAATTTTGAAAAAAAATGCAATATTTTTTACTTTTTGCTATAATAAATATCCCCAAAAAAGATATAAAAAAACATTTATTTTCCTCAGTTTAGGCCGATACGTATTCTTCTACATATTTTTGGTAAAAAATCGCAATAAGCGTTTAACGATTGGTTTGGGCAAAATGTATAGCGTTTACAAAATAGGGGATAGTTTTATGGCATTTTTATTAATGTTTTTTTTTTTTTTTTACTACTAACGGCGGAGATTAGTGATTTTTTTTTTGTGACTGCGACATTATGGCGGACACATCGGAGAATTTTGACACATTTTTAGGACCATTATCATTTTCACAGCAAAAAATGCTATAAAACTGCTATAAAACTGCACTGATTGCTGTGAAAATGACAATTGCAGTTTAGGAGTTAATCACTAGGGGGCGCTGTAGGGGTTAAGTGTGACCTCATATGTGTTTCTAACTGTAGGGGGCAGGGTTGGATGTGTGACATCACTGATCGTCATTCCCTATATTAGGGAACAGACGATCAATGACACTGACACTGTGAAGAACAGGGAAGGTCTGTTTACACACTCCTCTCGCCCGTTCTTCAGCTCCTGCGGGACACTGGCGGCGATCGGGTCCCGCGGCCGCAGTCATGGGGCTTCGGACCGGGTCGCGACCGGGCACAGGCACATACATGTAGGTTGCCTTTAAGAGCCCAGCCGTGCCATTCTGCCAACGTATATGTAAAGGAGGTGGTCCTTAAGTGGTTAACATGTGTCCTAACCATGTATATATGTACCATATTTTCCGGCATATAAGACGACCCCCTATTTTTCCAGGAAAAATTTGGCCATTCCATTACAGGTCCCACTGTGCCATTCCATTACATGCCCCTCTGTGCCATTCCATTACATGCCCTACTGTGCCATTCCATTACATGCCCCACTGTGCCATTCCATTACATGCCCCACTGTGCCATTCCATTACATGCCCCCACTCTGCCATTCCATTACATGCCCCCACTCTGCCATTCCATTACATGGCCCCCACTGTGCCATATCATTACATGCCCCCACTGTGCCATATCATTACATGCCCCCACTGTGCCATTCCATTACATGCCCCCACTGTGCCATTCCATTACATGACCCCACTGTGCCATTCCATTACATGACCCCCACTGTGCCATTCCATTACATGCCCCCACTGTGCCATTCCATTACATGGCCGCCACTGTGCCATTCCATTACAGGCCTCACTGTACCATTCCATTACATGGCTCCACTGTGCCATTCCATTCCATGGTCCCACTGTGCCATTCCATTACATGCCCCCACTGTGCCATTCCATTACATGCCCCCACTGTGCCATTCCATTACATGCCCCCACTGTGCCATTCCATTACATGGCCACACTGTGCCATTCCATTACATGGCCCCACTGTGCCATTCCATTACAGGCCTCACTGTACCATTCCATTACATGGCTCCACTGTGCCATTCCATTACATGGCTCCACTGTGCCATTCCATTACATGGCCCCACTGTGCCATTCCATTACATGGCCCCACTGTGCCATTCCATTACATGGCCCCACTGTGCCATTCCATTACATGGCCCCACTGTGCCATTCCATTACATGGCCCCACTGTGCCATTCCATTACATGGCCCCACTGTGCCATTCCATTACATGGCCCCACTGTGCCATTCCATTACATGCCCCACTGTGCCATTCCATTACATGCCCCCACTGTGCCATTCCATTACATGGCCCCCACTGTGCCATTCCATTACATGGCCCCACTGTGCCATTACATTACATGGCCCCACTGTGCCATTACATTACATGCCCCCACTGTGCCATTACATGCCCCCACTGTCGATCACATGTTTCCACTTTCCCGGCCAAGACGATCGATCTCCCTACCTTATTTTTTTTGCTGCGGGCATCCATGTCTCAGGCTGCGGGCATCCATGATTCAAAAAACGTGCCTGCTCCTCAGACTGTTCAGTGATAGGTGGAACACTCATTTTCCCAGAAGGGTCTCTGTTCAGTGTTCTGCCTATCACGGACATCCTCTCGTCCGAGGATGAGAAGGCATCCATGATAGGTGGATCACTGAACAGAGGCCCTCCTGGGAAAATTAGTGTTTCCCCTATCACTGAACAGTCTGAGGAGGAGGCGCGGCTTTTGAATCATGGAATGCTGCAGCCTGACAGAGACTGTCATCGGCGTATAAGATGACCCCCGACTTTGGATGCATTTTTTTGCATCCAAAAGGTCGTCTTATACGCCGGCAAATACGGTATGTAATGACAAGCTCCTTGTGACAGCAGTGACAAGGTCCTCTTAATGGAGACATCAGGAGTTTTCTAGCTTCACCCCAAAGAACAGGAGATACGATTAAATCCTGGAATGACACATTCCCCTTAACCAGGAAAAGATATCAAGTTCTCAGGGAATTTTATATTAATTTTTAATCAAATTTTATATTCCTACACAGTCCCCTCACAACATATATAGGGAATTCTTTCCTGTTATCCTGGAGGATCTTCTCTATTCAGAAGAAGTGTTTTTCTTCCCTCACAATCTATACTTTAGTATTAAGCCTTTCTCTAGTCTCCAATAGAATTGTAAAAGTCTCAATTGTAAAATCTCTTGCTTCTTAACCACTTCAGCCCCGGACCATTTTGTAGCTAAAGGACCAGGCCACTTTTTGCGATTCGGCACTGCGTCGATTTAACTGACAATTGTGTGGTTGTGCGAAGTGGCTCCAAAACAAAGTTGGCGTCCTTTTTTTCCCCACAAATAGAGCTTTCTTTTGGTGGTATTTAATCACCCCTGCGGTTTTTATTTTTTTGCGCTATAAACAAAAATAGAGCGACAATTTTGAAAAAAAAAATCAATATTTTTTACTTTTTGCTATAATAAATACCCCCCCCCCAAAAAAAAAAAAAATATATATATATATAAAAAAAAGTTTTCCCCAGTTTAGGCTGAAATATATTCTTCTACATATCTTTGGTAAAAAAAAGAGGAGAAGGAGAGAGCGAGAGAAGAGGAGAGGGCGAGAGAAGAGGAGAGGGCAAGACTAGCAAGGAGGGAGAGAAGCAGCAAAGAGGGCGAGAGAAGAGGAGAGGGCGAGAGAAGAGGAGAGGGCGAGAGAAGAGGAGAGGGCGAGACTAGCAAGGAGGGAGAGAGAAGCAGCAAAGAGGGAAAGAGAACAGGAGATGGCGAGAGAAGAGGAGAGGGCGAGAGAAGAGGAGAGGGCGAGAGAAGAGGAGAGGGTGAGAGAAGAGGAGAGGGTGAGAGAAGAGGAGAGGGCGAGACAAGCAAGAAGGGAGAGAGAAGAGCAGAGGGAGAGAGAAGAGCAGAGGGAGAGAGAAGAGCAGAGGGAGAGAGAAGAGCAGAGGGAGATTGAAGCGGAGATGGCGAGAGAATCGCAGATGGCGAGAGAAGAGAGGGAGAGAAAAGAGAAAGGGGAGAGTACGGGGGAGAAGGGAGAAGAAGTTTTTATTTTTTGCGCTATATACAAAAATAGAGCGACAATTAAAAAAAAAAATCAATATTTTTTACTTTTTGCTATAATAAATATCCCCCCCCCCAAAAAAAATATATATATATATATAAAAAAAAAAGTTTTCCCCAGTTTAGGCCGAAATATATTCTACATATCTTTGGTAAAAAAAAACAAAAAAAAAAACGCAATAAGCGTTTATTGATTGGCTTGCGCAAAAGTTATAGCGTCCACAAAATAGGGGATAGTTTTATGTCATTTTTATTTATATTTTTTTCACTAGTAACAGCGTTGATCAGCAGTTTTTATTGTGACATTATGGCGGACACATCTGACACTTTTGACACCATTTTGGGACCTTTGTCATTTTCACAGCGATCACTGCTATAAAAATGCACTGATCACTGTAAAAATGACACCGGCAGTGAAGGGGTTAACCTGTAATATCCACAGACACCCCCCCCACTGTAAAATCCACAGACATCTCCCCCCACTGTAATATCCACAGACATCTCCCCCCACTGTAATATCCACAGACATCTCCCCCCACTGTAATATCCACATACACCCCCCCACTGTAATATCCACAGACATCCCCCCACTGTAATATCCACAGACATCTCCCCCCACTGTAATATCCACAGACATCCCCCCACTGTAATATCCACAGACATCCCCCCACTGTAATATCCACAGACACCCCCCCACTGTAATATCCACATATACCCCCCCACTGTAATATCCACAGACACCCCCCACTGTAATATCCACAGACACCCCCCACTGTAATATCCACAGACACCCCCCCACTGTAATATCCACAGACATCCCCCCACTGTAATATCCACAGACATCCCCCCACTGTAATATCTACAAACATCTCCCCTCACTGTAATATCCACAGACATCCTCCCCACTGTAATATCCACAGACATCTCCCCCCCACTGTATTATCCACAGACACCCCCCCACTCTAATATCCACAGACATCTCCCCTCACTGTAATATCCACAAACACCCCCCCACTGTAATATCCACAAAAATCCCCCCCCCCACTGTAATATCCACAGACACCCCCCCACTGTAATATCCACAGACATCTCCCCTACTGTAATATCCACAGACACCCCCCACTGTAATATCCACAGACACCCCCCCCACTGTAATATCCACAGACACCCCGCCACTGTAATATCCAGACATCTCCCCCCCACTGTAATATCCAGACATCTCCCCCCCCCCACTGTAATATCCACAGACATCTCCCCCACTGTAATATCCACAGACATCCCCCCCACTGTAATATCTACGAATGCTAATTCCGCTCCTCCCCACCTCTCCAGCCCGCCTCTGTGCGCGTCCCCTGTAATCACTCTTTACACAGAATATATATATACAATTCTACTGTCCCCATATATAATATAATTCATATTATTTATTGTTATCCTTTCATATTTAAAATAAATAAATAAAAATAAATAAATATATACAGTATACAATTCTCCCGCCTTGTGTATATAATATAATATTATTTATTGTTATCCCTCCATATTTTTTGACAGAAATTATAATATATATATACATATATGTATATATATATACACACACATATATGTGTATATATATATATAACTCCCGCCCCATTTATCTCTTCCTATTATTTCACCTAATTTTTTATTGCCCCTCCTATTTTATTTTTTATTACACCAACTATTATTTTATATTTATTGTTAACTCTTTATTATTTTACATTATTATTACACCTCCTATTATTTTATCTCATTTAGCAACTGTGCCATCAAATGCAGGCACCGTGCCCATCAATTGGCGCCAATGTGCACATCAATTGCAGTCACTGTTCCCATCAATTGCAGTCACTGTTCCCATCAATTGCTGCCACTGTGCCCATCAATTGCTGCCACTGTGCCCATCAATTGCTGCCACTGTGCCAGCAAACGCAGCCACTGTGCCCATCAATTGCTGCCACTGTGCCATCAATAGCAGCCACTGTGCCAGCAATTGCAGCCACTGTGCCAGCAAACACAGCCACTGTGCCCATCAATTGCTGCCACTGTGCCAGCAAATGCAGCCACTGTGCCCATCAATTGCAGCCACTGTGCCCATCAATTGCTGCCACTGTGCCCATCAATTGCTGCCACTGTGCCATCAAATGCAGGCACTGTGCCCATCAATTGCCGCCATTGTGCCCATCAATTGCAGCCACTGTGCCAGCAAACGCAGCCAGTGTGCCCATCAATTGCTGCCACTGTACCATCAAACACAGCCACTGTGCCCATCAAACGCAGCCAGTGTGCCATGTGTTTTTCTGACTGCTCTATTCTTTGCCTAAATCATCCCCACTCTTCCTTCGTACCCCAGACCTTTTCTGTCCAGGGGAAACGGATTTCGATAGCAAGCTGACTATGACTATCAGATCTGTTTCCCCCCCCCCAATATATCTTCCATGGCACTTGATGGGTAAATAATACTTGTATATGGTTTTCCTGACTGCTCTACTCTTTGCCTAAATCATCCCCACGCTTCCTTTTTTTTGCACAAAGTTGTCACTAAATGATATATTTCATATGATGTTATATATCCATATGACATATATCATATGGCTTATATCATAAGCCACATATCATATGATATATATCATTTATATATCATATGTCAGCAACCCGCGGCTCCGGAGGTGGGATTCAGCCGCTACATTTTTTTAGTCCCGGCGCGCAAAGACGGAGTCATATCAAAGGCACTCCGCCTGTGAGAGAAGGCGCCGTAGAGATGAAACAGCGGCTTTCTCTCTACTACAGCCGCTGCTTTCTCTGTACGGCACCTTCTCTCACAGGCGGAGTGCATTTGATATCACTCCGCCTGTGCGCGCTGGGATTAATATTTTTTACAGTGATGCCGCAGGCCACAGCCCTCCCACAGTGCCCAGAAGCACCACAGAGCCCAGCAGCCCCACAATGCCCATAAGCACCACAGAGCCCAGAAGCCCCGCAGAGCCCAGCAGCTCCACAGAGCCGTCGACGTCCTCATAAAGCAGGGATAACTTTACGCTTACGCAAACGACGTAAAATACGACGAGCGGGCGCAATTACATTCGGGAATGGGCGTATCTACCTAATTTACATATTCGACGCGTAAATCGAAATGCCACCTAGCGGCCAGCGTAAATATGCAACTAAGATATGACGCTGTAAGTGACTTACGCCGCTTGTATCCGGCGTATCTTGTTTTCTGAATACAGAAAAAACATACGCCGGCGCAGAATAGAATTTACGCGGAGTATCTATAAATACGCCAACGTAAATTCTATCAGAATCTGGCCCAGTATGTGCAATGTTGCATGTCTATATGCCTGACTTGGAGTGATGGAAGATGCATTGTGGCTTCTCTGTATTTGGATGTACTATAGTAAGTGTGGAGAGATTTTAACCTTTCAGGAGCCGTCAGTAAAAATCATATACAAGTGTTTTTAACACATCAAGTGCCATGAAAGCTATATGGGGGGGTGGGGGGACAAATATGATAGCAATAGACAGCTTGCTATCAAAATCTGTTTCCCCTGGACAGTCAGGGTATGGGGTAAGAAGGAAGAGAAGATTAATCAAAAGAGTATAGTAGTCACGGAGACCATACTGAAGTGATTTTTAACTCATGAAGTGCCGTGGATGCTATATTGGGGGGGGGGGGGGGGACGACCAGATGTGATAGCAATAGACACCCCTGTTATCATAATCATTTTTCCTTGGACAGAAAAGGTCCAGGGAAAGAAGGAAGAGTGAGTATAGTCTATACAGAGCAGTATGGATCAGTCAGGGAAACCATATACAAGTGCTTTTCACCCATCAAGTGCCATGGAAGCTCTACTGGGTGGGGAAACCAGATCTGATAGCAATAGGCAGCATGTTATCAGAATCGGTTTCCCCTGGACAGAAAGGGACAAATGAAGAAAGGAAGAGTGAGGATGGTCTATACGGAGTATGGAGCAGTCAGGGAAACCATATACAAGTGCTTTTAACCCATCAAGTGCCATGGAAGCTCTATTGGTGGGGGGGAAACCAGATCTGATAGCAATAGACAGCTTGCTATCAGAATAGGTTTCCCCTGGACAGAGAGAGTCCGGGAAAAGAAGGAAAAGTGAGTATAGTCTATACAGAGTATGGAGCAGTCAGGGAAACCATATACAAGTGCTTTTCACCCATCAAGTGCCATGGAAGCTCTACTGGGTGGGGAAACCAGATCTAATAGCAATAGACAATTTGCTATCAGAATCGGTTTCCCCTGGACAGAAAGGGACAAATGATAGAAGGAAGAGTGAGGATGCTCTATACAGAGTATAGAGTAGTCAGGGAAACCATATACAAGCACTTTTAACCCATCAAGTGCCATGGAAGCTCTATTGGGTGGGGAAACCAGATCTGATAGCAATAGGCAGCATGTTATCAGAATCAGTTTCCCCTGGATAGAAAGGAACAAATGAAAGAAGGAAGAGTGTGGGTGGTCTATCTATACAGAGTATGGAGCATTTAGGAAAACCATATACAAGTGCCTTTTACCCATCAAGTGCCATGGAAGCTCTATTGGTGGGGGGGAAACCAGATCTCATAGCAATAGGCAGTTTGCTATCAGAATTGGTTTCCCCTGGACAGAAAGGGTCCAGGTAAAGAAGGAAGAGTGAGGATGTATACGGAGTATACAGAGTATAGAGCAGTCAGGGAAACCATATACAAGTGTTTTTCACACATCAAGTGCCATAGAAGCTCTAATGGGGTGGGAAACCAGATCTGATAGCAGAGATGTTTCTTTGAGTTTCCCTGCTTTCCTTCCCCAGAATGAGTCCTGGGAAAGGAAAAAGGGTGAGCATACTTTAGTTGGGGTGGCACAAGTGATGGCCACTCAGGTAGGGGAGGGGGGGTCCGAAACGGTTTAACCCCTTCACGCCGAGGGATTGCAAACATGAAGCCTCAGTTTCATGGTGGTTGTACCGGGGTTATGCCTGCAGCTACAGTGATCACCCCGGTACCATTGTTTGGAGCCGGCGGTTAGCTTTCTTGTAATAACCGATGTGGCTGAGTTGTTGGTTGTAATTAAAGGCAATGGGCGGGGACAACCCCCCCATGGCCTTCCAAAGCTCGCCTGACCCTCCAGTCCCACCGGGGGAAGCGAGTTACCAGCTGGCATGTCCACAGCCAAAAAAAAGCCAGATTGGGCTCTTATCTTAGCTCTTATCTGGTCTCCCATGTAGAAACCAAGACGCAATGTCATGACATCACTTTCGGTTACTGGAGCCTTAAAGTCCCCAGATTTAAAAAAAAGTTACAGCATTCAAAACAGCCAAACTTGGTGTTTTGAATACTTTTAAGTGCAGATGAGGGGTTTGGGGTCTTTGGGGCCCCAGATCTCTCCATAAAGAGTACCTGTCACTGCCTATTACTGTCACAAGGGATGTTTACAGAATGCGGTTTCTGATCCCCACGACGACCTGGTGCCTGGGGTTTGTCGAAACCCTTATTTAGGAGTATAAATAGGACCTGTCATGGCTTTGTATATTTATATAGGAGTATAAAAATACCCGTGCAAGGCCGGAGTTCGCAATGTCAGACGGCCACCTGTGATCGCTCTACAGAGAGCCAGAACGGGGATCTGTAAATGTAAACAGACAGATCCCCATTCTGACAGGGGAAGAGAGAATTATATGATGTTCCTAGTGATTACATTTTTGGATGTTTACTAAAGCAAAAAGTTAATTTTTTTTTGTTTATGCGACGGTCACTTGCCACGACGTCGCCTGCCACACATTGTGGATTGTCACTTGCCACAACGTCACCTACCAAACATTGATGATTGTCACCTGCCACACGTAGTGGATTGCCACTTGCTGTGTCCCAGAGTGAACAATACAAAGGTCAGTCATGTTCAATGCAGCTTGAGTGCTTTATAAAACCAAATCTTATAGAGAGAAACAACTTGAAGTTGTACTACCAACGTAACCCACTTTGTTGTTCAGATAGGCAAAAGCTGCTCAGGCCAGGGGCGGATTCAGAGCCTAATCTCGGGAGGGGTACTGTCAAAATTTTTGCTGGAAATTTGTTGGAGCAATGCCTGGTGTTGGCGCTTCAATCATCAAGGCAACATGGTTGTTATGGTGTCATGATGATTGAAGTGCATTATTTCTATTATTACATTGTAATATAAAATAAAATAGTTCAACCCCCCAATCATGCAGAATCAGTGTGAGCCCTGAGTGGGTCACTTGCCACCATCACCTGCCACCAGATGTGGATTGTCAATTGCCAGTGGCTAGCGACAGTGTCCCTCTTGTACCAGAGTGAGGGATGATGTAATCTCTCTACTGCCCGCGACTGCACAGTAATTGCAGTAATTTTTTAGATGCAGAAATGCGGTGATGCAGGGGAGCAGTGAGAGACATCTCCAGATTTCATATGGACAAAAGTAGGACAGCCATCTTTATAATGCAATTAACCCTTCTAATGCTGGTTTTACACTTGAACACCATGCACAACTGCAGAGTGGAGGCAGAACAGTTGTCACTTGTAGAATGTTGGACTTTACTGCACCTTACGTTTCATCGTACCCTGATGGTTCTATTTGAAGGAAATAAACCTCCACAAAGTTCTCCTTGTAAAAAGTTTAAACAGTGGGCCAGATTCAGATACAATTACATTGGCGCAGAGTATCAGAGATACACTACGCTGCCGTATTTTACCAGGCTGTACGACGAATCCTGGTAGATTTTGTCCCTTACGGTACGGCGGCGTAGTGTATTTCTCGCCGCGTAATCGAAATACGTGATTAGGGGGCGTAAAGCATTTAAATTAAGTGCGTCCCCGCGGCGATCGAACTGCGCATGCTCTGTTCAGAAATTTCCCGCCGTGCATTGCGCGAAATAACGTCGTTACGTCATTTTTTGTTTGAGTAGCGTCGTTTACGGACATTCCTATTCCCGGACGACTTACGTAAAAAATAATAAAAGACGTCGGAAAACGTAGAAATTCGACGCGGGAACGACGGCCATACTTAACATGGGCTGTCTAATATTAGACCAGCAAAAAGCTGGTATAGTGTTACGCAAATAAAAGATGACTAAAGGTGCCGTAAGAGATTGCGATTAAAGATCGTAATTTCGGGGATCGCCGGCAAAAGCTCATTTGCATACCCCGACGCGGAAAACGACGGGAAGTCCACCCAGTGGCGGCAATTTTATTGCAGCGTAGATCCGAAGGCGTACGAACACGTAGCTAAAGAACGCGCGTAATTTGAAATTACTCCAGTCTAACACCAGTTAGACAGGCGTAATGGCTCTGTGAATCTGGCCCACTGTTTCAACTTTTTACAAGGAGAACTTTGTGGAGGTTTATTTCCTACAAATAGAACCATCAGGGTACGATGAAATGTAAGGTGCAGTAAAGTCCAACATTCTACAAGTGACAACTGTTCTGCCTCCACTCTGCAGTTGTGCATGGTGTTCAAGTGTAAAACCAGCATTAGAAGGGTTAATTGCATTATAAAGATGGCTGTCCTACTTTTGTCCATATGAAATCTGGAGATGTCTCTCACTGCTCCCCTGCATCACCGCATTTCTGCACCTAAAAAATGACTGCAATTACTGTGCAGTCGCGGGCAGTAGAGAGATTACATCATCCCTCACTCTGGTACAAGAGGGACACTGTCGCTGGCCACTGGCAATTGACAATCCACATCTGGTGGCAGGTGATGGTGGCAAGTGACCCACTAGGGCTCACACTGATTCTGCATGATTGGGGGGTTGAACTATTTTATTTCATATTACAATGTAATAATAGAAATAATGCACTTCAATCATCATGACACCATAACAACCATGTTGCCTTGATGATTGAAGCGCCAACACCAGGCATTGCTCCAACAAATTTCCAGCAAAAATTTTGACAGTACCCCTCCCGAGATTAGACTCTGAATCCGCCCCTGGCCTGAGCAGCTTTTGCCTATCTGAAAAACAAAGTGGGTTACATTGGTAGTACAACTTCAAGTTGTTTCTCTCTATAAGATTTGGTTTTATAAAGCACTCAAGCTGCATTGAATATGACTGACCTTTGTATTGTTCACTCTGGGACACAGCAAGTGGCAATCCACTACGTGTGGCAGGTGACGTCGTGGCAGGTGACAATCATCAATGTTTGGTAGGTGACGTTGTGGCAAGTGACAATCCGCATGTGTGGAAGGCGACGTCGTGGCAAGTGGCCGTCGCATAAACAAAAACATTTTACTTTTTGCTTTAGTAAACATCCAAAAATGTAATCACTAGGAACATCATATCATTCTCTCTTCCCCTGTCAGAATGGGGATCTGTCTTTTTACATTTACAGATCCCCGTTCTGGCTCTCTGTAGAGCGATCATGGGTGGCCGTCTGACATTGCGAACTCCGGCTTTGCACGGGTCCTTTTATACTCCTATATAAATATATAAAGCCATGACAGGTCCTCTTTATACTCCTAAATAAGGGTTTCCACAAACCCCAGGCGCCAGGTCGTCATGGGGATCAGAAACCACATTCTGTAAACATCCAGTAATAGGCAGTAACAGGTACTCTTTATCGAGTGATCTGGGGCCCAAAGGACCCCAAACCCCTCATCTGCACTTAAAAGTATTCAAAACACCAAGTTTGGCTGTTTTGAATGGTGTAACTTTTTTTTTAAATCTGGGGACTTTAAGGCTCCAGTAACCGAAAGTGATGTCATGACATTGCGTCTCGGTTTCTACATGGGAGACCAGATAAGAGCTAAGATAAGAGCCCAATCTGGCTTTTTTTTTGGCTGTGGACATGCCAGCTGGTAACTTGCTTCCCCCGGTGGGACTGGAGGGTCAGGCGAGCTTTGGAAGGCCATGGAGGGGTTGTCCCTGCCCATTCCCTTTAATTACAACCAACTACTCAGCCACATCGGTTATTACAAGAAAGCTAACCGCCGGCTCCAAACAATGGTACCGGGGTGATCACTGTAGCTGCAGGCATAACCCCGGTACAACCCCCATGAAACTGAGGCTTCATATTTGCAATCCCTCGGCGTGATGGGGTTAAACCGATTCGGTCCCCCGCCCCTCCCCTACCTGAGTGGCCATCACTTGTGCCACCCCAACTAAAGTATGCTCACCCTTTTTCCTTTCCCAGGACTCATTCTGGGGAAGGAAAGCAGGGAAACTCAAAGAAACATTTCTGCTATCAGATCTGGTTTCCCACCCCATTAGAGCTTCTATGGCACTTGATGTGTGAAAAACACTTGTATATGGTTTCCCTGACTGCTCTTTACTCTGTATACTCCGTATACATCCTCACTCTTCCTTCTTTACCTGGACCCTTTCTGTCCAGGGGAAACCAATTCTGATAGCAAACTGCTATTGCGATCTGATCTGGTTTCCCCCCCACCAATAGAGCTTCCATGGCACTTGATGGGTAAAAGGCACTTTTATATGGTTTCCCTGACTGCTCTATACTCTGTATAGACCATCTACACTCTTCCTTCTATTATCTGTCCCTTTCTGTCCAGAAAAAAACGATTCTGATAACATGTTGTCTATTGCTATCAGATCTGGTCCCCCCCCCTCCACCAATAGAGCTTCCATGGCACTTGATGGGTAAAAGGCACTTGTATATGGTTTTCCTAAATGCTCCATACTCTGTATAGACCATCTACACTCTTCCTTCTTTCATTTGTCCCTTTCTGTCCAGGGGAAACCGATTCTGATAACATGCTGTCTATTGCTATGAGATCTGGTTTCCCCACCCAATAGAGCTTCCATTGCACTTTATGGGTTAAAAGCACTTGTATATGGTTTCCCTGACTGCTCCATCTTCCATATAGAGCATCCTCACTCTTTCTTCTTTCATTTGTCCCTTTCTGTCCAGGGGAAACTGGTTCTGATAACATGCTGCCTATTGCTATCAGATCTGGTTTCCCCCCCACCAATAGAGCTTCCATGGCACTTGATGCGAAAAAAGCACTTTTATATCGTTTTCTTGACTGTTCCATACTCTGTATAAACCATCCTCACTCTTCCTTCTATTATCTGTCCCTTTCTGTCCAGGGGAAACTGATTCTGATAACATGCTGCCTATTGCTATCAGATCTGGTTTCCCCCCCACCAATAGAGCTTCCATGGCACTTGATGGGTGAAAAACACTTGTATATGGTTTCCCTGACTGCTCCGTATAGACCATCCTCACTCTTCCTTCTATCATTTGTCCCTTTCTGTCCAGGGGAAACTGATTCTGATAACATGCTGTCTATTGCTATCAGATCTGGTTTCCCCACCAATAGAGCTTCCATGGCACTTTATGCGAAAAAAGCACTTGTATATGGTTTTCCTAAATGCTCCATACTCTGTATAGACCATCTACACTCTTCCTTCTTTCATTTGTCCCTTTCTGTCCAGGGGAAACCAATTCTGATAACATGCTGTCTATTGCTATCAGATCTGGTTTCCCCACCCAATAGAGCTTCCATGGCACTTGATGGGTTAAAAGCACTTGTATATGGTTTCCCTGACTGCTCTATACTCTGTATAGACCATCTACACTCTTCCTTCTATTATCTGTCCCTTTCTGTCGAGGGGAAACCGATTCTGATAGCAAATTGTCTATTGCTATCAGATCTGGTTTCCCCACCCAGTAGAGCTTCCATGGCACTTGATGGATGAAAACCACTTGTATATGGTTTCCCTGACTTCTCCATACTCTGTAAAGACTATACTCACTCTTCCTTCTTTCCCCGGACCCTCTCTGTATATGGGAAACCTATTCTGATAACATGCTGTCTATTGCTATCAGATCTGGTTTCCCCACCCAATAGAGCTTCCATGGCACTTGATGGGTTAAAAGCACTTGTATATGGTTTCCCTGACTGCTCCATACTCTGTGTAGACCATCTACACTCTTCCTTCTATTATCTGTCCCTTTCTGTCGAGGGGAAACCGATTCTGATAGCAAATTGTCTATTGCTATCAGATCTGGTTTCCCCACCCAGTAGAGCTTCCATGGCACTTGATGGATGAAAAACACTTGTATATGGTTTCCCTGACTTCTCCATACTCTGTAAGACTATACTCACTCTTCCTTCTTTCCCCGGACCCTCTCTGTACAGGGGAAACCTATTCTGATAACATGCTGTCTATTGCTATCAGATCTGGTTTCCCCACCCAATAGAGCTTCCATGGCACTTTATGCGAAAAAAGCACTTGTATATGGTTTTCCTAAATGCTCCATACTCTGTATAGACCATCTACACTCTTCCTTCTTTCATTTGTCCCTTTCTGTCCAGGGGAAACCGATTCTAATAACATGCTGTCTATTGCTATCAGATCTGGTTTCCCCACCCAATAGAGCTTCCATGGCACTTGATGGGTTAAAAACACTTGTATATGGTTTCCCTGACTGCTCCATACTCTGTATAGACCATCTACACTCTTCCTTCTATTATCTGTCCCTTTCTGTCGAGGGGAAACCGATTCTGATAGCAAATTGTCTATTGCTATCAGATCTGGTTTCCCCACCCAGTAGAGCTTCCATGGCACTTGATGGATGAAAAACACTTGTATATGGTTTCCCTGACTTCTCCATACTCTGTAAAGACTATACTCACTCTTCCTTCTTTCCCCGGACCCTCTCTGTACAGGGGAAACCTATTCTGATAACATGCTGTCTATTGCTATCAGATCTGGTTTCCCCACCCAATAGAGCTTCCATGGCACTTGATGGGTTAAAAGCACTTGTATATGGTTTCCCTGACTGCTCCATACTCTGTATAGACCATCTACACTCTTCCTTCTATTATCTGTCCCTTTCTGTCGAGGGGAAACCGATTCTGATAGCAAATTGTCTATTGCTATCAGATCTGGTTTCCCCACCCAGTAGAGCTTCCATGGCACTTGATGGATGAAAACCACTTGTATATGGTTTCCCTGACTTCTCCATACTCTGTAAAGACTATACTCACTCTTCCTTCTTTCCCCGGACCCTCTCTGTACAGGGGAAACCGATTCTGATAACATGCTGTCTATTGCTATCAGATCTAGTTTCCCCACCCAATAGAGCTTCCATGGCACCTGATGGGTTAAAAGCACTTGTATATGGTTTCCCTGACTGCTCCATACTCCGTATAGACCATCCTCACTCTTCCTTTCTTCATTTGTCCCTTTCTGTCCAGGGGAAACCGATTCTGATAACATGCTGCCTATTGCTATCAGATCTGGTTTCCCCACCCAGTAGAGCTTCCATGGCACTTGATGGGTGAAAAGCACTTGTATATGGTTTCCCTGACTGATCCATACTGCTCTGTATAGACTATACTCACTATTCCTTCTTTCCCTGGACCTTTTCTGTCCAAGGAAAAATGATTATGATAACAAGGTGTCTATTGCTATCAGATCTGGTCCCCCCCCCTCCCCCCAATATAGCATTCACGGCACGTCACAAGTAAAAAAATCACTTCAGTATGGTCTCCGTGACTACTATACTGTTTTGATTAATCTTCTCTTCCTTCTTACCCCATACCCTAACTGTCCAGGGGAAACAGATTTTGATAGCAAGCTGTCTATTGCCATCATATTTGTCCCCCCCCCCCCCCATATAGCTTTCATGGCACTTGATGTGTTAAAACACTTGTATATGATTTTTACTGACGGCTCCTGAAAGGTTAAAATCTCTCCACACTTACTATAGTACATCCAAATACAGAGAAGCCACAATGCATCTTCCATCACTCCAAGTCAGGCATATAGACATGCAACATTGCACATACTGGGCCAGATTCTGATAGAATTTACGTTGGCGTATCTATAGATACTCCGCGTAAATTCTAATTCTGCGCCGGCGTATCTTTTCTCTGTATTCAGAAAACAAGATACACCGGATTTCTGCTAAGATACAAGCGGCGTAAGTCACTTACGGCGTCGTATCTTAGTTGCATATTTACGCTGGCCGCTAGGTGGCGCTTCGATTTACGCGGCGAATATGTAAATTAGGTAGATACGCACATTCCCGAACGTAATTGCGCCCGCTCGTCGTATTTTATGTCGTTTGCGTAAGCGTAAAGTTACCCCTGCTTTATGAGGGGTAACTTTGCATAGGTGCGGCGTACGCAATGTTAAGTATGGACGTCGGGACAGCGTCAGATTTTTTCGTTGTTTATGTTGTTTGCTTAAATCGTTTGCGAATAGGGGTTTGCGTAAGTTATATTCACGTTGAAACGAATGTATTTGCGGCGTAATTTGGAGCATGCACACTGGGATATGTCCCCGGACGGCGCATGCGCAGTTAAAAAAAACGTCAAAGACGTGGGGTTACGATTGTTTAACATAAAACACGCCCCCCTAATCCACATTTGAATTACCCAGGCTTACGTCGGGCCATTTACGCTACGCCTCCGCAACTCTGGACGCAAGTGCTTTGAGAAAACGGCACTTGTGTCCAGAGTTGCGGCGGTGTAGCAGTAAATAGGATACGCTATGCCCCGCTCGTAGATGCGCCGATCTACGAGAATCTGGCCCACTGTGTGATGCTGTAATCGCTCTCATACATGTATGTAAGTGAAGAGCGTGTAGTGTGGCATGCAGATAAGCCGCAATGCAGCTGCCATGGCTCCAAGTCAGCCAGGTAACATTACACATACATGTTGGGTCCTGGAGTGATAATAGCAGTTTTCACGCTCCCTTGACACTCTGCAGGAAACTGAAGTATCTCACAGTAACACTGTTGCTTTCAGATGTGGTTTCCCCAGCTTGTCAAGGGTTAATTTGATTCTCAAATGAACTATTTGTTACAACATATCTTTCTAACCCTGCTGAAACTCAATTACTGTGTGACGTTAAGGACCCTTTCAGACATGAGCGACTTGTACTGCGACTTAGGACTGTAGAGTTGCATGACAAGTCTTGCTGCATAATTTACAATCTGAATCAAGAAATGTCATCTCAGCACACCAAGGTTTCCTCAGAAGGGTCCAAGCTTTATTCATATGGTCACACGGTACATACGGTTGCCTGATGAAGGGCCCTGTGTGGCTCTGAAACATTACCTTATGTGTACTGTCTGACCATGTGAATAAAGCTTTGGACCCTTCTGAGGAATCCTTGGTGTGCTGAGATGACATTTATTCATTCAGATTGTCTGTGTTTTCCAGCCGGTGGTCATTTCAGCAACCATCATCATTATAGTCATTTCCGTACATGTGTGCATGAGGAATATTGTCTTTGGCCATGATTTCCAATGAGTACCATTCATAACTGTGCAACTTCAAAATAGTCCCTGCACTACTTTGGTCCGACTTTGATGTGACTTGAGGGACTTTCAGGTTGAACAAGTGTGAAAGGGGCCTAAGTGTGATGTAAATATTATATCTTCTATGTCATATATTCTTTCTCCTTAATTTTATATTGCACACCTGTATACAAATCTATTCCAGTCATACAGGTTATGCTATTAGGGTTCCCACATTTCCCATAGTTCATGGTACATGTGTAACTTCTATGTGTTAATATGGACTGGATGAGTGTGTTTCTCTGTTATTTTTCAAACAGGTCTCTTTCTGGCCTGGGAGTACGATGGTAACACTCTTGATGTCATAACATTTTTCTAAAGCGTTTTTATTGGCCTTATATGATTTCTATCCACAAGCAGCCAACACACTAGTGAATTTTAGCCTGTCTTGTGGCACACAGAGAAGGAACTAAAACATAACAAGGCAGACTAGCGTGTTTATATTATTATTTTTTCCCTAAGACCCGGTTCACACTGGGGCGGCTCGTCAGGTGGCTCAGCCGCCTGACGAGTCGCGTCCCATTGAAGTCAATGTAACCGTTCTAATAGGAGCGACGCAAGTCGCTCCGACTTAGAAAGAGGTTCCTGTACGACTTTGGGGGCGGCTCAGGGCAACTTCCATTGACTTCTATACAGAAGTCGTTTGGCAGGTCGCCTCTGAAGTCGTCCTCAGGGCGACTTGCAGAGCCGCCCCCAAAGTCGGATCGCCTGTGTGTGAACCGACTCTAAATGTATAGGTACAAAACAAAGCATATGTTTCTGTATCAATAGAAGCAACATCAATTGGGCAATTGAAAATTCAAATTTTAATCAATTATTAATAAATAAACAAATATGTAAAAGTCATAACGTTCTAACAATAAAAATAACTTTAACATTAAATAATATATTCAAACTATTTACTGCAAAACATATTTTTACAACTGACGCACAAATTAAATTTTCTACTGACATCGATAGCACACGAATGGGGAACTTTCTGGATTTTTTGGCCTTTGTGAGCTCTCAATACAAACCAGATGAAACCAATACGTACATATGTCACATGCAACCTGAAAAACAAAAATATATTTAATGTTTGCGGTTGTACTTTAAAAGAAAAGCATGGGGTATTTTTAATTTGATTAATACTTACCTAGGTGGATGCAGTATTGGCCTGATGCTGCATCTGTCCCCCAACACCTCTAACACTGAGAATTCAGCGATCAAATACTGCCAATTACTTCACCGAGTAGAGAGCTGCTGACTGTCAGTCACCACTCTCTGCTCTGCTCTCTCCTCACTCATTGGAGCGCTGAGGTGTGGAGGGGCGTGAAAGGGCCGGCTTAGGCTCTCTGAGAGGCTCGCTGGGAGGATGAGACATATGCAGATTTTCTTGATGCTGTGGTGCCTGGACTGACTTCTGTGATGTCAGCAGAGAGTGAACTTCAGCCCACTCTCTGCTGAAAATGGGTCACAGGAATGCCAAACGAGCTGTACTCCTGTGATCCAAAACGTGAGTGCAAAACGAGCTTTGGCTATACTTTTCCTTTAACCACTTGCCGACCAGCCGCCGCAGTAATACGGCGGCAGGTCGGCACGGGTGCGCGAGAGCCCGTAGCTCTACGTCGCGCCTTTCGCGGCCACTAGGGGGCGCGTGCGCGCCGCCGGCGGCCCGCGCGCGCCCCCCGCTCGCCCCCGAGTCCCGTGCGTGTGCCCGGCGGGCACGATCGCCGCCGGGCACATGCGATCGCTCGTTACAGAGCGGGGAACGGGAGCTGTGTGTGAAAACACACAGCGCTCGTTCCTGTCAGCGGGGGAAACGCTGATTTTCTGTTCATACAATGTATGAACAGAAGATCAGTGATTCCCCCTAGTAAGTCCACCCCCCCATACAGTTAGAACACAAATAGGAACACACTTAACCCCTTCCCCGCCCCCTAGTGTTAACCCCTTCACTGCCAATGGCATTTTTATAGTAATCCAATGCATTTTTATAGCATTGATCGCTAAAAAAATGCCAATGGTCCCAAAAATGTGTCAAAAGTGTCCGAAGTGTCCGCCATAATATCGCAGTACCAAAAAAAAACGCTGATCGCCGCCATTACTAGTAAAAAAAAAAAAATAATAAAAATGCCATAAAACTACCCCCTATTTTGTAAACGCTATAACTTTTGCGCAAACCAATCAATAAACGCTAATTGCGATTTTTTTTTATGAAAAATATGTAGAAGAATACGTATCGGCCTAAACTGAGGAAAAAATATTTTTTTTTATATATTTTTGGGGGATATTTATTATAGAAAAAAGTAAAAAATATTGCATTTTTTTCAAAATAGTCACTCTGTTTTTGTTTATAGCGCAAAAAATAAAAACCGCAGAGATGATCAAATACCACCAAAAGAAAGCTCTATTTGTGGGAAAAAAAGGACGCCAATTTTGTTTGGGAGCCACGTCGCACGACCGCGCAATTGTCAGTTAAAGCGACGCAGTGCCGAATCGCAAAAAGTGCTCTGGTCTTTGGACAGCAATATGGTCCGGGGCTAAAGTGGTCAATGGACTTTTTAATGTATCCATTGGTTAAACTACCATTGGTAAAGCTTACCAATCAAATGTTAATATAGCCCTATATTTCTTTAATACGTTCTTGAGGTTAAATAGTCAACGCATACATTGATGTGTCTTATTTATCAAATTTTCATTTTTAAGACATCTTTATAAAACCTAGTTATATTTATCTGTTTACATTTTTTCCAGATTCAATGAAATAGCAGAAGTCACTAATGCTACATCATTCTACCAGCTCAAAATTTTATTTTAGAAGCTAATTTCTGGTATAGAGCTGCCACAAAATTTAAAAATATGCAAACTTTTTTTTTGCCGATACAATAATGTAGAGCATTAAGTTGACCTTTATTATAGAAAAGAACCATTGGGGAATGTCAACATGACATGTTAACTAACCACTTGTGCTAGTGGACTTCTGCCACCCTACTTTTTATAGTGCACTTTACTAGATATGGTACATACAGCAGGGCTTCAAATTTCAAGTCCTGAGCTACTAGCCAGGCCTCAACAGTTACTCGCCACCAGTTGCCCCACCTAATTCATACTCTGCCCTGCGCCTAATTGCGCCCGTAAACACGCCCTCGTAGATTATCTCATGGAATGACAATATTAAATGTTTTATGCAGAATCAAGTTACACAATTAAATAAAACCAACAACAACTTTAACAAAATGGGACAGGGCACTGGGGGCAGACCAGAGGGACAGGGCACTGGGGGCAGACCAGAGGGACAGGGCACTGGGGGCAGACCAGAGGGACAGGGCACTGGGGGCAGACCAGAGGGACAGGGCACTGGGGGCAGACCAGAGGGACAGGGCACTGGGGGCAGACCAGAGGGACAGGGCACTGGGGGCAGACCAGAGGGACAGGGCACTAGAACTGGGTCTCTTCCTCATTCTCTTGCCGTCTCCTCTGCAACTCCCATCCATCCTCTCTCTCTCTCCCATTCATCTCATCATCAGGAGCCTGTGTGCTGCGGCTCCACGATTGCATGTTCCCACTTCCCCCTTTTATTCAGGCTGGCAGAGAAGAGAGGAGCTGCAGCACAGCGGAAGGGAGTATAATCCAGCGCTGAGATCCACACAACTGCACAGCCATGACACCATAGCACAGCACACATTGAGACCAGTCTGTTCACAGTGCTCAGGCTGAACTGTTGGACACTTACATAGAGCACAAGGAGAAGAAAACTGCACAAACTGGAAGGCTGCCGCTCTCATGTCAGGGCAACTTTCAGTGAGCGCTGCACCGGAGTGGTATTTTTCGCAATCCCCCAACTCACTCATTACTTCCTGCTCCCTGCTCTCTAGCTACATTGGTCGGGGGGAGGGGGCAGGCTCAGAGAGGTCATACTGTTAGGTCCCATGGCTTAATGAGAATTGTAAGGAGAGCACCTGTGTACTGCTCTGCCTGTGCTCGGCTCACCAGACTACTTTTCCCGAACATGCACCTTTCCTCTTCCGCTGCCAATCTCATCGGGACTCTAAGTGTAGGCACAGATTGGAGGGAGATTGGTCATGCAGCCCTGTCATCACTCGCCCCCAGCTTAAATCCACTCGCCAAATGCTAGTAGGCGAGTGGAAATTTTGAGGGCTGCATACAGTATCCATTTCAACTAGGGATCGACTAATTATCGGCAAAGCCGATATATCTGCGGCCGATATTCATATTTTTGAAATATCAAATATGGCTGATATACTGATATTTCTTAAAGTGCCAGATTTAAAAAAATCACAGCATTCAAAACAGCCAAACTTGTTGTTTTGATTGCCGTTAAGTGCAGAGGAGGGATAAGGGGGTCTTTTAGAACCCAGATCCCTCCATAAGAGTCACTGTCACTGCCTATTACTGATGTATATTTACATCCGTTGTGACAGCAATAAAAGTGATAAAAAGAAAAAAATTAAAGGGCAGTCCAATTTTTTTTTTTTAATGTGCAGAATAATGGCCCATATCGATATTTTGTAACCAAAATATCGGTATCAGCCCTGAAAAAACAATATTGGTCGATCCCTAATTTAAATCTTTTGTAATGAGTAATTCATTAAAATATTTATAGCTATCTTTTAATTCTAAATATTACCCATTGTTCATCTGGTTTGTTTTCATCCGAATTTTCCATTGTGCAGATTCTGCACAAACTGTCCAGATTTTCTGTTTAACCACTTCCCGCCCGGCCAATAGCCGATTTACGGCCGGGAAGTGGTTATGAAATCGTGACAGGCCGTTCTCAAACGGCCTGCACGATTTCATGCCGCACGCGCCCGTGCGTCGCGGCGCGCGCAGCGCGGCGATCAGTGATGCGCGGGGTGTCAGTCTGACACCCTGCACCTCCGATCTCGGTAACGAGTCTCCGGCGGAGCCTCGTTACCACGTGAGTGATCAGCCGTGTCCAATCACGGCTGATCACGATGTAAACAGGAAGAGCCGCCGACGGCTCTTCCTCACTCGCGTCTGACAGACGCGTGTAGAGAAGAGCCGATCAGCGGCTCTCCTGACAGGGGGGGTTCGCGCTGATTGTTTATCAGCGCAGCCCCCCCTCGGATCGCCACACTAGACCACCAGGGAACTAAAAAAATACAAAAAAAAAGGGCAAAAAAAAAAATAAGTCAGCAAAAAAAAAAAAAAAAAGGGGGCAGTAAAAAAAAAAGATGCCAATCAGTGCCCACACATGGGCACTGATTGGCAACATTGATCCATCAGTGCCACCCCTCAGTGATCATCAGTGCCACCCCAGTGTCTGTCAGTGCCACCCCACAGTGCCAATCCATGCCCAGTGCCCCGCCTATCAGTGCCCACCTGTGCCGCCTATCAGTGCCCACCTGTGCCGCCTATCAGTGCCCACCTGTGCCGCCTATCAGTGCCCACCTGTGCCGCCTATCAGTGCCCACCTGTGCCGCCTATCAGTGTCCACCTGTGCCGCCTATGAGTGCCCACCTGTGCCGCCTATGAGTGCCCATCTGTGCTGCCTATGAGTGCCCAGTGCTGCCTATGAGTGCCCATCAGTGCTGCCCATGAGTGCCCATCAGTGCCGCCCATGAGTGCCCCATACCAGCGCCGCCTATCAGTGCCCATCAGTGCTACCTAATCGTGCCCATCAGAACTACCTCATCGGTGCCCATCAGTGCCACCTCATCGGTGCCCATCAGTGCCACCATATCAGTGCCCGTAATTGAAAGAGAAAACATACTCATTTACAAAAAAATTAACAGAAAAAAATAAAAACTTTTTTTTTTTCAAAATCTTCGCTCTATTTTTAGTTGTTGCGCAAAAAAAAAAAACCCGCAGAGGTGATCAAATACCACCAAAAGAAAGCTCTATTTGTGGGGAAAAAAGGACGCCAATTTTGTTTGGGTGCAGTGTAGCATGACCGCGCAATTGTCATTCAAATTGCGACAGTGCTGAAAGCTGAAAATTGGCTTGGGCGGGAAGGTGCGTAAGTGCCTGGTATGGAAGTGGTTAAAATATAAACAAACAATTTGTATTACATTTACATTCATCTTAATGTAAAAGACTTAAAGGGGTGTTCCACCCAAATGTAATGTTTATTAAAAGTCAGCAGCTACAAAAGGTGTAGCTGCTGGCTTTTAATAAACATTCACTTACCTTCTCCACGTTCCAGCAACGGGCCGACCAGGGCTCCGCAACTCCCCCCCCCCTCCCCGGCCGGCGTCTTCATTCCGACTGTGGGCTCCCAGCCGTGACAGCCTTCGGCTTCACGGCCGGGCACCCACTGCACATGCGCGTGGCGCGGCTCGCCACTGATTGGACAGGCGATCGCCTAGGACCTGTCAGTGTCCTAGGCCATCGCCTACAGGGAGGGGCTGTCTTACCAGCCCCTCGGCGGAAGCAGGAAGTGGGACAGAAAGTCCCACTCCTCCTGAAGCCCCCACTCCCCCCCCAAAAAAAATTACATGCCAAATGTGGCATGTAAGGGGGGTGTGGAGTGGAACAAGCGGAAGTTCCATTTTTGGGTGGAACTCTGCTTTAACTTTAAAGGATCACTAAAGGAATTTAATTTTTTTAGCTTCCTTTACCTTACTGCAGTACTGGTTTCATGTCCTTATTGTTCGTTTTTGCTTTGAAGTTGCTGTAATCCTGCTCTGTTCTCCACACTTCCTGCTAGTCTGTTTCCTTATAACCACAGTGCTGGAATATTTCTCACGGTGGTCTAAGCTGTCATTACTGTGTGTCTAAAACTTCCCAGAACCAATCAGATTAATTTTAAAAACAAAACACTGCCCTGGATTTGTTTGTTTTTGTTCTGTGTGTCTATTTCTACTTCACAGAAACATGAAGCCAGTTCAAAAGTGAAACTAACCTGCAGGCACATTATATGATTGATTTTTACCTATTTTTAATCATTTTCAAAAAGGAATCAGTTAACTTTTATGTCTCTATACCCTGTGTAAACAGTAATTTCAGCAAAAAAAAAAAAATCCTTTAGTGACTCTTTAAGAATTTCCGAATTCAACAACAATTTTTTGTTTTTTTTGTTTTTTTGTTGGGATAGACATTTACTTTATACATAAATTGTTTACCAATGTATCACTTATTAGCTAATATGATATTAAATGATCCCTATAATTGTAAGATGATTTGGTTTAAATGATCCATTTTCACTTTTTTAGTTGTAGGCCGAAAATCAAATAAAGTTTAAAAAAAAACACTTTTGACTACTGATAGAATTTACTCTGGCAGTGTTACGTTGTGTTTTTATAGTAAACTTCCCCCTCTCCCATACAGCCTTAGTGGGTCACATCGGCTTAATATATAATTGTTGTTGAATGTGAAATTATTCTTTCATGCAGGAGTAACAATTAACAAATTAGATCAGTAAATAGGTTTTTAGGAATTTTACCATTTCCCTTAACCTAATTACTAACTTTGAACTGATTTGAACTGGTTTCAACTGGTTTCAAACGGGAATACCTGACTCATTTAATACTCTTTCTGCTATCTCCATGCGGAAATCATTTATAGCTTCCGTGCTATTTTGAAAATTGATTGTCTCCTCTTTTAAAACATATTCTGCAAACTTAAAAAGTTAGAAACATGTTTAATTTTGTGGTTGAAAGTGCATGCTGATCTTTTTAACCACTTCCCCACCGCGCCATAAGCATTTTACTGCTACGGCGCGGTGGAGTTGCTTTGACACGACGTCCCTGGGACGTCCTCGTGCACTTCCGCGATTGCGCGTCCCCTGGGACGCGCTCGCGAAAGTGTCCGTGCTCGCCGGGTCTAGAAGACCCGGCGCATCACGGATCACGGTAAATTGCCGCTGATAGCGGCCGTTTACCACGTGATCGCGCCGTCGAATGACGGCGCGATCACTTGTAAACAAACCGGCGTCATTTGATGACGCCGGTTCCTCCCTCTCCTCGCTCTCCGCTCTGTACCGTTCGGTACAGTGTGCGAGGAGAGGGGGGGGGAGCGGGGTGTCAGCAGCTGAGCTGTGGCTGGATCTGTGACAAATGCAGTCACAGATCCAGCCATCCCTCAAAACATCCCAGCTCTGCAATCCCCTAGTACCCTGCAATCCCCCCAGTACCCAACAATCCCCCAGTACCCAACAATCCCCCAGTACCCCACAGTACCCCACAATACCCCAGTACCCCACAATACCCCAGTACCCCACAATACCCCAATACTCAACAATACCCCAGTACCCCACAATACCCCACAATACCCCAATACTCAACAATACCCCAATACTCAACAATACCCCAATACTCAACAATACCCCAATACTCAACAATACCCCAATACTCAACAATACCCCAATACTCAACAATACCCCGCAATACCCCGATACTCAACAATACCCCAATACTCAACAATACCCCGATACTCAACAATACCCCAATACTCAACAATACCCCAATACTCAACAATACCCCAATACTCAACAATACCCCAATACTCAACAATACCCCAATACTCAACAATACCCCAATACTCAACAATACCCCGCAATACCCCGATACTCTGCAATACCCCGATACTCTGCATGATACTTTGCAATACCCCAATACTCGGCAATACCCCAATACTCGGCAATACCCCAATACTCGGCAATACCCCAATACTCGGCAATACCCCAATACTCTGCATGATACTCGGCAATACCCCAATACTCGGCAATACCCCAATACTCTGCAATACCCCAATACTCTGCAATACCCCAATACTCTGCAATACCCCAATACCCTGCATGATAATTTGCAATACCCCAATACTCTGCAATACCCCGATACTCTGCATGATACTTTGCAATACCCCAATACTCGGCAATACCCCAATACTCGGCAATACCCCAATACTCGGCAATACCCCAATACTCGGCAATACCCCAATACTCGGCAATACCCCAATACTCTGCATGATACTCGGCAATACCCCAATACTCGGCAATACCCCAATACTCTGCAATACCCCAATACTCTGCAATACCCCAATACTCTGCAATACCCCAATACTCTGCAATACCCCAATACCCTGCATGATACTTTGCAATACCCCAATACTCTGCAATACCCTGCGCGATACTCTGCAATACCGCCTATGGAGATTTTTAAGTAGCGAAGTTTGGCGCCATTCCACGAGTGTGCGCAATTTTGAAGGGTGACATGTTGGGTATCTATTTACTCGGTGTAACTTCATCTTTCACATTATGAAAAAAAATTGGGCTAACTTTACTGTTTTGTTTTTTTTTTTTTTTAGCACAAAACTGTTTTTTTTAAAAACACGCGTTCAATAAATTTCTGCGAAAATACCGTGCGCGATAAAAAGTTGCAACAACCGCCATTGTATTCTTTAGGGTCTTTGCTAAAAAAGCATATATAATGTTTTGGGGTTCTATGTAATTTTCTAGCAAATAAGTGTTGATTTTTACATGTAGGAGAGAAATGTCAGAATTGGTCTGGGTGTTCCAGAACGCCTGATGGCGCTCCCTGCATGTTGGGCCTCTGTATGTGGCCACGCTGTGTAAAAGTCCCACACATGTGGTATCGCCATACTCGGGAGGAATAGCAGAATGTGTTTTGGGGTGTAATTTGTGGTATGCATATGCTGTGTGTGAGAAATAACCCACTAATATGACAGAAACAAGTTTTTTTTTTTTTTTTTTACAGAATTTTCAGTCGTTTTTCTTTTATAGCGCAAAAAAATAAAAAACCCAGAAGTGATCAAATACCACCAAAAGAAAGCTCTATTTGTGTGAAAAAAAGGACAAAAATTTCAAATGGGTAGAATGTTGTATGACTGAGTAATTGTCATTCATATTGTGAGAGCACCGAAAGCTGAAAATTGGTCTGGTTAGGAAGGGTGTTTAAGTGCCCAGTGGTCAAGTGGTTAATACATAAAGGGCCAGATTCTCAAAAGAGATACGACGGTGTATCGCAGGAAACACCGTCGTATCTCTGTTTTTTTTTTACTGGGTATCAATGCGTGTGATTCATAGAATCACTTACGCATAGATACAGTGAAGATCCGACAGGTGTAAAACACTTACACCGTTGGATTGTAGATGTAATGATTTTGCTGGCCGCTAGGTGGCCTGAGCGTTGATTTCTCATTTGCCTATGCAAATGAGCCTAATACGCCGATTCCCGAATGTTTTTACGCTGCCCCGTCGTACTTTACGTCGTTTCTGTAAACGTAAGGTTACCCCTGCTATATGAGGGGTAACCTTACGAAGTTCCGTCGTATGCCATGCCATATGGACACGGGACCGCGTTGTCATTTACGTTGTTTGCGTACGTCGATTCTGAATAGGGCTGGGCGTAAGTTACGATCACGTCGTTTACATTGACTTTTTGTGATTTGGAGCATGCGCACTGGGATTTAGTCGCGGCCGCCGCTTTCGCAGTTTAATCGGCGCGGGGGCGCACTTAATTTAAATACAAGCCGCCCCCCTTTGAATTACGCAGCCTTACGCCGGGCCATTTACAGTACGCCGCCGCAACTTACGGAGCAAGTGCTTGGAGAATACGGCACTTGCTCTGTTAAGTTGCGGCGGTGTAGTGTAAATGGCTTACGCTACGCTGCCGCACAATGTACGAGAATCTGGCTCAAAGTGTTCAATAAACAAAATGTTACAAAAGCTAAAGACTTTCTAACGTGTAATTTAGTTTACATTTGTCTCTTTACCTTGCAAACAAACACCCCACAGGACACTACGGCCCAGATTCAGGTACATCTGCGCATTATTGGACCGGCGTAGCGCACCGCCTTTACGTTAGACTTGCGCAATTTTGTCGCGTAATCACCCTATTCTCGTAGCTTTTGCGCAGAAAATTGCGCATGTGTAACGTTATTTCAGAGGCGTAAGGCGGAGTAATACAAATTGGGAAGGACGTGGGCGTGTTACATTGAAATGAGCCGTGACCCCATGCAAATTAAGGGCCGGCCGGCTCGCGCATGCGCGCTTGAAGGAGACCATGGTCAGCTCCGCTGTGCGCATGCTCACAACTCAGGAGCGGCGCAATCAGTGAAATTGGAAATGGACTAGGGCAACGTTGTGAACTACGCAAACAGCATAAATAGACACACACAAACGCACTTGCATTGCAAAAGTACATCCCTTTGTCCCTTCCCATTTAACCAAGTGCTTTTGTCCTGTTGTTCGTTGCGGTGTGTTTTGTAGTTGTCAGATTAGTGTTCTGTGTGATCAAGTGTTTGTTAGTAGATTTTTGATAAGTGTTTGAGAGACTGTTTGTTTGATTGATATATTTCTGTTCGTTTGTTTTCTTGCTGTTTTATTGCTGTTTGTTTTTGTGACTGTTTCTTGCTGAGTGCTAGTGTGATTTTTTGGGTGTTAGTTTTGTCTTTGTGTGTTCTTGCTTGATTGGTTGTGCGATTTTTGTTGACTGGGAGTGAGTTTTTTTGGAAGTATGACAGAGAGAAAACGAAAGCTCAATTTTACTGTGGGGGAAAAAAGAATTCTTGCCCGGGCCATTAGCGATTATGGGCGTTTCCTCCACGGCCCAGACAGTGCCAACACCACCCCGGCCAGGAGGAGGGAGATTTTGGATATGATCACTGAGCAGGTCAATTCAGCGGGGGAGGGGGAGACACGGACCCGGTCTGGGATTGACAAAAAAATCAATGACCTCCGGCATCTGGTCAAACAGAAGCTGGCCAGAATGCATGCCCATGCCAGGGGCACAGGAGGGGGCCCACCATGCCGTATTAGGCTGACAGCGGAGGAGCGTGCGGTGGCCCTGACCTTTCATCGGCATGAAGTTGAGGGCCTGCCCGGCTTTGACTCAAGTCCGGAGCCCGTGGTGCCAGGTAAGTAATTTTTTTAATATCAGGTGTGTAGCATGTGTGGGGGAGGGGGTGAAAGGGAATATGTGGCAAGTGTGTGGATCCTCCAACCTGTGAATGTTTTGTGTCCTCCACAGATGTGCAGGAGGGTGCAGGGCCATCTGGCCTGACCGCACCATCCCCAGGACAGCAGCCTAATGAGGCCCCCCCAACAAGGCCGGAGTCCGCGGAGGAGGTTCAAGAGGAGGAGGAGAATCATGAGGAGGAGGAGTCCATGTCAGGCACTGGACGTTTGGTTTTTTAAGGACTCTTCCCCTCTGGCTGGCAGCAGGCAGCCCTCCCTAAGGGAGAGCCCCCCCCCCTCCTCCCCCAACATGGCTCCCCTCCCAAGGGCCTCCCCTTCTCCCCGGCCACAAGCATCAGCTGGAGGCAGGATTTCATCCCAGAACACCAGGGGGTTGGCCGATCTCCTGCCCGCCACTCTGAGAAGGGACCAGGCCCTTCAGACCCGCCATCTGGGACAGGTCAGCCAGACATTGGTGCGGATGGAGGAGAGCCTGTCCTCCATCAAGGATACGCTGGGGAACCTGGACTCCCACTCCCGGGCTTTCACAACCTGCCTAAACGACCTGCAGACTACATCAGCAGGCGTTGGGCAGGATGTGAGGGCCCTTACCCAGGCTGTCCAGGCCAACACGGCAACACTTGGTGCTGCCCTGGACAGAATGGCCGTGGCCTTGGAGGGCAGAGATCAGGGGCTGCTCCTCCTTCCCCGGGTTTTACCCCTCCCCATGAGTCTCCCCTGAGGAGCCGTGGCCGGGGGCGCCCCAGGCGTGGCTCACGTAAAGGGCAATAATTATTTTTTTCCCCCTTTTTTTTTTTTTTGCTGGAAATTTTTTGATTTTGCAGGTATTTTTTTTTTTTTGGGTTGTGAATGCTGTTTGAATGTGGGGGTGACATTCCTGCCGGAAAAGGGGTGTCACCCTCAATTTTGGTGGAGAAGGGTTCCCCAGGACCAGGGAGAAGTGATCCCCAGGTCCGTGTGAATGGTGTATGAATGTACAGTGACATAATTGGAGCCTTGGTGTGGCGTTGCTGCTCACAAGTCCTGCATGGTGGACTGGTGCCAATCCAATTTGATGTGGATGTGGGGTGTGTGTGCTAGGGACCACAGTGGTGTGCATGCATGCATTCTCATTGTGCCATGATTAATGTGTGTGTTTAACGTGCAAAGATGCCCAATGTGAGTTGTCTCCTGGCTGCTCTTCCCTCAGAAGACGGGGTAGCCTCGGTTAGGGGGGGATTGTCTGGTTCAGGGGTCAGGTCATCACGTAGGTCAATCTGCAGGCCCTTTCTTTCTGTGAAGTTGTGCAGCATGCAACATGCACCGATGATCTGGCACACAAAGTTTGGGGAATACAAGAGGGTACCCCCAGACTTATCCAGGCATCGGAAACGTGACTTTAGGAGGCCAAAGGTGCGCTCCACCACTGCTCGTGTTTGGGCATGTGCTTGATTGTATCTTTCCTCTCCTGGGGTTTGGGGGTTCCGGATAGGAGTCATGAGATGGGGTCCCAGTGGATATGCAGAGTCACCTGTAAGGGAAAAGACAGGAGGATGTTAGTCATGCATGTGCCCCTTGTGATGTGTGCATCATGGGAGGGGATAGTCATGCCTGACTCCCATGTCACTCACCAACCAGCCAGGTGTCCCCATACACGCTCTGATCGAATTCCATTCGGATGTGGCATTGATTGTATATGTAAAAAAATAAAATGTAGCGCTAAAAAGAAACACTCAAAAAGTGAAAGGTAAGGAGTGTGTCTCTATCCCACAAACTAAATGGTGATATATGTTATATAATAAAACATAAACATATAGTGGTAAATTGTGATAAATGCACATCAAACAGGAACAGTGTAAGGGGGAAAATAAGGCCCCTTAAGGGCTAAAAAAAGTTCCAGGTAAGTCCAGGTAGTACTGACACTACAGTGAAAGTCCAGTGCAGGTAGTCACGATGGAAGCTGGCAATCCAATGGAAGGAAACAGAGGATCAAACATACATTCCAAAGTTGTCAGAAGAAATGAACACTCTTACCAGATACGGTGGACATACAGACCATTGGTAGTATGTCAAATAGGCAAAGAATGGATCCTCAGTCAGGTGTAATTCATGTAAGGCTCATCAGATGGTATCTCCAGGAATCTGCAAACTTCTTAAGTATCTCCCTTCCAGGATGACAGGGAAGTTCCCAATGGAGTATGGAATCATGAGGAGGCACATGAAAAAAATAGAAGGAGGCTCCACATAGTGCGGTTAAAACCCAATTGATAGGGTTAAAGCAGCTTTAATCATAAAAACAGGTATATAACAATACCATACAAAATAAAAATAATCAATTAAGAAGTACAAGCCAGGTGAAAGAGCAGGTACAGGTGATCACAAAGAAAGTTTAAA
The DNA here is from genome assembly GCA_029574335.1 of Rana kukunoris. Lineage (NCBI taxonomy): Eukaryota > Metazoa > Chordata > Amphibia > Anura > Ranidae > Rana > Rana kukunoris. The sequence goes on from CM056050.1 coordinate 10,548,465, forward strand.
GCGTGGTAAATAGATATGTGGCTGCAGGCCATGTACCCTACATGTTTCGAGCTATAGGGCTCTTCAACTGGGGCATAAACCTGCTAATCCATACCACGCCAATATATACTGAGTATCATCAGCTTGTTTGAACACAGATTCCAAACAGCTGGTGAATCTTACAAGAATGACCTCTATTGCATACAGTAGATTGTCTGAGGACACTTCCGTGTCTCTCAGACCAAACCCCTGGCAGCCCAATCATTAGCATATATCCGGCTCAAAATGAGTGACACTGCAGGTGTGCGGAAGTGACGCCACCACGCACGGCCGCGGTTGCGACACAGCGCAGTCACGCATCTGACACCAAGCACGTCATCTATAGGACACCGCTGAGACCAATATAAGCATCGGGACCGTGCTACTGCATCTGCGTGGCGCCCACTGATGACATCACGCGGCGCGCACATGCGTTCCATAGCCGGAGGAACCGGAAATCGAATGGCAACCTTAAGATACAGGAAGTGGCGCTCAGCGGTGTCATAACGCGGCGCTTTAGTGTGTTCCATACAGCGCCAATCATAAACGGATAATCGGACCGAATGGGAACCGGATATCAACAGGAGATGCCGGAAATGGGGTTAAGCATAGATGATGGATAAAAATAAGAACCAAAAAATAAAAGAAACCTCTGCGATCCCTAAACTAATTGGCACACACAGCCTAATATAACCAACCTGTCCACAAAGATATATAAAATAGGCAAGTACCTAAAATACATATATGTAAGCAGTGAGGGATAATAAACTGAATTAGAACATACAAACTAGAACCCTAAGAATGAAAACAGATATAAAATAAAATAAAATAGAAAGGTACATATAAAAAACAGCTCAAATAATCTGGTTAATACTGGTCATCTAGAACAGAAAGAAAAAGGGCAATATCCGAGACTACCATGTATATATAAATCCGTAAGGTAGGGGTTAGGCTTTATTAATAAAAGCATTAATGTCCCAATCAATGTTTAACCCATAAGGGAAAAAACATTTGAGCTGGTAAATCCAGAACATTTCTAATTGTGAGACACCCCTAATCTTAGATTCACCCCTCCAATGAGGAGTGAATTTAGCTATAATCTGAAAGCAGGTACCTTTTGGATTGCCATCATGGGCTTCTGAGTAGTGTCTAGGTACGCTGTGATTGGTTTTCTTCTTTCTAATACTTTTAATGTGTTCATTAACCCTAATGGAAAAGGTACGTATAGTTCTACCCACGTACTGTTTTTTGCATGGACATGTCAGTAGGTAAACTATATAGCGTGTAGCACAGGTGACAAATTCCTTCATGTGGTACACGACCGAAGTAGTAGTAGATGTAAAACTGTCAATTTTTCTTTGGGTCAGAGTATTGAGAAGACATACGTTACATTTACGGCAGGCATGGAACCCTTTAATTTCAGGAAAGAAAACCGGTTTACATGGGGGGTCTGACACGTTCGGAGCTAATTTATTTCTAAGGGACATTGCACCCCTAAACACAACCCCTGCCTTTTCAGGAAGTATAGAACCCAGAAGGGGGTCATTCTGGAGAATATTCCAGTGGCGATTAAGAATTCGTTTAAGTTGTTTATGCTGTACTGAATATTGAGTAATGAAGGACCACTTAAACTTGTTATCAGGAGCCCGTTTGGGTCGTTCTGAAACGATGGTCTCTCTATCGAGTTTTGCAATTCGGTCAATATCCTTATCAATACAATCAGGGTCATAGCCCTTTTCAATGAATCTTGATTTAAGAGTATCGGCTTGTTGATGAAAATCATCCAAAAAAGTACAGTTCCTCCTGATCCGTAAAAGTTGACTGTACGGTACGGATTTAAGCCATGAACTGTAGTGACAGCTGTCAGTGGGGATATATCCATTGCGGTCGGTAGGCTTAAAGAAAGTCTTGGTGACAAGTCTTCCTTCCGCAACTGATATTTCAAGATCCAAAAAGTGAATCATGGTAAGACTCATTTCATAGGTCAAAGTGATCCCCATGTCATTATCATTTAGGGTAACCATGAATTCATGTAAGGATTCTTCATCACCATGCCAGAGGAGGAGGATGTCGTCAATGTAGCGAGCCCAAAATAACAGCTCGGGACGCTGTAAGGCATAGACGACATCATCCTCCCACTGGGCCATGAAAAGGTTTGCCAAACTGGGGGCAAATTTAGCCCCCATGGCCACACCCTTAGTTTGAAGGAAGAATTCGTTATTGTACCAGAAATAATTGCCTTGAATGGCAAACTTCAAAAGTTTCATAATAAACTGTTTTTGTCCTACTGGGATGGTACTCTTAGTGGACAAAAAATGTTCTACAGCTCTGAAACCCAATTCGTGTGGGATAGACGTGTACAGCGAGGTAACATCCGCTGTAACCAACAGGCAACCATCCTGGTAACCTACAGATTGAAGCCGCCGTATAGTGTCCCCAGTGTCTTTAAGGAAGGATGGAGCCATACGTACCAATGGCTGTAAATGAAAATCCACATAGCTGCCAATTCTAGATGTCACGGAATTAATTCCACTTACGATTGGTCTCCCCGGGGGCTATGTGACACTTTTATGGATCTTAGGAAGGTAGTACATTACCGGGATTTTGGGGACCACCGGAACTAGGTATTCTTTTTCTTTTTTGTCCAAAATACCATTTAGAAAACCTTCCTTTACCAAATCCTGTAATGATTTCCTAAGTTTTTTGGTAGGATCATAGGGGAGAGCAATATAGGTACTCGTATCTTCCAGTATCCGGCACATTTCAGAGTGATAATCGCTTTTATCAAGAATAACCAACCCACCGCCTTTATCAGCCGGGCGGATGATCAAGTCTTTCCGTTCACATAGAGATTTTAGTCCTATTTTTATATCAGGATGATCATAAATGCGTTTTTTCGGAAGTGAGTCTAGATCTTTTAGAACTAAATCACGGAAAACTTTAATGGATGGTGCTGTAGCACTAGGAGGGTTAAAGAGAGAGGGATTTGACAACCCCGAGTGGACAATGTCATCAGATTGTCGATCAATCACTTGTATTGGATGAGGATTAGCCAAAAAGTGTCTTTGGATATTTAGTTTACGGATATATTTGTGGACATCCACAAACGTCTCAAATTTATTAAGCTGTTTCGAGGGAACAAACTTAAGGCCCTTGTCAAGGGTCCTTAGTTCTGCTTCCGAAAATGTACCTTTGCTAAGATTAAAAACCTTTGATTGTATATGTAGCTGTCATGGCTGGACCCTGGGTGTTTGGCACGGACGTGCCATATGAGGCCTTGGGCATCGACTATCACCTGTACGTTGATGGAATGTCAATGCTTCCGATTGCGGTACATGTGCTCTGTCTCATGGGGGGGCTGGAGTGCCACATGTGTGCAATCAATGGCCCCCACAGTGCGTGGAAATCTGGCAATTCTGTAGAAATCTGTCATTGCCTTCAGCCGCAGCTCCTCAGTGGTGGGTTTGATGATTTGGTTGGCCATGCGTCTGAGGATTGCAGGGACAACCTGGTGCACACATCTGCTCATGGAGGATTGTGACATCCCAGCCCCCACTCTACTTGTACGCTGAAAAGAGCCACTGGCAAGGAAATGGAGTGTTGCCATGACCTTGACCAGTGGCTGCACTGCATGTGAGCGGTGTGTTGGGCTGGTGATGTCCTCCTGCAGGGTTGTGGTTAATTCCAGGATGACATGAGGGGTGAATCTGAAGATGCGATACACCTCAGAATCACTCATGCCAAACAGGTCTAAGTGGGTGCGGTATATCCTCTCCCGTGCCATCCTCCGTGCCCTCATCCTTCTTTGTTCATCTAAAGTCAGTAGTATAGCTATGTGCGACGATGCCCCTGGCATGTTGGCATACAGATTGTTGTGCAACACGTGTGACTGCTGAGCTCCTCACTAACAGTGTTGCTTTATCTGACATGTAGACTTTTTTTCTCTTTTTAGACCAGCTTTTATATGGTCTAATTTTAGACAGGACATTTTGCTGTTGCGCACACTGCGTCACCTGCGCTGCCCCAACGTTCTTTTGTGGATCCCCGTAAGTCCCTCATTAGCATATTTGACTAGCAAATCAATGGTCTGTCTAGCGCACTTTTGCGCGGACGGATGCGCCAGTCTAACGAAATTACGCGGGACAAAAAAAAAATCGATTTTTTGCGTATCTCGTTCTGGGGATGCCGTGCATTGAAACGCACGTGCACATTTCGACTTACGCACGCGCATCTCCTGTTGCGCAGGCGTAATCGCTCTGTGAATCTGGGCCTACATCTTTTTGATTTGGATGACTCAATGCCTTACACTGTATTCGCGACACATTTTGACCTTTCCTCCTAAGAAACATTCTATAAGAAAAACAAATCATAATGGTTTCACTAAATAAGTTAAAAAAACAAAAAACGTTGGAGTTTTCTGAGTTTGTTTTAATTTAAAAGCAATGTAATACACTACAAAATTAAATTGATCTTTGTTATTATTACTGTTTTTGAGATCTTGTTTATGACCTTAAAAGAGACGTCCAGGCAAAGCCTAACCAACGCTAAACCTGCTCTCTGCCACATTCTAAACCTAATCTATCTAACCCTGTAAAGCAAAAATATTTATACTTACCCATTCTGCAGCCGATCAGCGGCAGCTTCAAAGTGGAGGTGAGTGTAGGAGAGGCATCCAACAACACAAGCCTAATGCCGCGTACACACGGTCGTTTTTTGCGATGAAAAAAAACGACGTTTTTTAAAACGTCATTTAAATTGATCGTGTGTGGGCAAAACGTCGTTTTTTGTCTTAAAAAAAACGACCAAAAAAAAATTCCAACATGCTTGAATTTTTTGTGTCGTTTTTCAAAACGTCGTTTTTTGTTTCACAAAAAGTCACCGTGTGTAGCAAAAACGTCTTTTAAAACGACGTTTTTCAACCCGCGCATGCCCAGAAGCTAGTTATGAAGCGAGCTTCAATGGAAAAGAGTGGTGAACGTAACCTTGCTTTTTGTGAAAAAACGATGGTGTGTATGCAAAATTGTCTTTGAAAAGTGACGTTTCAAAAACGTCGTTTTTACTTCACAGAAAACTTCGTTTTTTTTCATCGCAAAAAACGACCGTGTGTACGCGGCATTATAGTAACTCTATGGGTAAGGTCACTTCCCATTCATTTCACAGCCGTTGTCAGTCTCTCCTGCACAGACCTTCCGCTGCTGGGGACCGGACTGGATCGGCTGCAGAATAGGTAAGAGCAGCGATTTTTGCTTGACAGGGCTAGATACATTGGGCCAGATTCACAGAGCCATTACGCCTGTCTAACTGGTGTTAGACTGGAGTAATTTCAAATTACGCGCGTTTTCTAGCTAGTCGAAAACCTCAAACCATGAATAGACGGCTGCGGGCTTCGACTGGATTACGTGTTCGTACGCCTTCGGATCTACGCTGCAATGAAATTGCGGCCACTGGGTGGACTTCCCGTCGTTTTCAGCGTCGGGGTATGCAAATGAGCTTTTGCCGGCGATCCCCGAAATTATGATCTTCAATCGCAATCTCTTACGGCACCTTTAGTCATCTTTTTTTTGCGTAACACTATACCAGCTTTTTGCTGCTCTAATATTAGACAGCCCATGTTAAGTATGGCCGTCGTTCCCGCGTCGAATTTCTACGTTTTCCGACGTCTTTTATTATTTTTAACGTAAAACGTCCGGGAATAGGAATGTTCGTAAACGACGCTACTCAAACAACGAATGACGTAACGACGTGATTTCGCGCAATGCACGGCGGGAAATTTCTGAACGGAGCATGCGCAGTTCGATCGCCGCGGGGACGCGCTTAATTTAAATGCTTCACGCCTCCTAATCGCGTATTTCGATTACGCGGCGAGAAATAGACTACGCCACCGTAGCGTACGGGCAAAAATCTACCAGGATTCGGTGTAGAGCCTGGTAAAATACGGCAGCGTAGAGTATTTCGATTACGCAGCGCAATATTAAGTGTATGTGAATCTGGCCCATTAGGTTTAGAATGCGGCTTAAGCTTAGAAGGTTAGGGTTAGTTAGGTTTTGCCTGGACTGTTATTTTAAGGCTTAGCAAACTCTTCTCACAAAGCAAAAAGTGGGGTTCTGTTTTAAAAATACTAATGGATCTCGAGCTCATATAAAATAAGATGTGAATTACAGACCAATCATCCTAATTATTGCATCCCATTATTAAATTAGAATCAAGGCCTCAATTTAAATCATTAGCTATTTCCAAAATGATGTATTTGAAAAAATTCCCATATACTTTAACCACTTAAGGACCGCCTACTGCACATTTACGTCGGCAGAATGGCACGGCTGGGCACATCAACGTATATATACGTTGATTTTAGTACCCAGCCGTGGGTCGCGGCGCGCGCGCCCGCGACCCGGTCCGAAGCTCCAGGACCGGGACCGTGGGATTCGCGGACCCGATCGCCGCTGCAGTGCGGCGATCCGTCCCTGGAGCGGAAGAACGGGGAGAGCCGTGTGTACACACGGCTTCCCCGTGCTTCTCTGTGGCTGCAGCATCGATCGCGTCATCCCTGTGATAGGGGGACGCGATCGATGACGTCACACCTACAGCCACACCCCCTACAGTTGTAAACAAACACACATAGGCACACATCCCCTACAGCGCCCCCTGTGGTTAACTCCCAAACTGCAACTGTCATTTCCACAGTAAACAATGCAAATTTAAATGCATTTTTTTCTGTGAAAATGACAATTGTCCCAAAAATGTGTCAAAATTGTCCGAAGTGTCCGCCATAATGTCGCAGTCACGAAAAAAATCGCTGATCGCCGCTATTAGTAGTAAAAAAAAAAAATAATAATAAAAATGCAATAAAACTATTTCTTATTTTGTAAACGCTATAAATTTTGCGAAAACCAACCGATAAACGCTTATTGTGATTTTTTTTACCAAAAATAGGTAGAAGAATACGTATCGGCCTAAACTGAGGAAAAAAAATGTTTTTTTATATATTTTTGGGGGATTTTTATTATAGCAAAAAGTAAAAAATATTGCATTTTTTTTAAAATTGTCGCTCTATTTTTGTTTATAGCGCAAAAAATAAAAACCGCAGAGGTGATCAAATACCACCAAAAGAAAGCTCTATTTGTGGGGAAAAAAGGACGCCAATTTTGTTTGGGAGCCACGTCGCACGACCGCGCAATTATCAGTTAAAGTGACGCAGTGCCGAATCGCAAAAAGGGGCAAGGTCCTTTGCCTGCATTTTGGTCCGGGTCTTAAGTGGTTAACAGTGCCATCTATAAAGCATTATAAATATAAAAAATCAGGTTCAAAATAATAAAATTGAGGCCCAAGTGAGAAATCATAATTGTTTTAGGCCTATTTTGAGTTTGTCTTAAATCTACATTGCATATTTTTTTCAAATTACTCGACATACATTATGAAAATGTTAAATACATTAAATGGACCATATATTACCGAGGACCCTTTTACCTAGTGCCAAAAAAAAAATATGTGGGTTCATAGCTTATGTATAGACCCCAATGTACTATAAAAAAAATATCTTCTACAAAACTCATTGGGCCAGATTCAGGTACACGTAAATTTGCACAGCGTAATCGAAATACTCTAAGCTGCCGTATTTTACCAGGCTCTACATCGAATTCTGGTAGACTTTTGCCCGTACGATACGGCGGCGTAGTCTATTTCTCGCCGCGTAATCGAAATACGCGATTAGGGGGCGTGAAGCATTTAAATTAGGCGCGTCCCCGCGGCGATCGAACTGCGCATGCTCCGTTCAGAAATTTCCCGCCGTGCATTGCGCGAAATCACGTCGTTACGTCATTTTTCGTTTGAGTAGCAGCGTTTACGGACATTCCTATTCCCGGACGACTTACGTAAAAAATAATAAAAGACGTCGGAAAACGTTGATATTCGACGCGGGAACGACGGCCATACTTAACATGGGCTGTCTAATATTAGACCAGCAAAAAGCTGGTATAGTGTTACGCAAAAAAAAGATGACTAAAGATGCCGTAAGAGATTGCGATTGAAGATCGTAATTTCGGGGATTGCCGGCAAAAGCTCATTAGCATACCCCGACGCGGAAAACGACGGGAAGTCCACCCAGTGGCCGCAATTTTATTGCAGCGTAGATCCGAAGGCGTACGAACACGTAATCCAGTCGAATTGAAGCCCGCAGCCGTCTTTTCATGGTTTGAGGTTTCAGACTAGCTAAAAAACGCGCGTAATTCGAAAGTACTCCAGTCTAACACCAGTTAGACAGGAGTTACAGGTCTCTGAATCTGGCCCATTCATTCTAAATGTAATATATGCAACGTTTTCATAGTTTTAATACATTAAAAAGTTAGTTGTAAAGAATGGATTGCATACCAAAAATACATCCATTAAATAATAACATATTTATTATTTAATATGTTATTATTTAATTGATGTATTAAATAATAACATTTAAAATAATAAATATGTTATGCAATCCATCATTAAATAATACATCCATTAAATAATAACATATTTATTACAGTGCTTTAAAGTAATCCAAACTAAAATAAGAAAAACATCTTATATTTTTAAAGTAATCCTACCTAGTTACATTTTGGCATTTTATGATGTCTTCTGTATTTTCACCCAATGGATTCAAGTATATTGCCGTGTACACACGATCATTTTTTGTGATGAAAAAAAACAACGTTTTCTGTGAAGTAAAAAACGACGTTTTTGAAACGTCACTTTTCAAAGACGATGTTGCCTACACACCATCGTTTTTTCACAAAAAGCGAGGTTACGTTCACCACTCTTTTCCATTGAAGCTCGCTTCATAACTAGCTTCTGGGCATGCGCGGGTTGAAAAACGTCGTTTTAAACAACGTTTTTGCTACACACGGTGACTTTTTGTGAAACAAAAAACGACGTTTTGAAAAACGACACAAAAAATTCAAGCATGTTGGAATTTTTTTTTTGGTCGTTTTATTGAAGACAAAAAACGACATTTTGCCCACACACGATCAATTTAAATTACGTTTTAAAAAACGTCGTTTTTTTTCATCGCAAAAAAACGACCGTGTGTACGCGGCATATGGCTTTTTTAGCTAATGGGTAAATAGCCTAGTTAAAATAAAATAAAAAGAAACCTTTAAAATTACATTATGTCGATTTTTCCAAAACGATTGGCATACTTTTCAATTCTTTGGTGTTTAGTGCGTTTAACAATATGAAAATTAAAGCAAGAACAAAGAGAAAAGGATAGGAAATAAAAATACTATTTAAGTAAATGTATTAGTATTGCAATATTGTAATGTTGTAGATCATTGTGAAAAATAGCAACAGTAAATAAATACATGAATCGTGCCTCAATGGATATACTGAAACCTCCCAGTTATTATTTCTCTTCTATTGCATCTAATACTTCTACTTGCACAGTAGTAGAGTGTGAGTAGTAGAGATATGTTTGAGGTGTGATCAATTTAAAAGCCATTTTAAACTATATATATATAAAAAAAATGCAATCGGATTCCAGGAAACAAGCGCAGAAGATTGGAAAAATATCAAGACTTTGAAGTTGCATATAAAATACCTTTATTTAAAAATGCACTCAATTTCTTACCAATAATGTCCAATGGTGTGACTCATGGACAGCCCCAATCAATACGTCAAAATTAGAAACGATTATCTGCAAAGTTAATACATATACAAAATATGTTAGAGGAGTTGTAAAGTCTGAAGTTTTTTTATCCTAATGCATTAGGATAAAAATCCTTCCGGGTGTAGCAGCCTCCCCAGCCCCCCCCCCCCAATACTTACCTGAAACCGATCTCTGTCCAGTGATGTCCACAAGTCCCTCGAATGTCTGGGACTCTCCCTCCTGATTGGCTGAGACACAGCCATTGGCCAATCTGGAGAGAGAGGGGGTGGGGCAGAATGACAGCTCCGTGTCTAAATGGACAGACTGAGCTGCAACTCGGCTCGAGTGCCCCCATAACAAGTTGATTGCTGTGGGGGCACTTGACAAGAGGGAGGGGCCAAGAGCTTCAAAAAGGGAACCGAGAAGAAGAGGATCCAGGCTGCTCTGTGCAAAACCAACTGCACAGAGGAGGTAAGTATAACATGTTTGTTATTTAAAAAAAAAAAAAAAAAACGACTTTACAATCACATACAGTATTTTTAAAATTTAATGTAGAAAATGTTAAATTACCTGTCTTAATGCTGGTGGTTTTCCTTGCCAAATGCTGCTTATTGCATATGTGTCAATTTCACATGCTTTTTTTGTTGACCTTTTATTAAAGGTTTCCACCAATATCCATATGTAGGCATTAATGATCTGCAAAAACAATTTTATCATAGTAGAACCAGAATCAAACAATGGCCAAAAAGAATGCCATAAAAACATGCTAGTGAAAGTTAATTATCAATTAACCAAAAATTCAGAAATAACTCACTTGGCTTTCCAGCTCTTTTCCTGGTTTAAGACACAGGATATCCATGTCGAAAATGGAATATGGACCAATTTTCGACATCAGTATATGTCCTGTTATATTTTGCCAAATCTCCAGTGTAACTATAAAGGAAAAGTAATATTTTTTACTTTTTTTATTAAAGAACATGTCAAAGCAATATTATTGTAATTTTTGGTTAAGTAAACCTTGAGCATGTGGACTGTGCTCTTTTTCTTTGCGCTTTAAAATCCTCCTTCAGAATTACTTTATCTGTTAAACCTTCTTTAACCTCTTTCCCACCGCGCCATAAGCATTTTACTGCTACGGCGCGTCGGGGTTATCTTGGGACGAAGTCCCTGGGACGTCGTCCTTCACTTTCGCGATTGCGCGTCCCCTGGGACGCGCTCGCGAAAGTGTCCGTGCTCGCCGGGTCTAGAAGACCCGGCGGATCACGGTAAATTGCCGCTGATCGCGGCCGTTTACCACGTGATCGCGCCGTTCCTCCCTCTTCTCCCTCTCCTCTCTGTACAGTGTGCGAGGAGAGGGGGGGGGGAGCGGGGTGTCAGCAGCTGAGCTGTGGCTGGATCTGTGACAAATGCAGTCACAGATCCAGCCATCCCTCAATCCATCCCAGCTCTGCAATACCCCAGTACCCAGCAATCCCCCCAGTACCCGGCAATACCCCAGTACCCGGCAATACCCCAGTACCCGGCAATACCCCAGTACCCGGCAATACCCCAGTACCCGGCAATACCCCAATACTCGACAATACCCCAATACCCTGCATGATACTTTGCAATACCCCAATACTCTGCAATACCCTGCGCGATACTCTGCAATACCGCCTATGGGGATTTTTAAGTAGCAAAGTTTGGCGCCATTCCACGAGTGTGCGCAATTTTGAAGTGTGACATGTTGGGTATCTATTTACTCGGCGTAACTTCATCTTTCACATTATGAAAAAAAATTGGGCTAACTTTACTGTTTTGTTTTAAGCACTGTCTCAATGACTTTAAATTGTCAATATTTACCATTTTGGTGTTTTTTTTCTCATCTGTGATTAGGGAAACTTTGCCTTCCAAACCAACAATGGTGAAGGGTCCCAGAAATTTGGAATCTATCTTCCCCCCTTTTCTTTGGAGGGATTTGGTGTTTTTTTTAAAAAACTGTGTCTCCTACATGGTACATTTTGCCTTTAAAATCTTCATTTCTTTTTTTTATATTTTTGTTTGATTCCATTGTGTTCTTTTGAATAATTTCAGCTATTTTTTCTCTTAAGCTCAATCCCTCTGAAATTTCTTCTTTGGCCACAGCTCATTCCACTATTTCATGTGTTACCTAGAAGTTCACGATAAACAATAGATAGTTAAGAATTAATACAGGCTATTACAGGCTATAGCCATCAAGAAAAATATAAATCAATTATTTGATTTTGGAAATGGCAACAAAACAGCTTTTTATGTCTCTCCAGTATATTTAAATTAGACAAACATTCAGTATGTTTTAAAGGTTCACAACTTTCTATTTTTTGGCGAAGAATACATATACAGTATATATATATATACATACACAGTACTGACCAAAAGTTTGGACACACCTTCTCATTCAAAGAGTTTTCTTTATTTTCATGACTATGAAAATTGTAGATTCACACTGAATGCATCAAAACTATGAATTAACACATGTGGAATTATATACATAACTAAAAAGTGTGAAACAACTGAAAATATGTCATATTTTGGGTTCTAGGGGCAAAAAAATTAAATATTCCATGGACTCAACATGCCTCTCAGCAAATAGCTTGGGGTGTCTTCTTTCCAAAATGGGGTCATTTGGGGGGATTGTGTGCCATCTTGGCATTTTATGGCCTTCAAAACTGTTATAGGTAGTGAGGAGTGAAATCAAAAATGTATACCCTTAGAAAGGCGGTGATTGGTTTTCGTGGTCCCGTACGTGGCTAGGCTCCCAAAAAGTCCCACACATCTGGTATCCCCGTACCCAGGAGAAGCAGCAGAATGTATTTTGGGGTGCAACTCCACATATAACTATGGCATGTGTGAGAAATCATTTAGTGACAACTTTGTGCAAAAAAAACAGTTTGTCATATTCCCGCAAATTGTGTCAAAATATAAAATATTCCATGGACTCGACATGCCTCTCAGCAAATAGCTTGGGGTGCCTACTTTCCAAAATGGGGTCATTTGGGGGGTTTTGTGCTATTTTGGCATTTTATGGCCTTCGAAACTGTGATAGGTAGTGAGGAGTGAAATCAAAAATTTGCGCCCTTAGAAATGCTGAAAGCGGTGCTTGGTTTTCGGGGCCCAGTACGTGGCTAGGCTCCCAAAAAGTCCCAAACATGTGGTATCCCCCATACTCAGAAGAAGCAGCAGAATGTATTTTGGGGTGCAATTCCACATTTAACCATGGCATTTTTTTTTCATTATTCAATCACTTGGGACAAAACCAAAAAATATTCAATGGACTCAACATGCCTTTCAGCCGTTTCCTTGGGGTGTGTTCTTTCCAAAATGGGGTCATTTGGGGGTTTGTACTGTCCTGCCATTTTAGCACCTCAAGAAATGAGATAGGCAGTCATAAAATAAAAGCTGTGTAAATTCTAGAAAATGTACCCTAGTTTGTAGACGCTATAACTTTTGCAAAAACCAATAAATATACGCTTATTGCGTTTTTTTTAGTAAAGACGTGTGGCTAAATACATTTTGGCCTAAATGTTTGACTAAAATTTAGTTTATTCAATATGTTTTACTTTTTGTTACAAGAACAATCATTTTTTTTCAAAATTTACAGTCTTTTTCCGTTTATAGCGCAAAAAATAAAAATCGCAGAGGCATTCAAATACCATCAAAAGAAAGCTCTATTTGTGGGAAGAAAAGGACGCAAATTTAGTTTTGGTACAACTTTGCATGACCGCGCAATTACCATTTAAAACAGTGCAGTGCCAAATTGTAAAAACACCTCTGGGCATTTAGCAAAAAGCAAGGGGAAAGAGGTGCCTCTCAGTGTAGATGTTTAAAGTAATTTAATATATAAAAGAGTACAGGCAACTCACATTTTTTAGGTTAAAAATAGGCATTTGTACATATTTCTTTAGAGGTGGTCATCAGTTCTGTCACTTGTGGTCCTTCTTATGCTGGGCACTGTGCTGTGGAGCTGTCCTTCACCTCTGTGAGGTGTTGAGGCCAGCGGCGGTGGCGAAGAGAGCTTGTAAGCCAGGCTGGTGGGGTGGAGATGTAGCAGCAGCAGGATGGCACTGGTGACGTCACTGGAATGTGCAATATGCGACGCGTTTCCTGAGCGTACGAACTGCGATGATGCGGCAGTCGCGCTCCTTTATCAAGCTTTATCAGCACAGTGCCCAGCAGAAGAAGGACCACAAGTGACAGAACTGATGACCACCTCTAAAGAAACATGTACAAATGCCTATTTTCAACCTCAAAAATGTGAGTTGCCTGTACTCTTTTATATATTAAATTACTTCAAACATCTAAACTTAGAGGCGCCTCTTTTCCCTTGCTTTTTGTTACAGTCTCGGAACATGGTTTCTGTTCTACTATGATGGCAGCCCTGAGGTTTTAGTTGTGACCCCTACAAAAAACTTTTATCCGTCCATCCCTGGACTCTTTTTCTCTCTCTCCCCCCCCCCTTTGGAACACTGGACTCCTCCTGTGATTTGCAAATCTCGTGCACATTACCTATCGATTTTTATCTACTTACTTATATATATTTTCAATATGTATTTATTTATTTATAACCACCATCACTCTCATGATCGCACAAGTTCACAAAATAAGGAATCATTGTATTCAGATTTTGCGCATTTCTCTCCTTGTGTTCTAGGCATTTAGCAGCATTTTGGTCCGGGGCTTAAGTGGGTTAAAGGGTTTTTTACCCTAAAAAATAAAACACAGATCCTGTTTCCTTAAAGCATATTCTACAGCTCAGTGCTTGTTCTGTGTAATTTTGCCCCCCCCCCCGTTACCACCAAAAAAAATGGCTGATCTTGCCAGTTTATACCGTCCCCTTTGTACACTGACCACGGTGTATTGTGGCTGCTGAGCCCTGACACCATGGTCAGTGTACGTGTCTTCGCTGCACTGTCTTCCTCTGTCTCCCTCTGTCCTCCTCCACCCTCCCCTCCCTGCCTGTCAGCTCTTACTAACACCACTGTTCCCCTCTCAGCTGCTACAAAACTATATTATGTTTACATCATCCCCTCTGATACATTACACTCTGTATCCTAGGGCCTGAGGTTTATTTAAAAAAAGACAATTTCTACCTGTTTTCTCAGTATCGCTTGGCCGTCACGTGACTCCCGACTTTCTCCTACTTTCCTCCCCGCCTCCTCAGCTGACATCAGAAGAAGGTTTTGGCTCTGCCCCCTGGAGATGTCAGACAGGGAGAGGAGTGATCCAGGAGTCACGTTATCAGCGTGATGGGTGCACTTTATGTGAAAGATGAAAATTATATTTGAACAAACAGAGCTAAAATCAGTTTTGTTTATGTTCCAAAAAGGTTAAACATCGCTGCTACTGACATTTACTCCTGTAGACATATAAATTCATGTAGGCATATGTGTCTTTGTCTTTCTGCAGGTTATCTCACTGATCAGTGGCAGTACTGGGGTGGGTTGGACCTTAGTTACCCAACCAAAATGTGCATGGCCATCTCTGAAATACAAAAGTAAACTATATTCTTCTTCATTGGTATAGCAAGTCTTTCCGAGTTAATACATTTATAATGTGACTACTATCAATCAATTAATTAAAAACTTGCACCGAATTTAGTTGGCTAAGGCACTTTAGGCACATTATGAAGACTAGATGTAGAGACTGATGGAACATTTTTTACAAAGTATTTAAAAATATGTTTAACCAATTACTAGAGAAATGTGCAATACAATGGGCTGCAGTGGTTATAGTGTTTAGCACATTAGTTAGAGTTACAAATTATTATTTCATTTCTAAATGTAATAACTAACCGGCAAATCCTCAGGAATTTCACTGGGATACCGTGCCTCTCTTCCAAACAACATAAAGAATGGACTATACTTTGTTATTTGTTTCTTAGTATTTATTCCAAATACAACCGCATCCAAATACATGTCCCAGGTATCTGGTTTTTCCTGAACAAGTTTTCTTAAAGATCTAAATAAAAGAATGCAAAGGATTAAATAACATTTTAATTGCAAGATGTAAAAATAATATAGCAATTGCAAAATAAAAAATAAAATATATTAACTCCAAATGATATGTTTACTCAAGTATCAAACATTAATCATTGATAAAAAACAAATTACACTGCTGATTTTAACCACCTCGTGCCCGCACTATAGCCAAAAGACAGCTACAGCGCAGGCCTTAATTGCCGGGAGGGTGTAAATGGACGTCCTCCCGTGCATGAGCAGCCTGCGCTCTCCCTGTGGAGCGCACGTGGCTTGCTCTGTGATCGGCGAGTCCGACTCATCGTTCATAAATCCGGTCCCGGCGCCTTACCATGTGGTCAGCTGTCAGCCAATGACAGCTATGCACGTGATGTAAACAGAGCCGGTAATTGGCTTTATTTTCTCCTCACTCTGACAGCGTGAAGAGAAAACATAAGCCTATCGCCGGCTGCTGCAAGAGTGACAACGGTTCCGAAGAGGACAAATAAGGAGGCAATGCCATTTGTGCCCACCAGTGCCACCTGTCAGTGACCACCAGTGCCATCTACCAGTGCCACTCAGTGCCCCATCATCAGTGTTGCTTTTCAGTGCCACCTACCAGTGCCTATGTGTGCCACCTATCAGTGCCCATGAGTGCCACCTGCAGGCCCTTCTGTGCCACCTGCCAGTGCCCTTCAGTGCCACCTTATCAGTGCCCACCAGTGCTGCCTTATGGGTGTCCACCAGAGCTGCCTTATCAATGCCCATCATTGTAGCCTAACAGTGCAGCCTATCAGTGCCGCCTCATCAGCACACATCAATGAAGGTGAAAAATCACCTGTTTGCAAAACTATAAAAACTTTTTTTTTGTTCAGCAAAATAAAAAAAAACATGAGTGATTAAATCCCACCAAAAGAAAGCTCTATATGTTTGAAAAAAATTCTAAAATTTTAATTTGGGTACAGTGTTGCATGACCTTTGAAATAGTCATTCAAAGTGCGACAGTGCTGAAAGCTGAACATTGGCCTGTGCAGCAGGGGGGTTTAAGTGTCCAGTAGGCACGTGGTTAAGTAGAGTACATCATTTAATTTGCATCATCTAGCTAGGTTCAAAAGTTAAATTCAAAACTATTAAAAGCAAATGTAAAAAAAAAAAACAAACAAAAAAACATAATCATGAAATATTATTGCTGTAAAGGTCTTTTCCACCCTCAACTTAACTTAATGTAATTTTTTTTTTCAGACAACATGTAGACAATTATGGCGAGATTACATTATTCGCATAGTGCTTCAGAACTGCCGATGCCAGTTCTAGTGCAGCATTATCCATAGTATAACGCACGCGTAGTAAAATAAATACTTCTCTGCTGTGCTAGAACTGGCGTCGGCCATTCAGAAGCACTGCGTATTGAATGTAACCTCACTGTGAATGTAGAATACCACTTCTGCATACATAATTGTAATAACAATAAGTTTATAAAGATAACAATTTAAAAATTTAAATAAATATTGAAATACAAAACGATCTAAACGCAGTGGTACATGTATATTATGGTTTTATGAGGAAATTTACTGAGATTTTTTAGGAAACATACCTTTGAATGGTTCCATTCAGTTTTTCAACTGAACCATTAGTTTGTGGATGGTACGCAGAGGTGTAGCTTCGCCTTATTTGAAGAAGTTGACTAATCTCTTTATTTAACTAGAACCAAGGGGTGAAAAAAGCAAGGGCACATTTTTTAAAAATGATATTCATATACGAGATATTTTAGTCAACACATAGCAAACAAATGTTGATCATAAATATTACATATACCTTATTACAAAATTCCTTGCCCTGATCAGTCAAAATACGTTTAGGTGCACCAAATAGGTAAAATAATTTAGTTATACATCTTCAGGTGAAGATTTGTTTTTTAATGGGAATGCAAAAGCCCATTTTGTAAAATAATCTATAATTGTACATATGTACTGATTGCCATGTGGTGTTCTTGTTAACCACTTAAGACCCGGACCAATACGCTGGCAAATGACCCAAGGGGTTTTTGCGATTCGGCACTGCGTCGCTTTAACAGACAATTGCGCGGTCGTGCGACGTGGTTACCAAACAAAATTCGCGTCCTTTTTTTCCCACAAATAGAGCTTTCTTTTGGTGGTATTTGATCGCCTCTGCGATTTTTATTTTTTGCGCTATATACAAAAATAGAGCGACATTTTTGAAAAAAAATCAATATTTTTTACTTTTTGTTATAATAAAAAACCAATAAACTAAATTCTAGTCAAACATTTAGGCCAAAATTTATTTAGCCACATGTCTTTAGTAAAAAAAAAAAAAAAATCGCATTAAAAAAAAATTAGCTACCTAGCGGGAACAGCGACACTGATACAGCGATCAGAAAAATGATCGCTTAGTGACGCTGGCAATAGGGAGTGAAAGGGTTAACTAGGGCAGTGATCAAGGGGTTAAAACTTTATTGGGGGGGGTGGGGGGGCTACCCTGACACTAACACTGACTAACTGTCACACTGTCTGTCACACTGACACTAAATACAGTAATCATACATGTATGATTACTGCATTCAGTGACACTGTGACAGGGGGGAGGGGGGGGTGGCGATCGCGGGGGTTAAATGTGTTTGTGTGTGTGTGTAAGTGTGCTGTTTGGTGCAGACTTACTTGGTGTGTGGTGATCTCTCCTCAGCGGCGCTTGAAACAAATGCCGAGGGAGAGATCACGTCACTTCCTCCTTCCTGTGTTTACACAGGAGGAGGAAGTGACAGGGCGGGCGGGCGCGCGCATTGGCTGGGAGCGATCCGGAGGGGGCGGATGAAAACGGATAGCCGCCCCCACTTGTCGGATCGCTCCTGCAGCCGCGCGGACCGCCGCATGTACGGGGGGGGGGGGTCCGATCGGACCCCCGATCCCCCCCAAGGCACCAACGTATATATACGTTGATGTGCCTGTCGGTGCCATTCTGCCGACGTAAATGTACATGCGGCGGTCCTTAAGTGGTTAACTTTCCAATCAAGTCCATTCCTAATAGCTCCCAAGGTTCTGTCACCTATGTAAAACAAAATAAAAGTAAACGCAATTTTCATTAATAGAAAAACATATATGTAATATTTACATTATTAAATGACTGAAGAAGTGTATATAGATAGATATCACTATTAATTAAATGTTATTTCTAAAGCAAGATAATGTTTTAAAACAGTGATGCTCAACCTCCCTAAAGTCATGGGCCAATTTCAAAATTGGTACATACCATGGGCCATACAATAGACATGACTTACATACCACTTTTAGGAGTCCGTTTATGAAACAGAGAAAAGCCATGATATTCAAGATCACGGATGATCTCTGGTGTGTACCGGTTTATGTAACTGAGATGAAGAACAGATATCTTCTCATCACAATGCAGGACCGTTCTATCACAAACAGCCAGTTTATGAAAGTGAGATCTGAAATCGTGGTATTATTCCAACGTCTTTTCTAGAATATTTTTTGAACATTTTTCAAATTAAAAATATTTCCCTTCTTAAAGCGGAGTTTCACCCTAAATATAAGATCTCCCATGCGCTTCAGCATACTGGCGTCAGCGCCAGTATGCTGGGTTTTTTTTTTTTTTATAGCACACTTACTGTTTTATCGTAGAAATCCTTTTCTGTCCCCCGCGTTGGACGGCGCCAGTACAGCGCGTCACATCTTCCTAAGATACCCGATATGGACTCGGGTATTTCCGGCGCTATGCGGCGCCTGCGCACAGACCTAGGAGCTGACTGCGCAGGCGCCGTATTTCTCCGAGTCCTATTTCGGAGAAATACGGCGCCTGCGCAGTCAGCTCCTAGGTCTGTGCGCAGGCGCCGCATAGCGCCGGAAATACCCGAGTCCATATCGGGTATCTTAGGAAGATGTGACGCGCTGTACTGGCGCCGTCCAACGCGGGGGACAGAAAAGGATTTCTACGATAAAACAGTAAGTGTGCTATAAAAAAAAAAAAAACCCAGCATACTGGCGCTGACGCCAGTATGCTGAAGCGCATGGGAGATCTTATATTTAGGGTGAAATACCGCTTTAATGCATGTTCAAAAGCTGAGCTGTGCTGCTTAACTGATCAATATCACTAGTGTTGATAATACAATCTAGTTTAAACAAATCTATATATATTTTAAAAAACTATTGTACAGAGGCTTCAATAATAGGCCACATTTGTACAGAGGCTTCAGAAGGTTCCAGAGGGCAACATGAGTTGAGCACCCTTGTTTTAGAAGCACGGACTAAAATGATTATTAGATTTAGTCCCTACCCTTCCCTCATGCCGCGTATACACGGTCGTTTTTTGCGATGAAAAAAAACGATGTTTTTTAAAACGTCATTTAAATTGATCGTGTGTGGGCAAAACGTCGTTTTTTGTCTTAAAAAAAAACGACCAAAAAAAAATTCCAACATGCTTAAATTTTTTGTGTCGTTTTTCAAAACGTCGTTTTTTGTTTCACAAAAAGTCACCGTGTGTAGCAAAAACGTCGTTTAAAACGACGTTTTTCAACCCGCGCATGCCCAGAAGCTAGTTATGAAGCGAGCTTCAATGGAAAAGAGTGGTGAACGTAACCTCGCTTTTTGTGAAAAAACGATGGTGTGTATGCAACATCGTCTTTGAAAAGTGACGTTTCAAAAACGACGTTTTTTACTTCACAGAAAACGTCGTTTTTTTTCATCACAAAAAATGATCGTGTGTACGCGGCATCAGTATGGCTTCCATAGCATTTCAAGGGGTAAAGAGTAGAGCAGTCAGGGTAAACATATACAACTGATTTAATTAATTGAAATGTCCTGAAAGCGAAAATAAAAGGGCGTTGTGGCAAACCTAGCCACTTCTGTAGCGCTGGACGTTACATGTCAAAAGGTTGTCTGTATTACATGCTATGTATTCTGCTGGGTCTTATGTGGGCATAGTAATTCGTATGCTGGCAGCTGTAAGCCACTAGCATTCAAGTACTTTGTTTTATGTTGCCCAATCGGTGTTTGGCAGTTTTAAACCGAACTCCCACAACACATAACCCCAGACCCCAGCTATCAACCGACTTTTCCCTCGTGCAGCAATCAGTGGCGGCCCGCCCATTTGGGCGCACGGGCGCCCCCCCCCCCCCCCTCCTGCAGTCACAAAAAAAAAAAAAACGGGCCCTTTAAGAACTTTTATTCGGCTAAAATGTCATTTTGACATTTTAGCCGAAGTTCTGGCGGCCGTCTATAGAGGGCGCTGCAGCGCCACTCCCTCTCGCAAATAACACACTTCAATGCATTGAACGTGTGTTGTTGCCAGCTGCCTGGTCTATTCCTATAACCGGACATAGGGCGCCGGTTACCTGAATAGCGGCAGCTGGTTGGCTGAGGGGAACTGCCTATCAAAGCCAGTGGCTCTGATAGGCTTTTCCAGTACCGCCCTCCGGCTCCCGGAAGTCTATGCTCGGAGCGCAGGCAATCTGCGGTCCTTGCATTAGACTGACAGCCGTTTCAGCCAATCAGGTTCCCGGATTCTGGTTATTAGGAACCTGATTGGCTGAAGCTTCTCCACGGCGGCAGAAGACATCGAGGGAGGACATGGAAGCGTCAGGTAAGTGTTTTTTTAACAGGGAAAGGGGCATCATGGGGCACAGTGGCAGCATGGGGCACAGTGGCAGCATGGGGCACAGTAGTGACAAAGGGCACAGAGGCGACAATGAGCACAGTGGCATGGGGCACAGTGGTGACAATTAAAGGGCACAGTGGTGACACTTGATGACACAGTGACTCCATATGATGGCATGGCACAGTGGTGACAATTGATGGCACAGTGACTGCATCTGATGGCATGGCACAGTGGTGATAACTGATGGCACAGTGACTCCATATGATGGCATGGCACAGTGGTGACAACTGATGGCACAGTGACTCCATATGATGGCATGGCACAGTGGTGACAATTGATGGCACAGTTGCTGTTTTGCATGGCACAGTGGTGACAATTGATGGCACAGTGGCTGCATTTGGTGGCATGGCACAGTGGTGACAATTGATGGCACAGTTGCTGTGTTGCATGGCACAGTGGTGACAATTGATGGCACAGTGGCTGTGTTGCATGGCACAGTGGTGACAATTGATGGCATGGCACAGTGGTGACAATTGATGGCACAGTGGCTGTGTTTGATGGCACGGCACAGTGGTGACAATTGATGACACAGTGGTGGCGTTTGATGGCATGGCACAGTGGTGACAATTGATGACACAGTGGCTGTGTTGCATGGCACAGTGGTGACAATTGATGGCACAGTTGCTGTGTTGCATGGCACAGTGGTGACAATTGATGGCACAGTGGCTGCATTTGGTGGCATGGCACAGTGGTGACAATTGATGGCACAGTGACTGCGTTTGATGGCATGGCACAGTGGCTGTGACTGATGGCATGGCACAGTGGTGACAATTGATGGCACAGTGGTGGCGTTTGATGGCATGGCACATGTGGTGACAATTGATGACACAGTGGCTGTGTTGCATGGCACAGTGTTGACAATTGATGGCACAGTTTCTGTGTTTGATGGCATGGCACAGTGGTGACAATTGATGGCACAGTGGCTGCATTTGGTGGCATGGCACAGTGGTGGCAATTGATGGCACAGTGGCTGCATGTGATGGGCACAGTGCGGCTGCAATATTTTTTTTTCCGTTTGCGCCCCCCCAAAAATTTTGAGCACCAGCCGCCACTAGCAGCAATGCCTGATGGGAGAATGATCCAAAATGTTATGTTCCCCATGTGGTCCTCCCTGTATTACCCCTGCTAAATCTATTTGGCTGTTTGGAAACCCCTTGCATGGGGAATTATATAAATAAAGTCAGTTCACTCTCAGAGCTGTGTGTCGTCTGGTTACTGGGGAGATTTGGGACATTGCCTTACTTTTCAACGCTGACTGTGGATTTACCCTGGTTACCAGCGGAGATAGTGGAGTTTAATATTGTACTCCGCTACAGGCGTGTTAAATAAATATGACAGCAACAGACAGCTGAGGGACAGCTGAAAGGGCTCTGGGAAAGAAGGAAGAGTAAGGAGGATATATTTATACATTCAAAAATAGAGCAATCAGGGAAATCACATACATGTGATTTTTAACTACAGAAATAACAGGGTCAAGGGAGAGATGGAACAGTGGGGATGTTGTAGCCATGTGTGTGTAGCAGTCAGGTTAAGCAAACATAAGGAAGTTGAACCCTTGAAAAGGTCTTGCAACTGTCAAAATGTTTGTTTATGGGTGCAAGCCAAAATGCAGGCCTAAGCACTGAGATTTGCTTTCTGGTTTATGGGTTTAAGCCAGAATGCAAGTGTATTTTCTGTAGTTTAAAGAAACAAAGCCTATGGGCCAGATTCAGGTAGATGGGCGCTTCTTTACTTTGGAGTAACGTTTCTCATTTACGTTACTCCGCCGACACTTTCGGCGCAAGTACTGTTATTCACATAGCAGTTGCACGTAAACTTGCGCCAGAGTAACGATAATGCGCTGACGTAACCCGACGCAAGTGGAAGTGGGTGTGATCATATGTAAATGATGGGCGGAGCCCAGCGCAGAGGCTTACGTTCAGCGCATCATCCACGGAGCATGCGCAGTAAGTGAGGCTTCACTCGGTCCCCTTGTGCGCATGCTCACAACTTCCGTCGGCACCACTTCACGGGAAACGTCAGCGCAATGCGTTCCGTTGGGTGTTTAAATGCGCCCGTAGATGCGCCATTCCGGCACTAAAGTATATCCTGTTCCCCCTCCCCGCAGTGAAGTTACTTTTGTTCTGAGATGGCTGCTCCCGTTCCCCGCAAACACACAGGAGAAAGCTGAACTCTAAGGCCTCGTACACACTATCAAATCTGTCCGCTGGAAACGGTCCGCTGGACCATTTCAGCAGACAGATTCGATCGTGTGTACGGCCGAGCCGACGGATTTGGCCACCCGACAGATTTCAAAGCATGCTTTGAAATCTATCGGGTGGGAATCCGTCCGCCCGACATGTCTGCTGGTTAGTACACTTAACAGCAGACATGTCGTCCCGCACCGCCGCCGAATGGATTCGGCGCATGCGCGGAAGTGTTTTACTTCCTGGTGCGGTGACGTGGCGGCGTCAACGTCACCGACACGTCAGCGCGCTCTCTGCTGGCGGGGATTTTGGTTTGCTCGTGTGTACATGCGAGCAAACCAAAATCCCAGCAGACAGATTTGTTCAAATCTGTCGGACGGACAGATTTGAACAAATCTGTCTGCTCGTGTGTACGAGGCCTCAAGGCCAGGAGCTGTCAGCCGTCATCTCGGCTATGGAGACCAATGATGTCTTCCTCCATGGCTGTAAAAGTTGACAGACAAGCAGGGACAGAGGTGTTGTCCTGCAAGTGTGGTTGTTCAGCTAGCTCTTATCGTCGGTAACGCTGCTGTAGCTGCTCTCCTGCTGACCTGTGGCCGTCTGGAGTAAAGATAAAGCAGCCATTTGTAGAAATAACTTTGCGCCGGACGGACGAGATACGCGCGGCGCATGTAGCCAGCGTATGGTGCTAATCCGTTCGCGAATCGGGAAATCTCCCTCATTTGCATATTTGCAGGGGAAATCAATGGGCGCGACTGATGCGCCAAGCGAAATTATGCGCTGACGAGACTCTGGCGTCGGAAAGTTAAGCCGATCGGAAATGACCCGTTTTCTGTCGCATCTAGTTTGGTGGGTACGGCCACATAGAAACGACGGCGCATCTTCACAGTTACGCGGCGCATATCGAATTACTCCAGCGCAAGTCTTGCTGAATCTGGCCCTATGTGTGTGCTTCACTGGCGTACCATGGAATTTTGCAAATAGGGGCAAAAAGACACAGTGCGCAAAATGTTCACAGCACGATAAAACAAGATGACTGCCAGGAGTAAAAGTACTACCAGCAGCCATCTTGTTTATGGGCACATGAAGTACTGTGCATGTTTGATGTTGGGTAGGCATAAAACATCATATGCTCACAAACTAGATGATTGCCCAATAGTATTTTCACTGGCACTATATTCTCACCACGAGGTTCCATGAAACCCCAACCACAAGGGGACCCATACAGTTTGATGGCACACCATCAAGATATATATATATATATATATATATATATATATATATATATATATATATATATATATATATATATATATATATATATATATATATATATATATATATAAAAAAGGGCTGTTACTGATCAAAATGTTTGTGTTCGATTAATCGTTTTTTATTTTAATCGATTAATCGACTAATTTCGATTAATTATAACGCACATACAGATCCAACTACTTTTAGCTGATCTCCTTGCAGGCTGATTCCCAGTGCAGCTACCAACAACTGGAAAAATAGATAGAAGGATACAAAAAACACACAAGGCAGCGCTCGATAGGAATAGCATTAAAACTTTTATAACCTTCAATTAGGTAACAAAATAAATATTGCACTGGAGATAAAAACCATATGTAGCTACATAAACTGTAAAAATGGTGTGAGTAATACCAAACGGTACCAAAAGAAGTCATAAAAATATGTAGCCAAGTATGATACTGGTATAAAAATGTGTGCAACGATACCACTGCTGAATCCAGATGAGGAGGGGGATAACATCAGTCCGTCGGCATGTAGATGTCCCATGAAGGAAACTATCACAACTCCCAGTGAATGGCTGTAGAATCCCAGGTTGATAGAGGGAAGTGTAACAGCCCTTGTGTGTGGCAGATAGTAAGGTCCCGCCGACATGCAGATATGAAGGCACAGCTAAGGAGCCCTTCAGATGGACACGGCAAGCCCCGCCGATGTCCGTGTCGTTATTGGATCTCCCTGAAGGCCCAGAAGCCGGCGGAGAGGTGAGTACCAATCAAAAGAATTTTTATCGATCAAAAATATTTTGATCGATCAAAAAAATTAAAGATTAATCGATTAATTAAAAGTTAATTTGCACAGCCCTAATATATATATATATATATATTGTGGGAGATTAGCTCGTGGGGATCACTTTTCTGAAACACAGTCTGTAAACAGGCACTTTCTTTTTAAGTCTGGCAGCTGCCAGGTTTATTTCACAAAAGATTTGCAGGTTAAAATAAACAAAACAGTAAACTTAAATCCTTGCCGTCCGGCGCTAAACTAAACATCAGGGTCTCCTATCTATACAGTGTGGGGCTGGTCCCCACCACCCACAAAATAAACAACAACGCAAACCTTTTTCTTGCAATGTCTTTAGAGAGCTCCTCACACTCAGGTTCCCTCCTCAGTGTCCCAAAACCAGAGAGCTCCCTTCTGATCTCTTCCTGGTTGTTTTTAAAAGGTCCACCTGACATTGAACTCCAGTGGACCCAAATATCCGGACCGGAACACCAGAGGCCGTAAAACCCGGCCCGGATTCCAGTTCAGCTTCTCAAAATAGAACGTATGCGCGGTGAAATATATCTATGGTCAAGTATCTCACCTCGCATACCGTCACATATCCTCCCCCTCTGCTCAAGCCCCTGCGGCTGAGCACTTGCCCCAACCATACAGTGCACCCGGGAGAGAGCATCTGCATTATTTTGGAGTTTTCCTGGCCTATGCTCCACCATAAATTTAAAAGGCTGTAAAGCCAGGAACCACCTTGTCACCCAAGCATTTTTCTCCCTGTTATCACACATCCACTTCAAGGGAGCATGGTCTGTGACCAGCTTAAATGACCTCCCCAGTAGGTAATACCTCAGGGAGTCTAAAGCCCACTTAATGGCGAGACACTCCTTTTCTACGATGGCATAATTTTTCTCGTGCTTGTTCAGCTTCCGGCTCAGGTATACCACTGGGTGCTCCTCACCATCCCTGTTCTGTGAGAGTACGGCCCCTAGGCCCACCTCAGAGGAGTCCGTCTGTACAACAAACTCCTGGCTGAAGTCCGGGGTTATTAGTACGGGTACCATACAAAGAGCCTGTTTCAACTTCTGAAATGCCTCCTCGGCTTCGGGGTTCCACTTGGCCATGACCGACCCCCTACCCTTCGTCAAATTGGTCAAGGGGGCAGCAACGGTGGCAAAATTGGGTATGAAACATCTGTAATACCCCGTAATGCCCAGGAAGGGCCTCACTTGTTTTTTATTGACTGGTTGGGGCCATTTTTGAATTGCCTCAATCTTATTGGTCTGCGGCTTGACCACTCCCCGGCCAATAATGTACCCAAGGTATCTGGCCTCCTCCAGGCCTATGGCACATTTTTTTGGATTGGCCGTGAGACGTGCTTCCCTAAGGGAATCTACCACCGCCTGTACGCGGGGCAGGTGCGATTCCCAATCTGGGCTGTGAATGACCACATTGTCCAAGTACGCCGCTGCATACGAGCGATGTGGTCTCAAAGTTTTGTCCATCATTCGCTGGAATGATGCAGGGGCTCCATGCAGACCAAACGGCATCCGCTTATACTGAAACGAGCCCTCAGGAGTGGAAAAGGCAGTCTTCTCCTTGGCTGATTCAGTAAGCGGTATTTGCCAATAACCTTTCGTTAGATCCAGGGTCGTTATGTAGCGAGCCTGTCCCAACCTGTCCACAAGTTCGTCGACCCGGGCATTGGGTAGGCGTCAAACTTGGACACACTGTTAAGTTTTCTAAAGTCATTACAAAACCTGATACTGCCATCAGGTTTTGGGACCAGCACTATGGGACTTGACCACTCACTGTGGGACTCTTCGATCACATCCAACTCTAACATTTGTTTTATTTCCTCCGCAACCGCCTCTCGCCGGGCCTCTGGAATTCTATAGGGTTTTACATTTACCCGAACCCCTGGTTCCATCACTATGTCATGTTGGATCGTGTTGGTCAGTCCGGGTAAGGGGGAGAAAAAGTCTCTATTTTTCTGCACAAATGCCCTAACGTCATTTTGTTGTGCTACGGACAGGGAATCCGCGATGGGAACGTCAGGTATCACGGGTATCCGGTCTGTTGGAGGTGAAGACGTGGCCAGTAAAGTCTCTTGGTCCGTCCAGGGCTTTAAGAGATTTACATGGTAAATTTGCTGGGGTTTCCTTTTGCCTGGCTGGTAGACTTTGTAATTTACCTCCCCCACCCTTTCGACAACCTCAAAGGGACCCTGCCACTTAGCTAAAAACGTACTTTCTACTGTGGGAACCAGTACCAGCACTCTGTCCCCCGGGCTGAAAGTACGGACCTTAGCACCCCGGTTATAGACCCTCCTTTGGGCCTCCTGGGCTCGCGCCATATGTTCCCGTACTAGGGGCAGGACGGCTGCGATTCGGTCATGCATCAAGGAGACATGTTCTATGATGCTCCTATATGGGCTGACCTCTCCTTCCCACGTTTCTTTAGCAATATCTAGCAGGCCCCTGGGATGCCTACCATACAAGAGCTCAAAGGGGGAATAGCCTGTGGAGGCCTGTGGAACCTCTCGTATGGCAAACATGAGATATGGTAGCAAATAATCCCAGTTTCTCCCATCCTTGTCGACCACCTTTTTCAACATACTCTTCAATGTTTTATTAAACCTTTCGACCAGACCATCTGTCTGGGGGTGGTAGACAGAAGTACGGAGATGGGAGATTTTGTACAATCTACACAATTCCTTGGTAACCCTAGACATGAAAGGGGTGCCCTGATCGGTCAAGATCTCTTTCGGGATCCCGACTCTACTAAACACCTGGACCAATTCCTTGGCAATAGCCTTAGCGGAGGTGTTACGCAAGGGTATGGCCTCAGGATAGCAAGTCGCATAGTCCAGGATCACCAGAATATGCTGGTGACCTCGGGCAGATTTCACCACCGGCCCGACCAGGTCCATGCCAACCCTCTCAAAGGGAACCTCAATTATTGGTAGAGGGACAAGGGGGCTGCGAAAATGGGGCGACGGTGCTGACATTTGGCACTCGGGGCACGATTCGCAATACTCCTTGACCTCTGCATGCACCCCGGGCCAGAAAAATCTTTGGGTGATTCTCTCCTTGGTTTTTTCGACCCAGAGATGTCCCCCCATTACATGACCATGAGCCAGGTCTAGCACCACCCTGCGAAAGGGTTTGGGAACCAGCAGCTGTTCTACTTCTTCCTCTCCGTGTTTTATCACTCGATATAATAAATTGTTTTTAATCGCCATGTAGGGGAAGGACACCACCCAATTAGGATCCACCGGTTCCCCATCCAACACCTTAACATTTTCCCTGGCACTCATGAGGGTGGGCTCTCGCAGCGGCTCGGTACAGAAATCCTCCCTCCTGACCTCCAAGTCGGGTACCACATCTTGGCTACTCTCGATGTCAGGGTCAGGCAGGATTTCCTGTTCGTTACCCTCAGGCTGGGTGCTAGCTTCCAAGTCCTCCGGTTCCCCGACCATGGCAGGGAAAGGAAGAGGATCTCCGGCTTCCTCGATCCCACCAATAGCCTGCCTTTCCCTTTTGAAAAACGGGTCTGGTGAGAGTTCCCGTGTTTCCCCAGCAGGGGGAACTCTATCTACGAGCCTCCATTTATTATGGGGTCAATTCCACAGCCATGGAGCAGAGACTACACGGTACTCCCTGCAGGAGGCCGGGGCTGGACACTGAAGGTACGGCCAGAATTACCCAAGAAAAACTGTTTTCAAGGGGCAAAATGAGTGCAGTACCACACAAAGGGCCAGTGCTCCAGCGGACACAGGCGCAAGATGGATGAGACGACATGCACACCATAGCAAGCCCATGAGACCAGCAGAACAGGGGTGGTCCAGCATAGACCTCATCCATTGGCGACACAGTCCTCCCTCCCCAACTACAAGCATCAAGGAGGGCGTGGATGCGACAGTCCGACACTCACTGCATGCTCCGGGATACCAAGCGACAGCTGTGATCCATGCAGGGAGGGGTAGGCGTGGGATCAGGAGCAGCTAGGACATCACTGGGCAAGTGGCTATGGGCCAATGATAAGCAGGTCCCAGCATGGATAGGCAAGAAGCTTACAGTGCCCAAAGTGATAGCAGGTAGCAGTCCTTCCCTCCGGATAGCCGAACTTCGGTACCTCAGGGTGTACACTCGAACCAGCCTGCTCACAGCCAGCCCAGCAGAGTAGTTGAGCAGAAGGCAGGAGACCAGAGCTTGCAGGAGTGAGCCTACAAAGAATAGACGAAGAACATCAGCAGCCGTTCCAAGAGACAGGGAAAACGCAAACAAACAGATGACTGACAGGAGCAGCATTGGCACGGGGCAAGCAGGACGGCTACGATTGCCCAAAAGACACAATTACGAACCGACAGTTCTGCACATGCTCAACCCAGTCTCAAGCAGAAAGGAAGGGTAACAGTACTGAGTGGAGGGACACAGGTCCGGATTGCAAGAAATGAAGGCTGCCAAACGCACGGCCCCAGCTGGACAGGGCAGAAACAGTCCCAAGATCACATAACAGCAGAGGGTCGCATGTGAATTGAGCACGGCTACTAGGGTACTCTAGACTAGGACCGGAGACCAGACAAAACACTGAACCCAGCGGAGCAGATGCTTTGAAAGTCCAGCTTCAAGTCCTCCACACATGCGGTACCAATCAGCACGCCAGAAGGGAACAACTAAGAGCCAGGCGGCCAAGCTAACAGTCGCGCACAAAGCAGGAGCTTCAAAAGCAGACCAAGCGCGGCTCAGCCAGAAAGGGGGAGTGGCGTAAGGAACGCGGGAGTCCCCTCATTTGCAAGCAGGGAAATCTCGCAGCCCTAGCGGAATTAGCACAAGCGAATCGACCACTTAGCAGACCAACCAACAGCTGTGGAGGGCCAGAGGATACAGCGCATAGCTCCCCAGCAGCTAAGGCCCAGCTAGCAGGCCATTACCCCCCAAGCAGAGAGGGGCGATGAGAGGCCATAGGATCAGCAGCACCAGTATAAGCGCAAGTAGTCAAGGGCCGATCTGACAGCCGATGAGGTGGGGGCAAGTCGGCATGACGGAGCTAGTACTCAGCACCGAAAGGGTCAAGGGCAGACATATCATGGCAACGGTTCACCGATCCCGACCAAGGCAATCGCATCACACCGCAGAAGTCCAGAAGGTCCAATGCCAGGGACTCACAAGAGATTTAAGGCTTAAAAAGACGAAAGACGCTGGCATAGGTTGCTAACCCAAGTACCAACAGCGGAACTGACGGAGGGAACAGTGTAAGCCTCGCGAGAAAGCGAATGGTACAAAATCGGTCACAGGGATAACCAGAGCCGCCCCCAGAACGACCATGCGAGAAAGAAGGGACAGAGGAAGGAAGAGAGTGAGGGTATACTTGCTATAGGTGATGGAGAGACTAGCAAGAGCCCGATCCTCCCCAATTTGGACCCCAATCCAGGCTGGAGGTTTCCCCAGTTTGCAAAATCAACAGGTTAAGTCAGCCAGAAGGCAGGTGATTAAGGAGTCGGTCCCAGCAAGGGGGGAACATTACTAACAGAGACTCCATCACCACAGCTTCAGGTTCTAAGCCACACTACAGGGCAATCAGCAGACGGGAAAGCATCCCCGAGCGAACAAGGTCTGAGAGTCACGACGCCACACACTCACCAATCGAGCCAGAGTTCCCCGAAACAGGAGCATGTTAAAGCAAGCGAAGGCACGGATGCCAGAGTCAGTGGGCCCGTGTTTTCCCCACATGGCGGAGAAGTGCGAACTGAAGGCCCCAGAACTATACTTTAAGTGCACATCCTGCCAGGGGGGAGTTTGCACCTCAAGCCACTCAGGTCACAGCACCAACCTCAGGGAGCTGCCAAAGGCCACCTGCTGTACAGCACAGCTTTTCCCCAGCAGCTGTGAGCAAGTGGAGAGAGCAACGCCATCACACGCACTTGTTAACGGCACCTGGGCAGGAGGGTACACAAAAATCAGCTGGCAGAAGCTGCTGAGGCTCTTGACGTAGCCGAGGCAGCACCAGGCCGACCAAGACTGGCTGCGCAGACACAGTGCGATGACGTAGAGGGGTGGAGTCCAGTGCTATATAGAGCGTGGGCCAATTCTCCCATGCACAGGGCAGCATTGAGGCGATACTAGAACAGTACAAGGGTCGTCAGGAGCACGACAGTGGGAAGGCCACACACTTCTCACATCCCAACCAGCCACAGGGCATCAGCGTCAGGATAACAGGTCCCCAACCCTCTCCATGCCATTGTTAGACCAGTCTAGGGACCGACAGAGATCCACAGTTTCCAAGTCACGAGCCCTGATGACGTAGTGAGCGAACAGACGCACTGGGGGTGAAGACGCGGCCATAGAATCGGACTCGTCCCCTGGCAGTGTTTCCAATCCAGTGCCATTTCCCACATGTGGGAATCAGTAGCAATAGAACAAAACAGTAGACATGGGTGAAGCCCCGGGTAGGACAGTCTCAAGCAGATGATGCACTGGCTCCTATGCGTAACAGGACCTGTTAGTCCCCCACACCGCAGTTCATAGGAAGCGAGAACAGAACGCAATTCTCGCACCAGACGGTCACTATCAGAAGCTTCTATCAAGTCAGAGTCCCATCAGGGCACGGCCCGACCAGGTCCCATAAAAGGGACCCAATTAGAGGGAACAAGGCTCCCCCTGGTACTAAGGACGTCTCGCAATAGAGCAGCTCGGGTGAGTCATAGATCATAATGGGCCCACCAAGCACGCAGTGATGACCTAACGATACCCCAAGAAGACGCACAACGGGGGGACAACCAAAGCCAACAATGCAGGGCCAGGGTGGGCTCTCGCAGCGGCTCGGTACAGAAATCCTCCCTCCTGACCTCCAAGTCGGGTACCACATCTTGGCTACTCTCGATGTCAGGGTCAGGCAGGATTTCCTGTTCGTTACCCTCAGGCTGGGTGCTAGCTTCCAAGTCCTCCGGTTCCCCGACCATGGCAGGGAAAGGAAGAGGATCTCCGGCTTCCTCGATCCCACCAATAGCCTGCCTTTCCCTTTTGAAAAACGGGTCTGGTGAGAGTTCCCGTGTTTCCCCAGCAGGGGGAACTCTATCTACGAGCCTCCATTTATTATCCCATAACTACCAAAAATGGGGAAAGTCTCTCCCTACTAAAGCTTCATGGAGCAGTGAGGGTACCACCCCCACTGAATGTGTTACCCTGCCCCAGGGGGTATCAACATCAACCACTGCTGTCTGGTAGTCCCACATGGATGCAAATTACCCCAATACTACTGGGGTGTAGTTTTTCGGGGTCTACACAAGCACTCCTAACTAGGGTCACCACGCTACCAGAGTCTAGTAGTGCTGTAAGAGGCTTGCCATCCACTAAAATAACGCACATCTGTTTTTCAAGGTGACTCTGATCTAGCGCAACACATGCGACCTGTGCAAACAGAGAAATGTGTCTTTTCCTATCAGCATAATCACATTGCATAGGTTCATCATTTAGAGGGCAGTTTGCAGCAATATGGCCCAATGCATGGCAACGAAAACACCGTATTTGCCCCACCCCCAGTCCTCTTAACGGTCCCAAAGACCTTCTGGGCTTCTGTGGCCAGTCTCTAGGACTAGGACCCACAGTCTCATCTGCTGTAACAGTCTTATCCACTTTCCCCAAGCTCTTGAACCCCGGAACAGTCTTACCCGAACCGCTGGGAGATCTTGCACCTCTAGACACACCGGAGTGGGGCGTAGGTGCGTTTACCAAGTCCTCGGTAGCACTGTACTTTTCCACTAGGTCCACCATTTGGGCTGCAGTGTTGGGGTCCCCCCTGTCCGACCCACCTCCTCAGGGTAGCAGGAAGCGCACGTAGGTACCGATCCATTACCACACGCTCCACAATCTGCGGGCTGGTCAGGGTCTCTGGCTGCAACCACTTCCTGGTGAGGTGGACCAGGTCAAACATTTGTGATCGGGGTGGCTTGTTGCTGGAGTAGGACCACTGATGCACGCGCTGGGCCCGAACTGCCATGGTGACCCCCAAGCGTGCGAGTATCTCTGATTTGAGAGTCTCATAGTCCTGTGCCTTATCTGATTCTAGGTCAAAATAGGCCTTTTGGGGTTCTCCAGTTAGGAATGGGGCCAATAGTCCCGCCCACTGCTCTTTTGGCCATCCTTCGCGGACAGCGACTCTCTCGAAAGTCGCCATGTATGCCTCAACATCATCCGCTGGTGTCATCTTTTGCAGGTGGTAGGAGGCCCGTAGTATCTTTGGTTCTGCTGCTACAGGAGGTGTGGACCCCTTTTTCAGTTCCACCAGAGCTTCGGCAAACTGTCGGTTCATCTCCTGTTGCGCAGCCTGCTGTGCTACAACGGCCTCTGCGACTTGGCGGTTGGTTTCCTGCTGGGCTGCATTGGCCTGTAGGAGGGCAGCCTGCTGCGCTGCAGCAGCTTCTGCGACTTGGCGGTTGGTTTCCCGCTGGGCTGCATTGGCCTGTAGCAGGGCTTTTAACATTTCCTCCATCTTCAGAAAAGTTGCCCGCTGAATCCACCACGTGTGAGAGATTAGCTTGTGGGGATCACTTTTCTGAAACACAGTCAGTAAACAGGCACTTTCTTTTTAAGTCTGACAGCTGCCAGGTTTATTTCACAAAAGATTTGCAGGTTAAAATAAACAAAACAGTAAACTTAAATCCTTGCCGTCCGGCGCTAAACTAAACATCAGGGTCTCCTATCTATACAGTGTGGGGCTGGTCCCCACCACCCACAAAATAAACAACAACGCAAACCTTTTCCTCGCAATGTCTTTAGAGAGCTCCTCACACTCAGGTTCCCTCCTCAGTGTCCCAAAACCAGAGAGCTCCCTTCTGATCTCTTCCTGGTTGTTTTTAAGGTCCACCTGACATTGAACTCCAGTGGACCCAAATATCCGGACCGGAACACCAGAGGCTGTTTACACCTAACCCCGGCCCGGATTCAGCTTCTCAAAATAGAAC
This sequence comes from Rana kukunoris, assembly GCA_029574335.1. Classification (NCBI taxonomy): domain Eukaryota; kingdom Metazoa; phylum Chordata; class Amphibia; order Anura; family Ranidae; genus Rana; species Rana kukunoris. The sequence continues at coordinate 10,582,929 of CM056050.1, forward strand.
GTATGCGCGGTGAAATATATCTATGGTCAAGTATCTCACCTCGCATACCGTCACAATGTATATATATATATATATATATATATATATATATATATATATATATATATATATAATACCTTAATTGGCTGGTGATCTGGCTTTGCTTTTATTTCAGTACCTTCTTTTTGGCATTCCTGACATTCTAACATCTAAAGAAAAAAAAAAATTCTCATAAATCCTCCAACACAAAAAAAAAAGTAAACTGATATACATATATATATCATAATTATAATGAAAACAAACAAAATAGCCTTAGCAAATAAAAAATGGTTACCCATTTATCAATATCAACAGTCATTCCAGGCCAATAGTATCAAAAGCAAATGGCTTCTCTAGTTCTAATCATACCGCAGTGCGCCCCATGCGGACTGCAATGAATGTCTCTGAAAATTTCATCAGCCTCCTTCACACTGGTCACTACTTTTGTGTATTTGACAACGCCATCCTTATTTGTGACAGTGCGATAAAGCACACCTTCTATTAAAAAAAAAAAAAAAAAGGAAAAATATTTATATAAAATAAAAAAATGATTACAATTGATATTAAAAAAAAACATGTTTGCTTTTTAAACCTTCAAAATAATTATATTAACATAATGTAGTTACCTTTGATTTCATACTTTAAAGCTCTTCTACGAATTATAAATTTCGCAGCTTTGGCTATACCGTTAGGATAAGATTTGTTTAATTTGTAATTTACAATTTCTTTGTACATTTCTGGATCCATATTCTATAAAAATATCTTTAAAATAAAAAACACAAAGATTTACATTAAAGGGCCTACAAAGTACACAATATATAGTAGAATGAATAATCAACACTTATGAATGAAAAAAATATAAACCTCATTTTGATTCAATTAGAAACATATAGATAAATATTAAATAAACAACATGAGCTTAATAACTTCTAACAAAGAACTAATTAACTAAAAGACTGTGGCAATATTCTCATTGATTAAAACATTTCCACCAAAGACCTAGGGCATGATACAGTATTTAACCCTTTCAGTGTGCACAATCAATGTTAAAATAAGGGTCAGTCTTCAGTTGCAAGGCAGATATTCATTTGTGTCTGCAGTGAACTCCCAAGTAAACAACCAAAAAGAATAGCTGAGCATAATGGCACTTTCTCCTTTGCTATAAATGGGGATCATCTTTGCAGCCCAAACCAAATCCCATTAATTAGCAAACGTGTGAAATGTTCTAATATTCCATCATAAAACCTAATTGTTCATTAATTATTTTAGACAAATTAGAACATGCCTAATATTTAGACCCTAAACCTAATTTAGATTCATCAAAAATACACAATGAACTCTCCTTTAAAAAAATATTGAAAAAAAAGGTGATGAGGACTATTAAATAGCCCCTGTATTCTGCATATGATTTTATATTTAACGTGGAATGATACCCCTTATTTTATTTTTACAAAAAATTTACAAAATTGTGTGTGTGTGTGTATATATATTATATATATATATATATATATATATATATATATATATATATTAGGGCTGTTACTGATCAAAATTTTTGTGTTTGATTAATCTTTTTTTTTTTTTTTTATCGATTAATCGACTAATTTCGCACATACAGATCCAACTACTTTTAGCTGATCTCCTTGCAGGCCCATTCTCAGTGCAGCTACCAACCACTGGAAAAATGGATAGCAGGATACAAAACACACAAAGGCAGCACTCGATGGGAATAGCATTAAAACTTTTATAGTCTTCAAGTAGGTAACAAAATAAACATTGCACTGGAGATAAAATCGATGTAGCTACATAAACTGTAAAAATGGTGCGAGTAATACCAAACGGTAGCAAAAGCATTCATAAAAACATTTAGCTAAGTATGATACTGGTATAAAAATGTGTACAACGATACCACTGCTGAATCCAGATGAGGAGGGGTTAACATCAGTCTGTCGGCATGTAGATGTCCTGTGAACTATCACAACTCCCAGTGGGTCTAGTGGGGTTGGAGGTCCCAGCTGATTAAGAGCAAGGGGAGGTCCGCTTTGTTCTTTGGTGTGGGTCTTTCTGGTATGCTTGCCAACGAACTGCATGGCAGGTCGACATATGTCTGGTCAAGCATGTGGTGCCCAAGCGGGTGATGTTTTGGCCACACGAGAAACGCTTGAGACATATGTTGCAAATAGCATTGGTACGATCTGATGCACATGTCTCAAAAAAGGCCCACACTAAAGAACTTTTGCAGTAACGTTGAGACACAGCAGCGCCCTGCACAGGCATAGCTCTGCGATGTAATGCAGTTGGTGTGCTGTCCTTAAGCTGGCCCCTGGAGTGCATCCTGCCTCTTTGGAGATGTGCCTATGCCTCGTCCTCCTCCTCTTCCTCCTCGTCCTCTCTCCTATCAGGCACCCACGTAGAGTCAGTGACCTCATCATCCCCTCCCTCCTCATCACTGTCGAAAACCTGGCAGTATGCTTCAGCTGGGGGAACATCACTGCCAGATTGCTGTCCCTCTTGGCCACCCCCTCTCTCTGGGCTCACATCAATGCCTTCCTCTATCTGTGTTCCATCATCGGAGCCTTCAAATCTCTGCGCATCTTCATGCAGCATGTACCCAACACTGGTTTCGGGGGACTCCTCAGGAGGACATGGTGGCACTAGGGAAGGATTGTGTGATGCCATTGTGCAGAAGGAAGAGGACGCCTCGGCAGCTGCTTTGCCAGACAAACTAAGATCAGTCTGTGTGAGAGAGGATGAGGAGGATGAGGAAGGCTTGGTCATCCACTCTACTAATTACTATGCATGTTGAGGCTCAACACGGTCAGCTCCCGAAAAGAAGGACGAGCGTGTCAGACGGCCACATGCTGAAGAGGATGCACCGTGTCCACCACCAGCGTTGCCTCTAGATGCAGAGCCTGTTTGCCCTCGTGACTCTCTGCCTCTCTTTGTTGTCGTTCCAGACATTTTAATGGCCTGCACAGGACAAAATCAGTACACAAACCTGATACCTTTAGGTACAAACTGGAGAGGACAAGTGCAGTAAACTCGAAATAGGTTTAAGTGAAAACTATACAGCACAAGTGCAGTAACACCAAGTACGTTCAGGTGCTAATGAACAGCACAAGTGCAGTAACACCAAGTACGTTTAGGTGCAAATAAACAGCAGAAGTCCAGTAACAAAAAGTATGTTTATGTGCTAATAAACAGCACAAGTGCAGTAACACAAAGGACGTTTAGGTGCTATTAAACAGCAAATGTGCAGTAACAGCAAATGTGTTTCAATGCTATTAAACAGCAAACGTGAAGTAACAGTAAATGTATTTAGGTGCCATTAAACAGCACACGTTCAGTAACATCAACTGCATTTAGGTGCTATTAAACAGCAACCGTGCAGTAACAGCAAATGCGTTTAAGTGCTATTAAACAGGAAACGTGCAGTAACAGCAAATGCGTTTATGTGATATCAAACAGCAAACGTGCAGTAACAGCAACTGCGTTTAGGTGCTATTAAACAGCAAACGTGCAGTAACAGCAAATGCATTTAGGTGCTATTAAACAGCACATGTGCGGTAACAGCAAATGCGTTTAGTTGCAAATAAACAGGACAAGTGTAGTAACACCGAGTACATTTAGGTGTAAACTAAACAGCACACAGGCAAAACAACAGGTTAGAACACTGCGGCTAGCACAATCTCCTCTCCTGCCTGTAAAATAGGAATAGCTGATCTAGCTAAGCTTTACAGTGTATAAATATATGTACAACTCCTAGGGATGTATATATATCCTCTACACACTGTAAATGAAGCTAAAATGACTAGCCTGCCTGCTCTATCTATCTAGTAATACGGGCATCACAAAATGGCGGACCGCGGGCCAAATGTGGACCACCTCACTCTCCTATGCGGCCTGCCGCGATACTGCCATTTAGTAGTCACTTCCTCCCCCTGCCGTCTCTGTAATTCGCACACAGAGCCAACAACAGGAGGCGGGACAGTTCTGGATGGAGGGCGGAGCTGCTGGGAGTAAACAAGGAGGTGATTGGCTGCTAGGATGAAGGGCGGTCTTAGCAGCCAATCACAATCTAGCAACACCCACCCTCCATCGGAGATATGCCGTGCCTCCCTCCAATCTTCGGTCTGTGCAAGGTGAGGGAGGGGGCAGAGTTGTAGTGGCCCTGTAGTTCCCTCGCTGTGGGGGGGGGGGGGGGCCAGAAGCCCGGTATATCACTTCAGGGTTTCTGGCTGCAGTTATGAGCATAGAGCGTCTACTCTGTCACACTGCCCAGGCCCCGCACTGACAGCCCACCCCCTCCTCCTTAAATGTACACTCAGTCAGAAGAGCAAAGAGAGAGAGCAGGATCTTCTACTCCTCCTGTGTGTACCAGCAGCCCCGCCCACATTCCAATCCCTGGCAGCACCGTGTCTCGCAAAAGTTAAAGCCCAGCAGCCTGCAGCTAGATAGATAGTGGATGAAAGATCAGCATGTATGTAGTTGTACCATGGATGATGCAAGTTTACAACCCTCCACAACAGGGGGATCCACAGCTCTGCAGGATAGCCTTTCTTCCTTCCTTCAAACTTTTCAGTGATGAGGAGAGTGTTTGATGTCACCTCCATTAGCCCTCTACCAACACAGCAGCCTGCTGGTATTTCCCTGGTATGGTGCACTACAAGTCCCAGCATGCTCTGTCAACCTATGTGTATGCATAGCACAGGCGAATAGGCCTGCTTGCTGATCAGTGGCAGAACTCCACTGCCCAAGTCAATGGCGGCTGGTGATTTTTTTTGTGGGGGGGGGGGCGCAAACGAACTGAAAAAAAAACATCAATTGCAGCCTCACTTTGCACCATCAAACGCAGCCTCACTGTGCCCCATCAAATGTAGCCTTACTGTGCCCCATCAAATGCTCCCCTGTGCCCACCCGCCATCTGCCCGGCACTTACCCTGTCTCAGTGGGGAAGTGGGTGACAGCAGTGGTTTCCTCCATGCTCCCTTATATTCATTCGCTTTTTTAACACTGTGTAAATAAAGAAAAAATTCCGCGCCAATAGCTCAATACAGTAGTGGACTGATAAAAATTGAAAAAATATAAATATAGTGGAAAAAGACACACATATAAATATATCAAGCTGCTCCTCAAGTGACAATTAGTGTAATCTAATGGACAAAGTGATAAAGGAAAAATAGAGGGCGCTGGGGTATATGGGTGGTTATACTACAGACACGCTAGAATAGGTCTCCAAACGATAAATGAGAGTATTAAATAACCCAAAAATGTATATATATGGTGAAGCAATGAAATCAAAATGTGCAATACAATGTTGGAACCAATTATGGTAACTGGTATATCATATAACGTATTCTAATATTGACCAAACAGTGCAGTCCTTAAAATCCAAAGGAAAAAGAGGTGAAGAAATAAAAAGAAGAAATTCTTCAAAGAAAATCCACAGTTCCTTCACCAGGCAAATTGAATCACCCCAATCGTGCTCAAAAATAAGGATCCGCTTACCAGATGGTCATGACCTCTTACCCAAAAGAAGGTCAATCTCGCTTTATGCAGGATTATGCCTGCATTCATTTGGAAGAAATTCTTCACCACCAAGCAAAAAAGAGTTTCACTCTATAGAGAGGTACATGGAATAAATGGACAGAGAAAATGCTCCCATAGCGCGATCAATTTAATTAAAAATGGAATAAAAACAAAAACAAGCCAAATGGCTACTTACAAAAAACAGTGCCCTATCCCGGCACTGAGGCTGCAGGCAATCAACAAGCTGGGGGTCAGTTGGCACACTCACGTGTGGCGGCCTCGCTGTGATGCGTTTAGGGAGCAGTAGTTCCTCAGAGGACCGTGGCTGTGTGAATAAACTCCGCGTTGTGACAATGGTCGGCGCAGCCTGGTCACATGCACACCCTGTGTCCTTCTCCCGGCGTCTGTCACAGAGACGTACCACGAGTTGTCACAACGCGGAGTTTATTCACACAGCCACGGTCCTCTGAGGAACTACTGCTCCCTAAACGCATCACAGCGAGGCCGCCACACGTGAGTGTGCCAACTGACCCCCAGCTTGTTGATTGCCTGCAGCCTCAGTGCCGGGATAGGGCACTGTTTTTTGTAAGTAGCCATTTGGCTTGTTTTTGTTTTTATTCCATTTTTAATTAAATTGATCGCGCTATGGGAGCATTTTCTCTGTCCATTTATTCCATGTACCTCTCTATGGAGTGAAACTCTTTTTTGCTTGGTGGTGAAGAATTTCTTCCAAATGAATGCAGGCATAATCCTGCATAAAGCGAGATTGACCTTCTTTTGGGTAAGAGGTCATGACCATCTGGTAAGCGGATCCTTATTTTTGAGCACGATTGGGGTGATTCAATTTGCCTGGTGAAGGAACTGTGGATTTTCTTTGAAGAATTTCTTCTTTTTATTTCTTCACCTATTTTTCCTTTGGATTTTAAGGACTGCACTGTTTGGTCAATATTAGAATACGTTATATGATATACCAGTTACCATAATTGGTTCCAACATTGTATTGCACATTTTGATTTCATTGCTTCACCATATATATACATTTTTGGGTTATTTAATACTCTCATTTATCGTTTGGAGACCTATTCTAGCGTGTTTGTAGTATAACCACCCATATACCCCAGCTTTTTTAACACTGCTGAGTAAACTGTGAGCACCAAGAATAGGGGGTGTCAGCGGCGGCCATTGATAGATTCATCCAATGCATGAATCTATCCATTGGTGATAGAGGGGAGTGGCGACTGTGTGCCCTTATAGATGCACCACCACTGGCCCAAGCCTCCATCTATGATGAAGGCTTTCTCTTATCTCGCCAGCCTCTGAGCACACCAATGTAAGGGAGCGGTCTTTAGACTGTAATGTAAAGGGGGATTCTGATGTAAGTGGGGGCTTTGGTGAGTAGAGAACCCCTCATATTGGTTTCCAGAGCACCTCTTACATCAAAGTTCCCCTGTATATTACAATCCACTGAGCTCCCCCTTAGGGCCCTTCCACATGGGCCCTAATGGGACAAAAAGGACCCCATTATCAGTGGAAAGGGCCATGGGACCAGATATCAGGGGGGCCCTTTATGGTTCCCTGCATAGGGGCCCAGATGGTTCTAGTTACGGCTCTGAGTTACAGGGAGTGAGGACACTAGTCTGGAAAGCGGAAAAAGCTAACTCGCTAAGGACATTAAAGTGGAGTTGTTGAGGGCTGTCATGTGGTGGGCTGAGCGAATTGTGATGTATGGGAGAGATGTGGACATAACAGTGGGGGGAGACTGTATTGAATTATAGTTGCTACCATCCAATGGAATGTATTGTACATCATCTCTACATTAGAAATTTACTACAAAAAAAAACAAAGTTTGCAGTTAACATTTTAAATCAAATTGCTTTTGCTGTTTATTTGAAAAGTTTACCTTGTTGCCAATGTGAAAAAAATGTGTCTACCCTTTCAATGGGATGTTGTGGTGGGAATTTGTGAAGAACACCCAGTTCATAGCGTGCCAAAATGTGTTTGTTTGTTGCTCTGTAATAAAGATGTGGAAATTACAGGGGGGGGGGGGGGGGGGAGATGTGGACATTGCAGTGGGGAGATATGGGGAGATGTGGACATTGCAGTGGGGGAGATGTGGGGAGATGTGGACATTGCAGTGGGGGAGATGTGGACATTGCAGTGGGGGAGATGTGGACATTGCAGTGGGGGAGGCTGAGGACTGTGATGTGTGGGGGCAATGAGGACAGTAATGTGAAGGGGGCTAAAGATAGTAATGTGGGGGGATAATGTAAATTGTGGGGGGATAATGTAAATTGGGGCAAAGGACAGTACTGGCGGGGGGTTGGTGTCAAGGAAGTGTGAGAACATTACTGTGGAGGGGGTGATATAAAGGAGGACCTGAAGACACTCCTCAAGAGGGAGAGGACTCTAATGTGCACTGAGGACTGGAGGATGCTGATTTAAGAATGGGTTCAGATCTGTACATGTGCATTAGGTGCACATGTCGTGGGTAGGTCAGCCCATTTTAATGGGCTGCAAAACCCGCAAAAAACACAGAGAAAGACGTCTTTGACGTCTTTTCCAAAATAGTGCGGTTTGGCAAATGCGAAAAAGGCGCCACGGGTAACGACATGATGTTCGGACCTCTGCTGGAACAAAATTTTGCTGACCGGACCTCAGTGAATTTTAATTCATTACCCTTGTAGTAATAAGGACACTGGGCCAGATTCTCAAAAGAATTACACCGGCGTAATTCGAATTTCCCGTCGGCGTATCATTGTTTTCTATCCAGCAAACATGATACACCGGATTTACGCTAAGATCCGACTGGTGTAAGTCACTTACACCGTCGGATCTTAAATGTAATGTTACGCCGGCCGCTAGGTGGCGTTAATGTCGATTTCTCATTTGACTATGCAAATGAGCCTGATACGCCGATTCCCAAACGTTTTTGTGCCGCCTCGTCGTCGTTTCCCTAAGCGTAAACTTACCCCTGCTATATGAGGGGTAAGTTTAGGAAGGTCCGTCGTATGCCATGTGAAGTATGGCCTCGGGACAGCGTCGTCTTTTTCCGTCGTTTTCCTAAGTCGTTCACGAATAGGGCTTTGCGTAGATGACGCTCACGTCGGCTTCATTGACCCTTTTCCGACGTGAGTTGGAGCATGCGCACTGGGCTATTTTTACGACCGGCGCATGCGCAGTTCGATCGGCGCGGGGGCGCGATTAATTTAAATACAAGCCACCATCTTAGAATTACACGGCCTTACACCGAGCCATTTACACTATGTCGCTGCAAATTACGGAGCAAGTGCTTTGAGAATACGGCACTTGCTCCAGTAAGTTGCGGCGGCGTAGTGTTAATGGCTTACGCTACGACGCCACGTATTCTACGTGAATCTGGCCCCCTGTGTCTCTCTCTATAAAACTGATCCATTTAAGAACGCCACAAAACACTACACGAGGCCACCCAGCAGGCGGCCTTATCTAGTGTGGGGTGTGTGCTAAAGCCCTGAGCCACCCAGGCTTTGGTCAATTATGGCTCTTCGTTTTTTGCGCGCTGTGATTGGCCAAGCATGCGGGATATACAGCATGCTTGGCCAATAATGAGCGTGCAATGCCGCAGTGAATTATGGGCCGTTGCACGTCACACGAATTGGGCGCGAACGACCGATTTTGTTTGAATTTCGTTGAACGTACGAACAGACAATGTTTAAGTCGAACATACGTTCGAATTGAACGCATAGCTCATCCCTAATATATATATATATATTGTGAACTTTGGGGGTTCTTTAGCTCAGCGAGACAAGTGCGTAAACCGTGTCAGTAAAGCAAAGGGTCTTTATTGGCGACCAAAACAAAATAATGCTTTCTTCAGCACAAAAATGTCACAACAAAAGTCCTGCTTGTTTCCAGCATAAATTAGATAAGTCTCTCTTCAGCACAGCAAAACAACCAAAAGAAAGGCACATACGTTTTAGTAAGAAGTCCTCCAGTCCTTCCCTGCAGACACAGCTTCACTTCCAAAACTACTCCACCCTCTGTCAGGACTTCCTTTCCTTTTAACTCACTTCCTGGAAGTGGTTAACCCCTTGTGTGCCTGAAGCCAGGGGTCAGAAGGGGAGGCTCCCTTCCCTCCCAATTGTCGCTTCAGAGCCTCCGAAATCCCGGACCCCCAAATATCATTAAAAGAAGACAGAGAGCACTTTAAGCCCGTCCTCTCTGGATCCATTTTATCTGTCCGGAACCTCTCACCCCCTTTGGGTGACCTCCTGAACCAGTGCTTAAAGGGACCAGATTCCAAAAATTGGCGCTATGTACAATATATATATATATATATATATATATATATATATATATATATACAGTATATATATATATATATATATATATATATATATATATACAGTATATATATATATATATATATATATATATATATACAGTATATATATATATATATATATATATATATATATATATATATATATATATACACACATATATATATCGTAATTATTCAAATATAACAGCATTTTCAAAATTAATAACAGAGTTTTTTAACACAAAAAAATGGTTAAAATATAACAATCCCTAATTAACCCTGTAAATGTCAAAGATGTGAACAAGATATTGCATAGCAAAGTGGTTTAATTGAAAATATAATTAAATTACCTGGTTTGATGTAGTTCTAACAACACTCACAGTAAATCACTTAACCACTTGCTTACTGGGCACATATACCCCCCCCCCCCCCGCCCAGATGAAATTTCAGCTTCCGGCACTGCGTCACTTTAACTGACAATTGCGCGGTCGTGCGACATGGCTCCCAAACAAAATTGACGTCCTTTTTTTCTCACACGTAGAGCTTTCTTTTGGTGGTATTTGATCACCTCTGCGGTTTTTATTTTTTGCGCTATAAATAAAAAAGTGCGACAAATTAAAAAAAAAAATACAATATTTCTTTACTTGTTGCTATAATAAATAGCCCAATTAAAAAAATTAAAATAAAAATAAAATCTCAGTTTAGGCCGATACGTGTTTTTGGTAATTTTTAATTTTTTTTAAATCGCAATAAGCGACTGGTTTGCGCAAAAGTTATAACGCCTACAAAATAGGGGACAGATTTTTTTTTATTTATTTTTTTACTAGTAATGGCGGCGATCTGATTTATTGGGACGGTGACATTATGGCGGACACATTTTTGCCGCCATTCACATTTATACTGTGATCAGTGCTATAAATATGCACTAATTACTGTATAAGGCTGCATTCACACCTAGGCGACAAGATACGCCGCGTACGCGGCTTATCTTGCCGCCTGTAGATGAAACTTTTTTTTTTTCTTTAACATTGCGGTCTATGAGCGAACGCCAATGTCGCCTGAAAAAAAGGGTCCGGGACTTTTTTTCAGGTGACAGGCGTGGAGATGTGAACAGTCTCCATAGACCTCAATGTTATTTCACTTCTCGAGCGACAAGCGCGTCGGGCGTCCGCCGTTTTGTCGCTCAGATGTGAATGGAGCCTAAATGTGACTGGCATTGAAGGGGTTAACACTAGGGAGTGAGGAAGGGGTTAAATGTGTTCCTTGTATAGTGTTCTAACTGTAGGTGGAGGGGGGTGACTGGGGGAGGTGACCGATCTGTGTCCCTATGTACAAGGGACACAGATCAGTCTCCTCTCCAGAGACAGGACGCTGTCTCTGTGTGAGCCAGCAATGGGCCAGATTCAGGTAGATGAGAGTATCTTTCCTCTGGAGTAACGCTTCTCATTTACGTTACTCTGAAGACCCTTTCAGCGCAAGTCCTGTAATTCACATAGCAGTTGCGCGTAAACTTGCGCCAGAGTAACGATAATGCGCTGGCGTAACCCGACGCAAGTGGAACTGGGTGTGATCATATGTAAATGATGGGCGGAGCCCAGCGCAGAGGCTTACGTTCAGCGCATCATCCACGGAGCATGCGCAGTGAGTGCGGCTCCACTCGCCCCCCTTGTGCGCATGCTCACAACTTCCGTCGGCACCACTTCCTGGGAAACGTCAGCGCAATGCGTTCCGCTGGGCGCTTAAAAGCGCTGGCGGAAACGCCATTCCGGCGCAAAAGTAGTTCCATTTCCCCCCACCCCAGGGAAGATACTTTTGCCCTGTAATGGCTGCTCCCGCTACCCCCAAAGAGAGGAGGAACCTAAATTATAATGCCCAGGAGGTCACAGTGATAATATCGGCTATGGAGGCATTTAATGATTTTCTCCATGGGCAAAAAAGCAGGAAGACCAGCCGGGAAAGGAAGCAGGGTATCCTGGCCACCATTGCTGCCAGGGTCAATGTGCTGGGGTACTCCACCCGGAGTGCTTCAGACATTCAAAAATAAATAAATGACCTGCGGCGCAAGGTGAGGGGCAAGGTGTCCACCATTAGGAGCCATGAGAGGGGCACAGGTGGTGGTCCCCCATGTCCTGTCACCCTGACCGCGGAGGAGGAGGTGGTCGCCCGCTGCCTGGACAGGGAGCAGTTGGAGGGGGTCCCTGGCTATGACTCCGTCGAGGAAGGCTCCAGGACAGGTAAGTGATTTTTACCCCCTTTTTGGTGTGTTGCATGTGGGGGGGGGTGGGTACATGTGCCAAGTGTGTGGGACCACCAACATGTGTCTGCTTTGTGTCATCCACAGATGACGGTGCTGGGCCATCTCGTGCCGGCCAGTCCACCCCAACCCCCCAACGGGATGCTGAAGACGAGGCCCTGGGTGCTGGAGACACCGAGGTGGAGGAGGAGAGTGCCCACACCACTTCAGCAGAGGTGGTTGTGGAGGAGCCTGTCCCTGAACAGGAGTTTATTTTAATGTTGGAGGAGTCCTCCTCCTCTGCAGGGCCCTCTGTCATCCCCTCCCCCATCCTAGGTAGCCCCTCAAGGGCGACTCCATCCCCACGGGGACAACCTTCCTCTGCCCCCAGGAAGGCCACCCGGAAGACCAGGGGGGTGTGTGATTTGGTCGAGGACCAGGTGCTGTTGGACCACGCCAAACAGACCCAGCAAATGGGGGAGATGGCTGGCCACCTGGACAGGGTCGCAGACAGCCTGGGCTCTCTGTCACAGCTGCCCAGTCGCGTGCAGGGCGTTGTGACCAGCCTGGGGGAGGTGCAGGCTGATATCCGGCACTTGACAGCAGCTGTTCGAGACAACACTGCTGCCATTCGGGAAGAGGGGAGGCAGCGGCAACGTGACCAGCGGCACAATATCACCCGCCAGTTGAGGATGCAGGCCCAAACAAATTTGTATCTGAGCCGTATCGCTGTGGCATTGGAGGGCATGCAGCCAACAGCTCCCAGGAGTGGCCCACCCGGGGATCAGCCTCCTCCTGATGCCCCCCCACCCCCACCACCACCCACTCCCTCCAGGCAGATGAGGAGCCCGAGAGTGCCCCCAAGGAGGAGCCCCCGTCATCCCAGATGAGGTTTTTTTTTAGTTTTGGTTGTTATATATTTTTGTTTATACTCAGGACATGAGTTTTTGTTTATTTTTTATTATTATTGTTTATACTCAGGACATGAGTTTTTGTTTATTTTTTATTATTATTGTTTATACTCAGGACATGAGTTTTTGTTTATTTTGGGTTCTCAGGTTATGAGATTTTTATTTATTTTTTGATACTGCACACGTTGCAGTGTGAATGGTGTGTGAATGTGAGAGGGTGGCACTCCTGAAAGTAAGGGGTGTCACCCTCGGCCGTGGTGGTGAAGTTAACCCCACGGCTGAATGAATGACGTGTGAAAGGTGTGTGAATGGACAGTGACATCATTGGGGCCTTGACGCTGGCGTTGCTGCTCCCAACTCCTACATGCTGGACTTGGGCTAATCCAATGCGATGTGCATGTGGTGTGTGTGATCTAGGGACATCAGTGGTGTACACGCGTGCATTGTCTGTGTTATTAATGTTTTGGTTTAGTGTCCAAAGATGCCTACGGCGAGGACCCTCCTGACTGCTCTTCCATCAGCAGACTGGGTGTCCTCTGGCAGGTGGGGACTGTGTGGGTCGGGGGTCAGGTCATCACGTATGTCAATCTGCAGGCCTTTTCTCATAGCAAAGTTGTGCAGAATACAACATGCACCGATGATCTGACACACGAAGGTAGGGGAATACAAGAGGGTCCCCCCAGACTTATCCAGGCAGCGGAAACGGGACTTCAGGAGCCCAAATGTTTGCTCCACCACTCCACGGGTTTTGATGTGGGCTTCATTGTATTTTCTCTCTCCTCTGGTTTGGGGGTTCCGGAAAGGAGTCATTAGATGGGGTCCCAATGCATATGCAGAGTCACCTGTAAGGTAAAAGACAGGAGAATGTTAGTCATGCATGTGCGACTTCTGTTGTGCATCACGGGAGGGGATAGTCATGCCTGACTCCCTTGTCACTCACCAACCAGCCAGCTGTCCCCATACATGTTCTGTTCGAATTCTGCTGGGATGGGGCTCTGACGGTATATGAAGCTGTCATGGCTGGACCCGGGGTGTTTGGCACGGACGTGCCATATGAGGCGTTGGGCATCAGCTATCACCTGTACGTTGATGGAATGCCAATGCTTCCGATTGCGGTATATGTGCTCTGTGGCACTGGGGGGCTGTAGGGCCACATGTGTGCAATCAATGGCCCCGATGGTGCGTGGGAATCTGGCAATGTTGTAGAAATCTGTCATTGCCTTCAGCCGCAGGTCCTCAGTGGTGGGTCTGATGAACTGGTTGGACATGCGTCTGAGGATTGCGGGGACAACCTGGTGCACACATCTGCTTATGGAGGACTGTGACATCCCAGCCACCACTCCACTTGTACGCTGGAATGATCCACTGGCAAGGAAATGAAGTGTTGCCAGGACCTTCACCAGTGGCTGCACTGCTTGTGAGAGGTGTGTCTTGCTGGTGATGTCATCCTGCAGGGTTGTGGTTAGTTCAAGTATTACATCAGGGCTGAATCTGAAGAGGCGATACACCTCCTCATCCCCCATGCCAAAGAGGTTCATACGAGTGCGGTATATCCTCTCACGTGCCCGCCTCCTCCGTAGCGAGGGACCCAGTACTAGTCTTAGGACCACGAGTGCCCCTGGCATGTTGGCACACAGAGGTGTTGTCCTTGCAAGTGTTGTTGTTCAGCTTGCTAGTTTTGTCGCTAACGCTGCTGTAGCTGCTCTCCTGCTGACCTGTGAGCGTCTGGAGTAAAGATAAAGCAGCCTTTTGTAGAAATAACTTTGCGCCGGACGGACCAGATACGCGCGGCGCATGTAGCCAGCGTATGGTGCTAATCCGTTCGTGAATTGGGAAAAATACCTCATTTGCATATTTGCATGGGAAATCAATGGGCGCGACTGATGCGCCCAGCGAAAATAAGCGCTGACGATACTCTGGCGTCGGAACGTTCCGCCGGTCGCAAATGACCCGTTATTGGGCGCATCTAGTTTGGTGGGTACGGGCACATAGAAACGACGGCGCATCATCACAGTTACGCGGCGCATATCCAAATACTCCAGCGCAAGTGTTCGTGAATCTGGCCCAATGAGAGATGATCTCATATGTTTACATATGAGATCATCTCCCATTGGCCGCACAGATCGCATAGCAAACGGCCACTCTGACACTCGGGAGCGCGCGCGGGGAACGCCAAGAGGGGCGGACGTCAAAAGACGTCCTGTTGGGAATTCAGGTCCGCGCTGTGCCTCATGCGCTGTGGCATTTGAAGAATTGTGATATCTCTGACTTTTCAGTCCAACAAGACTGTCTATTACTCTGAAATTCCTCTATTGCCGTTCTAAGGAAACATTGGGCCAGATTCAGATACAATTAGATTATCGTAGCGTTTGCCAAATACACTACACCGCCGTATTTTACCTGGCTCTACGTGGAATCCAGGTAGATTTTGTCCAGTAAACAACTTTAGTGTATTTCTCCCGGCGCAATCCATATACGCGATTAGGGGGCGTGAAGCATTTAAAATAGGCGCGTTCCCGCGGCGATCGAACTGCGCATGCTCCGTTCCCAAATTTCCCGCCGTGCATTGCGTGAAATCACGTCGTTACGTCATTTTTTCTTGAGTAGCGTCGTTTACGGACATTCCTATTCCCGAACAAGTTACATAAAAAAATATATATATATTTTAAATTCAACGCGGGAACGACGGCCATACTTAACATGGGTTACGCACTGTTAGACCAGCAAAAAGCTGGTCTAACAGTACGTAGAAAAAAAAGACGTAAGCGATTGCGAAGACCGCTCGTATCTTCGTGCATCGCCGTAAAAACTCATTTGCATATCCCGACGCATGAAAACGACGCAAACTCCTCCCAGCGGCCGCAAAAATATCGCAGCGTAGATCCGAAGGCTTACGAAGACGTAAGCCTCTCGGATCGAAGCCCGAAGCCGCCGTATCATGGTTTGAGGATTCAAACTAGTGATACGGCGCGCGAAATTTGAAATTACTCCTGTCTAACACCAGTTAGACAGGCGTAATTGCTCTGTGAATCTGGGCCATTAGGTTTAAAGAGCACACAAAATGCTTACAATAACTTCTTTATTAAAGCGGAGGTTCACCCAAAATTCAACTTTCTGACATTAGATCCAGCCAGGGCAGCCCTGGGGACCTCTGGGCCCTTTAATAAAAAGAAAAAAGAGAGAAAATAAGGACCTCTGGCCCTTTAAAAAATAAAATAAAAATATATTAAAAAATATTTTTTTTTTATCAAAAATACATTTAAAAAAGAGGGGGTTGCCATCTGGGACCCTGGGGGCCTCCGGGCCCTTAGGGACCTCTGGAACTCTAAAAAATATTAAAAGAAAAAAAATTGGCCCTTTAATAAAAAATAAAAGAAAAATATATAAAACAAATTTATCAGTGGCAGTAATGGTGGTGGGGGGTATCAGTGGCAGTAATGGTGGTGGGGGGTATCAGTGGCAGTAATGGTGGTGGGGGGTATCAGTGGCTGTAATGGTGGTGGGGGGTATCAGTGGCAGTAATAGTGGTGGGGGGTATCAGTGGCAGTAATAGTGGTGGTGGGGGGTATCAGTGGCAGTAATGGTGGTGGTGGGGGGTATCAGTGGCAGTAATGGTGGTGGGGGTATCAGTGGCAGTAATGGTGGTGTGGGGGGTATCAGTGGCAGTAATGGTGGTGGTGGGGGTATCAGTGGCAGTAATGGTGGTGGTGGGGGTATCAGTGGCAGTAATGGTGGTGGGGGGTATCAGTGGCTGTAATGGTGGTGGGGGGTATCAGTGGCTGTAATGGTGGTGGGGGGTATCAGTGGCTGTAATCGTGGTGGGGGGTATTAGTGGAAGTAATGGTGATGGGGGTATCAGTGACAGCAATTGTGGTGTGGGGGGTATCAGTGGCAGTAATGGTGGTGGTGGGGTGTATCAGTGGCAGTAATGGTGGTGGTGGGGGGTATCAGTGGCAGTAATGGTGGTGGTGGGGGGTATCAGTGGCAGTAATGGTGGTGGTGGGGGGTATCAGTGGCAGTAATGGTGGTGGTGGGGGGTATCAGTGGCAGTAATGGTGGTGGGGGGTATCAGTGGCTGTAATGGTGGTGGGGGGTATCAGTGGCAGTAATGGTGGTGGTGGGGGTATCAGTGGAAGTAATGGTGGTGGGGGGTATCAGTGGCAGTTATGGTGGTGGTGGGGGTATCAGTGGCAGTAATGGTGGTGGGGGGGGTATCAGTGACAGTAATTTTGGTGGGGGGGTATCAGTGGCAGTAATGGTGGTGGTGGGGGGTATCAGTGGCAGTAATGGGGGTGGGGGGTATCAGTGGTAGCAGTGGGGGTGTGGGGGGGAATCAGTAGCAGTGTTAATATTGACTTTGCCCGTGAGTGAGGGTGGCGAGGATAGGCTGAGCTGCCCCCGCCCCTTCACCCACTACCGAGACTTTACAGTATGCCCGTCCCTGATTGAGGACTGGGAGGATGGGCGGAGTGGGCAGAGAAGATGGGCGGAGCTGGCACTATACAGTGTGCATGTGATTGAGGACTGGGAGGATGGGCGGAGCGGGCAGAGAAGATGGGCGGAGCCGGGACTATACAGTGTGCTCATGAGTGTGGGTGGGAGGATACTGTGCCTGTGAGTGAGGGTGGCGAGGATATGCGGAGCCGCCCCAGCCCCTTCACCCACTGCCGAGACTTTGCAGCGGGGAGGATGAGCGGAGCGGGCGGAGATAATAGGTGGAGCTGGGACTGTACAGTGTGCCCGTGAGTGAGGGCGGCGAGGATAGGCGGAACCGCCCCTTCACCCACTGCCGCTCCAAGGCCTGGCCTTGGTTGCCTTGTCTGAAATCCGGCCATGCACGTGATGAATAAAGTATAAGAGAAAGTGGTGGTTCAAATATTCAATTTTGTCATTTAACATAAGATGGTGGATATATTTATTTCTTTAGTATTTTCTTCTCTCTCTCTTTTAAAGTTATTAACCACTTCAATACAGGGCATTAATATACCCTTCCTGCCCAGACCAATTTTCAGCTTTCAGTTCTCTCACGCTTTGAATGACAATTACTCAGTCATGGTACATTATATCCAAACAAATTTTTTATCATTTTGTTCTCACAAACAGAGCTTTCTTTTGGAGGTATTTAATCGCCGCTGGGTTTTTTATTTTTTGTAATATAAGCAAAAAAAGAGAGAAATTTTTGAAAAAAAAACACTTTTTTTAAGTTTCTATCTTAAAATTTTGCAAAAAAATAATTTTTCTTCAGAAATTTGGGCCAAAATGTATACTGCTACATGTCTTTGATAAAAATAACCAAAATTTGTGGATATTATTTGGTCTCTGTGAACGTTATAGAGTCTACAAGCTATGGTGCAATTGATTGAAAAATTATCACATCTGATCACAGCTGATGTACTGACGTCCTATCATTTCTTGAGACCCTAACAATCCAGAAAAGTACAAATAGCCCCCAAATTACCCCTTTTTGGAAAGTAGACATTCCAAGGTATTTAGTAAGAGGCATGGTGGATTTTTTGAAGTTGTAATTTTTTCCCACAATTCTTGGGAAATTTTTTTTTTTTTACACAAACATGTCATAATAACAAGTTAGTTCTCTCACACAGCACATGCATACTTACAATGACACCCCAAAATACATTCTGCTACTCTTCCTGAGTATGGGGATACCAAATGTGTGGGACTTTTACACAGCCTGGCCACATACAGAGGCCGAACATAATTAGTCTTTTGAACGGTTAATTTTTTTCCAGACGTTTTTGGAATATGTGGAAAAAAATGAAAACGCATTTTTTTTACACAAAGTTGTCAATTTATAAGATATTTCCAACACATAGCATACACATGGAAAAAATTACACCCCAAAATACATTCTGCTACTCCTCCTGAGTATGGGGATACCAAATGTGTGGGACTTTTACACAGCCTGGCCACATACAGAGGCCGAACATTGAAGTAGCACCTTCAGGCGTTCTAGGAGCATAAATTGCACATCTAATCTCTCAACTACCAGTTACACTTTTGAAGGCCCTGGAGCACCAGGACAATGGAAACGCCCACAAAATGACCCCATTTTGGAAAGCCAACACCCCAACCTATAATCTTTGAGGCATAATTAGTCTTTTGAACGGTTAATTTTTTTCCAGAAGTTTTTGGAATATGTGGAAAAAAAATGAAAACGCATTTTTTTTACACAAAGTTGTCAATTTATAAGATATTTCTAACACATAGAATGCACATGGAAAAAATTACACCCCATAATATATTCTGCTACTCCTCCTGAGTATGGCAATACCACATGTGTGGGACTTTTACACAGCCTGGCCACATACAGAGGCCCAACATCCAAGTAGCACCTCCAGGCGTTCTAGGAGCATAAATTACACACACAAATTCCTGCCAACCTATGACATTGTTGAAGGTCCTTCATATTTCTAACCCATAGCATGTACTGTACATACCAATTACAAACCAAAATACATTCTTCTGAGTAAAGAAAAGATTACCTGCTGTCTTGGTGGTGCAGGTCCACAGAGGAGAGCATCGGTCCAGGTAGCAGGCAGATGTGGTCAGCAGCAGCGAAAGGATCGTCCATGCAGCATGCAGGAATACTGTCCATAGTACATGCAGCAGGCAGAGATATGGTTAGTGCAGCCAAAGTATTGGTCCAGGCAGCAGGCAGAACCATCAAGTTTAGGGCCTCGGTCAGGAAAGAATGGGGACAGGGGTAGAGGCTTCTCCCACCCAAATCGCTTTGAAGCCTCTGGGCAACCAGACCCTGTTATAGGAACACAGAAAACCAAAAACTGGTTTTCTGAACTCCGAACACTATTCTGGAGCCCCTCACATATGTGAGACCCCTGTGTGGCAGGGTGCAAGATCAGTCCAAGGGGCAGGCAAAAACATGGTCAACAAGCCGAGGTCAGTGCAGGTAAAAGGCAGAAATAGGCGGCAGGCAGAGGCATAGTCGATACAGTCCAGGGTCAGTTCATGTGAAAGGTAGAAACATGGCGGATAAACAATGCAGACGGCAGGCAGAGGCATAGTCGAGAAGCAGTCCAGGGTCAGTTCACGTGAAAGGCAGAAACATAGCGGATAAACAATGCAGGCGGCAGGCAGAGGCATAGTCGATAGTCCAGGGTCAGTTCATGTGAAAAGCAGAAACATGGCGGATAAACAATGCAGACGGCAGGCAGAGGCATAGTCAATAAACAGGCCAGGGTCAGTTGAGTTGAGGCACAAGGTTGGTTGGTTGAGGCAGCAGGGAAATCAGCACAGAAATTGAAAACGGGGAAGTGGCAGTCTATTAGGAATTTTGGATTAATAATTTTCTAAAGTGTGATATCGCTTGAAGCATGGTGTCATACATAGGCCAGGTTGGCCGGGACAGTCGGGGCAATAGCAACTGGTGTCCTTCCTAATTCCACGTTTGCTGCACACCCGACATTTTTTTTGGCGTTTTCTTCCGGTTGCTGATGGTGGAATTCTGTCAGGAAAATGGCGCTCGTGCAGTCTGCTGACACAATCAGAGCGAATTCTTTGTGGGGCAGAGCCTTGCTGATAGATCAGGGCAGTGACGACATTTTCGATGAATCTGATAAAGGGGGTGGGCCTTTGCGTTGATTTTTGATAAATGACATATGAATTATATAGGGCCAAATGAAAGAAGTATATTGCAACTTTTTTGTACCAGAAAAGAGTCTTTCGTATTGAGAGATAGGGCTGCAGCATTTGATCGTTTAGATCCACCCCCCCCATGTACTTATTATATTCGTTGATACAGCAAGGCTTTCGAATGGTACGGCGTCTCTTGTGAAGTTCCACTGAGGTGTTATTGTGGATAGTCGACAAGATGTAAACGTCTTTCTTATCCCTCCACTTCACGGCCAAAACTTCTTCGTTCCTCAGGCTTGCCGATTGCCCCCTTTGTAGGTTTTTGGTAACTAAACTCTGTGGGAAGCCTTTCCTGTTTTTACGTGCAGTACCACAGGCCAAAGTTTTATTCAGGAATAGGTGGCGAAAAAGGGGCAGACTGGTATAGTAATTGTCCATGTATATGTGATACCCCTTTTGGAAGAGTGGGAATGCCAACTCCCATACAATTTTCCCGCTTATTCCCATATACGATGGACACTCAGGGGGCTGGAGATGGGAATCTCTGCCTTCGTACACACGAAAGGCATTCACATAGCCGGAGGAGCTTTCGCAGAGTTTGTTTAGCTTCAAGCCGTACCTCGCTCTCTTACTGGGAATATACTGTTTTATTCCCAACCGGCCAGTGAAATGGACCAGGGATTCGTCCACAGAGATGTTCTGTTCAGGGATGTAAAGTTCAGCAAACTTTTTATTGAAAAAATCTATTAGGGGGCGAATTTTATATAATCTATCAAGGTCCGTGTGATTTTGGGGGGGGCACTGTGAGTTGTCGCTGAAATGCAGGAACCGTATGATCATGTCATAGCGGAACCTGGACATCGTAGCTGAAAAAATTGGCATATGGTGGATGGGCTTTTTAGACCAATACGAATGAACTTCATTTTTTTTGTAAGTCCCATATTCAGCGTAAGGCCTAAAAACAATCGCATATCCTCCATTGTTAGGAGTTTCCATACAAAGGGGTGGGCATAGCATGAGTTGGGGTTGTTTTGTATGTACTGACATGCAAAAAGATTTGTTTGGTCAATGATGGTTTGAAGGAACTCATTAGGGAAAAATAAATTAAAAAAATCGATTTCAGAGAAACCTTCGGTGTTGGCCTGCACACCTGGCTGTGCTGTGAAAGGGGGGATTGTGGCTGACCCTGTGCTAGAAGGCAGCCACAACGGGTTGGCCAAGCCATCCGGTAGATGGGTTTGGGACCTACTTCCTCGGCGTGGAATTCCGGTGCTTGTACTGGGCCCTTCGTCCTGGGGTATAGCGCCGTTAGCATTTGCTGATTGGCCACTGGGGTGGCCGGCGCTGCTGGTAGATGCCTGGGGTTCAGACCGTGGTACTTTTGGATGGACTACTTCCTCCTCCTCCGACGATTCGGATGTACTGATTTGGGGGGGTTCGTATTCCGAACCTGAATCGAAAATGGTCTCAGTACTGTGATGGGGCGGTGAGAGCTCCCCGCTGCTCTCATCGCTCTGGGCTATAATTTGGTATGCCTCTTCTGTGGAAAATAATTTTCTGGACATGGTGGCAGGTACTCGGGTACTTCTGATGGGGGTGACGGGTGCTCTTGATGTGGGTGACAGGTACTCAGGTACTTCTGATGGAGGTGACGGGTACTTCTGATGAGGGTGACAGGTACTACTTTTTTATGGGGGTGACAGATACTCCTGATGGATGTGACAATTACCCTTGATGGGGGTGACGCGTACTCAGGTACTCCTGATGGAGGCGACAAGTACTCCTGATGGGGGGCGACGGGTACTCTTGGTGGGGGTGACGGGTACTCGGGTACTCTTGGTGGTAGTGACAGGTACTCTTGATGGCGGGGTGACAGGTACTCTTGATGGCGGGGTGACAGGTACTCTTGATGGCGGGGTGACAGGTACTCTTGATGGCGGGGTGACAGGTACTCTTGATGGCGGGGTGACAGGTACTCTTGATGGCGGGGTGACAGGTACTCTTGATGGGGGGGTGACAGGTACTCTTGATGGGGGGTGACAGGTACTCTTGATGGGGGGGGGGGTGACAGGTACTCTTGATGGGGGGGGGGTGACAGGTACTTGGGTACTTTTGATGGGGGGGTGACAGGTACTCTTTATTCGTGGGGGGGGGGGGCAATCTGGACACTTTACACTGTACTAACTGTAACTCACTGTTTCTGATATCTTCTTCTCACACAGGATCCGTGTGTGAGGAGAAGAGCCCAGAGACAGCGGTTACAACGCTGTTTGTTTACATTTGTGACTGGCTGTGATTCGACACAGCCGGTCACATGGTAAAGAGCCAAATTTCATTGGCTCTTTACCCAGATCGGGACGAGGCAATGTCCAGGGGACGAGCCTCGTGCCCGATCACCGCAATTCGCGCGCACGATTGCCGCGCTGCACGCGCGCGGGACAGTGCACGCCAACTTGTTGTCTGAGTGACCGGCTGTGATTGGAAACAGCCGGTCACGTGGTAAAAGAGCCAATTCTATTGGCTCTTTACCGCGATCCGGGACGGGCTGTCTCCGAGGGACTCGCCGTGTCGCCGATCGCCGCCCGCAGGTCTGTGAGGAACCCGCCGTAGCGCCGAGAAGGGATGGACGTTGGGTAACGTCCACTCTCATCGGCGAGGGGTTCCTCCGGACATGTTTTTCATATACGCCGGTATGGAAGGGGTTAAAGAATTCTCTGATTTCTCTGAATACTCTGTGGTTTGCAGGGTTTGATGAGGTTGCTTTAGTTCATGAATTAGTTTGTTTGGTTTGGTTCGGTTAGGAGGTATGAGTTTATTTGAAGGTATGGTTAGGTTAGGAGGTAGAAGTTTGTTTGAAGGTATGGTTAGGTTAGGAGGTATGAGCTTATTTGAAGGTATGATTAGGTTAGGAGGTATGAGCCTTTTTGAAGGTATGGTTCGGTTAGGAGGTATGAGCTTATTTGAAGGTATGGTTAGGTTAGGAGGTAGAAGTTTGTTTGAAGGTATGGTTAGGTTAGGAGGTAGAAGTTTGTTTGAAGGTATGGTTAGGTTGGGAGGTATGAGTTTATTTGAAGGTATGGTTAGGTTGGGAGGTATGAGTTTATTTGAAGGTATGGTTAGGTTAGGAGGTATGAGTTTATTTGAAGGTATGGTTCGGTTAGGAGGTAGAAGTTTGTTTGAAGGTATGGTTAGGTTAGGAGGTAGAAGTTTGTTTGAAGGTATGGTTAGGTTAGGAGGTAGAAGTTTGTTTGAAGGTATGGTTAGGTTAGGAGGTATGAGCTTATTTGAAGGTATGGTTAGGTTAGGAGGTAGAAGTGTGTTTGAAGGTATGGTTAGGTTAGGAGGTAGAAGTTTGTTTGAAGGTATGGTTCGGTTAGGAGGTATGAGCTTATTTGAAGGTATGGTTCGGTTAGGAGGTATGAGCTTATTTGAAGGTATGGTTAGGTTAGGAGGTAGAAGTTTATTTGAAGGAATGGTTAGGTTAGGAGGTAGAAGTTTGTTTGAAGGTATGGTTAGGTTAGGAGGTATGGTGGAACTACATGTGAACACACAACTAGATCAGTATACAGTTCTAACCACACTATTTACAATAGGAATATATGACATACCTATTTTGGCCTCTTTTGCTTCCATAAAACAGGACTCTGGGCTTGTGTCTGCTCTGCTCTCTGTCTGTGCTGGAAAATAATTTGCAGACCATGTGCTGGAAACTTTCCAGACAGAGTGGATGTAAAGCTGGCTGTGACTGGTCAAGACTCTGCTCAATGTGAGATTGGCTGTGATTGGCCAAGGCTTCTGATGAGTCACAAAAGCTTAACTCTATGCTTTCTGGCATGAATTCTACTGTGTTATTGCTTACTTCCTCACTGTCATATGAGTAAATGACTCTTAAAGGCATATTTTTTTATTTTCCTTCTGTGAACACAACATACAACTGTTATATGACATCCAAGCACAAAATCACAGTAAATAACTCTGCTTTTGTCTCTCACATATAAACATGTCCTCTACATTAGGTTATTAGCAGGTTTAGTTGTATATACATGTAGGTTATATTATAAGGTGACCAGATTTTTAAAATGAATTTCAGGGACATATTTTTTTTTACTAGTAATGGCGGCAATCAGCTACTCTCTGCCTGCCACCGCCCCCCTCACAGCCTGTCAAGTCTCACTCTCCGGGCCCCCTGGCTACTACTGGGTGGGGAGCGGAAGAAGATCACTTTGCCGGGGGAAGGCAAGGAGATAAACAGGCAGGCGGCTGGCCGAGACGTGAGCCAAGGCAGAAGAACATGCGAGTGGAGATGAATGGGCACCCAAAACTGAAGAGATATTCCTTCCTCTCCGACCAATACATCATCATCAGAAAGGGGCACAGATATTGGAAAAAATACACCCCCCCCCCCACTCCGCCACGCCTAGTAGCTTGGGGGGGGTGTATTTTTTTTAAATCCTGCACTGACTGTCTTTGAAATTGCCCCAGCCCCTGTTCAAATCCAATCTGGGGACAAAGCTGGGGACAGACCTGGTCTGGGGACAGTATCCTCAATCACGGGACTGTCCCCTGAAACCGGAGATGTCTGGTCACCTTATTATATTAGCTACCTAGGACAGGTTCTAGCTGGCCAGCTACACAGAGATAATCAAATTCCAAGCTTGTAGAGGTCCAGTGATGTTTAACCACTTCCATACCAGGCACTTACGCACCTTCCCGCCCAAGCCAATTTTCAGCTTTCAGCACTGTCGCAATTTGAATGACAATTGCGCGGTCATGCTACACTGCACCCAAACAAAATTGGCGTCCTTTTTTCCCCACAAATAGAGCTTTCTTTTGGTGGTATTTGATCACCTCTGCGATTTTTTTTTTGCTCAACAACTAAAAATAGAGCAAAGATTTAGAAAAAAAAATAAAGTTTTTATTTTTTTCTGTTAATTTTTTTGTAAATGAGTATGTTTTCTCTTTCAATTACGGGCACTGATATGGTGGCACTGATGGGCACCGATGAGGTGGCACTGATGGGCACCGATGAGGTAGTTCTGATTGGCACCGATTAGGTAGCACTGATGAGCACTGATAGGCGGCGCTGGTATGGGGCACTGATGGGCACTCATGGGCGGCACTGATGGGCACTCATGGGCGGCACTGATGGGCACTCATAGGCAGCACAGATGGGCACTCATAGGCGGCACAGGTGGGCACTCATAGGTGGCACAGGTGGGCACTCATAGGTGGCACAGGTGGGCACTGATAGGTGGGCACTGGGCATGGATTGGCACTGTGGGGTGGCACTGACAGACACTGGGGTGGCACTGATGATCACTGAGGGGTGGCACTGATGGATCAATGTTGCCAATCAGTGCCCATGTGTGGGCACTGATTGGCATCATTTTTTTTTACTGCCCCTTTTTTTATTGTCTTGCTGATTTTTTTTTTGTCATTTTTTTTTGTCATTTTTTTTGTCATTTTTTTATGTTCCCTGGTGGTCTAGTGTGGGCACTCCCTGGTGGTCCGTGTGGCGATCCGAGGGGGGGCTGCGCTGATAAACAATCAGCGTGAACCCCCCCCTGTCAGGAGAGCCGCTGATCGGCTCTCCTGTACTCGCGTCTGTCAGAAGCGAGTGAGGAAGTGCCGTCGGCGGCTCTTCCTGTTTACAACGTGATCAGCCGTGATTGGACACGGCTGATCACGTGGTAACGAGGCTCCGCCGGAGACTCGTTACTGAGATCGGAGGTGCAGGGTGTCAGACTGACACCCCGCATCACCGATCGCCGCACTGCGCGCCCGCACGGGCGCGCGCGGCATGAAATCGTGCTAGACGTTTGAGAACGTCTAGTCACGATTTCGAAACCACTTCCCGGCCGTAAATCGGCTATTGGCCGGGCGGGAAGTGGTTAAGAATATGGCAAAGCTGTTAAGTTGTGTGCCAGTATATAGTGAAATATTTTTTGGGAGGAGCAAGGAGAATAACATAAAGATTTAAGAGAGACCAGACCCAGACGACCATGGCACCGAAGTGTCTATCCACCGGCACTTTCTGTGCCATTATCAGAGTTTTATCATTATTGTGCGATTTAAAGATCTTTGGAAATGGAGAATGGAGAGACAGAGGGCCAGATTCTCATATATTTCCGGCGGCGTAGCGTTAGCCATTTACACTACGCCGCATCGTACTGGAGCAAGTGCTTTATTCCCAAAGCACTTTCTCCGTAGTTTGCGGTGGCGTAGCATAAATGGCCCGGCGTATCCCCGCGTAAATCGAAGGGGGCAGCTTGTATTTAAATTAAGCGCGCCCCCGTCCTGATTGAACTGCGCATGCGCCGGCCGCGACGAAATCCCAGTGCGCATGCTCCAAAGGACGTCACATTTTCTCAATGTAAACGACGTAATCGTAGCGTACGCCAGCCCCATTGAGAATCGACGTACGCAAACAACGTAAACGACGCACAACACGACGCTGTCCCGAGGCCATATTTAACATGGCATCCGACAGCATACGACGGAACTTCGTAAGGTTACTCCACATATTAGCAGGGGTAACCTTACGCGTACGAAAACAACGTAAACTACGACAGGGCGGCGTAAGAGCGTTCAGGAATCGGCGTATTAGCCTCATTTGCATGGGCAAATGAGAAAACAACGTAAAGGCCACCTAGCGGCCGGAGTTGTCATTACATCTACGATCCGACAGTGTAATTGTTTTACACTTGTTTTACACTTGTCGGATCTTCACCTGTATCTATACGTAAGTGATTCTAGGAATAGATACCCGGGGAAAATAACTGCGATACGGCGGGGTATCTGAGATACCCCGTCATATCGCCTCTGAGAATCTGGCCCAGAGAGTTGACTGTGACCCCAAAATTAAATTTAACAAGACCTCTATATGCTTATCATTTACATTATTAACTTTTCACAGTATGTAAAAACGGACTTATTTATTATCTTTAATTTTGATAGTCTATTAGGGATGGCAGTAGTGTGAGGCCCTTGGGGGAAGCATGTCTGAATCAGTTTAACTTTTGGCAAGCTGGGTAAACAAAATCTGACATCAGCAGGGTTATTGTGAGATACCTCTATCTGTTTCCTCTGGCTTCAGACAGTCCATGGAAAGTGAAAACAGTGAAGATTGTCTGGCATGGGTGTCAGGCATGTAGGGCAAATGAGTCTACATCATTTTACCCCTTAACAAGCCATATTTCTGGGCAATACTAATCTGACAGCAGCATCTCTGTGCGATAACACAGTAATAGCCCCTAGTATTGGTGCCAGTTTATGCAGTAATAAACAGGGTTGTCTTAATGAGAGGGCACACCTGGGCACTGCCCAAGGGCACCAGCTGCATGAGGGGCCCCTGTACTTTCCCCAAAGCAGCTGGTCTTTGAGCCCGAGCTGCCCCGAAATTTGGGGGCCCATTATGGCACTGAGAGTGATTGATACACGGGGGAGGCAGTCTGCCTCCTACCTACTTGATGTCTGTTTACCTGCACTGTCACCATTGTAGGGGTCCCAGAGCATTACTTTGCCCAGGGGCCCATGATGCTATTAAGACGGCCCTGGTAATAAAGCCTAGTATTGATTCCATGCTCTCAGCGCGGAGGAGGTAGGGATGAATAGTGAGACCTGCCAACCACAGTGATGAAAGTGACTCCATTCTTCACAGTGAGGCTGGCAGGACATGGCTGCTAACGGGAACAGAGTTCCTGCTGTGCAAAGAGCAGGGGTGTATTTAGGTTTTGTGCTGCCCTAGGCCTGGTGAAACTCGCGCACCCCCCACTTTATATTTGACGCACCCCTTCCTTTCTAAGACCCACCCTGTCATTTTCATGGGATGAGGACAGAGGGACAGGGTAGGATGAGGACAGGGGGACAGGGTGGGATGAGGATAGGGTGGGATGAGGACAGGGGAACAGGGTGGCATGAGGACAGGGGGGCAGGGTGGAATGAGCACAGTGGGACAGGGTGGGATGAGCACTGGTGGGCAGGGTGGGATGAGCACAGGTGGGCAGAGTGGGATGAGGACAGGGGGACAGGGTGGGATGAGCACAGGGGGACAGGGTGGGATGAGGACAGAGGGACAGGGTGGGATGAGGACAGGGTGGGGTGAGTATAGGGGGACAGGGTGGCATTAGGACAGGGGGGCAGGGTGGGATGAGGACAGAGGGACAGGGTGGGATGAGGACAGAGGGACAGGGTGGGATGCAGAGATGTATTATGGCCTAGCCCGACAAGGCCCAGGCCTAGGGCGGCACTTTGCGGGGGGCGGCAGTGTTCCCGTACTCTTTCCCAGAGATGTATTATGGCCTAGGCCGACAAGGCCCAGGCCAAAGCGCCCCCCTTTGCAAACCCCCCTCCTCCCGCAAATTAAAAGATGCTTTGTCCCTCTGTCCTCATCACACCCTGTCCCTCTGTGCTCATCACACCCTGTTCCTCTGTGCTCATCCCACCCTGTCCCCCTGTGCTCATCCCACCCTGCCCCCTGTCCTCATCCCACCCTGTCCCCCTGTCCTCATCCCACCCTGCCCCCCTGTGCTCATCCCACCCTGCCCCCCCTGTCCTCATGCCACCCTGTCCTCATCCCACCATGTCCTCATCCCAGCCTGTCCCCCTGTCCTCATCCCACCCTGTCCTCATGCCACCCTGCCCCCCTGTCCTCATGCCACCCTGCCCCCCTGTGCTCATCCCACCCTGTCCCCCGTCCTCATGCCACCCTGTCCCCCTGTCCTCATCCCACCAGGGGTGTATTTAGGTTTTGTGCGGTCCTAGGCCTGACTAAACTTGTGCACCCCCTAATTTAAATATGACCCACCCCTTCATGTCAAGGCCACACCCCTTTTTGTTTAAGTCCCATCCTAGACCCGCTACACTTTACGATTGGGGAGACTAGTTCTGAGGGCCTGGGGGGGGGGGGGGGCAATGGATTGCCTTAATTTGCAGGGATTTCTTCTCACTTCCTGTTTGGCTATGGGGCAGGAAGTGAAGGGAAATCTCTGCAATTGAACATGGATAGTAAAAAAATAAACTGCTTTATGGGGGCGCTGAACTAATTTACTCAGCCCAGTCCGGCCCAGAGGGCAGCCATCGCAAATTTAGGGGCCCCTTACACAGCTTTAGGCAGAGCCCCCCTGGAGCAAAAAAACAGGAGGTGGGGGGGTTAAAAAAAAACCCAGTGTATTCTCTTCTCTACTGATGCAAGATATTAGGCATAAGCAAGGGGCCCTGGTGACAATCGGGCCCCTTACAGGAGTAATGCACACAAAAAAAGGGGGAAGGGGGCCGGCCAGGTCTGTAAGGGGCCCTGGGGACCCTTACATGTATAATGCAAAAAAATGCCTGTAACCCCCTGATGGCAGCCCTACCGGCCCATAAGACTGGCACTACACTAACAGTGTAGCACAAGTTGGCGGGGGACACTTTACGTGCTGCCCCCCTGCAAAGTGCTGCCCTAGGCCTGGGCCTTGTTGGCCTAGGCCAGGATACAGCGCTGGCCATGGAAGCTCTATTGGTGGGGGGGAAACCAGATCTGATAGCAATAGGCAGCATGTTATCAGAATCGGTTTCCCCTGGACAGAGAGGGTCCGGGGAAAGAAGGAAGAGTGAGGATGGTCTATACAGAGTATGGAGCAGTCAGGGAAACCATATACAAGCGCTTTTAACCCATCAAGTGCCATGGAAGCTCTATTGGGTGGGGAAACCAGATCTGATAGCAAT
This sequence comes from Rana kukunoris, assembly GCA_029574335.1. Taxonomy (NCBI): domain Eukaryota; kingdom Metazoa; phylum Chordata; class Amphibia; order Anura; family Ranidae; genus Rana; species Rana kukunoris. The sequence continues at coordinate 10,613,239 of CM056050.1, forward strand.
AGACAGCATGTTATCAGAATCGGTTTCCCCTGGACAGAAAGGGACAAATGAAAAAAGGAAGAGTGTGGATGGTCTATACCAGGGGTCTGCAACCTTTAAGATATAAAGAGCCAAATATAACAAATATAACACTGCATATATTGTTTCTTACCTTAATGCTATATACAAGATTGTGCGGTCAGCTGTCAATCTGAAGAAAAAAAGGATGTAATGTAATGTAACACACATGATATAGGAGTCTCTGTTGTCTGTCTATCTTATTTCACTCCTTTTGCATAAAAACATTTACGGTCAGTCAGTGACTCATACCTGCGGTTGCCGACTCTGTGGTGCCGGGCTCTGTGGTTCCGGTGGTGCTAGCTCTGTGGTTTCGTGGTGCTGGGCTCTGTGGTGTTGGTTCTGGTGGTGCTGGGCTCTGTGGTTCCGGTGGTGCTAGCTCTGTGGTTTCGTGGTGCTGGGCTCTGTGGTGTTGGTTCCGGTGGTGCTGGGCTCTGTGGTGCTGGGCTCTGTGGTTCCGGTGGTGCTAGCTCTGTGGTTTCGGTGGTGCTGGGCTCTGTGGTGTTGGTTCCGGTGGTGCTGGGCTCTGTGGTGCTGGGCTCTGTGGTACTGGGCTCTGTGGTACTGGGCTCTGTGGTACTGGCTCGGCGGTACCGGCTCTGTGGTGCTTCTGGGCTCTGTGGTGCTTCTGGGCTCTGTGGTGCTGCTGGGTTCTGTGGTGCTGCTGGGCTCTGTTATGCTGCTGGGCTCTGTTATGCTGCTGGGCTCTGTGGTGCTTCTGGGCTCTGTGGGTCTGCTGGGCTCTGTTATGCTTCTGGGCTCTGTGGTGCTTCTGGGCTTTGTGGAGCTGCTGGGCTCTGTGGGGCTGCTGGGCTCTGTGGGGCTTATGGGCTCTGTGGGCGGGCTGTGGCCTGCGGCATTACTGTAAAAATTATTTATCCCAGCGCGCACAGGCGGAGTGATATCAGATGCACTCCGCCTGTGAGAGAAGGTGCCGTACAGAGAAAGCAGCGGCTGTAGTAGAGAGAAAGCCGCTGTTTCATCTGTACGGCGCCTTCTCTCACAGGCGGAGTGCCTTTGATATGACTCCGTCTTTGCGCGCCGGGACTAAAAAAATGTAGCGGCTGAATCCCACCTCCGGAGCCGCGGGTTGCTGACATATGATATATAAATGATATATATCATATGATATATGGCTTATGATATGATATAAGCCATATGATATATGTCATATAGATATATAACATCATATGAAATATATCATTTAGTGACAACTTTGTGCAAAAAAAAATAATTTATAGCAATAGTCAGCTTGCTATCGAAATCCGTTTCCCCTGGACAGAAAAGGTCTGGGGTAAGAAGGAAGCGTGGGGATGATTTAGGCAAAGAGCAGAGCAGTCAGAAAAACGCATGGCATACTGGCTACGTTTGATGGGCACACTGGCTGCGTTTGATGGGCACAGTGGCTGTGTTTGATGGGCAAAGTGGCAGCAATTGATGGGCACAATGGCGGCAATTGATGGGCACAGTAGCGGCAATTGATGGGCACAGAGGCAGCAATTGATGGGCACAGTGGCTGCGATTGCTGGCACAGTGGCTCCGATTGATGGCACAGTGGCAGCAATTGATCGGCACAGTGGCAGCAATTGATAGGCACAGTCGCAGCGTTTGCTGGCACAGTGGCTCCGATTGATGGCACAGTGGCAGCAATTGATGGGCACAGTGCCTGCATTTGATGGCACAGTGGCAGCAATTGATGGGCACAGTGGCAGCAATTGATAGGCACAGTGGCTGCGTTTGCTGGCACTGTGGCAGCGATTGATGGGCACAGTGGCTGCGTTTGCTGGCACAGTGGCTGCATTTGATGGCACAGTGGCAGCAATTGATGGGCACAGTGGCAGCAATTGATTGGCACAGTGGCAGCAATTGATGGGCACAGTGGCAGCAATTGCTGGCACAGTGGCTGCGTTTGCTGGCACAGTGGCTGCGATTGATGGCACAGTGGCAGCAATTGATCGGCACAGTGGCAGCAATTGATCGGCACAGTGGCAGCAATTGATGGGCACAGTGGCTGCGTTTGCTGGCACAGTGGCTCCGATTGATGGCACAGTGGCAGCAATTGATCGGCACAGTGGCAGCAATTGATCGGCACAGTGGCAGCAATTGATGGGCACAGTGGCTGCGTTTGCTGGCACAGTGGCTCCGATTGATGGCACAGTGGCAGCAATTGATCGGCACAGTGGCAGCAATTGATCGGCACAGTGGCAGCAATTGATCGGCACAGTGGCAGCAATTGATGGGCACAGTGGCAGCAATTGATGGCCACAGTGGCTGCGTTTGCTGGCACAGTGGCAGCAATTGATGGGCACAGTGGCTGCTATTGATGGCACAGTGGCTGCGTTTGCTGGCACAGTGGTAGCAATTGATTGGCACAGTGGCTGCGTTTGCTGGCACAGTGGCAGCAATTGATGGGCACAGTGGCTGCGTTTGCTGGCACAGTGGCTGCAATTGATGGCACAGTGGCGGCAATTGATGTGCACATTGGCGCCAATTGATGGGCACGGTGCCTGCATTTGATGGCACAGTTTCTAAATGAGATAAAATAATAGGAGGTGTAATAATAATGTAAAATAATAAAGAGTTAACAATAAATATAAAATAATAGTTGGTGTAATAAAAAATAAAATAGGAGGGGCAATAAAAAATTAGGTGAAATAATAGGAAGAGATGAAAATGATGACGTGTATACAGATAGATAGATAGATAGATAACAGGTGGTAGGAGTAATAATAATTATAATAGTGAATGAGGGGAGAATTTTTTGAGTCTATAAAAATAATAGGAGGGATAACAATAAATAATAAAAAATAATAGAAGGGGATAATATAATATATATAAGTGTCTATAACAAAAATGGAGGGATAACAATAACTAATTAGTTATATATACACAGGGCGGGAGTTATATATATATATATATATATATATATATATATATATATATATATATATTATCATTTCTGTCAAAAAAATATGGAGGGATAACAATAAATAATATTAATTACTATATATATATATATACACGGGGCGGGAGAATTTTATACATACATATATATTTATTTATATAATTTTTTATTAAATGATTTAAAAAATGGAGGGATAACAATAAATAATAATAATTATACATATATATATATACACAGGGTGGGAGAATTGTATATATATTTATTTATTTTTATTTATTTTTTTTAAATTTGAAAGGATAACAATAAATAATATGAATTATATTATATATGGGGACAGAAGAATTTTTTATATATATATATATTCTGTGTAAAGAGTGATTACAGGGGACGCGCACAGGGGCGGGGCTGGAGAGGTGGGGAGGAGCTGCATTAGTAGGAGGAGCGGCAATGTAGAGGGGTCTAGAGGCGGAGTTCCGATCAGAGCCGAGAGCTAGGGGAACCCGATTTCCGCAGGGAACCATTCTCGGCACTACACCGGTGATGAGCGCGGGACATGGTGCGCATGTATCTACACGGAGGAGGGGGGAGGGGCGGCTCTGCTCGGCTGACTGAGACCCATAAGACAGAGCGCGTGTCACTCGGGCACGGCGATCACCCCTCCCCCTCCAGGCTCTCCTCGTGTGTTGTTCTTCCCTGTCACCGCCCTTCTCCCGCCCGCAGTCTCCGCCTCAGTCATGAAACCCCGCCCCCCCAGTGTGTGTCACACCCCCGGGCGCCCACTGCCCCAGGAATCCTCAATAGCGCTGAACAACCAACCCCTCCCCTCCAGGTTAGGTTGCACAGCGAGCCGTTGGCGGCGCGAGGGAGGGGTCAGGATTCTGCGGACCAGTCAGAGGAGGTTCCAGTGTGACGTCAGAGTAGGGGGGTATTTAAAGGCGCTCGGGAGGAGAGAATTCCATTGCTGATCAGCGTGTGAGCGGTACGGATGTTATTTCTTGTGCTCTGACATTCCTTCTATGATCTCCTCCCTCCGGGGAGAGCCGCCCGCATTACATCCATGTCACCATTTCTATCTCATTAACCCCTTCAGCCCCCACAGCTCTTTAGTTTTACCAAGTTTTTTGCCTTTTCAGTTGTTTTTTCTATTCCTCCCACTGACACCCATGATGGGACACTATTCCTCCCACTGACACCCATGATGGGACACTATTCCTCCCACTGACACCCATGATGGGACACTATTCCTCCCACTGACACCCATGATGGGCACTATTCCTCCCACTGACACCAATGATGGGACACTATTCCTCCCACTGACACCCATGATGGGCACTATTCCTCCCACTGACACCAATGATGGGACACTATTCCTCCCACTGACACCCATGATGGGGCACTATTCTTCCCACTGACACCCATGATGGGGCACTATTCATCCCAATGACACCCATGATGGGGCACTATTCCTCCCACTGACACCAATGATTTGACACTATTCTTCCCACTAACACCCATGATGGGGCACTATTCCTCCCACTGACACCAATGATGGAGCAGATATTCCTCCCACTGACACCCATGATGGGGCAGATATTCCTCCCACTGACACCCATAATTGGATACCACCCCCCCTCACTGATACCAATAATGGGGCACTATTCCTCCAATGAACTTTCCATTGACATTAATTGTAAATTGTTATGTGTGATATTTAAGTAAAACAAAAAAGTGAATCTTTTCTTTTTCTCTTTGTAGGTGACAGAATTCTGAGACACATTCAGAGCGTTGGTTGAGTTTATTTTCAGTGTTGACGTCTGAAGTTACTTCGGAAAGCAATTTACAGGAATTTACAGGAATTTACAGCATTTTCTGGGAATCTGATCAAATCAGTAAGTATCATTTTCTTTTCTTACCCTCATCATACACGGCTGCCAATCTATAACATTGGATTGTTGTCTCATTTTCTTCAATCGCTTCCCCGTGTCCATGTCCAATTGCTTCCCCGTGTCCATGTCCAATCGCTTCCCCGTGCCCATGTCCAATCGCTTCCCCGTGTCCATGTCCAATCGCTTCCCCCATGTCCATGTCCAATCGCTTCCCCGTGTCCATGTCCAATCGCTTCCCCGTGTCCATGTCCAATCGCTTCCCCGTGTCCATGTTCAATCGCTTCCCCGTGTCCATGTCCAATCGCTTCCCTGTGCCCATGTCCAATCGCTCTCCGTGCCCATGTCCAATCGCTTCCCCGTGCCCATGTCCAATCGCTCCCCGTGCCCATGTCCAATCGCTTCCCCGTGCCCATGTCCAATCGCTCCCCGTGCCCATGTCCAATCGCTTCCCCGTGTCCATGTCCAATCGCTCCCCGTGTCCATGTCCAATCGCTCCCCGTGTCCATGTCCAATCGCTTCCCCGTGTCCACGTCCAATCGCTTCCCGTGCCCATGTCCAATCGCTTCCCCGTGCCCATGTCCAATCGCTTCCCCGTGCCCATGTCCAATCGCTTCCCCGTGTCCATGTCCAATCGCTCCCCGTGTCCATGTCCAATCGCTCCCCGTGTCCATGTCCAATCGCTTCCCCGTGTCCATGTCCAATCGCTTCCCCCATGTCCAATCGCTTCCCCCATGTCCAATCGCTTCCCCGTGTCCATGTCCAATCGCTCCCCGTGCCCATGTCCAATCGCTTCCCCGTGCCCATGTCCAATCGCTCCCCGTGCCCATGTCCAATCGCTTCCCCGTGTCCATGTCCAATCGCTTCCCCGTGTCCATGTCCAATCGCTTCCCCGTAGTTAATATGCATAAATGGTACTAGGGTTATCCCGATACCGATACTAGTAGCCTGACCCGATACTTGGTCGGTGGCAAACGGACTCTGGGGGGAGAGGGTGGGCAGCGTCAGTAGGGGGATCGGGCCGCCTCAGTGAGCGGGGCGGGCAAAATGGATTCAGTGGGCGGAGAGGGTGGGCAGCGTCAGTAGGGGGATCGGGCCGTCTCAGTGAGCAGGGCGGGCGAAATGGATTCAGTGGGCGGAGAGGGTGGGCAGCGTCAGTAGGGGCGATCGGGCCGTCTCAGTGAGCAGGGCGGGCGAAATGGATTCAGTGGGCGGAGAGGGTGGGCAGCGTCAGTAGGGGGATCGGGCCGCCTCAGTGAGCGGGCGAAATGGATTCAGTGGGAGGAGAGGGTGGGCAGCGTCAGTAGGGCGATCGGGCCGATTCAGTGGGAGGAGAGGGTGGGCAGCGTCAGTAGGGAGTTTGGGCCGCCTCAGTGAGCGGAGCGGGCGAAATGGATTCAGTGGGCGGAGAGGGTGGGCAGTGTCAGTAGGGAGTTTGGGCCGCCTCAGTGAGCGGAGCGGGCTGGCCTCTTTACAGTAGGCAGAGTGGGCAGGCAGCCTCAGTGGGCAGAACGGTCACCATCATCTTGGCACACCCTGCACTTGGCCACAGTGAGCCAGCAGCTGACATCTTGTTACACCCAGTCCATGTAGTTTGGGCTGGGTGTAACAAGATGTCTGCTAATACTTACTGATGCCGAGTGCAGGGTGTATCAAGATTGGCGCTGCAGCATAGTATTTCCTTGTGTCATTTATCGCTGCATATAAGTGCCAGCCACCTGTCAGTGCCATCAGTGCCCATAAGTGCCATCTATCAGTTTCAGCCACCTATTAGTGCCAGCCACCTGTAAGTGCCATCAGTGCCAGCCACCTGTCAGTGCCCATAGGTGCCACCTGTCAGTGCCCATCTATCAGTCAGTGCCACCTATCAGTGCCCAGCGGTCAAACTGTCTCATGGCATTAAACAAAAGTATTGGTATTCGGTATCGGCGAGTACATGAAATAAAAGTATCGGTACTTGTACTCGGTCCTAAATGGTATCGGACAACCCTATATAGTACACAAGGGTCCTAAATCCTAGGGGCCCTCGTGTAGCTGTAGAGTAGGCCTGCTCCTGACTCATTTTAAATACATTTAATATAATATTAAAGCGAAGCGCCGACCAAGACGGGTTTAAAATGGAAAGGAGAAGGGTTAGCACCTCAGTTGAGTTATTGCTGTTTGCCACCCCACTGGGAGGATTCTGCTCACTTCCTCTCCTGCTGAGATGACAGGAAGTGAGGAGAACATTTCTCAGTCAGGACATAAAAAAACCATAATGAAACATTTGAAGCCTCTTCTCCATCCTACTACATCCAAATCTAAAAAAAAAAAAAAAGTTCCTTTTTCAAATGTTACTTAAATTTACCATCTTTGTTTTTCTTTATAGGTAAAAATGAAGAGAAGAGAGAACACAGCCGATAAAAGGAGGAATGGAGAACGGGACGCCGAGGAGCAGAAAGCTTTAGAAGAGAGAAGAAAGGCCGTGGCTTTAGAACGACAAAAAAGACTTGAGCGTAAGAGAGAGATAGAGGCGTTGAAGAATGAAAAACTCAAGAAAATAAATGAGGAGAGCAAAATGGAGAAGCTAAATAGAAGGAGAGAGAAAGAACTAATTGAGAAAGAGGAAAAGGCGAGGAGATTGGCCCAAGACAGAGAGAGAGAGGAGGTAGCAAAGATAGCGGAGAGAAATAGAATTGCGTTAATGGAGCTAATGGAGAGACACCAGAAAGAGGCAGAGGCTATACAATTAAAAATAAAACAGCTAATGGGTGAGGCTATAGAGATCAGAAAAATGGAAGAGGGAGAAAAGAGGGAAGGGGTCAGAAGGCTACTGCATGAGAAGCGACGACGACAGTCTATCATGTTAGAGGCTTTAAGAGAGAGAGAGTCTGTAGTGAGAAAGTCTGTAGCAAAGCTAAAATTGGAGCAAGAGAAGAGGGCGAGAGAAGAGGAGAGGGCGAGAGAAGAGGAGAGGCTGAGAGAAGAGGAGAGGCTGAGAGAAGAGGAGAGGGTGAGAGAAGAGGAGAGGGCGAGAGAAGAGGAGAGGGCGAGAGAAGAGGAGAGGGCGAGAGAAGAGGAGAGGGCGAGAGAAGAGGAGAGGCTGAGAGAAGAGGAGAGGCTGAGAGAAGAGGAGAGGGCGAGAGAAGAGGAGAGGGCGAGAGAAGAGGAGAGGTCGAGGGAAGAGGAGAGGCTGAGAGAAGAAGAGAGGCTGAGAGAAGAGGAGAGGGCGAGAGAAGAGGAGAGGGCGAGAGAAGAGGAGAGGCTGAGAGAAGAAGAGAGGCTGAGAGAAGAGGAGAGGGCGAGAGAAGAGGAGAGGGCGAGAGAAGAGGAGAGGCTGAGAGAAGAGGAGAGGGGGAGAGAAGCAGCAAAGAGGGCGAGAGAAGAGGAGATGGCGAGAGAAGAGGAGATGGCGAGAGAAGAGGAGATGGCGAGAGAAGAGGAGAGGGCGAGAGAAGAGGAGAGGGCGAGAGAAGAGGAGAGGGTGAGAGAAGAGGAGAGGGTGAGAGAAGAGGAGAAGGTGAGAGAAGAGGAGAGGGCGAGACAAGCAAGGAGGGAGAGAGAAGTAAAGAGGGAGAGAGAAGAGCAGAGGGAGAGAGAAGAGCAGAGGGAGAGAGAAGAGCAGAGGGAGAGAGAAGCGGAGATGGCGAGTGAAGAGAGGGAGAGACAAGAGAGGGAGAGAAAAGAGAAAGGGGAGAGTAAGAGGGGGAAGGGAGAAGATAGTGGGGTGGAGGGGAAGGTTGGAGGAGAGAGCGAGAGGAAGGTAGGAGGAGAGAGCGAGGGGAAGGTAGGAGGAGAGAGCGAGGGGAAGGTAGGAGGAGAGAGCGAGGGGAAGGTAGGAGGAGAGGGGGAGGTAGAAGAAGAGGTGAAGGTAGAAGAAGAGGGGGAGGTGGAAGAAGAGGGGGAGGTGGAAGAAGAGGGGCAGGTGGAAGAAGAGGGGCAGGTGGAAGAAGAGGGGCAGGTGGAAGAAGAGGGGGAGGTGGAAGAAGAGGGGGAGGTGGAAAACGAGGGGGAGGTGGAAGAAGAGGGGGAGGTGGAGGAAGAAGGGGAGGTAGGAGAGGGGGAGGTAGAAGAAGAGGTGGAGGTGGAAGAAGAGGGGGAGGTAGAAGAAGAGGGGGAGGTGGAAGAAGAGGGGGAGGTAGGAGAGGGGGAGGTAGAAGAGGGGGAGGTGGAAGAAGAGGGGGAGGTGGAAGAAGAGGGGCAGGTGGAAGAAGAGGGGCAGGTGGAAGAAGAGGGGCAGGTGGAAGAAGAGGGGCAGGTGGAAGAAGAGGGGGAGGGGGAGGTGGAAGAAGAGGGGGAGGTGGAAAACGAGGGGGAGGTGGAAGAAGAGGGGGAGGTGGAGGAAGAAGGGGAGGTAGGAGAGGGGGAGGTAGAAGAAGAGGTGAAGGTGGAAGAAGAGGGGGAGGTAGAAGAAGAGGGGGAGGTGGAAGAAGAGGGGGAGGTAGGAGAGGGGGAGGTAGAAGAGGTGGAGGTGGAAGAAGAGGTGGAGGTGGAAGAAGAGGGGGAGGTGGAAGAAGAGGGGAAGGTGGAAAAAGAGGGGGAGGTGGAAGAAGAGGGGGAGGTGGAAGAAGAGGGGCAGGTGGAGGAAGAAGGGCAGGTGGAAGAAGAGGGGGAGGTAGGAGAGGGGGAGGTAGAAGAGGTGGAGGTGGAAGAAGAGGTGGAGGTGGAAGAAGAGGGGGAGGTAGAAGAAGAGGGGGAGGTGGAAGAAGAGGGGGAGGTGGAAGAAGAGGGGGAGGTGGAAGAAGAGGGGGAGGTGGAAGAAGAGGGGGAGGTGGAAGAAGAGGGGCAGGTGGAGGAAGAAGGGCAGGTGGAGGAAGAAGGAGAGGTAGAAGAAGAGGTGGAGGTGGAAGAAGAGGGGGAGGTAGAAGAAGAGGGGGAGGTAGAAGAAGAAGGGGAGGTAGAAAAAGAGGGGGAGGTAGAAGAGGGAGAGGGGGAGGTAGAAGAGGGAGAGGGGGAGGTAGAAGAAGAGGGGGAGGTAGAAGAAGAGGCGGAGAGGGCAAAGAGGTTGAGAGAAGAGAGGGAGAAAGAGGAGCGGGTGAGAGAGCGGGAAAGACAGGAGAGGGAGAGAGAAAAAAGAGGAAGAGAAGAGGAAAAGGTCAGGGAAGAGAGGGTCAGAGCACAGAGGATGAGACAACAGAGGGCAAAAGAGGAGCAGGTGAGAGAGCGGGAAAGACAGGAGAGGGAGAGAGAAAAAAGAGAAAGAGAAGAGGAAAGGGTCAGAGAAGAGCGGGTCAGAGCAAAGAGGGCAATATTAATACAGAAATTGAAATATAAATGCTATCATTATGGTATATGGAATATAGTGGTGGTGGATGGGGTTTTAAAAGAAGGGGCAGTTTGGCCGGCTAGATAGGGGGATAGGAGGGTACACTAATGGGTGTAGGCAGGCACAGAACAGGGAGGTTAGGTGGGCGCAGTAAGGGGGTTAGGGCACAGTTATGGGGTTAGGAGGGCACAGAACAGGGGGGTTAGGCGGGCGGAATTATGGGGTTAGGGCCCAGTACAGCGTGTAAGCTCCTCTGGTGGAGAGACTGATGTGACTGGCTCAGTGTTCTCTGTACAGCACTGTGGTATATGTAAGAGCTATATAAATGTATAATAATAATTATAAAAAAGTGTGTGACTGTGGGGGGACAGTCACAAACTTTTTTATTATACATTTCTTTAGCTCTGACACATACCATAGTGCTGTACAGAGAACACTGAGCCAGTCACATCAGTCTCTCCACCAGAGGAGCTTACACGCCGTACTGGGCCCTAATCCCCTTACTGTGCTCTCCTAACCTCTCTATAAATATATGATGATGATAATAATAGTGTGTGACTGTGGGGGGCCATTAGAGTGTAAGCCCCTCTGGTACAGAGACTGATGTGTCTTGCTTGATGATCTCTGTACAGCACAGCGAGATATATTTCAGGGCTTTATAATAGTAATACAGAAAAGTATTAAAGAATTACCTGCAAAGTAAACATGATAAAACATAGTAACATTAAATGTATAATAGTAAAAGTGTGTGACTGTGGGGGGACAGTCACACACTTTTATTATTATACATTTCATGTTACTATGTTTCATCATGTTTACTTTGCAGGTAATTCTTTTATACTTTACTAAATCAGGGACTCCAGCGCTGTAGCAGGTGATTTTACCACCACAGTTAAAAATAAATAAAACTGGTACATGTATGCCCATCATTAGAAGTGGGTGGATGCAGGGCGGTATTCTAATGGTGGGCATACCCACCGATCAATCTTTTTTTTTTCCGTTCAGCCCACAGGCTGCATGGAAAAAGCCTGAGGGCAGAGGAGAGATCTAGAGTCTAATAGACTCTTTTTTTTTTTTTTTAAAGGAGTTCCTGTCACTACCTATTGCTATCACTGGGGATATTTACATTCTCTGTGATAACAATAAAAATGCTAATTAACAATAACCGTAACAATGTAAAAAAAAAAAAAAAATACAAATAAATTAAGAAAAAAAAAAAAAAACGCAGCTGCAAGGATGTGCTCAATTGTAAAGTATGTCGTCTTTGGTATCTGTGTATTGTAATTATACATTAAAGCGGAGGTTCACCCTAAAAAAAAATTCTAACATTACATTGAGCAGACTCCTGAGAGTGAGAGTATGCTGCTCCTTTTTTTTTTTTTTCTTGTACATACCGTTTTATCTATATTTTCACCGCGGCTTCCGGGTAGGTAATCCTGCGGGACTGGGCGTTCCTATCCACAGGCTGTGATTGATTGATGCCGACCGGCGCGTACAGCGCGTCACGACTTGCCGAAAGAAGCCAAACGTCGAGTCGGCTCTATACGGCGCCTGCGCACCGACGGTCGGCTTCTTTCAGCAACTCGTGACGCGCTGTTTGCGCCGGTCGGCATCACGTCAATCACAGCCTGTGAATAGGAACGCCCACTCCCACGGGATTCACTACCCGAAATATCGGTAAAACGGTATGTACGAAAAAAAAAAAAAAAAGAGCAGCATACTCTCACTCTCGGGAGTCTGCTCAATGTAATGTTAGAATTTTTTTTTTTAGGGTGAACCCCTGTTTTAAATATGCATTCAAATTCAAAAAGGTGTAAAAATGTGTTTGGACAGTCATGTGTGGACAGTCACACACTTCTATTATTATAAATTTCATGTTACTATGTTTCATCATGTTTACTTTGCAGGTAATTCTTTTATACTTTACTAAATCAGGGACTCCAGCGCTGTAGGAGGTGATTTCACCAGCACAGTTAAAAAAATAAAACTGGTACATGTATGCCCATCATTAGAAGTGGGTGGATGCAGGGCGGTATTCTAATGGTGGGCATACCCACCAATCAATCTTTTTTTTCCGTTTAGCCCACAGGCTGCATGGAAAAAGCCTGAGGGCAGAGGAGAGATCTAGAGTCTAATAGACCCTTTTTTTTTAAAGGAGTACCTGTCACTACCTATTGCTATCACTGGGGATATTTACATTATCTGTGATAACAATAAAAATGCAAATTTTTTTTTAAGTAACAATGTAAAAATAAAAGAAAAAAAGAAAAATAAATTTAGAAAAAAAAAAAACGCAGCTGCAAGGATGTGCTCAATTGTAAAGTATGTCGTCTTTGGTATCTATGTATTGTAATTATACATTAAAGCGGAGGTTCACCCTAAAAAAAAATTCTAACATTACATTGAGCAGACTCCTGAGAGTGAGAGTATGCTGCTCCTTTTTTTTTTTTGTACATACCGTTTTATCTATATTTTCACTGCGGCTTCCAAGTAGGTAATCCTGCGGGACTGGGCGTTCCTATTCACAGGCTGTGATTGACGTGATGCCGACCGGCGCATACAGCGCGTCACGACTTGCCGAAAGAAGCCAAACGTCGAGTCGGCTCTATACGGCGCCTGCGCACCGACGGTCGGCTTCTTTCAGCAAGTCGTGACGCGCTGTTTGCGCCGGTCGGCATCACGTCAATCACAGCCTGTGAATAGGAACGCCCACTCACACGGGATTCACTACCCGAAATATTGGTAAAACGGTATGTACGGAAAAAAAAAAAAGAGCAGCATACTCTCACTCTCGGGAGTCTGCTCAATGTAATGTTAGAATTTTTTTTTTTTTAGGGTGAACCCCCGTTTTAAATATGCATTCAAATTCAAAAAGGTGTGTTTTTTTTCTCAAAAAAAATGTGTTTGGACAGTCATGTGTGGACAGTCACACACTTTTATTATTATACATTTCATGTTACTATGTTTCATCATGTTTACTTTGCAGGTAATTCTTTTATACTTTACTAAATCAGGGACTCCAGCGCTGTAGGAGGTGATTTCACCAGCACAGTTAAAAAAATAAAACTGGTACATGTATGCCCATCATTAGAAGTGGGTGGATGCAGGGCGGTATTCTAATGGTGGGCATACCCACCAATCAATCTTTTTTTTCCGTTTAGCCCACAGGCTGCATGGAAAAAGCCTGAGGGCAGAGGAGAGATCTAGAGTCTAATAGACCCTTTTTTTTTTAAAGGAGTTCCTGTCACTACCTATTGCTATCACTGGGGATATTTACATTCTCTGTGATAACAATAAAAATGCTAATTAACAATAACAGTAACAATGTAAAAATAAAATAAAAAAATAAAAATAAATTAAGAAAAAAAAAAAAAACGCAGCTGCAAGGATGTGCTCAATTGTAAAGTATGTCGTCTTTGGTATCTATGTATTGTAATTATACATTAAAGCGGAGGTTCACCCTAAAAAAAAAATTCTAACATTACATTGAGCAGACTCCTGAGAGTGAGAGTATGCTGCTCCTTTTTTTTTGTACATACCGTTTTATCTATATTTTCACCGCGGCTTCCGGGTAGGTAATCCTGCGGGACTGGGCGTTCCTATTCACAGGCTGTGACTGACGTGATGCAGACCGGCGCATACAGCGCGTCACGACTTGCCGAAAGAAGCCAAACGTTGAGTCGGCTCTATACGGCGCCTGCGCACCGACGGTAGGCTTCTTTCAGCAAGTCGTGACGCGCTGTTTGCGCCGGTCGGCATCACGTCAATCACAGCCTGTGAATAGGAACGCCCACTCACACGGGATTCACTACCCGAAATATCGGTAAAACGGTATGTACGAGAAAAAAAAAAGAGCAGCATACTCTCACTCTCGGGAGTCTGCTCAAAGTAATGTTAGAATTTTTTTTTTTAGGGTGAACCCCCGTTTTAAATATGCATTCAAATTAAAAAAGGTGTGTTTTTTTTCTCAAAAAAAATGTGTTTGGACAGTCATGTGTGGACAGTCACACACTTTTATTATTATACATTTCATGTTACTATGTTTCATTATGTTTACTTTGCAGGTAATTCTTTTATACTTTACTAAATCAGGGACTCCAGCGCTGTAGGAGGTGATTTCACCAGCACAGTTAAAAAAATAAAACTGGTACATGTATGCCCATCATTAGAAGTGGGTGGATGCAGGGCGGTATTCTAATGGTGGGCATACCCACCGATCAATCTTTTTTTTCCGTTCAGCCCACAGGCTGCATGGAAAAAGCCTGAGGGCAGAGGAGAGATCTAGAGTCTAATAGACCCTTTTTTTTTCTTTTTTTAAAGGAGTACCTGTCACTACCTATTGCTATCACTGGGGATATTTACATTCTCTGTGATAACAATAAAAATGCTAATTTTTTTTAAGTAACAATGTAAAAATAAAATAAAAAAAGAAAAATAAATTAAGAAAAAAAAAAAACGCAGCTGCAAGGATGTGCTCAATTGTAAAGTATGTCGTCTTTGGTATCTATGTATTGTAATTATACATTAAAGCGGAGGTTCACCCTAAAAAAAAATTCTAACATTACATTGAGCAGACTCCTGAAAGTGAGAGTATGCTGCTCCTTTTTTTTTTTTTGTACATACCGTTTTATCTATATTTTCACTGCGGCTTCCGGGTAGGTAATCCTGCGGGACTGGCGTTCCTATCCACAGGCTGTGATTGACGTAATGCCGACCGGCGCATACAGCGCGTCACGACTTGCCGAAAGAAGCCGAACGTTGAATCGGCTCTATACGGCGCCTGCTCACCGACGGTCGGCTTCTTTCGGCAAGTCGTGACGCGCTGTTTGCGCCGGTCGGCATCACGTCAATCACAGCCTGTGAATAGAAAAGCCCACTCCCACGGGATTCACTACCCGAAATATCGGTAAAACGGTATGTACGAAAAAAAAAAGAGCAGCATACTCTCACTCTTGGGAGTCTGCTCAATGTAATGTTAGAATTTTTTTTTTAGGGTGAACCTCCGTTTTAAATATGCATTCAAATTCAAAAAGGTGTGTTTTTTTTCTCAAAAAAAATGTGTTTGAAAGACATTTATTTACTGACACACACTGGTCAACATACAATGACTTGCAAATTAGGAGAGAGTACAGATTCTAGGATGAGGCCATACTACAAACATACATCCAACAGTAGAAAAAGGATGACTAGCATCCAGTAGGGTAGCTTAGTGTAGTTAGTGTAGGTCCTGCCCTAGAAGAGTCTACCTTGCCGTGGTGGGCAGGCTTAGAATCTCTTGGTCAAAAGTGTGTCAGCAAATGGGCGAGAGGATCACTAGATCTTTACTTCTGGCCAATTGATTTTACCAAAGGACTCTTGGTTTAACCAGTATATATATATATATATATATAGTTGGAAAAGGAAAAATGTGTATAGGTCCATAATTCTACTTTCATAAACACACAATAAAAATTGGTATATTTACATTTGAATTGCTTCCTCTTTTATTTAACCACTTGCTTACTGGGCACATATACCCCCTTCCTGCCCAGACGAAATTTCAGCTTTCAGCACTGCGTCGCTTTAAATTAAAATTGCGCGGTCGTGCGACGTGCCTTTTTCCCCACAAATAGAGCTTTCTTTTGGTGGTATTTGATCGCCTCTGCGTTTTTTTCCCCGCTATAAACAAAAAAGAGTGAGAATTTAAAAAAAAAAACACAGAATATTTTTTACTTTTTGCTATAATAAAAATCCAAATTTAAAAAAAAATATATATATTTTTTTCTCAGTTTAGGCCGATATGTTTTCTACATATTTTTGGTAAAAAAAAACAATCGCAATAAGCGTATAGTAATTGGTTTGCGCAAAGATTATAGTGGCTAGGAAATAAGGGATAGAATTCTGACAATTTTTTTTTTTTTACTAGTAATACGGCGATCTGCGAATTTTGTCAGGACTGCGATATTGCAACGGACACATCGGACACTTTTGACACATTTTTGGGACCATTCACATTTATACAGCGATCAGTGCTATAAAAACGCACTAATTACTGTATAAATGTGACTGGCAGTGAAGGGGTTAACACTAGGGGGTGAGGAAGGGGTTAAATGTGAGTCCTGGGTGTGTTCTAACTGTGTGGGGGGAGGGGGGTGACTGGGGGAGGTGACGGATGCTGTCTCCCTATGTACAAGAGAAACAGCATCTGTCACCTCACCCTGACAGGACGTGGAGCTCTGTGTTTACACACAGAGCTTCACGTCCCTGCTCTAAAACTGCCGATCAGCGAGTACCTGGCGGACATCGCGACCGCCAGGCACGCGCATCGGCATCTCGGGGACGCGCCGGGTGCGCGCGCGCGCCCCCCAGTGGCTGAAAAAAACGATGCCGTCAATTGACGGCAGCTTGGATATTCAGATCCACTAAGCTGCCGCCAATTGACCATATGCAGGGCCGCAAGTGGTTAATCCTTTCACTTGGATGCCCAGGCCACATTTGGCTGCTTCTTCCACTTCTGGTGTGTGTAGGGATGTGTAATATGTGTTTATGTATTAACCACTTAAGACCCGGACCAATATGCAGGTTAAGGACCTTGCCCCTTTTTGCGATTCGGTACTGCATCGCTTTAACTGACAATTGCGTGGTCGTGCAACATGGCTCCCAAACAAAATTGGCGTCCTTTTTCCCCCACAAATAGTTTTCTTTTGGTGGTATTTGATCACCTCTGCGGTTTATATTTTTTGCGCTATAAACAAAAATAGAGCAAAAATTTTGAAAAAAAATGCAATATTTTTTACTTTTTGCTATAATAAATATCCCCAAAAAAGATATAAAAAAACATTTATTTTCCTCAGTTTAGGCCGATACGTATTCTTCTACATATTTTTGGTAAAAAATCGCAATAAGCGTTTAACGATTGGTTTGGGCAAAATGTATAGCGTTTACAAAATAGGGGATAGTTTTATGGCATTTTTATTAATGTTTTTTTTTTTTTTTACTACTAACGGCGGAGATTAGTGATTTTTTTTTTGTGACTGCGACATTATGGCGGACACATCGGAGAATTTTGACACATTTTTAGGACCATTATCATTTTCACAGCAAAAAATGCTATAAAACTGCTATAAAACTGCACTGATTGCTGTGAAAATGACAATTGCAGTTTAGGAGTTAATCACTAGGGGGCGCTGTAGGGGTTAAGTGTGACTTCATATGTGTTTCTAACTGTAAGGGGGCGGGGTTGGATGTGTGACATCACTGATCGTCATTCCCTATATTAGGGAACAGACGATCAATGACACTGACACTGTGAAGAACAGGGAAGGTCTGTTTACACACTCCTCTCGCCCGTTCTTCAGCTCCTGCGGGACACTGGCGGCGATCGGGTCCCGGGGCCGCAGTCATGGGGCTTCGGACCGGGTCGCGACCCACGGCTGGGCTCTTAAAGGCAACCTACATGTATGTGCCTGTGCCCAGCCGTGCCATTCTGCCAACGTATATGTAAAGGAGGTGGTCCTTAAGTGGTTAACATGTGTCCTAACCATGTATATATGTACCATATTTTCTGGCATATAAGACGACCCCCTATTTTTCCAGGAAAAATTTGGCCATTCCATTACAGGTCCCACTGTGCCATTCCATTACATGCCCCTCTGTGCCATTCCATTACATGCCCTACTGTGCCATTCCATTACATGACCCCACTGTGCCATTCCATTACATGACCCCCACTGTGCCATTCCATTACATGACCCCCACTGTGCCATTCCATTACATGCCCCCACTGTGCCATTCCATTACATGGCCGCCACTGTGCCATTCCATTACAGGCCTCACTGTACCATTCCATTACATGGCTCCACTGTGCCATTCCATTCCATGGCCCCACTGTGCCATTCCATTACATGCCCCCACTGTGCCATTCCATTACATGCCCCCACTGTGCCATTCCATTACATGCCCCCACTGTGCCATTCCATTACATGGACCCACTGTGCCATTCCATTACATGGCCCCACTGTGCCATTCCATTACATGGCCCCACTGTGCCATTCCATTACATGGCCCCACTGTGCCATTCCATTACAGGCCTCACTGTACCATTCCATTACATGGCTCCACTGTGCCATTCCATTACATGGCTCCACTGTGCCATTCCATTACATGGCCCCACTGTGCCATTCCATTACATGGCCCCACTGTGCCATTCCATTACATGGCCCCACTGTGCCATTCCATTACATGGCCCCACTGTGCCATTCCATTACATGGCCCCACTGTGCCATTCCATTACATGGCCCCACTGTGCCATTCCATTACATGGCCCCACTGTGCCATTCCATTACATGGCCCACACTGTGCCATTCCATTACATGGCCCCCACTGTGCCATTCCATTACATGGCCCCCACTGTGCCATTCCATTACATGGCCCCCACTGTGCCATTCCATTACATGGCCCCACTGTGCCATTCCATTACATGGCCCCACTGTGCCATTCCATTCCATGGCCCCACTGTGCCATTACATTACATGGACCCACTGTGCCATTACATTACATGCCCCCACTGTGCCATTACATGCCCCCACTGTCGATCACATGTTTCCACTTTCCCGGCCAAGACGATCGATCTCCCTACCTTATTTTTTTTGCTGCGGGCATCCATGTCTCAGGCTGCGGGCATCCATGATTCAAAAGCCGCGCCTCCTCCTCAGACTGTTCAGTGATAGGCGGAACACTCATTTTCCCAGAAGGGTCTCTGTTCAGTGTTCCGCCTATCACGGACATCCTCTCGTCCGAGGATGAGAAGGCATCCGTGATAGGTGGATCACTGAACAGAGGCCCTCCTGGGAAAATTAGTGTTTCCCCTATCACTGAACAGTCTGAGGAGGAGGCGCGGCTTTTGAATCATGGAATGCTGCAGCCTGACAGAGACTGTCATCGGCGTATAAGATGACCCCCGACTTTGGATGCATTTTTTTGCATCCAAAGGGTCGTCTTATACGCCGGCAAATACGGTATGTAATGACAAGCTCCTTGTGACAGCAGTGACAAGGTCCTCTCAATGGAGACATCAGGAGTTTTCTAGCTTCACCCCAAAGAATAGGAGATACGATTAAATCCTGGAACGAAACATTCCCCTTAACCAGGAAAAGATATCAAGTTCTCAGGGAATTTTATATTAATTTTTAATCAAATTTTATATTCCTACACAGTCCCCTCACAACATATATAGGGAATTCTTTCCTGTTATCCTGGAGGATCTTCTCTATTCAGAAGAAGTGTTTTTCTTCCCTCACAATCTATACTTTAGTATTAAGCCTTTCTCTAGTCTCCAATAGAATTGTAAAAGTCTCAATTGTAAAATCTCTTGCTTCTTAACCACTTCAGCCCCGGACCATTTTGTAGCTAAAGGACCAGGCCACTTTTTGCGATTCGGCACTGCGTCGCTTTAACTGACAATTGTGTGGTTGTGCGAAGTGGCTCCAAAACAAAGTTGGCGTCCTTTTTTCCCCCACAAATAGAGCTTTCTTTTGGTGGTATTTAATCACCTCTGCGGTTTTTATTTTTTTGCGCTATAAACAAAAATAGAGCGACAATTTTGAAAAAAAAAAAATATTTTTTACTTTTTGCTATAATAAATCCCCCCCCCCCAAAAAAAAAAAAAATATATATATATATATATAAAAAAAAAGTTTTCCCCAGTTTAGGCTGAAATATATTCTTCTACATATCTTTGGTAAAAAAAAGAGGAGAAGGAGAGAGCGAGAGAAGAGGAGAGGGCGAGAGAAGAGCAGAGGGCGAGACTTGCAGGGAGGGAGAGAAGCAGCAAAGAGGGAGAGAGAAGAGGAGAGGGCGAGAGAAGAGGAGAGGGCGAGAGAAGAGGAGAGGGCGAGACTAGCAAGGAGGGAGAGAGAAGCAGCAAAGAGGGAGAGAGAAGAGAAGATGGTGAGAGAAGAGGAGATGGTGAGAGAAGAGGAGAGGGCGAGAGAAGAGGAGAGGGCGAGAGAAGAGGAGAGGGCGAGAGAAGAGGAGAGGGCGAGAGAAGAGGAGAGGGCGAGACAAGCAAGAAGGGAGAGAGAAGTAAAGAGGGAGAGAGAAGTAAAGAGGGAGAGAGAAGTAAAGAGGGAGAGAGAAGAGCAGAGGGAGATTGAAGCGGAGATGGCGAGAGAATCGCAGATGGCGAGAGAAGAGAGGGAGAGAAAAGAGAAAGGGGAGAGTAAGGGGGAGAAGGGAGAAGAAGTTTTTATTTTTTGCGCTATATACAAAAATAGAGCGACAATTAAAAAAAAAAATCAATATTTTTTACTTTTTGCTATAATAAATATCCCCCCCCCCCCCCAAAAAAAATATATATATATAAAAAAAAAGTTTTCCCCAGTTTAGGCCGAAATATATTCTTCTACATATCTTTGGTAAAAAAAAACGCAATAAGCGTTTATTGATTGGCTTGCGCAAAAGTTATAGCGTCCACAAAATAGGGGATAGTTTTATGTCATTTTTATTTATATTTTTTTCACTAGTAACAGCGGTGATCAGCAGTTTTTATTGTGACATTATGGCGGACACATCTGACACTTTTGACACTCTTTTGGGACCGTTGTCATTTTCACAGCCATCACTGCTATAAAAATGCACTGATACTGTAAAAATGACACCGGCAGTGAAGGGGTTAACCTGTAATATCCACAGACACCCCCCCCCCACTGTAAAATCCACAGACATCTCCCCCCACTGTAATATCCACAGACATCTCCCCCCACTGTAATATCCACAGACATCTCCCCCCACTGTAATATCCACATACACCCCCCCACTGTAATATCCACAGACACCCCCCCCACTGTAATATCCACAGACACCCCCCCCCACTGTAATATCCACAGACATCCCCCCACTGTAATATCCACAGACATCTTCCCCCACTGTATTATCCACATACACCCCCACACTGTAATATCCACAGACACCCCTCCCACTGTAATATCCACAGACACCCCCCCACTGTAATATCCACAGACACCTCCCCCCACTGTAATATCCACAGACATCCCCCCACTGTAATATCCACAAACACCCCCCCCCCACTGTAATATCCACAGACATCTCCCCCCCACTGTAATATCCACAGACATCTCCCCCCCACTGTAATATCCACAGACATCTCCCCACTGTAATATCCACAAACATCTCCCCTCACTTTAATATCCACAGACATCCCCCCCACTGTAATATCCACAGACATCTCCCCCCCCCACTGTATTATCCACAGACACCCCCCCACTCCAATATCCACAGACATCTCCCCTCACTATAATATCCACAAACACCCACCCCCCACTGTAATATCCACAGAAATCTCCCCCCCACTGTAATATCCACAGACACCCCCCCACTGTAATATCCACAGACATCTCCCCTACTGTAATATCCACAGACACCCCCCACTGTAATATCCACAGACATCTCCCCCCCCGTACATTACACAGACCCCCGTATAGGCAAAAAGATGACTAAAGATGCCGTAAGAGATTGCGATAGACGTTCGTAACTTCGTGGATCGTCGGCAAAAGCTCATTTGCATACCCCAACGCGGAAAACGACGGGAACTCCACCCAGCGGCCGCAATTTTATTGCAGCGTAGATTCGAAGGCGTACGAACACGTAAACCAGTCGGATTGAAGCCCGCAGCCGTCTTTTCATGGTTTGAGGTTTCAGAGTAGTGAAAAAACGCACGCAATTTGAAAGTACTCCGGTCTAACGTGAAATACACAGGAGTAATCGCTCCGTGAATCTGGCCCAGTGTTTTTAACCCCTAAAATGCCATGGAAGATATATTGGGAGGGGGAACCAAATTCGATAGCAATAGTCAGCTTGCTATCAAAATCCATTTTCCCTGGACAATGTAGAGTATAAGATTTCCTATCATCTGTGCCCAATTTTGCCACACAGAGTTACTGTAATGCAGATCGGAGAAATCCTCTTTTATGTTCAGTGAAAATTAACAGCCCTCCAGATAAAACCCTGCCTAAATAAAAAGTCAGTTTTCTCTCTTCTTGCTTTGAGTGAGAGGTTATTTACATATCTAGCTTGGACATGTTTATCATATGTTATGTTTTGTTTATCATAACATGAGGCGATTCACAGTATAAAAAGTGAGAAATCCACCCCTCCCCCACATAACACATCCTGATAATATACAATGAACTTCGGATCACCTCTTGTTATGATAAACATAACATAAGATAAACATGTCCAAGCTAGATTTGTAAATAACCCGTCACTGAAAGCAAAAACAGAGAAACGGACTTTATAATTTGGCAAGTTTTTATCTGGAATTCTGTTAATTTGCACCGAACATTAAAAGAGGATTACTCAGTGCTGGATTAACTCTGTGTGGCAAGACTGGGCACAGATGATTGGAAATCTTATACTCTACATTGTGACATCATTTTTTGGGGGGGTTTACATCCACGTTAAACCTTAAAATGCCATGGAAGCTCTATTGAGGGGGAACCAGATCTGATAGCAATAGTCAGCTTGCTATCAAAATCCGTTTCCCCTGGACAGAAAAGGTCTGGGGCAAGAAGGAAGAGTGGGGATGATTTAGGCAAAGAGTAGAGCAGTCAGAAAAACGCATGGCACACTGGCTGCGTTTGATGGGCACAGTGGCTGTGTTTGATGGTACAGTGGCAGCAATTGATGGGCACAGTGGCGGCAATTTATGGGTGGCAATTGATGGGCACAGAGGCAGCAATTGATGGGCACAGTGGCGGCAATTGATGGGCGGCAATTGATGGGCACGGTGCCTGCATTTGATGGCACAGTTGCTAAATGAGATAAAATAATAGAAGGTGTAATAATAATGTAACACAGTAAAGGGTTAACAATAAATATAAAATAATAGTTGGTGTAATAAAAAATTAAATAGGAGGGCAATAAAAAATTAGGTGAAATAATAGGAAGAGATGAAAATAATGACGTGTATACTGATAGATAGATAGATAGATAGATAGATAGATAGATAGATAGATAGATAGATAGATAGATAGATAGATAGATAGATAGATAACAGGTGGTAGGAGTAATAATAATTCTAATAGTGAATGAGGGGAGAATTTTTTGAGTGTATAAAAATAATAGGAGGGATAACAATAAATAATAATAAATAATAGGAGGGGATAATATATATTATAAGTATCTATAACAAAAATGGAGGGATAACAATAACTAATTAGTTATATTATATATACACAGGGCGGGAGTTATATATATATATATATATATATATATATATATATATATACTATAATTTTCTGTAAAAAAAATATGGAGGGATAACAATAAATAATATTAATTATAATATATATATATATATTTATACATATATATATATATATATACATACTGTATATATATATATATTTTTTTTTTTATTAAATGATTTAAAAAATGGAGGGATAACAATAAATAATATGAATTATATATACTGTATATATATATATATATATATATATATATACACATGGCGGGAGAATTGTATATATATTTATTTATTTTTTTAAATATGGAAGGATAACAATAAATAATATGAATTATATTATATATGGGGACAGTAGAATTTTGTATATATATGTTTTCTGTGTAAAGAGTGATTACAGGGGACGCGCACATGGGCGGGGCTGGAGAGGTGGGGAGGAGCTGCATTAGCATTAGTGAGGATAGTAGGAGGGAGCGGCAATGTAGAGGGCTCAAGAGGCGGAGTTCCAATCAGAGCCGAGCGCTAGGGGAAACCGATTTCGGCAGGGAACCATTCTCGGCACAACAGCTCATGTCGAAATCGGTTTCCCCTAGCTCTCGGCTCTGATCGGAACTCCGCCTCTAGAGCCCTCTACATTGCCGCTCTCTCCTACTATCCTCACGAATGCTAATGCCGCTCCTCCCCACCTCTCCAGCCCACCCCTGTGCGCGTCCCCTGTAATCACTCTTTACACAGAATATATATATACAATTCTACTGTCCCCATATATAATATAATTCATATTTATTGTTATCCTTCCATATTAAAAAAAATAAATAAAAACAATTAAAAATATATTATTATTTATTGTTATCCCTCCATTTTTTTTATTTATTTTATAAATCATTTAATAAAAAATTATATATATATATATATATATATATATATATATATATATATATATATATATATATATATATATATATATATATATATACACACATATATATGTATAAAATTCTCCTGCCCCGTATATATATATATATATATATATATATATATATATATATATATATATTATAATTAATATTAATATTATTATTATTTATTGTTATCCCTCCATATTTTTTTGACAGAAATTATAAAAAATATATATATATATCTATATAAAACTCCCGCCCCATGTATATATAATATAACTAATTAGTTATCCCTCCATTTTTGTTATAGATACTTATAATATATATTATCCCCTCCTATTATTTATTATTATTTATTGTTATCCCTCCTATTATTTTTATACACTCAAAAAATTCTCCCCTCATTCACTATTAGAATTATTATTACTCCTACCACCTGTTATCTATCTATCTATCTATCTATCTATCTATCTATCTATCTATCTATCTATATACACGTCATCATTTTCATCTTTTCCTATTATTTCACCTAATTTTTTATTGCCCCTCCTATTTTATTTTTTATTACACCAACTATTATTTTATATTTATTGTTTACCCTTTAATAAGTAACATTATTATTATCTAATTTAGCAACTGTGCCATCAAATGCAGGCACTGTGCCCATCAATTGCCACCAATGTGCCCATCAATTGCTGCCTCTAAGCCAATCAATTGCCGCCCATCAATTGCCGCCACTGTGCCCATCAATTGCTGCCACTGTACCATCAAACACAGCCACTGTGCCCATCAAACGCAGCCAGTGTGCCATGCGTTTTTCTGACTGCTCTACTCTTTGCCTAAATCATCCCCACTCCTCCTTCTTACCCCAGACCTTTTCTGTCCAGGGAAAATCCTCTTTTAATGTTCAGTGCAAATTAACAGAATTCCAGATAAAAACTTGCCAAATTAAAAAGTCTGTTTCTTTGTTTTTGCTTTCAGTGACAGGTTATTTACAAATCTAGCATGGACATGTTTATCATAACAAGAGGTGATCCAAAGTTCATTGTATATTATCAGGATGCATTATGTGGGGGAGGGGTGGATTTCTCACTTTTTATACTGTGAATCACCTCATATAATGATAAACAAAACATAACATATGATAAACATGTCCAAGCTAGATATGTAAATAACCTCTCACTCAAAGCAAGAAGAGAGAAAACTGACTTTTTATTTAGGCAGGTTTTTATCTGGAAGGCTGTTCATTTTTACTGAACATTAAAGAGGATTACTCGGATCTGCATTATAGTTTTTCTCTATTGTTTTGGCTAATTTCTTGAAACCGAAATGACATTCTCAAAACTCTAAGGCCGCGTACACACGAGGGGATATGTCCGCTGAAAACGGTCCGATGGACCGTTTCAGCAGACATCTCCGCTCGTGTGTATGGGCTAGCGGACAGATTTCTCCACCCGACAGATTTCAAAGCATGCTTTGAAATCTATCCGGTGGGAATCTGTCCGCCCGACATGTCTGCTGGTTAGTACACTTACCAGCAGACATGTCGGCTCCCACCACCGCCGCGCCGCTGCCGAATGGATTTGGCGCATGCGCGGAAGTGTTTTACTTCCTGGTGCGGTGACGTTGCGGTGACGCGGCGGCGTCAACGTCACCGCCGCGTCACCGCCACGTCACCGCGCCTTCCGGCGGCGGGGAATTTGATCCGATGGTGTGTACACGCCATCGGATCAAACTCCCTATCGGACATATCCGATGAAAACGGTCCGCAGACCATTTCCATCGGATATGTCCGATCGGGAGTTTGATCCGATGGCGTGTACACACCATCGGATCAAATTCCCCGCCGCCGGACAGCGCGGTGACGTTGCGGTGACGCGGCGGTGACGTTGACGCCGCCACGTCACCGCACCAGGAAGTTAAACACTTCCGCGCACGCGCCGAATCCTCCATTCGGCGGCGGCGGTGGGGGAAGACATGTCTGCTGGTAAGTGTACTAACCAGCAGACATGTCGGGCGGACAGATTCCCACCGGATAGATTTCAAAGCATGCTTTGAAATCTGTCGGGTGGAGAAATCTGTCCGCTAGCCCATACACACGAGCGGAGATGTCTGCTGAAACGGTCCATCGGACCGTTTTCAGCGGACATATCCCCTCGTGTGTACGAGGCCTAAGATCATTTGGCAAAACGGTCTTACAGTTCAGCACAACACTATAACTCACTTGCAAAAGCTCATATCTTTCCCAAAACTGTTCACTCTTGCTTCAAAACCCGATTCCTTTCCCATATAAAGAGTCAGTGCCTCCAAAATGGCAAAGATTCTTCTCAATTGCTTTGGCTCATTTCTTGAAACAGACCAGACAGACATTCTCAGCTCTTTTGGTGCTTTTGCCAAAATAACCTGGATGGTTCGGCACAACACCATGGTTCACCTTCAAAAGTTCATATCTTTCCCAAAACACTTCACTCATGTGTCAAAACTAAATTTCTTTTTCATTGAAATAGTCCGTGCCCCCAAAATGCTTCATCCTTTTGGCATTGTGTAAGCACTGCAAGTCAAAATGTTTAGATGTTTTGGGCCAGATTCAGGTACATCTGTGCATTATTGGACCGGCGTAGCGCACCGCCTTTACGTTAGACTTGCGCAATATAGCCGCGTAATCACCTTATTCTCGTAGCTTTTGCGCAGAAAAATGCGCATGCGTAACGTTATTTCAGAGGCGTAAGGCGGAGTAATACAAATTGGGAAGGACGTGGGCGTGTTACATTGAAATGAGCCGTGACCCCATGCAAATGAAGGGCCAGCCGGCTCGCGCATGCGCGCTTGAAGCAGACCATGGTCAGCACCTCTGTGCGCATGCTCACAACTCGGGAACGGCGCAATCAGTGAAATTGGAAGTGGACTAGGGCAACTTAGTGAACTACGCAAACAGCATAAATAGACAGACACAAATGCACTTCCTTTGCAAAAGCACATCCATTTGTATCCCTTCCTATACAGCAAGGTGCTCTTGTTTATTAGCGTTTGTTTGTTTGTTTGTGACGTGTCTTTGAGATATTTGGGGACTGTTTTGCAGAGTGATTTTTGTCTTTTATGTGTTTTCTTTGTTGTTATTTTGTTTACAGTTTTTCTCTATTGTTTTGGCTCATTTCTTGAAACCGAAATGATATTCTTAAAACTCTAAGATCATTTGGCAAAACAGTCTTATGCCGCGTACACACGGTCGTTTTTTGCGATGAAAAAAAAACGACGTTTTTTGTGAAGTAAAAAACGACGTTTTTGAAACATCACTTTCAAAGACGATGTTGCATACACACCATCGTTTTTTTCACAAAAAACGAGGTTACGTTCACCACACTTTTCCATTGAAGCTCGCTTCATAACTAGCTTCTGGGCATGCGCGGGTTGAAAAACGTCGTTTTAAACAACGTTTTTGCTACACACGGTGACTTTTTGTGAAACAAAAAACGACGTTTTGAAAAACGACACAAAAAATTCAAGCATGTTGGAATTTTTTTTTGGTCGTTTTTTTTAAGACAAAAAACGACGTTTTGCCCACACACGATCAATTTAAATGACGTTTTAAAAAACGACGTTTTTTTTCATCGCAAAAAACGACCGTGTGTACGCGGCATTACAGTTCAGCACAACACTATTACTCACTTGCAAAAGCTCATATCTTTCCCAAAACTGTTCACTCTTGCTTCAAAACCATATTCCTTTCCCATATAAGGAGTCAGTGCCTCCAAAATGGCAAAGATTCTTCTCAATTGCTTTGGCTCATTTCCTGAACATTCTCAGCTCTCTTGGTGCTTTTGCCAAAATAACCTGGATGGTTCGGCACAACACCATGGTTCACCTTCAAAAGTTCACATCTTTCCCAAAACAGTTCACTCATGTGTCAAAACTAAGGCCCAGATTCAGAGAGCAATTACGCCTGTCTAACTGGTGTTAGACAGGAGTAATTTCAAATTTCGAGCGCCGTATCACTAGTTTGAATCCTCAAACCATGATACGGCGGCTTCGGGCTTCGATCCGAGAGGCTTACGTCTTCGTAAGCCTTCGGATCTACGTTGCGATATTTTTGCGGCCGCTGGGTGGAGTCCGCGTCGTTTTCACCGTCGGGGTATGCAAATGAGTTTTTACGGCGATCCACGAAGGTACGAGTGTCCTTCGCAATCGCCTACGTCATTTTTTGGCTACGTAATGTTAGAGCAGCTTTTTTCTGGTCTAACAGTGCGTAACCCATGTTAAGTATGGCCGTCGTTCCCGCGTCGAATTTAATTATTATTTTTTTTTTAACGTAACTCGTTCGGGAATAGGAATGTACGTAAACGACGCTACTATGACGTAACGACGTGATTTCGCGCAATGCACGGCGGGAAATTTGGGAATGGAGCATGCGCAGTTCGATCGCCGCGGGAACGCGCCTATTTTAAATGCTTCACGCCCCCTACTCGCGTAGATGGATTGCGCCGGGAGAAATACACTACGCCGCCGTCGTTTACTGGACAAAATCTACCTGGATTCCACGTAGAGCCAGGTAAAATACGGCGGCGTAGTGTATTTCGGAAACGCTACGATAATCTAATTCTCTGTGAATCTGGCCCTAAATTTCTTTCTCATTCAAATAGTCAGTGCCCCCAAAATGCATTATCCCTTTGGCATTGTGTAAGCACTGCAAGTCAAAATGTTTAGATGTTTTATCTCTATGGCAGAAGACCATTGAAATATCCCTCATGTCCACCTTTCACTCTTAGCCCAGTCCTTCATTGACACTGGTTTTTGTCTAACTAACTGAACACAATTGTGTATAAAACTGAAAAATAAGAAAAGATTTTAGGGTAAGAGTAGCCTCCAAGGTTTGACATCACACATTGCACTCATACTGCCAAGGACAAATTACTTTACAGTATTGTAACCATTATCATTCACACACAAAGTAACTTCCATACATGAGACTAAAAAGAAAACCTATACAGCATAATATACGGAAATATAAACACACAAACAAAAAACAAGGACAATTAAATTTAGCCTACAATGCTGTAAATAAAGCTTGAGTTTCACAACTACTGTAAGGCCCCTTTCACACGGGGCGGATCAGTAATGATCCGCCCGGTGAACCTCTACTTGCTCAGCGGGGATCGCTCCATTGATCCCCGCTAAGCCGGCGGATGACAGGGAGGTCCTCGCACACTGTACAGAGACTGCCCTGCCAGCTATCCGCTCTCTCCTATGGGGGGATCGGAAAGTAGGTTTTTCCTCCGTCACACTTTGGCGGACCAGAGCGGGTCGGATGTCAGTGGGCATGTCACCCCTGACATCTGCAGCTCCATAGAGGAGCACAGAGTGCCCATTCAGGTCTGCCTAAAAAACTGGCAGTTGGACCTGAACAGGCCACCCGTGTGAAAGAGCCCTAACATCTCTTCACTGGTCGCTGTCCTCATCCTCCCTCTCCTGGGTACTGCCCTCACCCTCCTGCCCATCCACACGCTGTTGTCTGTCTGGCCACAGATTCCCATCAACATTGCAGCGTATATCCTCCCTTGCGATGCAACGAGGGAGATTTCGCAACCATCGCCTACACTGATCTCCTGTAATATTCTCACAGGCAGCGTCTATTGCATGGAGCAGGGACCTCTGATCTTGAGCCTGATGCTCATACACTCTCCACCTCCAAGCGCAGAAAAACTCCTCAATAGGATTGAGGAAAGGAGAGTAAGGTGGTAGGAACACAATATCCATCCTTGGATGAGCAGTGAACCAGGCCCTGATAAGCGGGCCACTGTGGAAATTCACATTGTCCCATACAATTATATATTGTGGTAGGTTTAGGCCCTATGAGACCTCTCTCATTTTCTGGGATCAAATCCAAATGAAAGTGGTCCAAGAAGATGAGGAGCTTCTGTGTTTTGTATGGGCCAAGACTGGGCATGTGAGTGGCCACACCATTCTCAGAAATGGCAGCACACATAGTTATATTGCCCCCTCGCTGGCCTGGTACATCCACCATGGCCAGGGCCGGACTTACCATTGGGCTTGACTGGGCTCAAGCCCATGGGCCCCGCCCAATAGGGGGACCCCTTTTTTTTTTAGGGGTCCGGAGGTCCCCACGGGCCCTGAGGCCCCCAGAGCCCCTGATAGCAACCCCTACTTTTTTTATATATTTTTATAAAAAAAAATATGTTTTTTTAATATATTTATATATATATATATATATATTATTATTTTTTTATATATATATATATATATATATATATATATATTAATTAAAGGGCTTAGAGGCCCTTTGAAATCTATCGGGTGGGAATCTGCTTTGAAATCTATCGGGTGGGAATCTGTCTGCCCGACATGTCTGCTGGTTAGTACACTTACCAGCAGACATGTCGCCTCGCACCGCCGCCGAATGGATTCGGCGCATGCGCGGAAGTGTTTTACTTCCTGGTGCGGTGACGTGGCGGCGTCAACGTCACCGACACGTCAGCGCGCCGTCTGCTGGCGGGGATTTTGGTTTGCTCGTGTGTACACGCGAGCAAACCAAAATCCTAACAAACAGATTTGTTCAAATCGGTCGGTCCGACCGATTTGAACAAATAGATTGCCTCGTGTGTACGAGGCCTAAGGCCCGGATTCACAAATAGTTACGTCGGCGTATCTCCAGATACGCCGACGTAATTTGAAATTTGCGCCGTCGCATCTTTGCGCCGATTCACAAAGCTAGATACGCCGAAAAACATGGCTTCAGTCGTCCGTTCCCATGTAAAATATGCAAATGAGCAAAATACGCTGATTCACGAACGTCGATGCGCCCGGCCGCTTAATATACGCGCTTTGCATAAGGCTTACGTCCGGCGTAAAGTTACCCCTGCTACTATGAGGCGCAGCTAATGCTAGGAAATGGGCCAGGGAACGACGCCGTCAAATTTTACGCCGTTTACGTAGTACGTGAATAGGCCTGGGCGTAGGTTACCTTCACACGTCGTAAACATGGCGCGCCAACGTCACTTAGGCATTCTATCGGACGTGATTCTGAACATGCGCACTGGGATACGTCCACGGATGGCGCATGCGCCGTTCGTTCGGCCCATCATTTGCATGGGGTCACGGATCATTATACTAAAACAAGCCCACTGCCTAGCTACTTTGAATAACGCAGACTTATGCCGGCCCATTTACGTTACGATTTGGATATATATATATATATATTGTTTGTGGCCCCCAGGGGTTTATTGGCACTGCTTTAGAGGGGACAAGGAGGGGGCGGGACGAGCGCCATCAGATTACATGAAGAGAATCTCCTGTTTACTTAACAGCATCTCTATTAGAAGTCCCGTCTCCTGGGATGCCATTGGACAATTGTTCTGTTTATCATAGGAGGCGGGTCTTTGTATTAAAGAGGCCATGACTAAACACGAGATTCTCGTGTTTGTAATCTGTCGGCACTTGTCCCGCCCCCTCCCTCTGCCCTCCGAGGCTACAGATGGGAATTGATGAGGCTGCACTGATGGCAATGGTAAGGCTGCTTTCATGGCAATGGTAAGCCTGTGCGTGTTATATGCCGATAAATATGGTATATCCAAACAACATGCCCAAGCTCATCCTTAGTCCTGAGCAGCGCTCTGGGATTCGTTGGGGCCACAAAATAAATAAATACAGTATATCCAAATAACACACCTGAGCTCATCTCTTCACCACACACAGCCACAAAAGGCAAGAGAATTCTTGTTGGACCGTGTATTAGTCCTCAGACGAACACACTTAGACCAAATTTTAGTGGTTCAAAGAATGTCAGGCAAAATGGTCGGCCCTCACGCATGTTCACTTCATCAAATCTGGCCCTCTTTGAGAAAAGTTTGTACACCCCTGGTATATAATCTTGGACACATGTTGGCTTTTCAATGGGAACTCGTCTTCGCAGAACTACAACAGTAGTGTCATCGTGAATGGTGGACATCATGTGCACGTTCCTGTTATACTTCCACCTCAAGGCCAGCACTTCATTGCATCTCACTATTGCTCTTTCCCACCTTCGCAGCTTTTTGTTTACTGTGGATTGTGTGAAGCACGTCCAATTTTTTCTGGAGGTTTTTTTGATGTATAAGGCCGCGTACACACGATCGAACATGTCCGCTAAAACTGGTCCGCATGTTCGATCGTGTGTACGGCCTATCGGACCGTTTTCCAGCGGACCCAAGTTTCAAAACATGCTTTGAAACCTGTCTGCTGGAAACCTGGTTCGATGGTTAGTACACAAAATCATCGGACCAAAAACCCGCGCATGCTCAGAATCAAGTCGACGCATGCTTGGAAGCATTGAACTTCGTTTTTTCATCACGTCGTTGTGTTCTACGTCACCGCGTTCTGGTCCGAGAGGATTTTGGTCCGATGTTGTGTACGCACATCAGACCAACAGACCACTTCAGCGTGGTCCGATGAAAACGGTCCGTCGGACATGTTTAATCGGACATGTCTGATCGTGTGTACGCGGCATAAGTGTCGGAAATTGGGCAGACTGGTTTAAAAGTTGTCAAGGTATTTATGATATCCTTTTTTCAGAAGTGGGTAAGTCAGGTCCCATACAATTTTTCCAGCTGTGCCTATGTAGGCCGGGCACTCAGGGGGCTGGAGCTGGGAATCTCTTCCTTCATATATGTGGAACGCATAAAGATATCCCGTGACTCTCTCACAGAGCTTGTAAAATTTTACTCCGTATTTTGCCTTTTTGCTAGAAATATATTGTTTTATTCCTAGCCGGCCTGAAAAGGGTACCAGGGACTCATCCACACATATATGCTTCATGGGGACACAGGGCCAGATTCAGGTAGATGGACGCATCTTTGTGCCGGCGTAGCGCAGCGCATATACCTTACGCCGATGCAACCTAGAGAGGCAAGTAACGTAAATGTGAAGGCGCAAGTCGGCATAAGTGGATGGGGGTGTGACCTTATGCAAATGATGGCCTGAGCCTGGAGCAGAGACTTACGCCCGGCGTATAATCCACGGAGCATGCGCAGTGACGTCAACGTATATCTGCTTCCCTGTGCGCATGTTCACAACTACGCCGGCCCAACTTCCTGGGATACGCCAGGCATACCGTCTTACGCCAATCGCATAAATACGCCCAGACATGCCCCCGTCCGACGCAAAAATACATCCTGCTTTTTCCCCCCCTGAGCAAGATACTTTTTGCTGTGAGATGGCTGCTCGTGTTCCCCGGAGGGAGAGGAGGAAGAACATTTTTTCACCCCAGGAGATGGCAGTTCTCATCTCTGGCATGGAGAGGTATGACGCCTTCCTCCATGGTGCCCAAAGTCGGGATACCAGTAGGGCCAGGAAGCAGGTCATCCTGGAGACCATCGCCTCTGAAGTCAATATCCAAGGCAATGAGACCCAGACAGCCACGGATATTAATAAAAAAAAAAATTATGTCAAGCGCAACTTCCGGGAGAAGGTGGCCGCCATCAGGAGGCATCAGAGGGGCAGGGGGGGTGGACCCCCATGTGCAGTGAGCTTGACCCCGGAGGAGGAGGTGGTCGCCCGGTGTCTGGAGAGGGAGCAGTTGGAGGGCGTGGAGGGCTTTGATTCCGTTGCTGAAGCCTCGAGGACAGGTAAGTGTTTATCCCCCATCCGGTGTGTAGCATGTCAGGGGGTGGAAGGGGACATGTGACAAGTGTGAGGGTCGACCAACATGTTAATGCTTTGTGTCATCCACAGATGTGCAGGAGGGAGCGGGGCCATCTGCTGCCGGTGCCCATCCCACATCATCCCCGGAACATCAGCCTGATCCTGACCCCCTAGGAAGCCAAGGTCCAGCGGTGGAGGGGAGTGGCCACACCTCTCCTCTGGAGGTAGTTGAGGAGGAGACTGTGAATTTAGATGAAGATTCCCTCTATTTTGAGAAGTCCTTGGTTTTGCCTTTGCCCTCTCACACCTCCTCCCCTATCAGGGGAAGCCCCTCTGGCTCTGCCACCAGCAGGGTAAGCCCTTCAAGGGCGACACCTTACACCCAGGTCCAATCCTCCTCTGCCCCCAGGAAGGGGACACGGAAGACCAGGGGTGTTTCTGATGCCGTCCACGCTGAAATGGCAAGGGACCAGACCCGGCATATGGGGGAAATAGCCGGACACCTGCACCGGGTGGCTGACAGCCTGGCCTCCATGGCACAGATGACTGATGGCATGCAGGATATAAGCGCCAACTGTGCTGCAGTGGTCACCAGCCTGGGGGAGCTGCAGGCAGAGTTACACACCCTTACTGGGGCGATCCAGGCCAACACGGCTGCCACCCGGGAAGAGGGGAGGCAGAGGCAGCGCAACCAGCGTCATAATCTGAACCACCAGCTGAGGATGCAGGCCCAGACGAACCACTTTCTCAGCTGCATAGCCGTGGCCTTGGAGGGCAGGCAGCCATCAC
This sequence comes from Rana kukunoris, assembly GCA_029574335.1. NCBI lineage: Eukaryota > Metazoa > Chordata > Amphibia > Anura > Ranidae > Rana > Rana kukunoris. Next base: position 10,647,887 of record CM056050.1, read on the forward strand.
CTGCCAGGAGTGGCCCACCCGGGGATGAGCCACCTCCAGATGCCCCACCCCCCCACCCGAGGCTCCCTCCAGGCAGCTGAGGAGCCAGAGAGGTGGCACCAGACAGAGCCCCCGTCAGGCCAAATGAGTGGCGTTTATTTTTTCTGCTCTGGATATGATTTTTTTGTTTTTATTTATGCTCAGGATATGAGTTTTTTTTTATTTATGCTCAGGTCATGAGCCTTTTTTTTAATGACTGCACACTGTCAGTAGTGAATGGTGTGTGAATGTGGGGGTGACACTCCTGCCAGTAAGGGGTGTCACCCTCGGTCGTTGGGGAGAAGTTATCCCCACGGCCGTGTGAATGTGGTATGAATGGAAAGCGACACCATTGGGGCCTTGGCGCGGCGTTGCTGCTCCCAAGTCCTGCATGCCGGACTTGGGCTAATCCAATGTGATGTGGATGTGGTGTATGTGATTTAGGGACCACAGTGGTGTGCATGCGTGCATTGTCCGTGTGCCATGATGAATGTGTGTGTTTAACGCCCAAAGATGCCTACTGCGAGGCATCTCCTGACTGCTCTGCCCTCAGCAGACAGGGTAGCCTCGGCCAGGTGGGGACTGTGTGGGTCGGGGGTCAAGTCATCACATATGTCAATCTGCAGGCCCTTTCTCATGGCATAATTGTGCAGCATGCAACATGCACCGATGATCTGACACACGAAGCTTGGGGAATACAACAGGGCCCCCCCAGACTTATCCAAGCATCGGAAACGGGACTTCCGAAGGCCAAATGTTTGTTCCACCACTGCACGAGTACGTATGTGTGCAGCATTGTAGTTTCTCTCTCCTCTGGTTTGGGGATCCTGGAATGGAGTCAGGAGATGGGGCCCAAGTGCATATGCCGAGTCACCTGGAAGGGAAAAGACAGGAGGATGTTAGCCGTGCATGTGCCCCTTGTGATATCTGCATCATGAGGTCGGACACTAATGCCTGACTCCCATGTCACTCACTAACCAGCCAGCTGTCCTTGTTACATGTTCTGTTCGAATTCTGTTGGGATGGGGCTTTGACGGTATATGTAGCTGTCGTGGCTGGACCCGGGGTGTTTGACACAGACGTGCCATAGGAGGCATTGGGCATCGGCTATCACCTGTACGTTGATGGAATGCCAGTGCTTCCCATTGCGATATATGTGCTCTGTGGCATGGGGGGGCCGTAGTGCCACATGTGTGCAATCAATGGCCCTGATGGTGCGTGGGAATCCTGCAATTCTGTAGAAATCCAGCATTGCCTTCTGCCGCAGATGCTCATTGGTGGGTCTGATGATGTGGTGGGACATGCGTCTGAGGATTGCGGGGACAACCTGGTGCACACATCTGCTCATGATGGATTGTGACATCCCAGCCACAACGCCAAAAAGAGGCTCATGCGAATGCGGTATATCCTCTCACGTGCCCTCCTCCTCCGTACCGGTGGACCCATTAGTATTGCTAGGACCATGGCTGCCCCTGCATTTGGCAGACAGATGTGTTGTCCTGCAAGTGGGGTTGCTCAGCTTGCTAAGTTCGTCTGTAACAGTGCTGCTGTAGCTGCTCTCCAGCTTTACGCCGGACGTACGACTTACACGCATCGCGCGTACGTTCGTGAATCGGCGTATCTCCTCCATTTGCATATTTGAATAGGAAATCAATGGGTGCGCCAGATGCGTCCAGTGTAAATATGCGCCTATGATACGCAGGCGTAGGAAAGTTAGGTCGGTCGGAGGAAGCCGTATCAGGCGTATCTAGTTTTGTGGGTACGGAGCATAGATATGACGGCGCATATTTACACTTACAGATTATAGCAGATTATACAAAAACATTATTGGCCAACATCATTATAACATTTATTTTAAGGAGCATTTAAATACAAAAATATAAGGCCCAATTATCCCATTCCTCACCCCCCCCCTGATGGCCATTGGAAAGAATTTAGGGGGGGGGGGGGCAGATTTCGGGACCACAAAAAAAATTAGGTGAAACTAAACTTTAGAACACATTATGGGGGGGGGGGGAATAGATGAGTTTGGGACCACAAAAATAAATAAATAGGTGAAACTAAACTTTAGAACACATTGGGGGGGGGGGGGCTAGATGAGGGGGGGGGGGCTAGATGAGTTTGATACCACAACAAAAAAAAATGTTGAAACTATACTTTAGAATACATTTTAGGAGGGGGAGCACTAAAAAGGATCTTACAAAATACATTGTTAAAAGACTAGGCTAGGTGTGTTTGTGCTCAGGATAGCATGCTGGAGAGGTTAGTGTTAGGGATGAGCTTCGCATTCGATGCAAACTCAAGTTCGCATCGAACATCGGCCGTTCGATCGTTCGTCGAAAACGAACAAATATAGTCCTTCGCGCCAAAATTCGCATGACGCGCAACGGCCCATAATTCACTGCGGCGTTGCGCGCTGATGATTGGCCAAGCATGCACCATGACCCCGCATGCTTGGCCAATCACAGCGCCCAAAAAACGAAGAGACCTAATTGGCCAAAGCCAGGGTGCTTTGGCCAATTAGGGCTCAGGGCTGTAGCACACGCCCCACACTATAAAAGGCCGCCTCCCGGGCGGCCTCGTGTAGTGTGTTCCGGCTTGCCTTACAGACAAGTTAGACAGACAGTGAGTTAGAGAGAGAGAGATAGATAGATAGAGACACAGGGCCAGATTCAGATACAATTAGATTTGCGTAGAGTATCAGAAATACACTACGCCGCCGTATTTTACCTGGCTCTACGTGGAATCCCGGTAGATTTTGTCCAGTAAACGACGGCGGCGTAGTGTATTTCTCCCGGCGCAAGCCATCTACGCGAGTAGGGGGAGTGAAGCATTTAAAATAGGCGCGTTCCCGCGGCGATCGAACTGCGCATGCTCCGTTCAGAAATTTCCCGCCGTGCATTGCGCGAAATCACGTCGTTACGTCATTTTTTTTTGAGTAGCGTCGTTTACGGACATTCCTATTCCCGAACGAGTTACGTAAAAAAAAAAAAAAATATGTAAATTCGATGTGGGAACGACGGCCATACTTAACATGGGCTACGCACCGTTAGACCAGCAAAAAGCTGGTCTAACAGTACGTAGAAAAAAATAGACGAAAGCGATTGCGAAGACCGCTCGTATCTTCGTGGATCGCCGTAAAAACTCATTTGCATATCCCGACGCTGAAAACGACGCGGACTCCTCCCAGCTGCCGCAAAAATATTGCAGCGTAGATCCGAAGGCTTACGAAGACGTAAGCCTCTCGGATCGAATCCCGAAGCCGCCGTATCATGGTTTGATGATTCAAACTAGTAAAACGGCGCGCGAAATTTGAAATTACTCCTGTCTAACACCAGTTAGACAGGCGTAATCGCTCTGTGAATCTGGGCCACAGTGTCTTTTCAGATAGATAGATAGATAGATAGATAGATAGATAGATAGATAGATAGATAGATAGATAGATAGATAGATAGATAGATAGATCAGGGAGGCTACTAGTTAGTATAGTTAAATGTACAGTTTGTAGAGAATATATTGACAACCCTTAGGAGTTGTCAATATATTTATAAACTGTATAGCTTAGCTAGTTCTGCTATTAGTATCTGTCAGGCAGGAGATTGTGCTTGATGCTCTATTGTGTTAGTGTACATGTGTTAGTTAATTGCACATAGACGCATTAACTGTTACTGCACGTGTGCTATTTATTTGCACAGAAAGGCAGTTGCTGTTAATGCAAGTGGGCTATTGAATTGCACAGAAACTCAGTCGCTCTGACTGTGCGTGTGCTGTTTAATACCACCTGAGCTCATTTGGGGTCACCGTACGTGTGCTGTGACATACCACCTGAGCGCATTTGGGGTCACCGTACGTGTGCTGTGACATACCACCTGAGCGCATTTGGGGTCACCGTACGTGTGCTGGTATATACCACCTGAGCGCAGTTAGTGCCACTGTACGTGTGCTCCTATATACCACCTGAGCACAGTTAGTGCCACTGTACATGTGCTGGTATATACCACCTGAGCACAGATAGTGCCACTGTACGTGTGCTGGTATATACCATCTGAGCACAGATAGTGCCACTGTACGTGTGCTGGTATATACCACCTGAGCACAGATAGTGCCACTGTACGTGTGCTCCTATATACCACCTGAGCACAGTTAGTGCCACTGTACGTGTGCTGGTATATACCACCTGAGCACAGATAGTGCCACTGTACGTGTGCTGGTATATACCACCTGAGCACAGATAGTGCCACTGTACGTGTGCTCCTATATACCACCTGAGCACAGATAGTGCCACTGTACGTGTGCTCCTATATACCACCTGAGCACAGATAGTGCCACTGTACGTGTGCTCCTATATACCACCTGAGCACAGATAGTGCCACTGTACGTGTGCTCCTATATACCACCTGAGCACAGTTAGTGCCACTGTACGTGTGCTGCTATATACCACCTGAGCACAGTTAGTGCCACTGTACGTGTGCTGGTATATACCACCTGAGCACAGTTAGTGCCACTGTACGTGTGCTGGTATATACCACCTGAGCACAGTTAGTGCCACTGTACGTGTGCTCCTATATACCACCTGAGCACAGATAGTGCCACTGTACGTGTGCTCCTATATACCACCTGAGCACAGATAGTGCCACTGTACGTGTGCTCCTATATACCACCTGAGCACAGATAGTGCCACTGTACATGTGCTGGTATATACCACCTGAGCACAGATAGTGCCACTGTACGTGTGCTGGTATATACCATCTGAGCACAGATAGTGCCACTGTACGTGTGCTGGTATATACCACCTGAGCACAGATAGTGCCACTATACGTGTGCTCCTATATACCACCTGAGCACAGTTAGTGCCACTGTACGTGTGCTGGTATATATCACCTGAGCACAGTTAGTGCCACTGTACGTGTGCTGGTATATACCACCTTAGCACAGTTAGTGCCACTGTACGTGTGCTGGTATATACCACCTGAGCACAGTTAGTGCCACTGTACGTGTCCTTCTTTTTGGGAGCTGGCCGTGTTGAACCTCAACATGCAGAGGAATTAGTAGAGTGGATGACCAAGCCGTCCTCATCCTCCTCATCCTCTCTCACACAGACTGATCGAAGTTTTTCTGGCAAAGCAGCTGCCAAGGCGTCCTCTTCCCTCTGCACGATGGCTTCACACAATACTTCCCTAGCACCACCATGTCCTCCTGAGGAGTCCCCCGAACTGTTTCAACACAGTGTTGGGTACATGCTACAGGAAGATGCGCAGCGTTTAGAAGACTCCGATGACGGAACACTGATAGAGGAAGGCATTGATGTGAGCCCAGGGAGAGGGGGTGGCCGAGAGGGACAGCAATTTGTCAGTGAGGATGTTCCCCCAGCTGGAGCATACTGCCAGGTTGTTGACAGTGATGAGGAGGGAGGGGATGATGAGGTCACTGACTGTACCTGGGTGCCTGATAGGAGAGAGGAGGAGTGGGAGGAGGAGGAGGCACAGGCACATCTCCAAAGAGGCAGGATGCCCTCCAAGGGTCAGCTTAAGGTCACACCCACTGCATTACAGCGCACATCTATGGCGCTTGTGCATGGCGCTGCTGTGTCTGACCGGTACAGCAAAAGTTCTTTGGTGTGGGCCTTTTTTGAAATATGTCCACAAGATCGTACCTTTGCTATTTGCAACTTATGTCGCAAGCGTATCTCGCGTGGCCAAAACATCAACCGCCTGGGTACCACATGCTTGTCCAGACATATGTCGACCAGCCATGCAGCTCGTTGGCAAGCACACCAGAAAGACCCACACCAAAGACAAAAGTGTACCCCCCTTGCCCTTCTGGGACCTCCAACCCCAGTAGACCCCCAGTCCTCTCTGAAGCCTGCAGTGAAGGTGTAGAAATAGGTGTGTCACAAGCTAGTAGTAGCGGTCAATCTACTGATAGTACCAGGCAAATTTCCCTGCCCCAGCTGCTGCAGCGCCGAAAGAAGTACAATCCCAGCCATCCACATGCCCAGCAGTTGAATGCTAGCTTAGCGAATTTTCTAGCACTTCAACTGCTACCTTTTCAGTTGTTAGATTCTGCCCCCTTTCGTGAGTTTGTGCAATGTGCAGTACCTCAGTGGCAAGTACCAAAACGCCACTTTTTCTCATGGAAGGCTATTCCGGCTCTCTACCGGCATGTGGAAGGCAATGTCCATGCCTCGCTGGACAGGGCGGTCAGTGGTAAGGTGCATATTACCGCTGACTCATGGTCCAGCAGGCATGGACAGGGACGTTACTTGTCTTTTACGGCGCATTGGGTGATTCTGCTGGCAGCTGGGAAGGACGCAGGGCAAGGTCCAGTAGTTTTGGAGGTTGTTCCGCCAGCACGCCTTCAAAACACTACTACTGCTTGTGACACACCTCTTTCCTCCACTCCCTCCTCTTCTTCTTCCTCTGTGGCCTCTTCCTGTGGGGATGTTTTCTCCAAACCAGCCGTGCTCCGTAGGCGTAAGAGGGGATACGCAGGAATGCAGGCCAAGAGATGCCATGCGGTGCTAGAGCTGGTGTGCTTGGGAGACAGGAGCCACACTGGGGAAGAGGTTTTGTCAGCTTTGCAGGATCAGGCTGAGAGGTGGTTGACGCCACGCCAGCTATAGCCTGGAATGGTGGTCAGCGATAATGGCACCAACCTCCTCTCTGCCCTGCGACAGGGAAAACTCACCCACGTGCCCTGTTTTGCGCATGTCCTCAATTTGGTGGTGCAGCGGTTCTTGGGCAGGTACCCGGGCTTGCAGGATGTCCTGAAGCAGGCCAGGAAAGTCTGTGCATTTTCGGAGATCATATAATGCCACTGCTCGGCTGACTGACCTCCAAAGGGAATACAACCTGCCCAAGAACCGCCTAATTTGTGACATGCCCACCAGATGGAACTCAACGTTGGCCATGCTGCAGCGGCTGCACACGCAGCAGCGGGCCATCAATTATTACCTGTGCCAATATGGCAGCAGAACTGGGTCAGGGGAGCTAGGTTTTTTTTCCCCACGCCAGTGGGCCTTGATCAGGGATGCATGCACTGTCCTGTCACCATTTGAGGAGGCCACAAGGATGGTGAGCAGTGACAGTGCATGCATCAGTGAGACTGTCCCTCTTATTCACATGTTGGAGCACACGCTACGTGGAATAATGGACAGGGCCCTTGAGGCAGAACAGAGGGAGGAAGAGGAGGACTTCCTTACCTCTCAAGGCCCCCTTTACCCAGACAGTGGTCCTGCTTGCCCACCCAGCACACAGGAAGAGGAGGAGGAGGAGGATTGTATCAGCAGCATGGAGGTGGAGCCTAGCACTCAGCAGCAGCAGTCTTCAAGGGATCATTTACAGTCCCAAGGACCACGTGGAGTTTTACGTGGCTGGGATGAGGTGCCTGTGGATCCTGTCGTCCTCAGTGACTCAGAGGACTGTGCCCCGAATGCCTCTGCAAACCTACGCTGCATGGCCTCCCTGATTCTGCAAAGCCTGCGTAAGGATCCTCGTGTACGTGCTATTAAGAAGAGCGATCATTACTGGCTGGCGACTCTCCTTGATCCACGTTACAAAAGTAAGGTTGCGGACCTTATGTTGCCATCGCAGAGGGAGCTGAAGATGAAACTTCTGCGGGAGGCCTTGTAGAAGGGTCTGTGCAATGCGTTCCCAGAACCGGGGGGATTACCAAAAGCTGGTCCTGGACAACGTCTTGCTGAGGCTTCGGTGAGTCACAGAAGGGGCGGTGGAGAAGGTGTTCGTCTGACCGATGCGTTCAGGCAGTTTTTTTGTCCGCAGCCCCAAGGTCTGACCGGTTCCAGCAACCATCGCCAGCGTCTGGTTTACATGGTCCGGGAATACCTAGGGGCAATATCCGACTTGGACACCTTCCCCACTGAAAATCATCTGGCTTACTGGGTCTTGAGGATGGATCACAGGCCAGAGCTTGCCCAGTACACAATTGAGCTTCTGGCTTGCCCTGCATCCAGTGTTCATTCAGAACGGACATTCAGTGCTGCTGGAGGCTTTGTCACTGATCACAGGGTGCGCCTCTCTACCGGCTCTGTTGATCGACTGACCTTCATCAAAATTAATCAGGCTTGGATCAACACCAGCTAAGAAGCACCTGATGCTGATATTAATGAATAATATCTTTTTGTTGAAATGTCGGATCCCTTTTAGACTGCTGATGCTGAGTGACTGTCCTCTTATACTGCTGATGGAATATCCTTCTCCTCCTCACTTTTCTTGCTGATAGCTAGTAAGAAATGTTGTGTTTCTGGGCTCCGCCACCAGTCCCTAAGGCACAATTTTTCAGCCCCTGTTTAACAGGGGCACCTAATAACAATTTTTGTTGCAATAATTTGCACGTGGCTCCTTGTTGCGCTCCAATTGGAGTTATTGGGAGGGGTTGCAAGTGTTGTGTTGTGCCCAAGGCCCAATTTTTCTGCCCCTGTTTAACACGGGCACCTAATAACAATTTTTGATGCAATAATTTGCACGTGGCTCCTTGTTGCGCTCCAATTGGAGTTATTGGGAGGGGTTGCAGTGTTGTGTTGTGCCCAAGGCACAATTTTCCAGCCCCTGTTTAACAGGGGCGCCTAATAACAATTTTTGATGCAATACTTTGCACGTGGCTCCTTGTTTCGCTCCAATTACAGTATGTTTGAGGGGTGCCCTTTTTTCTAAAAAATTTCTTTCACACAACAATAATGGCCCCCCACCACCGCTAAAATATTCAACATAATGTTGCCACACAGAACTTGCGCAAGTAGCATTAATTACTTTTTTTTTGTCCTTTCATGTTGTGCAGGGACATCTCTAAACACGTGCCACTACTATTTTTTGTTTTTTTTTTCACTTTAAGCATCATTAAAATGGCTGCTCCGCAAAAAACGGCCATTTAAAAAAAAAAAAATTACATTGATACATGCTCCCTGGGGCAAGACCCGGGTTCTGAATGACGTTTTCCAACATTTAATTGAATTTTGGTCTTTAAAATGACCGTTTTTTGAATTCGAACGTTCGGGTCCCATAGACTTCAATGGGGTTCGAAATATTCGCGGTCTGTTCGAACGTTCTGGTGCGAACCGAACCCGGGGGTGTTCGGCTCATCCCTAGTTAGTGTAGGGACATATGCATGTTGGCCAGAAAAGGGGCATTAAAAAATGACAGCATGCATGGGGACAATGGGGACATTCATTCAAGGGGACATTGAGGCCCAGAGCCTGGGGGGAGATGCCCATCGTGAACTTCAAGTCCTGCAAGCTTCTCCCAGGTGCCAGATAGCGTAACGTGGCAACTAGCCTCTGCTCACCACTGATGGCTTCCCGCATAATGGTATCCTGCCTGGTGATATAGGGGGACACAAGATGCTAAAAAGGGGGGTCAGACATCCTAAGGAAATTCCTGTAATCATCAGGATTATTCTCCTGGATCTCCCGCTGCAGAGGCATATCAGAGAATTGGTCCTTCTGGAGCAACCAATTCTTGGTCCATGGACTCGTCTTGGTAAAAAACAAGAAGACCAACACAAACCGACTGCACAGCATGAACTCTAGGACGAGAAAATAATCGCAACATGGCTAGAAAACGAACATCTAATCAGAATGAATGAACTAAACAAAACACACTGAAGAACAGCAAGTTCTATGAAGAACGACCTGAAAATCAGAAACAAGCGGACAGGAACGCACTGTAAAACAAATACGTCCTGACTACACACCCTGAAAGACAAGATACAAACCCACAAGCTGAACCACAGAAAAAGATTTGAAAGCACGAAGACTGAAAAGCACAATTCTTCTCTCACCAAACTTTTACTAACACACGGTAACAGGAGATTAGCAAAAGCAGCCCCAAGGGTGGCGCCAGTGGAATCGAACTTCCCGTTTATAGTGCCATCATACGTGTTGTACGTCACCACGTCTGAGAACGACGAGATTTTGTCTTGGCAGTGAGTATGCAAGGAAAACTAGACAAGAATCCCGTCAAGCTTGATAAGAATCCCGTTGAGATGGGATTCTTGGCCGTGTGTACGAGGCTTTATACCAAAGATCAGGCACTATTTTCTCCCACTGGGCCCCTCTAAAGTCTAAAGGACAGTAAACTGGCTCTTTAGAAAGTTTGGAGACCCCTAATCTATGCATTAACCAGGCTGTTCCTGTCCACCATTGAAGCTTGCTATTTGAACATTGGGAAAGTATTTTAGTTGAATTAATTTTTTTTCCAATAAGGAATGTTTGTGAAGCATGAAATATATTTTATTATATCCGTTTGACAAAAACAATGCTGTTAATTTATTTTTATTTTTTTAGTTCTCAAGGTTCAGTTTTACGTAGCCATGGATAATGACATGACACTAATTAGGGTACCAGCTGTGGCAGCTAATGGTCCCACTGGGGGACTTTGTTGCAGTTGCTGCAAATGTGCCATCTGACTTCAAAGCAAAGCTTCACCTATAAAAGCTTTGCTGAATTTGAATGTTTCAGTTTTCTGATATATAGAATTCAAGAGGAATGTCATGTAGCAGGAACCACATTTAAAGTGTCCATAGAGCAGATCCAGATAGTATAATTCATCTAATGTGTACTGCAAGAAATAAAGCCAACCCCCAATTCTATACATGGAGAACATATCAACTACCTACACCAATTTTATTCTTTTGGGGCTTGTCAAAATGGAATCATTTAGATTCTTATATGCTATACTTGCTTTTTCAGTATATTCAACATCATTATTTGTGAGTTTAATGATTGTCTACGTAACCTGGACAGAGGAAAGTTTGCATGAACCGATGTACATCTTTATATGCGGCTTGGCTTTCAACGTGATGTTCGGAAGTTCGGCTTACCTCCCCAAGCTGCTGATTGACTTATTTTCAAAAAATTCAACTATTTCCCTCTACGGATGTCTACTGCAGGCCTACCTCATCCAGTCTCACGCAGCTGCTGAAACTTTTACTTTTGGCGCTATAGTGTATGACCGATATTTGGCGGTAGCTCACCCTCTGAGGTACCCCACTCTGATGACAAACTTGACGAGTCAAAAGTTACTACTGGCCATATGGGTTGTAGTTCTTACGGGAGTATGTGGGGTTGTATTGTTAACGGCAAGGCTGACCTTTTGTGGGGTAAATATCAACAATGTCTACTGTGAGACCATGTCCCTCCTGCAGCTTTCTTGTGGAGATATCTCAGTTAATAATATCTATGGATTGATGTGGACTGCGTTCATTCTGAGTACTTCCATGCTGGTGATCATATATTGTTACACAAGGACGATTGTCGTCTGTCTCAAACTTCCTGGGGAAGCCTCTCAGAAAGCTGCCCAAACGTTGGTGACTCATGTTATTGCCTTTTCCATTTTTATGGTTGGAACTCTGTTTATTACTTTTAGGTACAGGCTAAGCAGCATTTCTCTCTCCACCGTTGCCCATGTTGTTATCTCTATGAGTGGTATGAGTACATCTATTGCTGTTAACCCTCTGATCTACGGCATAAGGACCAAGGCTCTCAGAATAAGAATTGCACGCAATTTGCAGAATGTCTTTTCAAATTCAAAATAACACACTCAGTTCAGACTTTTTTTGTAATAGATTTACCATCTTTGAAAGAGTTTCATTACTTATTGAATTACTTACTTATTGTAGTCATGAAGTATGTAGCAGAAAATAAAATTTCAGTGGTGAAAAAGTTAAGGCCTCGATCATGCCTGTATGTTGCGGTAAATCAAGTACTAATGTTCACTGTGATAAGATAACCTATTCATTTTGAATAGGCAGCTAATACACCCCAGTTTGGCCCAAACTGCACCCTTACATTTTTTTCAACACAATGTACAATTGCATGCTTCAATACAGATGTATTGCTTTAGTGCATTGAGGTCCCATTGAAAATTTCAACACACTAACATCATACAAGCAATGTAATTCATGTTGATTGGGTGATTCACAAAAATAGGAAATTATTTATTAAAAGCTAATTTGTCAAATTTAGCACCATATTCAATCACCAATTTTTTTTCCATCCATGGTGACAACGTTTGGACGGTAAGCTTGATGCTGAAGTGTTGGTTATAACATAGTGCCTACAGAAGTACTGTTCTACATAAACGATAACTTTACTTATAAACAAGCTAAGGCTTACAGCCCCCTTCCCTCTTTCCGTTCTAACTACAGCATACTCCCTCCTTACATCAGCTCAACAGGTAACCCATTAAAGGAGATATGGCCTACAATCCTCAAACTTCCTCCCTGCTGCATGAGCTGGCCCCATAACCACTTCTCTTTACACTCAACCTCTCCTACAACATGACATCCATGTACATTATGTTGTCTTGTATTGTACCTTAAGACAAGATCCCTGTCCAAATCATGGAGAGTGGAGAAAAGTTCCATCTGCTGGGGGAATGCAGTACAAAGTTAGATATTACTGTTTATCCCTCTACATATAGACCAGTGGCTCTCAACCTGGGGGTCAAATGACGATTTGCCAGGGGTTAATGAATCCTGGGCTGTTCTTGAAGCCCGCACCACTCTCCCAGACTTTTTGTGGCCGCCCAGCAGGAAACTTTATGGAGCCTGCGGCTGCCCACTCAACCCCTTCGCAGCCGCCCATTCAGTTCACGGCATGGCTGGGGGGCAGAGACTAGAAGTCAGCTGACTGGTAAGGAACGCAAAGTGGGAGGGGCTAGAGGAGACCCTATCTCCTGATGGTGTCACTGCTGTGAGACACCACAGAGCTGGAGACAGAGTGAAGCCGGAGGCACAGTGAGTAAGACTACCTGTGATTATAGTTGCCATTAAAAGTCCCCACTACAGTTCTCAGATCAGCAGATGACCTTGATCAAGAGCACCTGAGTTGGCTGATCAGAACTCCCCCCAGCACTGCCACTGATCCCCCCTCCCCCCACCAGCACTGCCACTCATCCCAACTCCCCGCCAGCACTGCCACTCATCCCATTCCCCCCATACCCCAACCAAGGAGTAAGAGAAGGAATAAAAATAGAGAATATATGGAAGGGAGAGGAATAAAGAAAAAGGGATAGAAAGAATAAGAAAAACTGAAATTAGGATAGAGAGAGATAAAGGTGAAAGAAATGGTAACAAAGAGAATGCAGTACATCCTAAAATGTACCATAAGAGGTATAAATAATGTACGAGTGGAAGGGACTCAGAGTGCGCTACATGTCTGTGGGTTTGGGGGCGCAAATTACTTGTCTTCCCTGGGTGCTGATAACCCACACTACAACAATTTTACTGTTGGGGGTCCCCACAACTTGGGAAATGTTATCAAGAGGTAACGGCACTAGGAGGGTAGAGAACCACCTGTGACGGTAGTCAAACATATCTCCGCCATCCTCTCCCTTCTTCTCCCATAAAAGAAATCACCCCAATATTCCCCGACTAGGAATATCCCTGGAATCGCTGAATAATCCACACATGAGCCATGGCTTAATGCTGAATGTAACAGGACACACTTTAATGGCAAAACTCTACAGATTTATATACACAGTTTACAAGCTTGTCATCAATCAAAGAACAATGAAATCTCCACCCCCTTTTCCACACACTGGGGGTTTCCATACAGAGGCATTTCGGCACCGCAAAGCTTGACACATCACATTCTTTTGAATTGAATTAACCTTTAGAATACACAATCACAGATCTAAAAGACATTTAGTAATTATCTCCCAGAGAGAGAAGCCCCCAGGGGGTCAATCAATGTACACAATAGCCAGCCACAGAACAATGGAACTGTCTGGAGACCAGAGACAGGGCAGAAGACATTTACACCTGATAATAGAAAGGCTTTAGATAGGGTTATCACACAATGGACAATAAGTATCACGTATGAGTCTGTTGACCTGGCTGGGGTTCAGAATAACAATTAACACCTCTACACACTGGACAATAAAATGTATCTCACAAGCCCGACTCCGGTATGCCATTGAAGGGTCATTGTCCAATTATCCAGGTCTAGAGGCACACAGGCATTAAGATTAGCAGGGAGAGAATTACACTGAAGTATATAGGCAATTGCATAAAAGTCCTTCACACCACCGACCTAGAAAATACAGACATTTAACCCTTAGTCAAATGCTGATATTTCTATAATGGGTACCTGTCACCACCTATGTTAATAAGAGTCAACGTGGTTAAACCTTTTTTGGACGCAATTGCAGCTGCAAGTTATTGTCAGGTAGATTTCTACTAGCCTTATATACCCGAGTCCTGACTTTTTTCCATTCTTCTTGGCACAATTTGTCTAACTCTTTCAGGTTGTATAGGATTCAATGGTGAAAAGCAATTTTCACATTACGCCACAAATTCTTAATTGAATTGACGACTAAGCTTTGACTAAACCAGTCCAAGACTTTCATATTTTTGGGTCTTAATCATTCCAGTATAGACTTGGATGTGTGTTTAGAATCATTGTCCTATGGAAAGATGAACTTTTGTCACAGTCTCAATCCTTAGGTTTTTCTCCAAAATTACCCTAAATTTGTCTCCGTCCATCTTTATTTCAATCCTACTCAGTTATCCATTCCCTCCATCCATGCTCAGAAGCAAGTTATGAGACGGGAGCTTGGATGGAACTTCTCCTTTATGCCGCGTACACACGGTCGTTTTTTGTGATGAAAAAAAAACGACGTTTTCTGTGAAGTAAAAAACGACGTTTTTGAAACGTCACTTTTCAAAGACAATTTTGCATACACACCATCATTTTTTCACAAAAAGCGAGGTTACGTTCACCACTCTTCCATCGAAGCTCGCTTCATAACTAGCTTCTGGGCATGCGCGGGTTGAAAAACGTCGTTTTGAACGACGTTTTTGCTACACACGGTGACTTTTTGTGAAACAAAAAACGACGTTTTGAAAAACGACACAAAAAATTCAAGCAAAATGGAATTTTTTTTTGGTCGTTTTTTTGAAGACAAAAAACAACGTTTTGACCACACACGATCAATTTAAATGACGTTTTAAAAAACTTCGTTTTTTTTCATCGCAAAAAACGACTGTGTGTACGCGGCATTAGAGTGCCATCGTACGTGTTGTACGTCACCACGCTTTGCTCATAATTTTTTTAAAACAGTGTGTGTGCAACATTGTTTTTAATGATGAAGTTGGAAAAACTTTTTTTTTCTTTACATGCTGAAAACTTTTTTTTTTTATGCCGAAAAGTGATCGTGTGTGTACATAAGAGTTCTGTTTTACCATTTTGTGACAACACAAATTCAGTTTTAAAAGCCTAACTGACCTTTCGGTGTCTAATTGATAGATTTGATTCTATTGTAGTAGAAACACAAATAATTAAAATGTATAAAACATTTCTCTACATATAGTATCTCAGAAAAGTGAGTACACCCCTCACATTTGTGTAAATATGTTGTCATACCTTTTCATGTGACAACACTAAAGAAATTAAACTTTGCTACAATGTAAAGTAGTGAGTGTACAGCTTGTACAACAGTGTGCAGTTACTGTCCCCTCAAAATAACTCAACACACAGCCATTCATGTCTAAACCTCTGGCAACAAAAGTGAGTACGCCCCTAAGTGAAAATGTCCACATTTTCCCAAAGTGTCAATATTTTGTGTGGTCAGCATTATTTTTCAGCACTGCCTTAACCCTCTTGGGCATGGAGTTCACCAGAACTTCACATGTTGCCACTGGAGTCCTCTTCCACTCCTCCATGACGACATCACAGAGCTGGTGGATGTTAGAGACCTTGTGCTCTTCCACCTTCCATTTGAGGATGCTCCACAAATGATCAATAGGGTTTAGGTCTGGAGACATGCTTGGCCAGTCCATCACGTTTACTCTCTGCTTCTTTAGCAAGGCAGTGGTCATCTTGGAGGTGTGTTTGGGGTCGTTATCATGTTGGAATACTGCCCTGCGGCCCAGTCTCTGAAGGGAGGGGATCATGCTCTGCTTCAGTATGTCACAGTACATGTTGGCATTCATGGTTCCCTCAATGATCTGTAGCTCCCCAGTGCCGGCAGCACTCATGCAGCCCCAGACCATGACGCTCCCACCACCATGCTTGACTGTATGTAAGACACACTTGTCTTTGTCCTTCTCACCTGGTTACCACCACACCACACACACTTGTCACCATTTGAACCAAATAAGTTTATCTTGGTCTCATCAGACCACAGGACATAGTTCCAGTAATCCATGTCCAATAGTCTGCTTGTCTTCAGCAAACTGTTTGCAGTCTTTCTTGTGCATCATCTTTAGAAGAGGCTTCCTTCTGGGACGACAGCCATGCAGACCAATTTGATGCAGTGTGTGGTGTATGGTCTAAGCACTGGCAGGCTGACCCCCCACCCCTTCAACCTCTGCAGCAATGCTGGCAGCACTTATACATCTATTTTCCAAAGACAACCTCTGGATATGATGCTGAGCACTCAACTTCTTTAAATGACCATGACAAGGCCTGTTCTGAGTGGAACCTGTCCTGTTAAACTGCTGTATGGTCTTGGCCACCGTGCTGCAGCTCAGTTTCAGGGTCTTATAGCCTAGGCCATCTTTATGTAGAGCAACAATTCTTTTCTCAGAGAGTTATTTGCCATGAAGTGCCATGTTGAACTTCCAATGGCCAGTATGAGAGAGTGAGAGCGATAACACCAGATTTAACACACCTGCTCCCCATTCACACATGAGACCTTGTAACAAGAATGAGTCACCAGGAAGGGAAAATTGCTAATTGGGCCCAATTTGGACATTTTTACTTAGGGTGTACTTACTTATGTTGCCAGCGGTTTAGACATTCATAGCTGTGTGTTGAGTTATTTTGAGGGGACAGCTAATTTACACTGTTATACAAGCTGTACACTCACTACTTTACATTGTAGCAAAGTGTCATTTCTTTAGTGTTGTCACATGAAAAGATATATTAAAATATTTACAAAAATATGAGGGGTGTACTTACTTTTGTGAGATACTGCATCTCTTTTCCATATTATCTCCAGTCTTTCTGTAGCACTACCCCCATAGGAGCTGCTGGTTAAATTTCGGGTCTGCACGTTGCCTTTGTTGCTTCGTTGTCAGGGTGGGAAAGTCCATAATAAATGCAATGTCCAGACCGATGTAAAATCTCCAACAGTTGGTACAGAATAAATTAGTCTCCACTCCCACTTATTGAGTATTGCTCACCCGGATAGTCCCCTCTCACATGGCCTAGCAGCCGGGATGACGCACAACTAATGTCCAGATGGTCTCTGCCATAGACCTTTTGGAATGAGTTAGGTCTCTGCCACAGACCTTTGAATGAATTTGGATGCGTCCAAGAATCCTCTGCCACAGGATTTCAAAGTTCCAAACCTCAAGCCGAGCAGTGAGAGAGCCTTTAAGCTGGAACCGGCAGACTGCAGGGCTTTCAATGTAGTGGATTTATCCTTGATTGGGTTACCAGACCTTACTCCAGACACTAGCACTTGCCAGTCTCCTCCAGGGCAGGTCCTCCCTCGGTTTCCTTCATTAAGATAGCCTCCTCCCTTGTGGACAGACAGCTTAGCATACCCTTTACCATTTAGCAGTAGCATCACTCCGGGCCAATGTGGCCCCGAAGTTGGGCTCACACACACACCCCTCGCACCAGGAGGGCCGCGAGGCGAGGAAGACCCAATCAATGGTGTCTGTCCCTTAAGTACCCCTCTCCAGTATGCACAGCGGGGTCACCACTCCCACTGCACCACTGCTAAGAAGGGACACCCAGCACACCATGGTACACCTGTGTTCCAACATAAGGCCAGGATGGCAACACCACTTACAGCCAACAAGGGAAACTACCAAGTAGTACCACAGCCAGAACAAAGGCAAATTTGGGTTAAACAAACAGGTCTGGGCCCAAGTACTGGCTCAGACTTCCAATAAATTTTAAATAGCGCCCCCCAGAATTGGGGTGGGCGCTACACTTTGTTAGTTTGGTAGTAAGGTGAAAGTGAACTAGGCTTCCCTGAACAGATGAGTTTTCAGTGATTACCTAGGGGTTGAGAGAGAGAGAGAAGGGATGAGAAAAAGAGAGGGGGGATGAGAGAGAGAGAGAGAGGGATGAGAGAGAAAGAGGGTGTGAGAGCGAGGGGGTGAGAGAGAAAGAGAGAGAGAGGTGAGAGTAAGAGAGAGGGGAGTGAGACTTAGAGAGAGAGGGGGTGAGAGAGAGATGGGGTAAGAGAGAGAGGTGAGAGTGAGAGAGAGAGGGGTGAGAGAGAGGGGAGTGAGACTTAGAGAATGAGGGGGTGAGAGAGAGACGGGGGTGAGAGAGAGAGGGGGTTGAGAGAGGTGAGAGAGAGGTGGGAGAAAGAAAAGAGAGAGAGGCGTGGTGTTCAGTATGCCTGCTACTCACAATCATGGCCCCATGGTTTTCCCTAGGCTCAGGCAACGAGGATGTACAGTATATTTAAATTTTCCACCTTCATTATACGGCCTTTCACAGCAGGGTTTGCAAGTTGGGGGGTGGAGGGGGGGCATAGCAGGGATAGGATGGAAGGCAGAGCAGATTCAGCCTCCTCCGTCCTGTTTGTACAGCACACTGTCCTGGGTACTGTTGATCGGATCACAGTACATCGATACCATCCCCAGCTCACAGGCACCGCCCCAAAGAAGCCTGTCCAAAAAATTTGATTTTTTGGTAGTGCCATTTGCTGGCACTTAGTGTATACACTTCACTATTTGCATTCATAAATAATATTTTTTGTTACTTGAATATTTATAATGATATAGTGGTAAAATTTTTAAACATTTTGGGGGATTTTTTAAAGAAGTGATTAGCGTGCCACATTCCTGTATATATAATATTATCTTCAACCATGTAGGCCATTTGGGCCCCAGAGAAGCCTGTCCAAAAAAACTCTGGGTTAGTAGCCTTAGAGTGAGAAGGCTGCAGTTTCAACCAATAAAGGCTAGAAGGTGAAACCATGTGCGTGTTGAGTGACCACTCACCAGGTCTCAAGAAGACACCTCAGGCCCACTGGGAGTGGTGAGAGGCTATTTGGCTATTTGTTTAACCACTTAGCCACTATAAAAGACAGCAAGTGGGACAAGTGTGATTCTGGGAGGATGTACCCATATGACCAGTCTAGCCTCTTGTGCCCCTGGGAGTGTGCAGTGGCTTGATCGGTG
Source organism: Rana kukunoris (assembly GCA_029574335.1). Lineage (NCBI taxonomy): Eukaryota > Metazoa > Chordata > Amphibia > Anura > Ranidae > Rana > Rana kukunoris. Next base: position 10,667,015 of record CM056050.1, read on the forward strand.
GGAGACACAGCAGATTACAGATCAAGGTTCAGGACAACTGTCATTGTCCCTGTACCATGTGATTACTGTGACCAATCACAGTTTTCACAGTACTGGTAGTAAACAAAGGCTGTCAATTCATGTTCGAATCTTGGCCAGTTCAGCAAGGCCCGTCCGAGATTCTATGGGCAGGCTGAATGTACTCAAGTTGATCCATCAATCGACTTGGGTACAACCAGCATGATGGATTTTTACATGTGGTTATTAGTTAGCAGTATTCACTGTGTTCTCCCAGAAGGTACAGCTCCCCACGCCAGGAGAACACAATAGTTCTTCGGGAGGGATTCCCCCATTACCAATGACTGTGTTGATCGGGGAATTTCTTTCTTGCATGCAGTGGCGGCTGGTGCTCAAAATTTTTGGGGGGGCGCAAATAAAAAAAAAAAATTGCAGCCTCACTTTGCCTATCAAAAGCAGCCGCTGTGCCATCAATTGTCACCACTGTGCCATCCCATCAAACGCAGCCACTATGCCATCAAACGCAGTCACTGTGCCATCAATTGTCACCACTGTGCCATCCTATCAAACGCAGTCACTGTGCCATCAATTGTCACCACTGTGCCATGCCAAACGCAGCCGCTGTGCCATCAATTGTCACCACTGTGCCATGCTATTAAATGCAGCCGCTGTGCCATTAATTGTCACCACTGTGCCATGCAATCAAACGTAGCCACTGTGCTAATTGTCACCACTGTGCCCATTGTTGCCACTGTGCATGTCACTGTGCTGTGCCCTTTAATTGTTGCCACTGTGCCCATTGTTATCACTGTGATGTGCCCTTTGTCGCCTCTGTGCCCATTGTTGTCACTGTGCTGTGCCCTTTGTCGCATCTGTCCCCATTGTTGTCACTGTGCTGTCTGTGCCCTTTTATTGATGCCACTGTGCCCTTTGCCGCACTCTGTCCCCTTTGTCGCTCTCTGTGCCCATTGTCACCCCCTTCCCTGTAAAATGAACTTACCTGAAGCTTCTATGTCCTCCCTTGATGTCTTGTCCCACTTGGTGACGGTTCAGCCAATCAGGTTCCTGATAACCAGAATCCGGGAACCTGATTGGCTGAAACGGCCGTCAGTCTTTTTCAAGGAACGCAGGGGGCCTGCGTTCCGACAATAGACATCCGAGATCCGGAGGGCTGTACTTGGAAAGCCTATGAGAGCCGCTTGCTTTGATGGGCAGTTCCGCTCAGCCAACCAGCTGCCGTTATTCAGGTAACCGGCGCCCTATATCCCGTTATCTGAATAGACCAGGCAGCTGGCAACCAACAATAACATACATCCGTGCAATTATGCATGAATGAATGTTATTTGCGAGAGGGGGTGGCGCTGCAGCGCCCTCTATAGACGGCCGCCAGAACTGCGGTTAAAAGTTCTTAAAGGGCCTGTTTTTTTTTTTTTTTGTGACTGCGGGTGGGGGAGCGGCGCCCGTGCGTCCCTATGGACGGGCCACCACTGCTTGCATGGTTCCAAGAAAGAAAATTGTATAATTTTTGGGCTGCTTAACTATATTTAGACCCACTGGCCAGTGGTTTAGGTAGTGTTTCTTTAATGCCACATACACACGATTGGAATTTCCGCCAGCAAAAGACTGAAAGCAGGTTCTCAGCAGAGTCAGCAATTCCAACGCGCAAAATTCATACGCATGCTCGGAAAACAATTTGACGCATGCTTGGAAGCATTGAACTTAATTTTCCCAGCACGTCGTAGTGTTGTACGTCACCGGCTCACCGCGTTCTTGACGGTCGAAAGTTCAGAGAACTTTTGTGTGACCGTGTGTACTGTATGCAAGCCAAGCTTGAGCGGTATTCCATCGGAAAAACCATCCAAGGTTTTTCCGACTGAATTTCTGCTCGTGTGTAGAGGGCATTACTCTCAGGTTAACTAGCTAATTTAGTGTTCTAACAGATTTGTATATATTCTCTCTTGTCTTAATTATGTGCTACTTTAGATGCTCTGTTTAGTTGTATTTTTCCCTTCAGAAGGCACCTGGAGCAGAAGCAGTCCAGTGCCACAGCATGCCTTACAGAAGGTACATGTACCCACTGTCAGTGCCCGGCTCCCCATGCCATTTTTTTTTGTTTAGAGAGAAAAAATAGCTAGTTTTAAAGTGATTTTAAAGCCTAAATATGTTCAGCCTTATTACATTCCTTGCATTAAGGTAAAAAATAAAAACACTTCACACGAATAGGCAACTTTAAGTATAACCTATCCAGTGACGTCACATCCGTCCATGGTGGTTCTTCCAGCTTCTCTGTGGCTACGGACATGGGCGTCCTCAGAACTTTTTTCTGGGGGGGCCTAATTTTAAGGTCACCCATGCTCCACCCCTTTTCGACAATGTCATCACGGTCAGAGACTGCAGACGTAATAAAGGAATAAAGGAGATGGTCAGAGACTTCGGACAAAGTACATATACACTACACCCCCATACACCCAGATACATTACGTCCTAATTACACACATATTACACCCAAATACATTGCACCCCCCCCCCCCCCATACACACAATTATTAGTATTTAATCAATTTCTATATTGCAAGCTTCAGGTGACAGGCAGTGTTATCGGGTCCCTATCTAGAAGGGAGCGCTGGGGCTCTCACACATGTCTAGGCAGAGCAAACACAGCCGGAAGTCCGAGGAGAGGAGATAAATCATTGACTCCCCGCCCTGGGACATGCATTGTGGCACCCCCGATTTATATGCACACTTGCCTATAGGTAGCACCAGCCCTGCCTGGGGGGGCACTTGACCCCCCTTGCCCCTACCTGCGGACGCCAATGGCTACAAACGCCATCCAGCTTCACCACAGCACCAGTGTCTTTTGTGCGCAGCAGGATGTCCGTGAGGTGGATCGGAGCCCCTCCCCCCCCCTTTACACCAGATGAGCCTGTTTGACACTTTTATCTTTTGAGTGTTTTTATTCCTATGAATAAACTGCTTGTTTTAATACTACACTCAGGTGGCACTTCCTGTTAGTCTCTTCCTACTTGTAAACTGTAGAGGAACTGCTGGGAGCAGCTTATCATATAAGCAACAGTTTATTGGAATTTGGAATCCAGTGTAGACCAATGCTGCGTATACACAGTCGGACATTCTGACAACAAACCCGTGGATTTTTGTCCGACGGATGTTGGCTCAAACTTGTCTTGCATACACACGGTGACACAAATGTTGTCGGAAATTCCGAACGTCAAGAACGTGGTGATGTACAAGAAGTACGACGAGCCGAGAAAAATGAAGTTCAATAGCCAGGGCTCTTCTGCTTGATTCTGACCATGCATGGAATTTTGTGCGTCGGAATTGTGTACACACAATGGGCTAGATTCAGGTATATTGGCGCATACTTATGCCGGCGTAGCGCATCCCATTAGCACTACGCCAACATAACTCAGAGAGGCAAGTACAGTATTCATGCAGCACTTGCGCCTAACTTTGCACTGGTGTAACTTATTTTTGTGGGCTTAACTGTAAGTATGTGTGACCGTATGCAAATGATGTCCAGAACGTGGATTACTGATTTCCGGGCGGTGTATCATGAACGGAGCATGCGCAGTACGTTCGTTCCCTTGTGCGCATGCTCACAACTAACGCCGGCCCAGTTTCCAGAGAAACTACCGGCTTAACCGCAGCCTATAAATAGGCCCAGACATGCGCCCGTCCTGCACAAAAGTACATCCTGTCCCCCCCCCCCTAGGGAAGGTACTTTTGTTTTGCGATGGCTGCTGTCCCAAAAGACAGAAGAAAGAAAAATGTCTCCATTCGGGAGATCCTTGTGGATGGCATAGTTCGTTACGACAAATACCTCCATGATGCCCTCAGTCTGCAGACCAGCAAGGCCCGAAAGCAAGAGATCTTGAGGGAGCTGAGTGTGCGGGTCAGTGCTGTGGGCATTGCGGAGAGGCACCCACAGGATATACAAAAACAAATTAATGACATGCGGCGGAGGGTGAAGGAGAAGCTGGCCCAGATTAGTCGGCATGTCAGGGGCATGGAGGGGTGAGCAGGTGGAGGGCATGGAGGGGTACGACTCGGGCGACCAGTCTTTGAGGACAGGTAAGTGTGTTTTACCTACTATCTGGTGTGTAGCATGTGGGGGAGGGGAAGGGAACATGTGACAAGTGTGTGGGTCCACCAACATGTGCATCTTTTGTGTCATCCACAGATGTGCAGGAGGGAGCTGGGCCATTGTCGGCTGCTGCTGGTCGACCCCCGCCATCGCCAGAGAGGAGTGCCCACACCTCTCCTCTGAAGGAAGTAGTGGAGGAGCACGGGGAACTCGAGGGAGCGGTCTACCTCGTGGAGGATCCCACCATCCCTGTACCCTCCCAATCCTCCTCCCCATCAGGGGAACTCCCTCACCCTCCTCCCCCATCAGCGGACCCTCACCACCCTCCTTCCCCATCAGGGAAACTCCCTCAAGGGTCTCCCCCATCAGGGAAAGCCCCTCAAGGGCCTCCCCGTACCCACAGGGTTCCCCAGCCGCTTCTGGTCCCCGGAAGGCAACCCATAAAACCAGGGGTGTTCTTGAGGCCCTCCAGGAAACCCTTGCCAGGGATCAGGCCCGACAGACCCGCCATGTGGGGGACGTGTCTGTCCATATAAGGCGCAACTTCATTTTTTCTCCCATGTATTTAGTGTGTGTATAACACATAGCTGTTGCAGCTCTTAGTTTGTTTGTGTTTTTAGCGCGGTAATCTCTTTGCATTTGTCCATATAAGGCGTTTGGCTGAAAGCCTGGCACCGTCCTCGCAGCTGCTGGACAGCCTGCAAGATATGACCTGCAATTCAGCAGCGATTGTTACCAGCCTGGGGGAGGTGTAGGCCGCCACAGCAGGCCTCTCGTTGGAGGTTAAGAGCCTGGCAGAGGCCGTCGTGGAGGACGGGAGGCAGACCAGGCTGATGCTTGCCCAGACCAATGCCATCCTCACCCGCATTGCTCTGGCTTTTTTAGGGCAGGCAGCCAGCCAGGGAGCCTCCAGGGGATGCCCAACCCCCCCACGTCCTGATGCCCAACCCCCCCACCTGTGGCTCCCCCCAGGCAGTTAAGGAGCCGGGGCAGTGTGTATTTTTTTTTTGGTTAATTTCTACTCAGGTTATGAGGTCGTTGGGATAAGTTCTCCTCACGACCGTGTGAATGACGTATGAATGGACAGCGACATCATTGGGGCCTTGACGCCGGCATTGCTGCTCCCAAGTCCTGCATGTTGGACTTTGGCTAATCCAATGTGATGTGGATGTGGTGTGTGTGATCTAGGGACCACAGTGGTATGCAAGCATGCATTCTCCTTGTACCATGATTAATGTGTGTGTTTAACGGGCAAAGAAGCCTACCACGAGGACCCTCCTGACTGCTCTTCCCTCAACAAATGGGGTCGCCTCTGGCAGGAGGGGACTGTGTGGTTGGGGGGTCAGGTCATCACGTATGTCATTGTCAATCTGCAGGCCCTTTCTCATGGCATAGTTGTGCAGAATGCAACATGCACCGATGATCTGACACACAAAGTTTGGGGAATACAACAGGGTGCCCCCAAACTTATCCAGGCATCGGAAACGGGACTTCAGGAGGCCAAATGTGCGCTCCACCACTGCACGGGTACTTATATGTGCTTCATTGTATCTTCTCTCTCCTCTGGTTTGGGGATCCCGGAATGGAATCATGAGATGGGGCCCAAGTGCATATGCTGCGTCACCTGGAAGGGAAAAGGCAGGAGGATGTTAGTAATGCATGTGCCCCTCGTGATGTCTGCATCATGGGGTCGGACAGACATGCCTGCCACTCATGTCACTCACCAACCAGCCAGCTGTCCCCATACACGTTCTGTTCGAATTCTGTTGGGATGTGGCTTTGACGGTATATGTAGCTGTCGTGGCTGGACCCGGGGTGTTTGGCACGGACGTGCCATATGAGGCATTGAGCATCGGCTCTCACCTGTACGTTGATGGAATACCAATGCTTACGATTGCGGTATATGTGCTCTGTGTCATGGGGAGGCCGTAGTGCCACATGTGTGCAATCAATGGCCCTGATGGTGCGTGGGAGTGCTGTAATTTCGTAGAAATACGGTATTGCCTTCTGCCGCTGATGTTCCTGGGTGGGTTTGATGATGTGGTGGGACATGCATTTGAGGATTGCGGGGACAACCTGGTGCACACATCTGCTCATGCTAGATTGTGACATCCCAGCCACAACTCCACTTGTACGCTGGAACGAGCCACTGGCAAGGAAATGGAGTGTTGCCAGTACCTTGGCCAGTGGCTGCAATGCTTGTGAGTGGTGTGTCTTGCTGGTGATGTCATCGTGCAGGGTTGTGGCTATTTCCTGGATGGCTTCAGGGCTGAATCTGAAAATGCGAAACACCTCCGAATCGACCATGCCAAAGACGTTTATGCGCGTGCGGTATATCCTCTCCCGTGCCCTCCTCTTCCTATGTGGCGTGGGACCCATTAGTAGTGCTAGGACCACGGCTGCCATGTCTTGTCCTGCAAGTGTGGTTGCTCAGCTCGTCTGTAACCAGGGCCGGACTGGCCTACCGGGATACCGGGAAATTTCCCGGCAGGCTGCCTGCCCTGGGCCGCTTTGGGCTAAGCTGTGGCTGCAGCGCAGAGATCCGCTCCCTCCTCCTCCTTCCCCTCCACTACATGATGTCACACACAATCAGCGGGCATCTCCCGCTGTGTGTCAGGGAGCTTAGTGTTAAAACTTTTGCCGCGCTGCTGTGAGAAAAGACCGGCTCGTTATATCCAGGAGCGCACCTGCAGCTGTGTGTACCGGAGGTGGAGAGGGAAAGTATGCTGCCGTGGATTGTGCGGGGGCGCGGGGAGGGAACTATCGCATGCATTACACTGACAGTTCCCTCCCCCGGCTGCTAAGCCATTCGTCGGCTCAGGGCTCTGATGCTTAGGAGCTGGCCCGCCTCCTTCACTTACAATGGTCGGGACTCGTGAGGGTGTGTGGCCCCGCCTGTCACTGGGGGGCGGAGCGGCCGGCCTCAGGGATGATCGCACGGTTCCAAGATCTCATCAGAACAACATGAAGGTACAAAAAAAAAAAGGCTCTAAAAATGCTGTTTTGTTTTTTCTGTATCTACTGGACTAAGAGAAATTGGGTTGAAAAACTTCTTACACTCAGCACAGAGCTACAGGAAAAACCAGACACCATCTTGATCTTTGTCAACTTTATTACTTCATTTTAATTTCTTTAGACTTTTACATAGAAGTAAAAAAGTTCTGTTAGCTGACAAAGATCAAGATGGTGTCTGGTTTCTCCTGTAGCACTGTTCTCATTGTGAGTTTTCAACACAATTTCTCCCAGTCCTCTGCCTGCTGTCACCCAGTCCCCTGCTGTCACCCAGTCCTCTGTCACCCAGTCCCCTGCTGTCACCCAGTCCTCTGTCACCCAGTCCCCTGCTGTCGCCAAGTCTTCTGTCACCCAGTCCCCTGCTGTCACCCAGTCCTCTGTCACCCAGTCCCCTGCTGTCGCCAAGTCTTCTGTCACCCAGTCCCCTGCTGTCGCCAAGTCTTCTGTCACCCAGTCCCCTGCTGTCACCCAGTCCTCTGTCACCCAGTCCCCTGCTGTCGCCAAGTCTTCTGTCACCCAGTCCCCTGCTGTCGCCAAGTCTTCTGTCACCCAGTCCCCTGCTGTCACCCAGTCCTCTGTCACCCAGTCCCCTGCTGTCGCCAAGTCTTCTGTCACCCAGTCCCCTGCTGTCACCCAGTCCTCTGTCACCCAGTCCCCTGCTGTCACCCAGTCCTCTGTCACCCAGTCCCCTGCTGTCACCCAGTCCTCTGTCACCCAGTCCCCTGCTGTCACCCAGTCCTCTGTCACCCAGTCCCCTGCTGTCGCCAAGTCTTCTGTCACCCAGTCCCCTGCTGTCACCCAGTCCTCTGTCACCCAGTCCCCTGCTGTCGCCAAGTCTTCTGTCACCCAGTCCCCTGCTGTCACCCAGTCCTCTGTCACCCAGTCCCCTGCTGTCGCCAAGTCTTCTGTCACCCAGTCCCCTGCTGTCACCCAGTCCTCTGTCACCCAGTCCCCTGCTGTCGCCAAGTCTTCTGTCACCCAGTCCCCTGCTGTCGCCAAGTCTTCTGTCACCCAGTCCCCTGCTGTCGCCAAGTCTTCTGTCACCCAGTCCCCTGCTGTCACCCAGTCCTCTGTCACCCAGTCCCCTGCTGTCGCCAAGTCTTCTGTCACCCAGTCCCCTGCTGTCGCCAAGTCTTCTGTCACCCAGTCCCCTGCTGTCACCCAGTCCTCTGTCACCCAGTCCCCTGCTGTCGCCAAGTCTTCTGTCACCCAGTCCCCTGCTGTCGCCAAGTCTTCTGTCACCCAGTCCCCTGCTGTCACCCAGTCCTCTGTCACCCAGTCCCCTGCTGTCGCCAAGTCTTCTGTCACCCAGTCCCCTGCTGTCGCCAAGTCTTCTGTCACCCAGTCCCCTGCTGTCACCCAGTCCTCTGTCACCCAGTCCCCTGCTGTCGCCAAGTCTTCTGTCACCCAGTCCCCTGCTGTCACCCAGTCCCCTGCTGTCGCCAAGTCTTCTGTCACCCAGTCCCCTGCTGTCGCCAAGTCTTCTGTCACCCAGTCCCCTGCTGTCACCCAGTCCCCTGCTGTCGCCAAGTCTTCTGTCACCCAGTCCCCTGCTGTCACCCAGTCCCCTGCTGTCACCCAGTCCTCTGTCACCCAGTCCCCTGCTGTCGCCAAGTCTTCTGTCACCCAGTCCCTTGCTGTCGCCAAGTCTTCTGTCACCCAGTCCCCTGCTGTCGCCAAGTCTTCTGTCACCCAGTCCCCTGTCACCCAGTCCCCTGCTGTCGCCAAGTCCCCTGCTGTGGCCCAGTCCCCTGTCACCCATTCCCCTGTCGTCGCCAAGTCCTCTGTCACCCAGCCCCCTGCTGTCGCCAAAAGTCCTCTGTCACCCAGCCCTCTGTCACCCAGTCCCCTGCTGTCGCCAAGTCTTCTGTCACCCATTCCCCTGTCACCCAGTCCACTGCTGTCATCCAGTCCTCTGTCACCTAGTCCCCTGCTGTCGCCCAGTCCTCTGTCACCCAGTCCCCTGCTGTCGCCAAGTCTTCTGTCACCCAGTCCCCTGCTGTCACCAAGTCCTCTGTCACCCAGTCCCCTGCTGTCACCAATTCCCCTGTCACCCAGTCCCCTGCTGTCACCAAGTCCTCTGTCACCCAGTCCCCTGCTGTCACCAAGTCCTCTGTCACCCAGTCCCCTGCTGTCGCCAAAGTCCTCTGTCACCCGGCCCTCTGTCTCCCAGTCCACTGCTGTTGCCAAGTCCTCTGTCATCCAGTCCCCTGCTGTCACCAAGTCCTCTGTCACCCAGTCCCCTGCTGTCGCCAAAGTCCTCTGTCACCCGGCCCTCTGTCTCCCAGTCCACTGCTGTTGCCAAGTCCTCTGTCATCCAGTCCCCTGCTGTCGCCCAGTCCTCTGTCACCCAGTCCCCTTCTGTCACCCATTCCCCTGTCACCCATTCCCCTGTCACCCAGTCCTCTGTCACCCAGTCCCCTGCTGTCACCCATTCCCCTGTCACCCATTCCCCTGTCACCCATTCCCCTGTCACCCATTCCCCTGTCACCCAGTCCTCTGTCACCCAGTCCCCTGCTGTCGCCCATTCCTCTGTCACCCAGTCCCCTGCTGTCGCCCAGTCCTCTGTCACCCATTCCCCTGTCACCCAGTCCTCTGTCACCCAGTCCCCTGCTGTCACCAAGTCCTCTGTCACCCAGTCCCCTGCTGTCACCCAGTCCTCTGTCACCCATTCCCCTGTCACCCAGTCCTCTGTCATCCAGTCCCCTGCTGTTGCCAAGTCCTCTGTCACCCAGCCCTCTGTCACCCAGTCCCCTGCTGTCACCAAGTCCTCTGTCACCCAGTCCCCTGCTGTCACCAAGTCCTCTGTCACCCAATCCCCTTCTGTCGCCAAATCCTCTGTCGTCAAGTCCACTGCTGTCACCCAGTCCTCTGTCACCCAGTCCCCTGCTGTCTCCAAGTCCTCTGTCACCCAGTCCCCTGCTGTTGCCAAGTCCCCTGCTGCCCAGTCCCCTGCTGTCGCCCAGTCCCCCTGCTGTCATCCAGTCCAAGTGACACGCTGATCTGGTGACGGGACTGTGGCAAGTGACACGATAAATCTGGTGGCAGGGGACAGATGGCAAGTGACATGCTGAATCTGGTGACAAGGGACCAGTGGCAAGTGACATGCTGAATCTGGTTCCCGAGCTTTTCCGAGGTGTCCTCGGGCCTTTCCGAGTGTCTCCGATGCTCTCCTCTGGCCACATGCGGTATTGAAGTCAATGTGGAACAAATTATTTTCGTTTCCATTGACTTCAATGGGGAAACTCGCTTTGATATGTGAGTACTTTGGATTACGAGCATTCTCCTGGAACGGATTATGCTCGTAATCCGAGGTTCCACTGTATATATATATATATATATATCTCCCTAGCCCTATGTGCTTTCATATCTGTCTTATCTTTATATAATACGCTCTTCAAATGTTTCTTTAAAATGTATGGTTTTCCCTTTTATGAACAAGAAAATAATGACGTTATGATGTTGGGCTGGTATATTAATGCTATGGGGCTGGTATGAAATGTTTTCCAGGGCTGGTTTTTACTCCCAGTCCGGCCCTGTCTGTAACGGGGCTGCTGAAGCTACTCTCCAGCTGACTTGAGCAAGTCTGGTGCAAAGTTATCCCTGCTTTATGAGGGATAACTTTAGGCCGGCCATACAGCTTAGGCAGCCCGCGCCTAGCCTGTGCCGAACGGGCCTATGTTCGGGAATCAGCTTTTCTCCCTCATTTGCATATTTGCATAGGAAATCAATGGTGCGGACGGACTAAATGTGCGCCTAGGATGTGCAGGCGTAGGCAAGTTAGGCCGGTCGGGAATAGCCTATTTTGGCGCGTAGCTAGTTCTGTGGGTATGGCGCATAGATATGCCGGCGCTAATTTAGACTTAGGCGGCACATCTCGAAATAGACCGGCTTAAGTCCTACCTGAATCTAGCCCAATGTGTACAATTGTGAAACTCCTTCAGGAAATGTCCAATGGAGCCTACTCACTGTAGGAATTTCTGACAACAAGCTCCCATCGAACATTTGTTGTCGGAAACTCCGATCGTTTTTTCAGCACGTCGTTGTGTTCTACGTCACCGCGTTCTGGCCAGATGGGATTTTGGACTGATCGTGTGTACGCACATCAGACCACTTCAGCGGTGACCCGATGAAAACGGTCCGTCGGGCCATTCTCCTTGGGTTGGTCCAATCGTGTGTACGCGCCCTTAGAGGCTCCTCTCTTTTTTATACTCAGTTGTGACATGACGCTACTCTTATGTCCGATGGAGCCTACTCACTGTAGGAATTTCTGACAACAAGCTCCCATCGAACATTTGTTGTCGGAAACTCCGATCGTGTGCACATGGCATTAGTGTTCATGGTTTGAGCAAAATGGGACATTCAAGTTGTGTTATCACCCATAGAGATACCATGGGAGCTCACAGCAACAACCTGTGGACTTTGGAAAGACCCTGGAAAGTTTTGTGTTAGGGCAATTGCAAACTAAGAGGGGAAGTGGTATTATTTTATACAAATCTACACTGGTCGCATTTAAAAATAAATGTACAATAAAACCTTGGATTGCGAGCATAATTCGTTCCAGAAACATGCTTGGAATCCAAAGCACTTGTATATATATGGTCTGACAGTGTGTATGCAAGACAGCTTGAACGAAAATTCCATCGGATTTTATCCCATCGGAAATTCCGATCGTGTGTACAGGGCATAAGTGTAGCAATAAGTTGCTAAATGTTGTACCTTCATTAAATGTAACCATATTGCTACAGTAGTAGATAAATTTAATGGACAGCCGCACTCCAAAAACCTTGATGGTTGTCTTTATTGTAAAAAAAAAAAAAAAAGCACTACAAAACACAGCAAAAGACGGGGATAGCAGCCTAGGCGTTTCACACTATCAATTAGTGCTTAATCACGATTAAGCACTAATTGATAATGTGAAACGCGTAGGCTGCTATCCCCGTCTTTTGCTGTGTTTTGTAGTGCTTTTTTTTTTTTTTTTTACAATAATGACAACCATCATGGTTTTTGGAGTGCGGCTGTCCATTCAATTTCTCTACTACTTGCTTTGTGCATTGCCGACACCCTTGATCTCCTGAGAAGACATTGATTGCACAGCACACACACCTGGAGCGGTAACTTCCTTTCCCCATATTGCTACACTAATGGCCCATACACACGATCCGAATATCGGACGAAAACGATCGTCCGATGATGGATCGTACGATTTTCGGATCGTGTGTACACTACTTTCGACAGCCGATCACGACCGTTCATCCGATATTATTCGATCGGACAAGCTCGAAAATTTTCAGTCAGTACAGCCGTCGTCCGACAATACAATACAAATACATTACAACACATGACATCACTTCCGATCATTTTTTTCTATCGTACGTCAATTTTCGTGAGTTTATTAACCTATTTTAATTTACTCGCGATTGTTAAGCGAAAAAAGTCGTACGATCCGTCGGCCGATATTCGGATCGTGTGTATGGGCCATTAGGCCAGTTTCATCGGACCAAATCGATCGTGTGTACGGCCCTTCGGACTGTTGTCCATCTGACCAAAGTTTTAAAACTTGCTTTAAAATCTGTCCGATGGACGCCTGACCGTTGGACCAATAAGATGCTTAGTACACAAAACCCGCGCATGCTCAGAATCAAGTTGACGCATGCTTGGAAGCATTGAACTTCGTTTTTTCAGCACGTCGTTGTGTTCCCGATGGAATTTTGGACTGATGGTGTGTACGCACATCAGACCACTTCAGCGGTGACCCGATGAAAACGGTCCGTCGTGTCATTCTCCTTGGGCTGGTCCAATCGTGTGTAAGCGCCCTTAGAGGCACCTCTCTTTTTTATACTCAGTTGTGACATGACGCTACTCTTATATCAAGACATCGCTTGTAAATCAAGTCAAAATGTATTAAAACATTTTGCTTGTCTTGCAAAACGCTCTCAAACCAAGTTACTCTCAAACCAAGGTTTTACTGTAATACATTTTAGTAGATACAATCATAACTGCATCCATTGTTGTTTTAATTCTCAGATGTCATTTATGCAGCCATGGCTGAATGCATTTCTGACATTAATTAGGATACCGGCTGTGACAGCTACGGGTCCCACTGGAAAACCTGCCATCTTAATTCAAAGACAAGCTTTACCTTTCTAAAGGCTATAAAAGCCTTGCTGGATTGGAATGTCTTAGTCATCTGATATATAGAATTAGGAGAATCATTTAGGAGGAACCATATTCAAACTATCCATAGAGTAGAGTTTGTCTTCCTATTCTACTAATATTATCCTAACTGAACTAAAATGTTCTGATTAGTCTACTGTGTGCTACAAGAAGTAAAGCCTACCCCCAGTTCTACAGATGGAGAACATATCAACAACCTACACCAATTTTGTCCTTGTTGGGCTTGTCCAAATGGAATCATTAAGATTCTTATACGCTCTACTTACTTTTGCAGTATATTCAACTTCTTTCTTTGTGTGTTCAATGATTGTCTATGTAACCTGGACAGAGGAAAGTTTGCATGAACCGATGTACATCTTTATGTGCGGCTTGGTGCTCAACGTGATGTTCGGAAGTTCGGCTTACCTCCCCAAGCTTCTGATTGACTTATTGTCTAAAAATTCAACTATTTCTCTCTCCGGATGTCTATTTCAGGCCTTCTGCATGCAGACTTACGCAGCTGCTGAAATTTTTACTTTTACCGCTATAGCATACGATCGATATTTGGCGGTGGGTCACCCTCTGAGGTACCCCACTCTGATGACAAACTTGACCTGTCAGAAGTTACTACTTGCCATATGGGTTTTTGTTCTTTTGGGTATATGTGGGGTTGTATTGTTAACAGCAAGGCTGACCTTTTGCGGGGTAGATATTAACAATGTCTACTGTGAGACCATGTCCCTCCTACGACTTTCTTGTGGAGATATCACAGTTAATAATATTTATGGAATAACATGGACCTTGCTCATCACAGTTAGCCCCATGCTTCTAATTATTTATTGTTATATAAAGACGATTGTCGTCTGTCTCAAACTTCCTGGGGAAGCCTCTCAGAAAGCCGCCCAAACGTTGGTGACTCATGCAATCGCTTTTAGCATTTTTATGGTGGGAACTCTGTTTATTGTCTTTAGGTACAGACTAAGCAGTATTTCTCTCTCAACTGTTGCCCATGTTGTTATCTCTATGAGTGGTATGAGTACATCTATTACTGTTAACCCTCTGATCTACGGCATAAGGACCAAGGCTCTCAGAATAAGAATTGCACGCACTCTGCAGAAGATATTAGAAAACACAAAATAACAGCCCTAGGTCTTATTTTCTTTAGATTTATCATCTTTGTAACTATGTTTAACCACTTAATACCCGCCCGCCGTCATTTGGGATACTCTCTTGTTCTGACATCACGTCATATGACGTTGTGTCATTTTAAGCCGCTAGGTGGCGTGCGCGCGTGGACCCGTCGGTTTACTGACAACACCGTGCGTGTGCCCGGCGGCCGCGGTGGCCGCCGAGTACGTGCGATTGCCGAGTAACTGAACGGGGACGTGGAGCTCTGTGTGTAAACACAGAGCTCCACGTCCCTGTCAGGGAGAGAGGAGACCGATCTGTGTCCCTTGTACATAGGGACACAATCGGTCACCTCCCCCAGTCACCCCCCTCCCACTACAGTTAGAACACTGACTAGGACACACATTTAACCCCTTCCCTGTCCCCTAGTGGTTAACCCCTTCCCTGCCAGTCACATTTATACAGTAATCAATGCATATTTATAGCATTGTTCACTGTATAAATATGAATGGTCCCAAAAATGTGTCAAAAGTGTCCGATGTGTCTGCTATAATGTCGCAATCCCAAAAAAAAATTAAAAATCGCAGATCGCCATCATTCCTAGTAAAAATGTAATTAAAAAAAAAAATCACAATTATGTCCCCTATTTTGTAGGCAATATAACTTTTGCGCAAACCAGTCACTATACGGTTATTGCGATTTTATTTTTTATTTATTTTTTTACCAAAAATATGCAGAAGATTACATATCGGCCTAAACTGAGATAAAAAAATGTTTTTTATTTTTTTAAATGGGATATTTATTATAGCAAAAAGCAAAAAATATTGTGTCTTTTTTCAAAATTGTCGCTCTTTTTTTGTTTATAGCGGAAAAAATAAAAACTGCACGGGCGATCAAATACCACCAAAAGAAAGCTCTATTTGTGGGGAAAAAAAGAACGTCAATTTTGTTTGGAAGCCACATCGCACGACCGCGCAATTGTCAGTTAAAGCGACGCAGTGCCGGAAGCTAAAATTTTGTCTAGGCAGGAAGGGGGTGTAGGTGCACAGTAGGCAAATGGTTAATAATTGATCCATTTCATGCAGTCATACAGCATGAAACAAAAAATGTGATTTTAATAATGGGAAAGGTAAGGCCTGGATCATACCTCCGCAGGCGCGGTCACAGAGCACAGGACCGACGGCTGGGCTCTTAGGCCTCGTACACACGAGCAGACAGATTTGTTCAAATCTGTCCGTCCGACAGATTTGAACAAATCTGTCTGCTGGGATTTTGGTTTGCTCGCGTGTACACACGAGCAAACCAAAATCCCCGCCAGCAGAGAGCGCGCTGACGTGTCGGTGACGTGGCGGTGACGTTGACGCCGCCACGTCACCGCACCAGGAAGTAAAACACTTCCGCGCATGCGCCGAATCCATTCGGCGGCGGTGCGGCGGCGGTGCGGGACGACATGTCTGCTGGTAAGTGTACTAACCAGCAGACATGTCGGGCGGACAGATTCCCACCCGATAGATTTCAAAGCATGCTTTGAAATCTGTCGGGTGGCCAAATCCGTCGGCGCGGCCGTACACACGATCGAATCTGTCTGCTGAAACGGTCCAGCGGACCGTTTCCAGTGGACAGATTTGATCGTGTGTACGAGGCCTTAAAGGCAACGTACAGGTATGGGTTTGTGCCCAGCCGTGCCATTCTGCTGACGTATATCGGGCATGAAGGGGTTCTTAAGCGGTTAAGGTAAAAAATATTTAAGGCATCAGTATTGCCCCTCACCCCTCCCCCTTTTACTTACCTGAGCCCTTATTCAATCCAGCTTTGTGCCCGTGTGTAGCTCTTCTCTCTCGTTACTTCCTGGTTATGCCGGCATTGCTGAGGCATTGGGAGCCTTTGGCTCCCACTGCTTTAAATCAAAGCCACTGACGAGGGAGAGGAGGGCATGGCCAAGTCCCTCTGTCTGTGTCAATAGACGCAGACAGCAAACCTCAAGAGCAAGCCTGCCTGAGCACCCCAATAGAAAGCAGCTTTTATGGGGGCATTCATCGAATGGCAGAAGCCAGTAAAACCGGAAGGGGGATCCGAGAAGAGGAGGTTCGGGACTGCTCTGTGCAATTCTGTTGCACAGAGCAGGTAAGTATAAACCAGTTTGTAATTTAATTTTTTTAAATAATCAAAGCTTTACAATCACTTTAACTCCCACTGACTTCAATGGGTTTATCTGCTGAGGTTAGGTTTTGTGGACTATTGGCTTTCTTCACAGAACCTCCAACAAATTGAGCCTAGTCTGGTTCACTCATCCCTAATACTCCGGGAGCTGGTTATGTGGAAGTCGAGATGGAAAGATGATCAAGCCAGGAGAACACTTTACACGAATAGGCAACTTTTAAGTATAACTAGTGACGTCACATTCGTCCATGGTGGTTCTTCCAGCTTCTGCAGTCCATTACGTCAGGTGCTAATGTGAATTGTGAAGAGGTAGCCCATTCATTTAGAATGGGTTGCTAACAGACACCATTGTGGCCCAAAATGTACCATTCCATTTTTTGGAATAGAATAGAGTCAGTTGGCAAGTGGTTAAGCAACCTAAACCTTACAAGACCCCTCATCCCCAATGTTACCTACAGATTATTGTATTTATCTTTAGAACCCGTACAGGAAATGCAGCCTTTGATAGAGTGGACAATATTTTTTTCTCTTCTAAGCATGCATATGTTTTCTTTGTAGGCTTTAATGGGAAAGCTGTCTACTTGCAAGCCTGTATGTTAATGTATTTTCCATTAGGGTCTGTGGAGAACAGGTATGCACAGTACCACGTGGCCCCACCAGCTTAGAAGAGAAAAATGTATTGTCCACTCTGTCAAAGGCTGCATTTCCTATACGGGTTCTAAAGATGAATACAAGAATCTGTAGATTGGGGATGAGGGGTCTTGTAAGGTTTAGGTTGCTTAACCACTTGCCGACCGGCTCACGCTGATATACAATGACAGAATGGCATGGCTGGGCAAAACAATGTATTAGTACGTTTTTTCCTTTTAAGAGCTGCCAGAGGCATGCGCGTTCGCCACCAGATCCACGTTCACCGCCGGCCACCCACGATCGTGGGCACGAGAGCTAGCATGGGGATTTGTGTGTGTAAACACACAAATCCCTGTTTTGTCAGGGGAGAAGAGACCCACCGTTTGTTCCTAGTAAGTAGGAACAGCGATATGTCTCCTCCCCCAGTCAGACCTTTCCCCATACACAGCCCTCAAAATTTCCACACGCCTACTAGCATTTGGCGAGTGGATTTAAGCTGGGGGCGAGTGATGACAGGGCTGCATGACCAATCTCCATCCAATCTGTGCCTACACTTAGAGTCCCGATGAGATTGGCGGCTGAAGTGGAAAGGTGCATGCTCGGGAAAAGTAGTCTGGTGATCCGCGCACAGGCAGAGCAGTACACAGGTGCTCTCCTTACAATTCTCATTAAGCCATGGGACCTTCTCTCCTCACTGCCAGCCTGAATAAAAGGGGGGAGTAGGGACATGCAAGCATGGAGCCGCACCCACAGTCTCATGATGATGAGATGAATAGGAGAGGGAGAGAGAAAGAGAGAGAGTTGCAGAGGAGACAGCAAGAGAATGGGGAAGAGACCCAGTTCTAGTGCCCTGTCCCTCTGGTCTACCCCCAGTGCCCTGTCCTAGTTGTTGTTGGTAATGTTTAATTTTGTAACTTGATTCTGCATAAAACATTTAACAGTGTCATTCCATGAGATAATCTACAGGGACGTGTTTATGGGTGCAATTAGGCGCAGGGCTGTGTATAAATTATGTGGGGCAACTGGTGGCGAGTAACTCTTGAGGCCTGGCTAGTAGCTCAGGACTTGAAATTTTGAGCCCTGCCCACACAGTTAGAAACACTAATTAGGCAACACATTTAACCCCCTTGAATGCGCTCTACAGTTAACCCCTTCCCTACCAGTGACATTTACACAGTTGTGCTCACAAAAGAGAAAATCAGATGGAAGGGACAGCTAGGATGAAGGCAGAGTGGGAGAGATGTTTACTCTACCCACTTGCTGGAGGCCTCAAAATAGTGAAACATGCTGAGCGGTATTGTTTGTATACATGCTATGTTGTGGAACATATAATCCTGATATGTATGGTCTAATTTCTCATGTTTTTTTACTTTTGTAATAATTAAAATATTGAATTTTATTGATACTGTGATTGCGTCTTTATACTGTTTCGATTTGTAACACCGTTAAAGTCCTGGGGTTTGTTACCCCCCTTCCCCCATTTTTGTGCTCTAATGTACATGAAGCTTTAGATAAGCTATATGGCCAAGGGTAAGTATCCATCCCTCCAAAGTATTGAGTTTAGGTTGAAATACAGCTTAATAATAGTTTGATGAGATTTGTGTAAAGGAAGTGGCCTGCATGGATCCTTGACCTCAGCCCTAATACATTTTGGCATGACTTGTAATTCCAATTGCGAGCCAGGTCTCCTCATCAAATATCAGTAGCCACCCTCACAAATGCCACAATAGTTCAATGAATTATTAACTTTTTTCAAAACATTGCCCTGTACACACGATTGGGGTTCCTGAAAGAAAAAGTCAGATGGGAGCTTTTGGTCGGGAATTCCGACCCTGTGTATGCTCAATCTGACTTTTTCTGTCGGGAATTCTGACAGAAATAGATTGAGAGCTGGTTCTCAATTTTCCCGTCAGAATTTCCTGGTTTTGGGACCATGTTGGTCCGGAACATTTAAGCTGTGGCTGGGCCCCAGTAATCGATTGGATCCCCAATCCTGAGAGGATCCTAAGCGTGTTCCCAGTACGAGGAAGCTGTTCGGTGGGGAGTCCATCTGAGGAGAGCCAAGAGAGGCTGGCAATCCAATAGAGTCTCGACAATCCACCAGGGATCAAGGTAACCGGTTACTGAAAGGCTGGACGTTGGTCACCTATCAGTCGGTAACCTGCAAACTACCTGAAGGAGATCCAGGTCAAAGTCTATTAAGGAGGATCACCTCCGCTACCTCAATCCTAAGGAGGGTCTTTGGCAGAGACTTTTCCTCTAAGTTCTGAGCAGGGCCGGCCCTAGGTGTTCAGGCGCCCTGTGCGAGCTAATCCTGTGGCGCCCCCCCATCTTCACCCCTCGCCGCCAAGACATTGTGCAATTTGCCACCCCCCAAAAGTGCCGCCTGGTACATTGGTACCATTGGGTCCCATTAGATCATGTGAGTAACTGACTGCGACTCACATTCTGCGAGCTGTGATGGCCGCACAGCGCCCCTGTTTCCCATGGCGCCCTGTGCGGCCGCACAGCTCGCACACCCCAAAGGCCGGCCCTGGTTCTGAGTGATACTCTGGCTGCCAGGTCAGTGAGAGAGGCCTGTCCGGGTAAGCTATCCCCACTCTGGCTGGAGTACCCGAAGAAGAAGAAGACTAATGGCCAGATTCTCGTACAGACGCGTATCTTTATGCGGGTGTAGTGTATCTCATTTACACTACGCCGCCGTAACTTTGAGAGGCAGATTCACAAAGAAGTTGCGCCCAAAGTTACGGCGGCGTATCGCAAATGGGCCGGCGTAACCTCGCCTAATTCAAAATAGGCAGGTAGGGGGCGTGATCCATGTAAATAAATCGTGACCCCACAAAATTGATGCTTTTTCCGAACGGCGCATGCGCCGTTTGTGGACATATGCCAGTGCGCATGCTCATAATTATGCCGCAAATACTCATTGGTTTTGACGTGAACGTAACTTACGCAAAGCCCTATTCGCGAACGTTTTACGCAAACTACGTAAACGACGGAAAGTTTGACGCTGTCCCGACGTCCATACTACGCCTCACATACGCCTTATATAGCAGGGGTAACTTTACGCCGGACATACGCTTACGCATAATACTTATGCTTACGCAAACAACGTAAAAATATTGCACCAGGCGCAAGTACGTTCGTGAATCGGCGTATCTAGCTGATTTGCATATTCGACGCATAAAACTACGAAAGCGCCACCTAGCGGCCAGCGTAAATATACAACTTAGATACGACGGTGTAAGAGACTTACGCTGGTCGTATCTAAGCAAATTTCCGGTGTATCTTGCTTTCAAAATACAGAAAACAGATACGCTGGCACATCCTAGAAATTACGCGGCGTATCTCGAGATACGCCGACGTAACTTCTTTGAGAATATGGCCCTAAGTGTTTTTGGAAGCAGGACTGTTTCCCTATCGTATGCCTGAATCTGCTATTTCTCCTTTTACTTCAACTCTTCTATCACCAAGTTTTATTATTTTTACCCGGCTGGGTAATAAAGAGCACAGAAAAAGACACCGTGGACATTCCGTTACTACTACATTCACCATACACCCCTAGACGGCTGAGGAGCCATGAGGTAACATGCCACCCAAAAGAAACCAGCAGCTCCTTCAGGGGTAGTGCTAACGACACAATGGGTGTTATTTACGAAAGGCAAATCCACTTTGCACTGAAAGTGCACCTGGAAGTGCAGTCGCTGTAAATCTGAGGAGTAGATCTGAAATATGGGGAAGCTCTGCTGATTTTATCATCCAATTATGTGCAAGCTAAAATGCTGATTTTTATTTTCCTTGCATGTCCCCCTCGGATCTACAGCGACTGCACTTCCAAGTGCACTCGTAGTGCAAAGTGGTTTTGCCTTTAGTAAATAACCCCAATGCCTCTTTTTCTCCTCAAAAAGGAGAGAGATGAAGAGGAGGGGCCAGATTCTCAGAAGAGATACAACGGCGTATCTCCAGATACGCCGTCGTATCTCTGTTTCTGAGGCGGTGTATCTATGCGACTGATTCTTAGAATCAGTTACGCATAGATTTGGCGTAGATCCAACTGGCGTAAGTCACTTACACCGTCGTATCTAAGTTGCAATTTTAGGCTGGCCGCTAGGTGGCGCTTCCGTTGATTTCTGCGTCAAATATGCAAATGAGCTATATACGCGTATTCCTGAACGTATTTGCGCCCCATTGTCGTAGTTTGCGTCGTTTGCGTAAGCGTAAGGTTACTCCTGCTATATGGGGGGTAACCTTGCGTAGGTTCAGCGTACGCCATGTTAAGTATGGACATCGGGACAGTGTCCTGTTTTTACGTTGTTTACATCGTTTGCGTAACTCGTTCTCGAATAGGGCTTTGCGTAAGTCACGTTCACGTCGAAACCAATGTATTTGCGGCGTAATTTGGAGCATGCGCAGTGGAATACGTCCACGGACGGTGCATGCGCCGCTCTGTCGGCGCGGGGGCGCGCTTAATTTAAATACAAGACGCCCACCTCCTTTTTACTTTGAATTACGCGGGCTTACGCCGGCCCTTTTACGCTACGCCGCCACAAGTTACGGAGCAAGTGCTTTGAGAACACAAGCCCGTAAAAGCTGCGGAGGCGTATCGTAAATGGGATACGCTACGCCAGAAGAAAAATATGCCAATCTAGGAGAATCTGGCCCGAGGTGTCTAAAACAAGTGTTCACAGGTACGCATATATGCAGCCATGTAAAAAAAAACACTTCCGTGAGGCCTCATATGTGTGTATGCTCAGCAGGAAGTGGTTAAGGCAGTGCATGTGCGTAGTATTGAGAATGACATAGCGGACACACTGTCTCGGCTCCAGCAAGAGTGCCTCAAGGAGCTGGCACTAGACACAGAGCAATTACTAGGTCGGTTAACTAAGAACCTTTGGAGCATTGAGTTATCTGTTTGGTAGTTTGGGTAAAAAAACTCTGTGGCAAATACTACTTGGGCTTTTTACACCAGTGTGGAGGCAATGATACTGTATGCAAGGGGTTATGCCCCGTACACATGATCTAAAAATCGGATGACAGATTGTCCGACTTTTTTCATTTACCAGTCGCAAGTAGAAATTGAATACTCCGGTAGTATTAAAGAAGTGCTACCCAGACATCTCGGATAGATGCTGGAGGTGCGGAAAGAAAGAAGGAACGTTATTACATATTCTGTGGTTCTGCCCGAAGATTTTAAGTTTTTGGACAAAGGTTCAGGGAATAGCACAGAAATTTAGCAAAGAAAAACTTATTATTTATTACAGGACTCTGAGCTTTCGGTAAAGTGTTATAGGAAATCCATGGTTTGCCACCTTCTAAATGCTGCCCGTGCCTGTATCCCAGGGATGTGGAAACAGACACAACCGCCAACGGTAAAGATGTGGCTTAATAGAGTAGAAGATACAAATAGAATGGAGGACCTCGTGTGGACCTCCAGACAGAAACGTAAGGTCTACCTTGATACGTGGGCTGAATGGAATGCGTTTAGATACTCAGAAGAAGGAAGGGTTTTGATAGATGCGTAGATACGTAATATGGGAGGGATCCGGCCCTGCGGACGAGGAGGAGGAGAGGAGATGGATGGAGGAGGGGGTGGTTGCTCCACCCCTTTCTAGTTGTTTTTTTTTATTATTATTATTTTTCTTTTTTTGGGGGGGGGGGACTATATTTTTGGTTAGTTTTGTTTGGAAGGGGGGATGGCTTGAAATGACAATGCAGAGAGTGATATCACAAGGGGTGGTCCAACTGCCCCCCCTTGTAGGGGACACTTGGACCCCCTGGTGGAGGGGGGGTTCATTGGCCTGATGTACTAAGGGGAAGGCACCCACAGAATTAAAAGGCAATTAGAAGTATGGAGGATGAATTGCAGTTTGAGAGAGAAATGATACGACATGTTCTGGGAAACATATCTCCTTTATCTTTGTTTAAATGATTTGATTTTGTACCATGTGGGTATTTCTTTTCCTTCTTTCATTCTTGTATATTGTATTGACTTTATGGCCAGAGGGATGGCCCTTTATATGTATGTCACTATGCTTGTTTGGAAAACAATAAAAGAAAATTTAAAGAAATTGAATAGGTTACTGAAGTCACGAAAATTCTCGTACGACAGAAAAAAAATAAAACAGAAGTGATGTCATGTACAGTATTTGTGTTGTATTTTCGGACGACAACTGTACTGACTAAACAAAAATCGTATGATTAGGTATTTTCGTGCATGTCCGATAAAATAATATCAGATGAACTGTCATGATCGACTCACAGAAGCCCTGTACTAACGAACTGATTATCGTACAATTCCTCCTCGGACAACATTTTTTATAACATATTCATATCGTGTGTACGGGCCATAAGCACGTGACATCAGATGCAGTGTGGAAAGACTTGTTACTCTTCTTTTTAGTGAGTCTCTGTAGTTTGGCCATTTGAGTGTCGACAATGGAAAGGGCACTTTAAGGAAGATGTTTTAGGTCTACAGGTGGTAAAAGAATTTCAGAGGGTGGTTCAGACCATGGATCAGAGAAGACTTCTTTGGAGAATTAGGGATGTCATGATGTCTACAAAAGACACTGGTATACGCTGGCCATATCTTTAGCCTTTGGTGCATTCCGGATTAGGAAATGATAACTCATTGTAAAATTCTCAAATTGCAAACTTTAATGGGAGCCCCACTGAAGGGAATAGTAGAGGAATATATTTGGGCTAATGTTCAAGGGATTGACAAACAAAAGGCATGGATTGCCGGTCACTGATGGGGAGACATGTATGAATGAAAAATAAAATTTGATAAATAACATCAAAAGCATCAGTGACACATGTTTTTTTTATCTAGTCGTAATAGACTTGAATTGAGCAGTTGAATTAGTAGACAGAACGGATTAAAATCTATTCGAATATTTATTTTTCATAATAAAAAATGCTAAATTTGCCAACTTTGCCAAAACATGTTTCACAGCATAGCATGTGACCTTTATTGCCAGCACATTGCTGCACCAGGTTGTCTACACAATGTAATAAAATGTCAACACAAACTGAATAAAAACACCTCAAAAGTGTTTTTAAAAAAAATAAAAATAAATTACAGAGCCATACTTTAGAGACTATAGTCAAACATATAGCACAGTGGCTGGAAAGTATGTATGTAGCTTAGCTAGGCAACCGTGTAATGCCGCATACACATGGTCGGAATTTCCAACATGAAAGGTTCGAAGTAAGCTTTTGGTCAGAAATTCCGACCGTGTGTACACTCCATCAGACTTTTTCTGTAGGAATTTCCGACAACAAAAATTTGAGAGCTGGTTCTCAAATTTTCAGACAAGAAAAGTTCTTGTCGGAAAATTCCGATCGTCTGTATGCAATTCCGACACACCAAAAACCGTGCATGCTCGGAATCAAGTCAACGCATGCTCGGAAGCATTGAACTTAATTTTTCTCGGCTCGTCATAGTGTTGTACGTCACTACGTTCTTGACGGTCTGAATTTCGTGTGACCTTGTGTATGCAACACAAGTTTGAGCCAAAATTTTGTCAAAAAGGAATCCACGGTTTTCTTGTCGGAATTTCCGATTGTGTGTACGCGGCATAAGAGGGTGAGACAAGGCAGATTAATAAAACTTAAAAAAAAAATATAGTGGATTATGTCCGAAACACAAAGCAGAAATATTACAGCTATGATGCACATCATGTAAGTCTTTCTAGTAGGCCACATTTAACAATGGAGAGATAAAGCAATTTTTTTGTATCCAGAAAAAAAATATATAATTGATTATGACAAAAATTGTAAGTCAACACTGAATCAACATCTAATCAGTTGGAGCAGGACACATTTTGAAAAGGGCACACAGCTTTTCATCCTACAAATCCACCATACTGTATATGATACAGAAACAAATTGGAAATACTATCCACACTACATAGACAACATTTCAGCTGTTGTAATAGCCTACATTGAAAGCTTGACACTAACCATGGAGCATGCTAAGGCCAAATATAATATACAAAAATAGTTTTTTAAACAAAATAAAGAAACGAATATGGTGCACACTGCATACCTTTTATTTCCACCATTTATGATGGGTCTTATTGCCAAAACTACATTTGAATTTAGCATTGGGGCAAGAAAATCAATTTGAATATATTTAAAACAAATTAAAGTGCCCTGTCCTCCTGCACCTGCACACAAAGGCAAATGCACGCTTTGGTTCCGCAAGCACACATACAGCGATCATCCCATACATGTGAA